>CM026261.1:20959579-22159579 GCA_014851425.1 Senna tora | reverse complement strand
ACCAATGAGTGTTTCGAAAACTTGATATTCATTTTTCTTTTTTAATCAATTTTCGCCGATGAGTGTTTTGAAAACTTGATATTTATTTTCCTTTTTTAATAAGTTTTCGCCGATGAGTGTTTCCAAAACTTGATATTCCTTTTTCTTTTTTTTTAATCAGTTTTCTCCGATAAGTGTTTCGAAAACTTGATATTCATTTTTCTTTTTTTTAACTAGTTTTCGTCGATGAGTGTTTTCAAAAACTTGATAATTATTTTTCTTTTTTTAATCAGTTTTCGCCGATGAGTGTTTCGAAAACTTGATATTCACTTTTCTTTTTTTAATCAGTTTTCGTCTATGAGTGTTTTCGAAAACTTGATATTCATTTTTCATTTTTTAGTAAGTTTTCTCTAATGCGTGTTTCGAAAACTTGATATTCATTTTTCTTTTTATAATCAGTTTTCACCGATGAGTGTTTCGAAAACTTGATATTCATTTTCCTTTTTTAATCACTTTTCGCCGATAAGTGTTTCGAAAACTTTATATTCATTTTTTAATCACCTTTTGTCGATTAGAGTTTCGAAAACTCGATATTCATTTTTCTTTTTTTAGTAAGTTTTCGCTGATGGGTGTTTCGAAAACTTGATATTCATTTTTCTATTTTTAATAGTTTTTGCCGATGAGTGTTTCGAAAACTTGATATTCATTTTTCATTTTTTAATCAGTTTTCGCCGTAAAGTGCTTCGAAAACTTAATATTCATTTTTCTTTTTTAAAAATAGTTTTAACCTATGAGTGTTTCGAAAACTTGTTATTCATTTTTCTTTTTTTAATCAGATTTCGCCGATGAGTGTTCTGAAAACTTGATAATCATTTTTTCTTTTTTTTAATCAGTTTTTGCCGATTAGTGTTTCGAAAACTTAATAGTTATTTTTCGTTTTTTAATCAGTTTTCGCCGATTAGTGTTTCGAAAACGTAATATTCATTTTTCTTTTTTTTTTAAATATTTTTCGCCGATCAGTGTTTCTGTAATACTCGGGAAATTTTTTCGAAGTTTAAAATGAAATGAAAGGGGAAGAAAAGAAGTAGAAAATAATTTTTGGACTTAATTGAGGACCTAAGGAATTAGAAACTTGAATTTAATAGGGAAAAGGGTTAAAATTGGAATTTATTTTTCTGCATTACTTATTTAACATTATTATTATTATTATTATATATTAGAAGTAAAATAAAATAAAAAGAGAGAGAAAGGAAGTAGGAAATTAAATTAAATATATATTTTAATTATTTTAGTATAATTATTAATTATTAGTTATTTTATTATTTAAGTATTTATTTTATTATTATTATTATTATTATTATTATATATATATATATATATATATTAGTTTTAATTAATTTATGGAGGGGGGGTGCCGTGGGTTACTTTAAATAAAGAAAAGAAAGGATTAAAGAAAGAAAAGAATAAAGACGGAATGGAGAGAGAGGACGGACCAAGAAAGAAAGGAAGAAAGAAAGAGAGAGAAAGAAGAGAGAGATAGGAGGAGAGGCGTGAGGAAGAAGAAGAAGAGGGGTTGGGGTTTGCCAGAAAAGTGACCGGGGAGAGCTAGCCGACGCCGGAAAAGTCACCGGAGCTCGGGTACGATGTCTCCTACACCTTCCACCAATCGAATCAAAGGTTGGTAACTCCAATTTCATTCGAAAACCCCAATTTTTTCATTTTTAGAGATTTCTTCGATCCACCTTCGATTGGGTTGTTTTGAGGGTAGATTGAGACATAGGAGGTGTTCTTGAACACCTAGTTGAGTTAAGAATCGAGGCTATACCCTCGGGTTTAGCCGAATTCGAATTTGAAAGGATTTGGGGTTGAAATTCCAATTATTCCTAATTTGGGGAAATTATTGATAATTAGGAATTGAGCTTGGATTTGAGTAAGTAGGCTTGGATTGGAATTTCTGAAATTATATTATTAAAGTATTAGCTGAATAAGACCCGTGAAGAGCTGGCCCGAGGTTACTAATGTGGAACCTTGACATTAACGTGCCGGGTCCCTGCTCGGTTTGCCCAAGTACACTTTAAGGGTGATATTGAGGGTTCCAAACCTCTTCTTTTCAATCTTAAACACCCTAGAATAATTCTAAATATGCTATCAAGCATCAAGAATTATTTTAGGTACTTTCTTGTTTCTCAAGGATGGAAACTTGCGGAACAATAAAGTCCAAAATTTAAAATGGCAATTTAATTCCTTCGTAATTATTAGGAAACCTTAAGTAGGATAATTTAGAAGCATATCGAGGTTTAGTAACTCAAATCCAAGGCTCCAAAATTAATTCAAGGTGAGCGATAATTATACAAAACCAAGTATGTAGCACTTGAGACTCTCATGGAAGAGAGGGAAGACGGATAAGACCAAGAACTCGGTTCTTGGCGACGTCTAGATGCATTTTTAGGTACGAGCATGTCATATGCATATGAATTGCATATAGTTTGAGATGTTAACCACATGAATGCATTCTTTAGGAAACCACGATTCGTCCGGAGCGGGAGTTACTCCAGGACAAACGCAAGGGAGCCATCCAGGTGAGGGGTTTCCCATCATTGCCCTACAGGGTTGATTGAGGATGTGGATATGTGGTTTGCCTACTTGCCTGTTTGTTAGAATTATTTAGTGGTTAACATGCTATTGTTATTCCTAAACTGTTATATATGGAAGTATTTGTATATGTGTGTTTGACTACAGGTAAACAGGTACTGAAGGGTATCCATGTGATGACATGAGATACGCCGAACAGTACAAGCAAGGGGGTAAGTTGTTGATTGAGTCCAAGGTTCGGTTTACCCTATTAATTAGAAACTCATTAAAGAAATCGTATCGAAGTTGTTAGTAAACATCGACGTTTTATGGTAATTGAACTTAGGAAAGACCTTAGAGCTAGGTTACGATCTAATCAAGGGTTTGGGTATTAGATAAGGATTTAAAACAATCTCATAAATTGATTAGTGAGTTATAGGGAGGTTCACACTACCTAGGTAGAGTCAGTCACGGATAGTAATGGGTAGAGAGAGTCAGAATCCCAGCTGAAGGCTCGGGAAGAGAAACAAGTCAGAAAGATTGCCCGTTGAGGCCATTGCCCTAGCCTGGCACTAGGGTTAGTTAAAGAGTAAAGCATTTGCCCGTTGAGGCCATTGCCCTAGCCTGATACTAGGGTCAGTAAAAGACTAAAAGATTTGCCCGTTGAGGCCATTGCCCTAGCCTGCCACTAGGGTCAGTTAAAGATTTAAAAGAAATTGCCCGTTGAGGCCATTGCCCTAGCCTGGTACTAGGGTCAGTTAAGTGATTTACAGTTTTCATATTATATGTTAAAATGTGATTGCTTGTTTATGAGAAGCATGATAGAAAAGCATGATCCGTAGGTTTATCTATGATTTTAATGTTATATTAATATTGCCTAATCGTAATATAACATTTGATAAACTGGACTTTCATGCGCATGTGATTGTGGGTGTTTCCCTTTCCCCAGCTATAGTGGTACCCGCCGCTAGGCCGAGGATGGGAAGCTTCTCACTGAGTCTGTTTGACTCACTCCCTCTGCTTCAATGTTTCAAATACAGGGATCGGGCAGGCATCGACGTCCGGACAGTGATATGGACATCAGACCATCCTTACGCACTTGTTCGCGTGGGTGGACTCATTTTGGTTATTTTGATTTATTTGGTTGTACATATTATAAGTTCTAAGGGTTGTATATATATTTACAGCTTTTGATATGTACCTACTCTAGACTTGTCGGCTTCACTTGTACTTAAAGACAGGGTCCAGTTGGGGATAAACTAGGATATATGTATGAGTATATAAACTTCTGCATGTGAATAGGATAGATCGTACGCATTGAGGCGTACGGTCAATATGATATGGATATATATTATGTGTGCTTGCTGCATGTGAATAGGATAGATCATACGTATTCAGACGTACGGTCAATATGATATTAATATTTACATTATGAGTGCTGATAAATATATCTATATACTGGATTGAGCTGAAGCGGTATTGAGCGAACCGCGGACTGCAGGTTGGTTAGGGCACCAGTGAGGTGTGGCCACTAGTATGATATATATGTTGATTGTATAGCAGGGTAGTTATAGTCATGTTTATAGGATAAGGCTTACGGGTTTAGAGCTAAAAATCTATTGCCGTGCCGGTCATGTACTCCCGATTTGGGGTCGTGACAGTTTCGAAAACTTGATATTCATTTTCCTTTTTTTAATGAGTTTTTGCCGATGAGTGTTTCGAAAACTTGATATTCATTTTTTATTTTTTAATCAGTTTTCGCTGTTGAGTGTTTCGAAAACGTAATATTCATTTTTCTTTTTTTTAAATAGTTTTCGCCGATGAGTGTTTCGAAAACTTGTTATTCATTTTTCTTTTTTGAATCAGTTTTCGCCGATGAGTGTTCTGAAAACTTGATATTCAATTTTCTTTTTTTAATCAGTTTTCACTGATGAGTGTTTTGAAAACTTGATTTCCATTTTTCTATTTTTTTTTTATCAATTTTCGCCAATTACTGTTTTGAAAATGTGATATTCATTTTTCTTTTTTTTAAACAGTTTTCATCGATGAGTGTTTCGAAAACTTGATATTCATTTATCTTTTTCTTAATCAGTTTTCGCCGATGAGTGTTTCGAAAACGTGATATTCATTTTTTTTATTTAATTAGTTTCCACCGATGAGTGTTTCAAAAACTTGATAATCATTTTTCTTTTTCTTAATTAGTTTTCGCCGATGAGTGTTTCAAAAACGTGATATTCATTTTTCTTTATTTAATTAGTTTTCACTGATTAGTGTTTCGAAAACTTGATATTCATTTTTCTTTTTTTTTAATTAGTTTTCGCCGATGAGTGTTTCGAAAACTTGATATTTATTTTCCTTTTGTAATCAGTTTTCGCCGATGAGTGTTTCGAAAACTTGATATTCATTTTTTTTAATCAGTTTTCGTAGATGAGTGTTTCGAAAACTTGATTTTCATTTTTTCATTTTTTAATCAGTTTTCACCGATTAGTGTTTCGAAAACTTGATATTCATAATTCTTTTTTAATTAGTTTTGGTCGATGAGTGTTTCGAAAACTTGATATTCATTTGTCTTTTTTTAATAAGTTTTCACCGATGAGTGTTTCGAAAACTTGATATTTATTTTTCTTTTTCTTAATCAGATTTCGCCGATGAGTGTTTCGAAAACGTAATATTCATTTTTCTTCTTTTAAAAAAAATAGTTTTCGCCGAGTAGTGTTTCGAAAACTTGATATTCATTTTTCTTTTTCTTAATCAGTTTTCTCCGATGAGTGTTTCTAAAACGTGATATTCATTTTTCTTTAATTAATTAGTTTTCACCGATGAGTGTTTCGAAAACTTGATATTCATTTTTCTTATTTTAATTAGTTTTCGCCGATGAGTGTTTCGAAAACTTGATATTTATTTTCCTTTTTTAATCAGTTTTGTAGATGAGTGTTTCAAAAAGTTGATGTTGGATATATTGAGGTCTTCGGGACTAAATATCCGCCCATGTGGGAGTCCGATCGGGTCGAGTGAGGATCCGTTGGAAAGCTCGCTGAGAGACGAACAAAACAACACCAAGATGACACTCATCGGAGTTCACACGAGCCCGCACTCGTGGCCCAAAGTGGGCTAGGTGATCATGATGGGAGCATGATATTTTGTTCATATTCCAAGTCCCACATTGCTTGCGTCAATGATGGGAGCTCTCTCATCCTCCTATAAATAGGAGTGACTCCACCCCTTTCTAGTTGCTCATTCCATGTGTTGGAAAGGGGGGTCCCGTCTGGGAAACCCCACTTAGTATAAATTTTCTCTTTCTCTTGAGTCCTTTTCCGCGCATCAGTCATGGACATGTGGCTCTAGCTCTCGTAGGTAGAGTCCTCCGTTTGGTGCGGCCTTTTTCGGAGCTCATCGATTGGAGGTCAGCCCTAGTGGAGCAGAGGCACTGGCAAGATTCGAGGTTTTAGCAATGGCGTCCAGGTTAGTAGCTTCCGCAATATTTATTTTTGCCTGGATTTAATTTCGGTTTTTCTTTTAGGTCCCTAGGTCGGGTCGGGTAATGTGGATCCGGCCCATTCCCTACATTGGTATCAGAGCCTGGTTCATGCTAGGGCTCTGTTCTCCAGGGATTGATGAACCGAAAAGGGTTAGGAACATATTTATGGCTTGTATGATTTCTTATTTATTTATTTAAAATTTAGGAACATGTTTAGGTTCCCGATTTTTTTTGAATGTTTTAATTTTGATTTAAAACGTGTTAGATCATGCATTGTAGGGTAGACTCCTATGGATTGGGTTTTGAATTTAAATTTAACATGATATTATTTTAAATTCAATATTGATTGGTAGCCTATACCCTAAAACCTAGAAACATGTTTAGGTTCCCCTTTCAATATTAAAGACCCTAATATGCATGCATTTATATATTATTTGAGGTATATGTACCCTACGAATTAGATATATACCTGTGGATGTATGCTACTGTTTTGGGAACGAAAGGGGCAAGGTTGACTGGCATTGACCGGAAAAAAGGCCGCCGACGGTAGCCGGGCGGCGGAGGTCCGACAACCTCCGCCTCCGCGGGTTTCCGGTGACGGTGGAGGTCTGGCGACATCCGCTGCCGGTGACAGCAGTCAGCAGATGACCGGCGCCGGCACCACCTCAAATGGCGGTGCCGGCTGATGTATGGCGGCCGGTCAGAGGTTTTTCGACGACCGTCGCCGCCAGCGATGAAGGCCGGTGTTACACTGGCAACCGCCGCCGCCGCCGCCGGTGGTCGGTCGGTGCGGTCGTTGACTTCCGGAGGGCAACGGTTGACTATTTATTGGTCAACGCTGACCGTTGACCAGCGTCGCGAAATTTTCTATCGCGCATAATTTTTTCGTTTTAGCTTCGATTACGACGATATTTGAGTCTAAAGAGCGGATATGACCATCTCTTAACTCATTCACATACACAATGAAAGAGAAGATTTAAGCGGTTTGTGATCGTTTAAATCAGCTTAAGCATTTTACTCGAGTGGGAGCTAGGGGCAGCATGTGGCAAACCCATAACTCGATATAAATGCTTATCCACGTGGGAATTTAAATAGTAAATGACTATTTAAATGATTGTAAGTGTTGTAATGAAGTAGAAGTTCGAGGTCGTGCCTGTGGCGAGTAGATGTTCTTCTTGATCACTTACATAGTGGGAATCCAAAAGGGATTTTGAATAGTATGTGACTATTCCATAAAAATTGTTGAGTCAAGCAGTGAAAGGTGTACATATATAGGCTCTCTGTGTGATGAGAGTGGATCCGGGCCATTCCCTACACTTGATATTCATTTTTGTTTTTTTAGTAAGTTTTCGCTAATGAGTGTTTAGAAAATTTGAAATTCATTTTTCATTTTTTAATCAGTTTTCGCCGATGAGTGTTTTGAAAACTTCATATTCATTTTTCTTTTTTAATTAATTTTAGTCGATGAATGTTTCGAAAACATGATATTTATTTTTCTTTTTTTAATAAGTTTTCACCGATGAGTGTTTCGAAAACTTGATATTCATATTTCTTTTTTAATTAGTTTTGGTCAATGAGTGGTTCGAAAACTTGATATTCATTTTTCTTTTTTTAATAACTTTTCAACGATGAGTGTTTCAAAAACTTGATATTTATTTTTCTTTTTTTTTAATCAGTTTTCGCCGATGAGTGTTTGGAAAACATAATATTCATTTTTCTTCTTTTTTTTAAATAGTTTTCACCGATTAGTATTTCGAAAACTTGATATTCATTTTTATTTTTCTTAATCAGTTTTCGCCGTTGACTGTTTCTAAAACGTGATATTCATTTTTCTTTAATTACTTAGTTTTTACCGATGATTGTTTTGAAAACTTGATATTCATTTTTGTTTTCTAATCAGTTTTCGCCGATAAGTGTTTCGAAAACGTAATATTCATTTTTCTCTTTTTTAAATAGTTTTCGCCGATCAGTATTTCGAAAACTAGATATTCATTTTTCCTTTTCTTAATCAGTTTTCGTCGATGAATGTTTGGAAAACTTGATATTCATTTTTCTTTTTTTAATTAGTTTTTGTCGATGAGTGTTTCGAAAACTTGATAGTCATTTTTCATTTTTTAATCAGTTTTTGCCGTTGAGTGTTTTGAAAACCTAATATTCATTTTTCTTTTTTTAAAGAGTTTTCGCCGATGAGTGTTTCGAAAACTTGTTATTCATTTTTCTTTTTTAACTAGTTTTCGCCGATGAGTGTTTTAAAAACTTGATATTCATTTTTCTTTTTTTAATCAATTTTCGCCGATGAGTGTGTAATATCTCGTTCCCAAAGGTGCTTAAGAAAAAAAATAATGAGACAACTTAACTAAAAAATAATAATAATAACTAAAGTAAATTTAAGTATTAAAATAGTGAAATTTTAAATAAATAATTAAAAAGTAATATTCCATTTCATAGCAAAAAAAAAATATTATCTAAAATCCTTTTTCAAAAAAAAAGGAAGAAAAAGATTTAATTAGCTAAGATAAAATAATTGAGGATTAGTGTAAATTATAGGAAAAGAAAATTTAAGTAAAATCTATGAATAAAAGAGTGACCAAACGAGTAATTAAATATAATTGGATGAATAGGTGAAATAAAATTTATAAAATTACACCAATTAAAATATAAGTGGAAAATGAGAAAAAAAAAATCAAGTAACATTACGACATGGAAAATGGGGAGATTTAGGTATAATTAGATTAATAAACTAATTCAATTAGCAAATTTACTGTTAAGTGTAATTATAGACAAATAAAAAAGAATACTTACACATTAAGAAGAGATCTCATCCACTAAACAAAACTTGCCCACTAAAAATTGATCCCCACCATCCATCTCACTCTCAAATGATACATTGCCTCTCACACACATTAAAAAGAATAAACAAACAAACAAACAATGCCCATCCTCCTCCCATCCTTATCGTGACCGAGAAACATAGTGAGGGAAAGATAGAGAGATTGAGAGAACGAGGGAGAGAGTGAGGGCATTGAGAGAAAGGGGAAAGGAGACTGACGAAAGAGAGGAAGAAGAAGGGTCACCGTCACATATGCCTACGGACGGTGCGAGATCGACGCACCATCGCCATCGTCACTGATGATGGATGACGGTGGGGATAACGTTATGCTTGTGAGGAACTGAGGGAGAGGAAGAAGTCGTGTCGCCTTTCATGCTTCCTGTGTTTCTAGTTTCAGCCGAGAGAGAGAGAAGGGTGAGATTTTCAATCCTTTGATTTGATTTCTCCTTTATTTTAGATGGTGCACCGATGGTTAGGTGGTTGTCCTCATTCTATTTTTATGTTCTTTTCACCTTTCTTTTCGGTTCTGCTATTGGGTTGAATTTCTTGTTTCTTTCATGATATTACTGTCTTAGTAATGGACTAGAATCTTTATTGGGTATTGATTGTAGCTAGCTTGTACGATTTAATGTTCAAGAAAAGTAATAATCAATTTCATGAGGACGATGTAAGTGGACTTATAACACTAGAGTTGGACTAAACCATTTTGTGAAAATATATACCCAAGATCCAACAATTCAGAGTATGGCAAATTATCTCATTGTAAACAATTAAATTTTGTGAATTTGGGTCAAGATGAATTCTAGTTGGGAAGAAATGGTTTTTAGACCTCTAAGAACTAAATTAAAGATACATACAATGAAATTAGGGAAAATAAAATCATTAACGGGGGGCTTTTGAAACCAAGTTGTATATTTATTTATGGGTGAATTTCTTCTATTCAGTTTTCTAGCCTAAAAATATAATAGAGTAATTGGTCTAAGATAGTTCTGCTTGGATGGCTATCCAAGTATATAAATTTTAAAATTTCCCATACGTGAAGTTTTACTTCTTTATTAAAATGACTGAAATAGATGATGTAACATTTGATAGGTAAATTAATGGTGTTGTTGTTGAAGAGTTATATGGTATATGTGGATGGCGTGTGTGACTAGAATTGGTGAAATTTCATATGCTAGGAACCAAAGAACTCCTTGGAGGCAAGGGCACTCAAAAGTATAATCAAGGGAGTTGTAAAGGTGAGGGACTCTCTCATCTTAGCCCCTAAAGGGTTGATTGGATGACGTAATGGTGTAATCAAAATTGTGAATTTCTTAATGCATATTTGTACTCACGGATGGTTGTTAATGCTTGATATAGACGTGAAATCTGTAGATTGAATGTGAGCTTGTGCATGAATAAGGATTCTTGATAGGATGAGTGAATTAATTTGCAAATTATCTCTTTGATTGATGTGTGCTGTATGATGATGACTGTGTGTAGGAAATTGTGCATGTTTGTATTAAGTATTGAGTTAAGGTACTAAGATGGTGTATGGGAAGGACCTTGGGTGAACCATACACCATGTGTGAATGTTGCATGGTTGAGAACATGGGAAGGAGCAAAGGCAGAACCATGTGACCAATCATGAGTTCCCATACACCATATGTAAATGTGGCATGGGGTAGTCCATGGGAAGGAACAAGGTTGAACCATGGCACTCACCTTGTGTTGATGTACAACGGCGGGCATGGGAATGAACGAGGTTGAACCATGCGCTGTTAAAATTGTAAAAATTGGGAAGGTGGTGGGAAGGAACCTAGTTGAACCACTTAACCAACCCATTTGTTATGAACCCATAAGTGAGCAAGGGAGGAGTGAAGGAACTTAGTTGAACCTCACTCCTTGTTTGCTTATGGGAAAGAAATTGTGTGAATAGGTAATGTTGGTCACATAGTTATTTCCTTTTTAAACCATACGAACCCTTTTCTTTATATAATGCATTCCTCGCCCTTTTAAAATCGAATAGGGGATTCATTCTCTTTAATACTTGAAAAGCCTTGGACTTTGGTTTGTAAACTAATTCCTTTCTTTTAAACTATATCATTCTTAAAACTTTCTTTCACTAGATGGTGTCCAAGTGATCTTAACCCTATGTGGCCAATATTACCCCCAAATATTTGTGCATCTTGGATTGTTCGCATTTGCGTCTAAATCTATGATTGTTTCTTGAAATTGATGTATGGACACCACTTGAGTGGTTTATGTTTTGGATGTGTAAACGACTCATGTGAATGGTGTGTTTGTGTAAGTATGATTGGGACATGGACTTTGGTTAGTTGTTGAAAAATTTTGTGCTGTTATCTAATAAATGACAATGTAACTGCTTATGTGTGACATTCCCTTCCCCTTCGTGGTGGCACCCTTCTACCACGTATAGGATGGGCTTATCCCTCACTGAGTCGTATGACTCACCCCTCGTTGTTTACATTTTTCAGAGGCAGGGACCGGTCAGACATCCATGTCGGCCTAGGGAAGGCGGTCATAGAAGAACCTACACTTTGTTCTGTGGGTATAGTCTTTGATAATATGTTGTATTTTGTAAAACTACTGAATTGGCATTGTGTAATTGACTTGTATTTTATATTGGATTAAATAAAATGCTTAAATGGTAATTGAAAGATAGGTTTGGAATTGACATTGAGGCTTACAGGCTTGGGGGCCTTACCCTTAGTCTGTGCCGGTCACGTGCCCTCGGGTGGGGGTCGTGACAGAGTCTTTTGAAAACTTGATATTCATTTTTCTTTTTTTTAATCAGTTTTCGCCGATGAGTGTTTCGAAAACGTAATATTCAATTTTTTTAAATAGTTTTCGCCGATGAGTGTTTCGAAAACTTGATATTCATTTATATTTTTCTTAATCAGTTTTCGACGATAAGTGTTTCGAAAACTTAATATTCATTTTTCTTTTTCTTAATCAGTTTTTGCCGATGAGTGTTTCGAAAACGTGATATTCATTTTTCTTTATTTAATTAGTTTTCACCAATTAGTATTTCGAAAACTTGATATTCATTTTTTTATTTTTTAATCAGTTTTCGCCGATGAGTGTATCGAAAACTTGATATTTATTTTCCTTTTTTAATCAGTTTTCGCCGATGAGTGTTTCGAAAACTTGATATTCATTTTTATTTTTTTTAATCAGTTTCCGTAGATGAGTGTTTCGAAAACTTGATATTCATTTTTCTTTTTTTAATAAGTTTTCGCTAATGAGTGTTTCAAAAACTTGATATTCATTTCTCATTTTTTTAATCAGTTTTTGCCGATGAGTGTTTCAAAAACTTAATATTCTTTTTTCTTTTTTTTTAATCAGTTTTCGCCGATGAGTGTTTCGAAAACTTGATATTCGTATTTCTTTTTTAAACAGTTTTGGTCTATGAGTGTTTCGAAAACTTGATATTCATTTTTCTTTTTTTAATAAGTTTTCGCCGATGAGTGTTTCGAAAACTTGATATTCATTATTCATTTTTTACTCAGTTTTCGCCGATGAGTGTTTCGAAAACTTGATATTCATTTTTCTTTTTTTAGTAAGTTTTCGTTGACGAGTGTTTCAAAAACTTGATATTCATTTTTTTTTAATCAGTTTTTGCCGATGAGTGTTTCGAAAACTTGATATTCTTTTTTTCTTTTTTTTAATCAATTTTTGCCGATGAGTGTTTCGAAAACTTGATATTCATTTTTCTTTTTTTAATCAATTTTTGTCGATAAGTGTTTCGAAAACTTGATATTCATTTTTTTTAATAAGTTTTAGCCGATGAGTGTTTTCAAAAACGTGAAATTCATTTTTCTTTATTTAATTAGTTTTCCTCGATAAGTATTTCGAAAGTACTGCTTTCGTGGTATCTTGGACCAAGGCCAAATACCCTTTGCATCCTTTTGCAAGTAACTTGGATGCCTTCAAAGCCGAGATCAAGTTTGGATACGGTGCGGCCCCGTCACCCCTTATCACAAAAGGCTCCTCGTTCGGCATATTAAATTTCAAACACTTAGCCCTGCAGTCCACAACCGCATGACAAGATGACAACCAATCCATTCCGAGAATCACATCAAGGTCAACCATACACAACAACCGAAGGTCTACCACAGTCTCATGGTCATCGACCTCCATAATGCAAGACTTGTGCACATACTCTACTTGTACCGATTCTCCCATTAGAGTAGAGACCAGTACTGTTTCTATCATTGTAGACGGACTTTTGTTGAATTTAGAGGCAAATGCATGCGACACATAGGAATGAGTGGAGCCAGAATCAAATAAGACTCGTGCTTCAACAGAGCAGACAATAAGAGTACCTGTCACAACTGCATTTGATGCATGAGCATCCTGCTAAGAAAGTGCAAATACCCGCGCTTGTCCTCCACCTACCGCCCCTGGCCCTCGGCCACTAGATCCTGCACCACGACCTCTAGCTGCACCTATACTTGCTGGCTGTGGTGGTACGGTTCTTACTGGTGGGGCTGGAATAGGTGTACCCCTTGGCGTCGGATTACTTCTCACACTTGTACCCTCTTTTCTCTTTGGACACTCTCTAGCCATATGGCCCACCTGGCCGCAGTGGTAGCATCCCCCTGTCAGTCTCCGACACACTCCAAAATGATACCTGCCACAAGTCGCACACTGAGGTCTTGTTTTATCGGCATTTCCACCCCTTGCACTCTCTGTCCCCCTTGAAAATTTCCTCTGGTACCTGTTTCATGGGTGGTAGTTGAGGATTGTCCTCCTGCGGACCCTGAATATCCTGCACTTCCACCTGTTGTCTTCCTTTTCATACTTCCACCTCCTTAGTTGTCACTGCCTGTAATTAACTTGACTTTGGGATCAACATAAGTCTCGTACCTCTTCCTGGTTTCAATCATTCTGGCACAGTCTGCTGCTTGAGTGAAAGTCTCAAATTGCCTCCTCTAAGGTAATAAATCAATAAATAACGGCTCCGTGAGACGGTGTATGAATCTCTTGATCCTCGCCTCTTCATCAGGAACCAACTCAGGTGAGAATTGAGCCAGTTCTATAAAAAGTAATTCATACTCCGTCACGGTCATGTTAGGCGTCATCCACAACTCCTCGAATTGCTGACGCTTTGCATCTTTGGTGCCTTCAGATAGAAACCGACCCAGGAATTCCCTCTGAAAATCTTCCCAGGTCATCGGTGCTACCCTTCTTGAATACCCGGTTTGTACGGACTCTATCCATACTCTGGCAGCTCCCCTCAGCTGGAATGAAGCTAATTCCACTAACTCATGTCTTGAGCACCTCAGCATGTGCCCAATTCTGAATATGTCTCTTACAAACTACTGCGAATCCTCTTTCTCACTAGTTCCGCAGAAAGTGGATGCATGAAGCTTCAGAAATTTTGAAATTGGCAGCTCTCTGGGTGCTACACGTGGCTCACAAGGCATTTCCTGTGGTTGTTGCCATTCCCTATCCTCTTCCTCAACAACCTCCATCTCTTGATTGCTAGGAACTCTCTCTTGTTCTTCCTCGCCGACTACTAACCGGCGTACTTCCCTCTGTATTTGTCTCGTCATCTCCTCTCTTAGTTCCTGAAATCCTGCCGTGAGCATTTCCGCCACGGAAGGTGCACCTGTCTCTACTTGAGGTTGAGGTTCCGGTGACTATCTCCTCTCTTCTTGTCTCACTTGTGCTCTTCCTCGACCACGAGCACGACCTCTACCTCGGCCTCGGGTATGTCACGACCCCCTATCGGACGTCCGTGACCGGCACGGGAGGTAGGATTTCTCCTATCCCATAAGCCTCTTATCCCTAATTGACATTTTATATATGCATAACTACCCATCCGGTGACCTAAGTAGCACGTAATCCACGGCTCGCTCAACGTCGCTTCAGTCTATACATATACACATAATCAATCACACGTACATATAATATACATATTGATCACGCGCTTCAAGGCGGGTGATCTATCCTATTCACATGCAGAATTTCATGTGTACAGTCAGGTATATATATTCAATCACACACCTGCATAAAATATACATATTGATCACACGCCTCAATGCGTGTAACCTATCCTATTCACATGCGGAAGCCATATTTTCACACAATCAAGTATTCAATCACACATATATATAAATTTACATATTGACCACACGCTCAGTGCGTGTGATCTATCCTATTCACATGCCGAAGTCACATTCATATATATATATACACAAGATATTCATCATATCATAACCTATGTTCCCAACAACGGACCAATCTTTAACCTGTATGAAGCCGACAGTTCTAGAGTGTGACATATACATATATGCATATAGCAACTGTACAAAACAATGCTATACCAAAAGAATCATATACATATACATCCTGACAAAATACATATATCAAAACTACCCACGCGAACAATGCGTGCGGTCTCTAAGTCTATCTGCCTCCCTGAGATGAAGTGGAAGCGCTCCCGATGCCTATACCACCTGTGTCTGTAACATGTAACATTGGGGTGAGTCAAACAGACTCAGTGAGAGGCTTTCCCATCCCTGGTGTAGTAGCGGGTACCACTACAACAGGGGAGAGGAGCCAATCACAAACACATACGCATATAACAGATTTTGAATTTCCATATATTAGGTGGTCAGACAATTAGCATATGTCATATTCACAATAAAGAATTTAAAGCATGGTTCTACATACATTTAAATTCACACATACATCATATCATAGTTTAACATACAACTTCATGTGGATATCCAAGTTCAAATAACCGTAATCATAAACTGGCCCGAAGGCATATCTCCGTTAGGAGAGAAACTGGCCCGAAGGCAATATCTCACGTGAGCGATATAGGAACCTAGTTGATCATTCTAGGAACCCATGGCCCCAAGACTTTACTTGGAACAATAATCTGACCCCAAGACTTCACTTGGAGCATAGCCGGTGACTCATCTGACCTCAGTTTACCCAAGGCAATAGCCACAATGTGGTGTACTCATATACTTTGTATTTCTGTGAGTTTGAGTCAAGACAAGAGACTCAATCTACTCGGACCATCCGTGATAGACTCGGTTCTCGCGTTGTGCCATAAATGACCCCTATGGACCACTACTTGTTCACTTTACTTCTTGTTAGGCAATCTAGATTTCCAAGTGGTTTCTAATTCGGACTCCTGGTTCAAAACAATTCACCTATGTTTATTTTGTTTAAGGATTTACGTACATAACCACACTTTTCAGATAACAATTGATGAGGTTGGTTTCTAGTACCCCAAGACCCTCACAATTAAATTGACTTGATCCTACCCCCGATATTATATAGATCCCGAGGACCTTCATTCTGTATGAGGCTCCTTGAGCCACCATCACTTTTACAATTCACATAGACACATATAGCACGTTTTCACATATATTGTAATTTAGGAACAACAATAGCATGTTATCTAATATATAATTCCTACAAATAGGCAAGAAGGCAAACCATATATCCATATCCGCAGTCAACCCTATAGGGCAAGGATAGGAAAGCCCCTCACCTGGTTGGCCCCTCGTATCGGCTCTCGCTGTGCCCGAAGGTCCACTCACTGTATGGTGCCCTATACACATATACTTGAGAGATTTAGAAACTTGAAACTTAGCCAATATCATGTACATGTAACGCTAATGCTCATGTTCTCTCAAATTAATTCCATAGACTAGTTGTTGGCTTGGAATGCCCCCAACTAGTTTTCGGAACACCTAACATGCTTCTTCCGTGTCCAACCCTTTCTTAATCACATTATTCGAAAGCTTTGACTTGGGAATGCAAGGTTACCCAATTCCACCTCTATGTGTCTATATAAACTTCCATTACCCCCAAGTCTTGAGTTTATGGCTCAAGAGAATCATAAATCCTACTTGTCCAAGATTTCCATTTACCAAAATAACCTTGAACACTTCACCTGCACATGAATACACATACCCGAATACGCGTAAAATTAGAAGATTGTCTCTTTTTCCCCGAACGGGGTTCCGGTTGAGACGGTGAGTACTCGGGTTTTAATCCCTCGTACATTCCAATAATTTTTAACAATTATATAATTTCCATTCAACCTTTCAATGCACCCCAAATCAGTCCACAACACCCTTAAACCTTAACAACCACATTTTCCTACAATTTTTCCAACCCGGATAAATTCCTTTAATTTGGTTCCAGTTCCTAAGCTTCCAACTTACTTCCTAACATGCAAATACTTCAATTTAGGACCCAGAATACTCAGATTGAATCAATTGGGGTCTTTCCAAAAATCCCTAAAATTGATAAAATTGGGGTTTAAGGGTTTCGGGACTTCTCACCTCGATTCAACCGGTTAGAAGGACGATATGGAGTAGAGGAGACTCCCAGCTACCTTCCCCGGTGAAGAGACGGCATTTTCCGGCGAGTTTTCCGGCGTGGGAGCTCTCTCCCTTTGCTTTCTCTCTCTAACCCGAACTCTCTCTCCTCCAGCACCCACAACGACGGCGGCTACTTTGGCGGACGACGACTACAGCCTCTCTCGCACATCCGGACACCACGCGTGATCTCCGTCCGTGAGCTCCTCCCCGTCCGTGCGTGCGACCAGCTCTCTCTTCCCTCACTATCGTGCTTCTCTTCTTCGACCCCCCTCCCCCTCTGATTTCTTTCCTTTCTTTTTCTTTATTCCTCACTTATCTAATATATATATATTATAATAAATTAATATATATATATATTACAAAAAGGAAAAAAAATTCTGATTTCCTTCCCTCTCTTTAATTCTTCTTTTCTTTCCTTTTACATATACACACACACACACACACATATATATATATATATATAATTAATTTATATATATACATATCACATAGTTAAAATCTGATATAATAATAATAAATAAGAAAAAGAAATATATATAAAAATTATTTAGGATTTAAACAAATTTGTATTATTAAAAAAATATGTAGTAGGATAGTGTGTGCCTCTATCCATTTTCAACTTTTAAATTAATTAATTTAATTTAATTGATGACGCTAGTTAAAATGTTCTCGGGTATTACAAGGTACGGCCTCTACCTCGACCTCGGGTGGGCATTCCCTCATCCCGAACTGATTCTCGATCAATTTCAGCAGGAGTTCTCCCTCCACCCCTAGTCTGTCTCGTGATCGGTGGCATCCCTATACTGCACAAGGACCACACCTAATGAGTACACGTATATCAATGATATTTCATATCAAAGAGAATAGAAAGAAAGGGCTGACTCAATTTCCTGGGTACTTCCACAAGTGCCTTTTTACTCCCACGTTGCGCCTGGGTTCACAATAAGGCGTAAACTGACACCAGGTGATACCTATGGCTTCATACAGTTTAAAGATAACCAGGCTCTGATACCAAGTTTGTCACGACCGGACGTCCGTGACCGGCACGGGAAGTAGGATTTCTCCTATCACGTAAGCCTCTAACCCCTGATTGAGATTTCCACATGTTCATAACTACCCTTTTCTAATACAAACAATATATAACATATATGGTCATCCCTTTCCGGTGACCTCCAAGTGCGAAGCACTTGAGACTCTCATAGAAGAGAGGGAAGACGGATAAGACCAAGGACTCAGTTCTTGGAAACGTCTAGATGCATTCTAGGCACGAGCATGTAGTATGCATATGAATTGCATATAGTTGAGATGTTAACCACTTGAATGCATTCTTTAGGAAACCACGATTCGTCCGGAGCGGGAGTTACTCCAGGACAAACGCAAAGGAGCCGTCCAGGTGAGGGGTTACCCATCCTTGCCCTACAAGGTTGATTGAGGATGTGGATATGTGGTTTGCCTACTTGCCTGTTTGTAAGAATTGTTTAGTGGTTAACATGCTATTGTTGTTCCTAAACTGTTATCCATGAAAGTTATATGTGTGTTTGACTACAGGTAAAGAGGTACTGGAGGGTATCCATGTGATGACATGAGATACGCCGAATAGTACAAGCAAGGGGATAAGTTGTTGATTGAGTCCAAGGTTTGTTTTACCCTATTAATTAGAAACTCATTAAAGAAATCGTATAGAAGTTGTTAGTAAACGTCGACGTTTCACGGTAATTGAACTTAGGGAAGACCTTAGAGCTAGGTTATGATCTAATAAAGGGTTTGGGTATTACATAAGGATTAAAACGATCTCATTAATTGATTAGTGAGTCATAGGGAGGTTCACACTACCTAGTAAAGTTAGTCTAGGATAGTAATGGGTAGATAGAGTCAGAATCCCAGCTGAAGGCTCGGGAAGAGAAACAAGTCAGAAAAGATTGCCCGTTGAGGTCATTGCCCTCGCCTGGAACTAGGGTCAGTTAAAGATTAAAATATTTGCCTGTTGAGGCCATTGCCCTAGCCTGGCCCTAGGGTCAGTTAAAGATTTAAAATAATTTGCCCGTTGAGGCCATTGCCCTAGCCTGGTACTAGGATCAGTAAAAGACTAAAAGATTTGCCCGTTGAGGCCATTGCCCTAACCTGGCACTAGGGTCAGTTAAAGATTTAAAAGAAATTGCCCGTTGAGGCCAATGCCCTAGCCTGATACTAGGGTCAGTTAAGTGATTTACAGTTTTCATATAATATGTTAAAATGTGATTGCTTGTTTATGAGAAGCATGATAGAAAAGCATGATCCGTACGTTTATCTGTGATTTTAATGTTATATTAATATTGCCTTGTCGTAATATAACATTTGATAAATTGGACTTTCATGCGCATGTGATTGTGGGTGTTTCCCTTTCCCCAGCTGTAGTGGTACCCGCCACTACGCCGAGGATGGGAAGCTTCTCACTGAGTCTGTTTGACTCACTCCCTCTGCTTCAATGTTTCAGATACAGGGATCGGGCATGCATCGACGTCTGGATAGTGATACGGACATCAGACCATCCTTACGCTGTTGTTCGCGTGGGTGGACTCCTTTGGTTATTTTGATTTCTCTTGTTGTAAATATTTTAAAGTTGTAAGATTTGTCTATATACATTTACAGCTTTTGATATGTTCCTACTCTAGAATTGTCGGCTTCACATGTACTTAAAGACAGGGTCCAATTTGGGGGAAAAATAGGATATATGTATGAGTATATAAACTTCTGCATGTGAATAGGATAGATCGTACGCATTGAAGCGTACGGTCAATATGATATGGATATATATTATGTGTGCTTGCTGCATGTGAATAGGATAGATCGTACGTATTGAGACGTACGGTCAATATGATATGAATATTTATATTATGAGTGTTGGCATATATATCTATACACTGGGCTGAGCTGAAGCGGTCTTGAGCGAACCGTGGATTGCAGGTTAATTAGGCCACCAGTGAGGTGTGGCCACTATTATGACTATATATATTGATTGTATAGCATGGTAGTTATAGTTATGTTTACAGGGTAAGGCTTACGGATTTAGAGGTAAAAATCTATTCCCGTGCCGGTCATGTACTCCCGATTTGGGGTTGTGACATCATCGGTTAAAACTAATTAAATAAAGAAAAATGAATATCACGTTTTCGAAACACTCATCGTCGAAAAATGATTAAGAAAAATATAAATGAATATCAAGTTTTCGAAAACACTCATCGGCGAAAACTATTTAAAAAAAAAAGAAAAAAGAATAATACGTTTTCGAAACACTCATCGGCGAAAACTGATTAAAAAAAGGAAAAATGAATATCAAGTTTTCAAAACACTCATCAGCGAAAAACTGATTAAAAAAAATAAATATCATGTTTTCAAAATACTCATCGGGGAAAACTGGTTAAAAAAAGAAAAAATGAATAACAAGTTTTCGAAAAACTTATCGGCGAAAACTATTTAAAAAAAAGAAAAATGAATATTACGTTTTCGAAACACTCAACGTCAAAAACTGATTAAAAAATAAAAAAATGAATATCAAGTTTTCGAAATACTCATCGGCAAAAACTAATTAAAAAAAGAAAAATAAATATCAAGTTTTCGAAACATTCATCGACGAAAACTGATTAAGAAAAAGAAAAATGAATATCTAGTTTTCGAAACACTGATCGGCGAAAACTAATTAAAAAAAGAAAAATAAATATCAAGTTTTCGAAACACTCATCGGCGAAAACTGATTAAAAAAAGAAAAATGAATATCAAGTTTTTGAAACTCTAATCGGCGAAAACTGATTAAAAAAAAAGAAAAATGAATATCAAGTTTTTAGAACACTTATCGGCGAAAATTGACTAAAAAGTGAAAAATGAATATCAAGTTTTCGAAAACACTCATCGGCTAAAACTTATTAAAAAAAGAAAAATGAATATCAAGTTTTCAAAACACTCAATGACAAAAACTGATTAAAAAAAGAAAAATGAATATCAAGTTTTCGAAACACTTATCGATGAAAACTAATTAAATAAATAAAAATGAATATCACGTTTTTGAAAACACTCATCGGCTAAAACTTATTAAAAAAAGAAAAATGAATATCAAGTTTTCGAAACACTTATCAACAAAAACTGATTAAAAAAATGAATATCAAGTTTTCGAAACACTCATCGGCAAAAACTGATTAAAAAAAAGAAAAAAGAATATCAAGTTTTCAAAACACTCATCGGCAAAAACTAATTAAAAAAAGAAAAATGAATATCAAGTTTTCGAAACACTCATCAGCGAAAACTTGATAAAAAAAGAAAAATGAATATCAAGTTTTCGAAACACTCATCGGTGAAAACTGATTAAAAAAAGAAAAATGAATATCAAGTTTTCGAAACGCTTATCGGCGAAAACTTATTAAAAAAAGAAAAATGAATATCAAATTTTCGAAATACTCATCGATCAAAACTGTTCAAAAAATGTAATATCCGAGACATTTAGATTTAATTATTTTCATTATTATTAAATTTATTTTTCTTTCAGAAAGAAAAATAAATTAAATTATAGAATTATAGGGTTAAAAATAGAATAAAGAAGAAAGTAATAGGGGATATTAATAATTTTTCTAGGACCTAAAAGAAAAGAGGACTAAAAAGCATGAGGAAAAAAGAGGATATAACAAGTAAATAAATTTTTCTAATAAAATATATATATATGTTATATATTATACACACACACACACACATATATATATATATATATATATATATATATATATATATATATATATATATATATATATATATTATATAGGGTAGAGTACCTTTGGTACCCTCAACGTTTGCGCCTTCGGTCAAATATGCCCCAAACGTTTTATTACGATCAAATATGCCCTCAACATTTCAATTTTTGGGCAATCTTACTCTTTTCACTAACACCGTTAAAATGGTTAACGGTTTTTGCTGACTAGGCGTAATATGTGGCATTAATACCTGATTGGGATCAATTTTTTTATTTCATATTTTATTTAAAAAAAGAAGAAAAAAAAACGTGCTTCTTCAAAACCTAAACCTAAACGATTTCTTTTTTCTTTTTCTTTTAAATAAAATATGAAATGAAAAATATTGATCCCAGTCAGATATTAATGCCACATGTTATGCCTAGTCAACAAAAACCGTTAACCATTTTAACGGTGTTAGTGAAAAGGGTAAGATTGCCCAAAAATTGAAACGTTGGGGGTATATTTGACAGCAATCAAACGTTTGAAGTATATTTGAACGAATGCGCAAACGTTGGGGGTACCAAAGGTACTTTACCCATATTATATATTACTAAACTAAAAGGATAGGGGCCGAGCATTCACTAACACACAAAAAAAAAAGAGAAGAAGTAGCAGCAAGCACGCACGAACAAGCTAGCCAAGAAGGAGGGGGAGTGTTCCACGGCGGTTTCTAGCCGGGAAAGGCACGCCGGTGCCAGAGAAGGTGACCGGACTTTGTCTTTCAACACCCACAAGCCTCCCATCCGATTGAAATCAAGTAAGAAAGCCCCAAACTCCCAAAACCCCATTTTCTCCAATTTTGGGTATTTTACAAATTCTTCAATTTCTTCCAATCGGGGCATTCCGGGGTTAAAATTGAGCTTAGTGCATGTTATTGAAAGCTTAATGAGGTCCGAAACCGAAGTTAAACCGTAGGACTTGACCGGGTATGGAAATTAGGAAAATTGGGTTAGGAAATTGCTCTAAAATTCGAAATTGATAGTTTGATGCATGTTTAGGCTTGGATTGGAGTAGTATAAGTGTTGTAATTTCTGGAAATAGACAAGGGAATAAAGCCCGAGTATTTACCGTCTCAACCGGAACCCAATCCGGTGAAAAAGAGGTGAAATACTAAGCCACCGTACAGTAAGGAGCTGTGTGGTGGATTGGACACCTTGGTCTAGTCCATGGGGGACACCTAAGACCCGCTAAATTGGTTCCAAGGCTCTAATTATACCCAATTATATTTTTATATATAATTAAATAGGTAGTAATTAAGCTTTTACTCAGCGAATAAGGAAGACAATGGAATGAGTAAGCTAAAGCCTCTTTTGAACCATGAATTTAATTCTTTTATTAGTAAAATATCCATATGAACACACGAAGGGAAATTTAGATAAGTGGAAATCTCTAACCTAAGCAATTAGAGGTTCTAAATGGCTCGAAAGTGTGAAAGTCGAATATGGGGCATTCTGGACTTTCGGAAAGAGCAAATAAAACGACGTAACGAAATAAACAATTAATTCTTGGAAAATAGCTAGAGGGTGCATGAGCATTAGCATGAGACGTGCATGTTATATGTTTAGTTACACGTTCTAAATTTCTTAAATATACATGTGTATAGGGCACCAAAGGGTAATTGGAGTTTCAGGCACTCCGAGGACTGATTCGGAGGGCCAACGAGGTGAGGGGCTCTCCCATCCCTGCCCCACAGGGTTGGATGACTACGTGGAAATGTGGTTTGCTCTATTTTGTGTAATTATTATATGAATTTATTTATATGAATAAATTTGTGCTACACGTCTATGATTGGCAAGTAAGCAGTCAACGTGCAACAATGTATGTGCTTATATGATTAATCTCAAGTATATATGTGCTATTGTGGCTCATTGAGCCTTATATGTTACCATGGGTAGGATTGTGTCGTGATTTCATATATGAGAGTTCAGTAACATTAGAAACCAATCATATTGATTGTCACTTAAAGATCTCATTCGTATGGTGTGTTGAGGAAAACTGAACCTAGGTTGTTGAATATGAGTGAGAGTACCGCATAAATTGAAAAGGGGGAAACTAGGCCTAATTAATAACCACGTGTAATATTCAGTAGTTTATCTTAGGGCGTCTTTCAAGGTTAAATATGTTAGTTGAGTTGTTTAGGTTGCCCGGGTAGATCGAGTCGGTCATCCTGATCGGACAGACAGGATTATGGCGTCAGTAAGTTTGCCACATAGTGGCTATTACCTTGGTTTAAACTGAGGTCAGACAAGTTGCCGGCTATTACTCTAAGTGTGCCTTGGAGTGAGAAAGTTCCTGGTGTGATCAACCAGGTTCGTACATTAAATTGCCTTCGGGCCAATATTTCTCTTAACGTAATGCGGGAGACAGAAAGTGAGTGCCTACGTGCACAAGTATATGTTAACTATGTTACCAGATGTTATATGTTTATGATTGATTTACATGCGGATTAATAAATATGTTAGAAGCATGAAATAGGATTTTAAATTGTGAATATGATTTACTGATTGCCTGATCATGTTAAAGATCATAATACGAATCCGTTTCATGAGCTTGTGGTTGTGGTTGCTCCCTTCCCCCAGCTGTAGTGGTACCCGCTGCTACGCCAGGGATGGGGGAGCTTCTCACTGAGTGTGTTCGACTCACCCCCCCTGTTTACATGTTTCAGATACAGGTGGTTCAGGAGTCGGGAACGCGTCCACTTCTTCTCCAGGAGGCGGACAACTCCGAAAACCGCACGCTTTGTTCGCGTCGGTAGTTATTTTGATTATGTATACATGTTGTGATGTATATATACATATATATGAATCCTTTTTGGGTGTGGCGTATGTACGTTTAGATCTTCTGTGTATATATATATATATATATATATATATATATGTGTGTGTCACACTTGAATTCTAGCATTGTCGGCTTCATACATATTAAAGTTAGGTCTTGGTGATGGGAATATAGGTTATGATATAATATATATCATGTATATACGTATATGACTTCTGCATGCGACTAGGATAGGTCACACGCATTGAGGCGTGTGATCAATACGTAAATTATATGTATGTGTGATTGAATACCTGTTGGTGTAAAAATATGGCTTCCACATGTGAATATGATAGATTACAAGCATTGAGGCGTGTGATCAATATGTAAACTATATGTAAGCGTGTGATTGAATATATGTATGACTGTATACAGGACTTCTGCATGTGAATAGGATAGATCACCCGCCCTGAAGCGCGTGATCAATATGTATATTACATGTACTTGTGAATGAATATGTGTATATGTATAGACTGAAGCGGCGTTGAGCGAGCCGTGGATTTCATACAACTATCACTCTCCTTGAATTAATTTTGGAGCCTTGGATTTGAGTTACTAAACCTCGATTTGCTTCTAAGTTATCCTACTTAAGGTTTCCTAATAACTACGAAGGAATTAAATTGTCATTTTAAAATTTGGACTTTATTGTTCCGCAAGTTTCCATCCTTGAGAAACAAGAAAGTACCTAAAATAATTCTTGATGCTTGATAGCATATTTAGAATTATTCTAGGGTGTTTAAGATTAAAAAGAACAGGTTTTGAGCCCTCAACATCACCCTTAAAGTGTATTTGGGAAATTCGAGCAGGGACCCGACACGTTAAAGTCAAGCTTGAACCTTAGTAACCTCGAGCCAGCTCTTCATGGGTCTTGTTCAGCTAATATTTCAACAATATAATTTCAGTAATACCAATCCAAACCTATTTACTCAAACCCAAGCTCAATTCCTAAGCTAACAAGAATTTCTCTAATTTAGAATTAATTATAATTTCAACCCCAAATCCTTTTAAATTTGAATTCTGTCAAAACCGAGTATATAATCTCGATTCCTACCCCAACTAAGTGTTCAAGAACACTTTCTAGGTCTCAATCTACCCTCGAAACAATTCAATCGAAGGTGAATCGAAGAAATCCCTAAAAATGGAGAAATTGAGGGTTTCGAATGAAATTGAGGTTACCAACCTTTGATTTGATCGGTGGAAGGTGTGGGAGACGTCGTACCCGAGCTCCGGTGACTTTTTCCGGATTTGTCTAGCTCCCTCCGGCCACTTTTCCAGCGAGATCCCCCTCCTTCCCCTTCTTCTTCTTCTTCTTCTTCTTCTTCTTCTGTCTCCTATCTCTCTCTTTCTTTCTCGACTCTTTCTCTCTCTATCCTTTCTTTCTATTTCTCTTCTTCTTTCCTTTCTTTTGTTTCTACCCGTGGCCTCCCTTCATTTTTTTTTTCTTTTCTATCTTATCATATATAACCCACGCCCCACTCCCCTTTTTAACAAATTAATTAAAATAATGTATGTATATATATATAATAATAATAAAATAATTAATTAATTAAATAATAAAATAACTTGTCACGACCCCCTATCGGACGTAATCATATCATATCATAGTTTAACATACAACTTCCTGTGGATATCCATGTTCAAATAACCGTAATCATAAACTGGCCCGAAGGCATATCTCCGTTAGGAGAGAATCTGGCCCGGAGGCAATATCTCACGTGAGCGGTATAGGAACCTAGTTGATCATTCTAGGAACCCCTGGCCCCAAGACTTTACTTGGAACATTAATCTGACCCCAAGACTTCACTTGGAGCATAGCCGGCGACTCATCTGACCTCAGTTTACCCAAGGCAATAGCCACAATGTGGTGTACTCATGTACTTGCATTTCTGTGAGTTTGACTCAAGATAACAGACTCAATCTACTCGGACCATCCGTGATAGACTCGGTTCCCGCGTTGTACCATAAATGACACCTATGGACCACTACTTATTCATTTTACTTCTTCTTAGGCAAATCTAGGTTTCCAAGTGGTTTTCTAATTCGGAATCTCTCGGTTTAAAACAAAGTCACCTATGTTCATTTTCTTTAAGAATTTACATACACTACCATACTTTTCAGATAATAATCAATGAGGTTGGTTTCTAGTACCACAAGACCCTCACGAATAAAATTGACTCGATCCTACCCCCGATATCATATAGGTCCCGAGGACCTTCTTTCCATATAAGGCTCCTTGAGCCACCATCGCTTTTACAGTTCACATATACATATAAAGCATGTTATCACATATATTGTAATTTAGGAACAACAATAGCATGTTCTCTAATATACAGTTCCTACAAGTAGGCAAGAAGGCAAACCATATATCCATATCCGCAGTCAACCCTATAGGACAAGGATAGGAAAGCCCCTCACCTGGTTGGCCCCTCTGATCGGCTCTCGGTGTGCCCGAAGGTCCACTCACTGTATGGTGCCCTATACGCATATACTTGAGAGATTCAGAAACTTGAAAAGTTAACCACTATCGTGTACATGTAACGCTAATGCTCATGTTCTCTCTAATTAATTCCATAGACTAGTTGTTGGCTTGGAATGCCCTCGACTAGTTTTTGGAACACCTAGCATGCTCCTATTCGTGTCTAACCCTTGCTTAATCACACTATTCAGAAGCCTTGATTTGGGAATGCCAAGTTACCCAATTCCCCCTATATGTGTCCATGTGAAGTTTCCATTACCCCAGTCTTGAATTTATGGCTCAAGAGAGTCATAAATCCTACTTGTCCAAGATTTCCATTTACTAAAATAACCTTCAACTCTTTACCTACACATGAATACACATCCGGATACGCGTAAAATTAGAAAATTGTCTCTTTTTCCCCGAACCGGGTTCCGGGTGAGACGGTGATTACTCGGGTTTTATTCCCTCGTACATTCTAATAATTTTAACAATTATATAATCACAATTCCACCTATTAATGCATCCCAAATCAGTCCACAACACCCTTAAACATTTCCAATCAAATTTTCCTACAAGTTTTCCAACCTGGATAAATTCCATCAAATTGGTTCCGATTCCTAAGCTTCCAATTCACTTCCCAACATGCAAATACTTCAATTTAGGACCCAGAATACTCAGATTGAACCAAATGGGGGTTTTCCAAAAATCCCTAAAATTGATAAAATTGGGCTTTGAGAGTTTCGGGGCTTCTCACCTTGATTCAACCAGTTAGAAGGACGATATAGAGCAGAGGAGACTCCTAGCCACCTTCCCCGGTGAAGAGACGGCGTTTTCTGGCGAGTTTTCCGGCGTGGGAGCTGTCTCCCTTTGCTTTCTCTCTCTAACCCGTAACTCTCTCTCTCCTCCAGCCACAACGACGGCGACCAGCTCCGGTGGACGGCGACTCTGGCTTCCTCGCACGTCCGGCCAACTCCACGCGAGCTCCCCTTCCCGTGCGTCTCTTGTTCGTGCTTCTCGTCCAGCCCTCTCTCTCCGTTCGTGTTTCCCCCTCCCTCACGCTCTGTTTCTTTCTTTTTTTCTTTGTTCACGGTTTGCTTCTTCTTTTCCTTTTATTCTTTCCTTATATATATATCTATATATCTATATATACATATATATATCATAAAAAGAAAAAAAAAACCTGATATAATAAAATAAAAAAATATTTTCCACTCCTAAATTAGTTAATTTAATTTAATTGATGATGCTAGTTAAAATATTCTCGGGTATTACATAACTAATAATTAATAATTTACTAAATATAATTAAAACTTATTTTTGGTTTTAATTTCCTACTTCTCTTTATTTTCTTTTATTTTCCAATATATAAAAATAACAATATTAAATAAGTAAGGCCGAAAATATAAATTCCAATTTTATCCCTTTTCCCTATTTAATTCAGGTTTCTAATTCCTTAGGTCTTGAATTAAGTCCAAAAATTATTTTCAACTTCTTTTCTTTCCCTTTCATTTTGTTTTGAACTTCGAAAAATTTCCCGGGTATTACAGATGAGTGTTTCGAAAACTTGATATTCACTTTTCTTTTTCTTAATCTGTTTTCACCGATGAGTGTTTCGAAAACGTGATATTCATTTTTCTTTATTTAATTAGTTTTCACCGATGAGTGTTTCGAAAACTTGATATTCATTTTTCTTTTTTTAATCAGTTTTCGCCGATGAGTGTTTCAAAAACTTGATATTTATTTTTCGTTTCTAATTTGTTTTCGCCGATGAGTGTTTCGAAAACGTAATATTCATTTTTCTTTTTTTTAAAATAGTTTTTGCCGATGATTGTTTTCGAAAACTTGATATTCATTTTTCATTTTTTAATCAATTTTCGCCGATGAGTGTTCTGAAAACTTGATATTCCTTTTTCTTTTTTTTAATCAATTTTCGCCGATGAGTGTTTCGAAAACTTGATATTCATTATTCTTTTTTTTTTAATCAGTTTTCACCGATGAGTGTTTCGAAAACTTGATATTTATTTTTCTTTTTTTTTAAATAGTTTTCGCCGATCAGTGTTTCGAAAACTAGTTATTCATTTTTCTTTTTCTTAATCAGTTTCCGTTGATGAATGTTTTGAAAACTTGATATTCATTTTTCTTTTTTTAATTAGTTTTTGCCGATGAGTGTTTCGAAAACTTGATATTCATTTTTCATTTTTTAATCAATTTTTCCTGTTGAGAGTTTCGAAAACGTAATATTTATTTTTCTTTTTTTTTAATCAGTTTTCGACGACGAGTGTTTCGAAAACGTGATATTCATTTTTCTTTATTTAATTAGTTTTCACCGATGAGTGTTTCGAAAACTTGATATTCATTTTTCTTTTTCTTAATCAGTTTTCGCCGATGAGTGTTTCGAAAACATGATATTCATTTTTCTTTATTTAATTAGTTTTCACTGATGAGTGTTTCGAAAACTTGATATTCATTTTTTCTTTTTTTAATCAGTTTTCGCCGATGAGTGTTTCGAAAACTTGATATTTATTTTTCATTTCTAATTAGTTTTCGCCGATGTGTGTTTCGAAAACGTAATATTCATTTTTCTTTTTTTTTTAAATAGTTTTCGCCGATGAGTGTTTTCGAAAACTTGATATTCATTTTTCATTTTTTCATAAATTATCGCCGATGAGTGTTCTGAAAACTTAATATTCATTTTTCTTTTTTTAATCAATTTTCGCCGATGACTGTTTCGAAAACTTGATATTCATTTTTCTTTTTCTTAATGAGTTTTCGCCGATGAGTGTTTCGAAAACTTGATATTTATTTTTCATTTTTTTTAAATAGTTTTCGTCGATCAGTGTTTTGAAAACTAGGTATTCATTTTTCTTTTTCTTAATCAGTTTTCGTCGATGAATGTTTCGAAAACTTTATATTCATTTTTCTTTTTTTAATAATTTTTGCCGATGAATGTTTTGAAACCTTGATATTCATTTTTAATTTTTTAATCAGTTTTTGCCATTGAGAGTTTCGAAAACATAATAATTATTTTTCTTTTTTTTTTGAATAGTTTTCGCCGATGAGTGTTTCGAAAACGTATTATTCATTTTTCTTTTTCTTTTTTTAAATTGTTTTCGCCGATGTGTGTTTTCGAAAACTTGATATTCATTTATATTTTTTTTAATCAGTTTTCGACGATCAGTATTTCGAAAATGTGATATTCATTTTTCTTTATTTAATGAGTTTTCACCGATGAATGTTTCGAAAACTTGATATTCATTTTTTTTTCTTAATCAGTTTTCGCCGATGAGTGTTTTTAAAACGTGACATTCATTTTTCTTTGTTTAATTAGTTTTCACTGATTAGTGTTTCAAAAACTTGATATTCATTTTTCTTTTTTTAATCAGTTTTCGCCAACGAGTGTTTTGAAAACTTGATATTTATTTTCGTTTTTAATCAGTTTCGCCGATGAGTGTTTCGAAAACTTGATATTCATTTTTCTTTTGTTAATCAGTTTTCGCCGATGAGTGTTCCCAAAACTTCATATTCTTTTTTCTTTCTTTAATCAGTTTTCTCCTATGAGTGTTTCGGAAACTTAATATTCATTTTTCTTTTTTTTAACCAGTTTTCACCATTGAATGTTTTGAAAACTTGATATTCATTTTTCTTTATTAATTAATTTTGGTCGATGTGTGTTTCGAAAACTTGATATTTATTTATTTTTAATAAGTTTTCACCGATGAGTGTTTCGAAAACTTGATATTCATTTTTCTTTTTTTAATCAGTTTTCGCCGAGGACTGTTTCGAAAACTTGATATTCATTTTTCTTTTTTTACTCAGTTTCGCCGATGAGTGTTTTCGAAAAATTGATATTCATTTTTCTTTTTAAAGTAAGTTTTCGCTAATTAGTGTTTCGAAAACTTGATATTCGTCCGATGAGTGTTTCGAAAACTTTATATTCATTTTCCTTTTTTAATCAGTTTTCGCCGATAAGTGTTTCAAAAACTTCATTTTCATTTTTCTTTTTTTAATCAATTTTTTCCGATGAGTGTTTTCGAAAACTTGATATTCATTTTTATTTTTTAATCATTGTTCGCCGATAAGTGTTTTGAAAACTTTATATTCATTTTTATTTTTTTAATCAGTTTTCGCCGATGAGTGTTTCGAAAACTTGATATTCATTTTTATTTCTTTTAATCAGTTTTCGTCGATGAGTGTTTCGAAAACTTGATGTTCATTTTTCTTTTTTTAATCAATTTTCGCCGAAGAGTGTTTCGAAAACTTGATATTCATTTTTCTTTTTTTAATCAGTTTTCGCCGATGAGTGTCTTCGAAAAATTTATATTCATTTTTCTTTTTAAAGTAAGTTTTCGCTAATAAGTGTTTCGAAAACTTGATATTCGTTTTTCTTTTTTTAAACAGTTTTCACCGATGAGTGTTTCGAAAACTTAATATTCATTTTCCTTTTTTAATCAGTTTTCGTCGATGAGTGTTTCAAAAACTTTCTATTCATTTTTATTTTTTTAATCAGTTTTCGGCGATTAGTGTTTCGAGAACCGGATATTCATTTTTTCTTTTTTTAGTAAGTTTTCGCTGATAAGTGGTTCGAAAACTTGATATTCATTTTTCTTTTTTTAATCAGTTTTTGCCGATGAGTGTTTCGAAAATTTGATATTCAGTTTTCTTTTTTTAAATCAGTTTTTCCCGATGTTTGTTTCGAAAACTTGATATTCATTTTTCTTTTTTTAATCAGTTTTTGTCGATGAGTGTTTCAAAAAGTTGATATTCATTTTTCTTTTTTAATAAGTTTTAGCTGATAAGTGTTTTTGAAAACGTGATATTCATTTTTCTTTTTTTTAATCAGTTTTTGCCGATGAGTGTTTCGAAAACTTGATGTTCATTTTTCTTTTTTTCTTTTAATCAGTTTTTGTCGATGAGTGTTTCCAAAACTTGATATCATTTTTCTTCTTTTAATAAGTTTTAGCCGATGAGTATTTTCGAAAACTTGATATTCATTTTTAATTTTTTAATCAATTTTCGCCGATAAGTGTTTCGAAAACTTCATATTCATTTTTCTTTTTTTAATCAGTTTTCGCCGATGAGTGTTTCGAAAACTTGATATTTATTTATTTTTAAATAGTTTTCGCTGATCAGTGTTTCGAAAACTAGATATTCAATTTTCTTTTTCTTAATCAGTTTTCGTCGATGAATGTTTCGAAAACTTGATATTAATTTGTCTTTTTTTAATTAGTTTTTGCCGATGTGTATTTCGAAAACTTGATATTCAATTTTTATTTTTTAATCAGTTTTTGCCGTTGAGTGTTTTGAAAACGTAATATTCATTTTTCTTTTTTTCTTTTAATTAGTTTTCGCCGATGAGTGTTTCGAGAACTTGATATTCATTTTTCTTTATTTAATAAGTTTTAGCCGATGAGTGTTTTCGAAAACGTGATATTCATTTTTCATTATTTAATTAGTTTTCGATGAGTGTTTCCAAAACTTGATATTCATTTTTCTTTTTTTAATCAGTTTTCGCCGATGAGTATTTCGAAAACTTGATATTTATTTTTCTTTTTTTTAATCAGTTTTTGCCGGTGAGTGTTTCAAAAACTTGATATTCATTTTTCTTTTTTTTTAAGCAGTTTTTGTCGATGAGTGTTTCGAAAACTTGATATTCATTTTTCTTTTTTTAATAAGTTTTAGACGATGAGTGTTTGTCACCACCCCCTATCGGACGTCCATGGCCGGCACGGGAGGTAGGATTTCTCCTATCCCGTAAGCCTCTTATCCCTGATTGACATTTTATATATGCATAACTACCCATTTCTAATACAAACAATATATAGTACATATGGTCATCCATATCCGGTGACCTAAGTAGCACGTAATCCACGGCTCGCTCAACGCCGCTTCAGTCTATACATATACACATAATCAATCACACGTACATATAATATTACATATTGATAACGCGCTTCAGGGCGGGTGATCTATCATATTCACATGCAGAATTTCCTGTGTACAGCCAAGTATATATATTCAATCACACACCTGCATAAAATATACATATTGATCACACGCCTCAATGCGTGTGACCTATCCTATTCACATGCGGAAGCCGTATTTTCACACAATCAAGTATTCAGTCACATATATATATAAATTTACGTATTGACCACACGCTCAGTGCGTGTGATCTATCCTATTCACATGCGGAAGTCACATTCGTATATATATATATACACATGATATTCATCATATCATAACCTATGTTCCCAACAACGGACCAATCTTTAACCTGTATGAAGCCGACAGTTCTAGAGTGTGACATATACATATATGTATATAGCAACTGTACAAAACAATGCTATACCAAAAGAATCATATACATATACATCCTGACAAAATACATATATCAATACCACCCACGCAAACAATGCGTGCGGTCTCTAAGTCTGCCCGCCTCCCTGAGATGAAGTGGAAGCGCTCCCGATGCCTATACCACCTGGTTTGTAACATGTACATTGGGGTGAGTCAAACAGACTCAGTGAGAGGCTTTCCCATCCCTGGTGTAGTAGCGGGTACCACTACAACTGGGGAGAGGAGCCAATCACAAACACATACGCAAATAACAGATTTTGAATTTCCATATATTAGGTGGTCAGGCAATTAGCATATGTTATATTCACAATAAAGAATTTAAAGCATGGTTCTACATACATTTAAATTCACACATACATCATATCATAGTTTAACATACAACTTCATGTGGATATCCATGTTCAAATAATCTTAATCATAAACTAGCCCAAAGGCATATCTCCGTTAGGAGAGAATCTGGCCCGAAGGCAATATCTCACGTGAGCGATATAGGAACCTAGTTGATCATTCTAGGAACCCCTGGCCCCAAGACTTTACTTGGAACATTAGTCTGACCCCAAGACTTCACTTGGAGCGTAGCCGGCGACTCATCTGACCTCGGTTTACCCAAGGCAATAGCCACAATGTGGTGTACTCATATACTTGCATTTCTGTGAGTTTTGACTCAAGATAACAGACTCATTCTACCCGGACCATTCGTGATAGACTCGGTTCCCGCGTTGTACCGTAAATGACCCCTATGGACCACTACTTATTCATTTTACTTCTTCTTAGGTAAATTCTAAGTTTCCAAGTGGTTCTCTAGATCGGAATTCTCTCGGTTTAAATCCATGTCTCCTATGTTCATTTTCTTTAAGAATTTACATACACAACCATGCTTTTCAGATAACAATTAGCGAGGTTGGTTTCTAGTACCCCAAGACTCTCCCAATAAAATTGACTCGATCCTACCCCCGATATGATAAAGGTCCCGAGGACCTTCTTTCCATATACGGCTCCTTGAGCCACCGTTACTTTTAAAGTTCACATATACACATATAGCACGTTATCACATATATTATAATTTAGGAACAACAATAGCATGTTATCTAATATATAATTCCTACAAATAGGCAAGAAGGCAAACCATATATCCATATCTGCAATCAACCCTATAGGGAAAGGATAGGAAAGCCCCTCACCTGGTTGGCCCCTCTGATCGGCTCTCGGTGTGCCCGAAGGTCCACTCACAGAATGATGCCCTATACACATGTACTAGAGCAATTTAGAAACTTAGAATTCAGCCACTATCGTGTACATGTCATGTTAACGCTCATGTCCTCTCTAATTAATTTCATAGACTAGTTGTTGGCTTGGAATGCCCTCAACTAGTTTTTGGAACACCTAGCATGTTTCTATTCGTGTCCAACCCTTGCTTAGTCACACTATTCGGAAGCTTTGACTTGGGAATGCAAGGTTACCCAATTCCACCTCTATGTGTCCATATGAACTTCCATTACCCAAGTCTTGAATTTATGGCTCAAGAGAATCATAAATCCTACTTATCCAAGCTTCCCATTTATCAAACTAACCTTGAACACTTCACCTACACATGAATACACATACCCGAATACGCGTAAAATTAGAAAATTGTCTCTTTTTCCCCGAACGGGGTTCCAGGTGAGACGGGAATTACTCAGGTTTTAATCCCCTCGTACATTCCAATAATTTTTAACAATTATATAATTATCATTCAACCTTTCAATGCACCCCAAATCAGTCCACAACACCCTTAAACATTACCAATCATATTTTCCTACTAGTTTTCCAACCCGGATAAATTCCATCAAATTAGTTCCGGTTCCTAAGCTTCCAACTCACTTCCTAACATGAAAATACTTCAATTTAGGACCCAGAATACTCAGATTGAATCAATTGGGGTCTTCCAAAAATCCCTAAAATTGATAAATTGGGGTTTGAGAGTTTCGGGACTTCTCACCTCGATTCAACCGGTTAGAACGACGATATGGACTAGAGGAGACTCCCAGCCACCTTCCCCGATGAAGGGACGGCGTTTTTCAGCGAGAAAGCCCTCTCCCTTTGCTTTCTCTCTCTAACCCGTAGCTCTCTCTCTCCTTCAGCTCAACGGCGACGACCGGCTCAAGTGGACGCGACTCCGGCTCCTCCTTCGTGCGTCCGGCCACTACCACGAGCTTGCCTTCCTCCCGTGCGTTTCCTGTTAGACGCCTCAAGCTGCTCCCCCTCTATCGTGCTTCCCCTGTTCGTGCGCCTCCCTCACGGTTTCTTTCCCTTCCTTTTCCTTATACCTCACTTATATGATATATATATATATATATATATATATATATATATAATAATTATATATATATATTAAAAAAAAAAAATTCTGATTTCCTTCCCTCTCTTAAATTCTTCTTTTCTTTCCTTTTATATATACATATATATATAATTAATTTATATATATACATATTATTATAAATATATGTATTTATATGTGGATGACCACATTTTCAACATTGGATTCTTCCTAAACCCTACACATGGTCACTTGTCTCTTTATATCTTTGGTAACCTCTCCATAAAGGCCTCTTTAAGAGAATTGTGTAACCTTTCAATTAGTGTGCTTAAAGGTACATTATTATATTCTTAAGTTATGGCTAAAGTCCTATAAATAGGGACTATTGTACACAAGTGAAGGATGAATAAAATTTTGGTGCATATTCTTGTTGCTCTTTTGTTGCTAAGCTCTTGTTTTACTGTTGCTCTTTTGTTGCTAAGCTCTTGTTTTACAACACGTTATCAGCACGAGACTCTAAAATCTGTGTGTTGAAAGATCTCTGAACTTGTTTCCATCACATCAAGGTACGTAAAGAAATATATATTTTCATAAATATATATTTTAGCATTTGAATTCTAACTTTTAATTTTTAAACTGTAGTTTATTCACTATGTCGAATCTCACAAATCTTCAATTCATTGCACTTGATATTTCTGGAAAAAATTACCTGTCATGGGTTCTTGATGCTAAAATTCATCTAAGTGCAATGAATCTGGGAGAGACTATCAAAGAAGGAAATCAAGCATCCCTGCAGGGTCGCGCAAAGGCATTGATTTTCCTTCGCCATCATTTGCATGAAGAATTGAAAAGTGAGTACCTCACTGTTAAGGACCCGTTAGTCCTTTGGACAAATTTGAAGGAAAGATATGAGCACTAAAAAACTATTATTCTTCCCAAAGCTCGCTATGATTGGATTCACTTACGTTTGCAAGATTTTAAAACCGTAAGTGAGTATAATCGGCCTTATTTAAAATTAGCTCTCAATTAAAATTATGTGGAGAGAAATTTACTGATGAGGATATGTTGGAAAAAACATATTCTACTTTCCACGCCTCGAATGTGCTCCTGCAGCAGCAATATCGAGAGCGTAGGTTTACTAAGTATTTTGAGCTAATTTCATGTTTGCTTGTGGCCGAGCAAAACAATGAGCTTTTGATGAAGAATCACCAATCCCGTCCAACTGGTTCAACTCCATTCCCAGAAGCAAATGTGACTTTTTCTCATGGTCATGGACGAGGTCGTGGTGGAAAACGAGGCCGTGGAAGGAAAAATACTTGGACTCGTCAAAATAATCCTCCTTCAAATTTTGAGAATAATAGTGCTACTCAAACGCACAAGAAAGGGACCAAAAATGAAGAAAATCTAGAAAAAACTAAAACCCAAAGGGGTGAAGATATTTGCTATAGATGTGGCACAAAAGGCCACTGGTCCCGTGTTTGCCGTACTCTAAAACATTTGGTTGATCTTTACAAAGCATCACTTAATAAGCAGAAAGGAAAACAAGCTGAAGTGAATTTTTCTGAGCCCATTAATCCTACTATTTCTGATGGATCACAAATGAAACTGGATTTTGATGTTGCTGATTTTTTGAAGATCCTAATGGCAAAATTGACCATTTAATTTGTGATGGAAATATTTGTGATGGAAATGACTACTTTGTTTAAGAGAGTTTTAGTTTATGTTTCATTTTAATTTCAAGTATTTGTGTTTCATTTTAAAGTGTAATTTACTTTCTGCGTTTGTTTGAATTTCAATAAAATGGTACTTTTATTCCCTCAAAGTATTAAAATAATTTTAATTTATTTTTAGATAAGGAATTATTCAGCATTATGGAGGATGACATATGCCTTGTGGACAGTGGTACAACTCATACAATTCTTCGAGATAAAAAAATATTTTCAAGAATTAACATTAGTTGAAATTAATGTTAATACAATATCTGGTTCTGCAAATGTTATAGAAGGCTCTGGAAGAGCTCAAATTCTATTGTTAAAAGGGACAAAATTAACAATTGATGAAGCGTTATATTCTAGTAGATCTAGAAGAAATCTATTAAGTTTCAAGGATATTTGTCGTAATGGGTATCACATTGAGACAAACAATGAAAGTGGTGTAGAATATTTAAACATTACTTCCATCGTATCAAGCCATAAGCTTGTATTAGAGAAAACTTCCTGCTTTTTCTACTGGGTTTATTTTACAACAATAAAATGGTTGAATCAAATTTTATGCACAAAAAGTGCTCGGACCCAAAGACTTTTATACTTTGGCATGACCGTCTTGGTCATCCCGGCTCAATTATGATGCGGCGTATCATAGAAAATACATGTGGACATCCACTAAAGGACCAGAAGATCCTATTATCAATGATTTCATTTGTGAATCTTGTGCTCAAGGCAAATTAATTGTTAAACCATCTTTTTCTAAATTACCCATTGAGTCTCCTTCTTTTCTACAACGTATACAAGGAGATATTTGTGGTCCTATTCATCCATCATGTGGTCCATTTCAATATTTCATGGTTTTAATTGATGCTTCTACTCGATGGTTACATATTTGTTTACTTTCAACTCGTAATGTAGCTTTTGCTAAATTACTAGCTCAAATAATAAAATTAAGGGCACACTTTCCTGATCATTCTATTAAAACAGTACGTTTAGATAACGCTGGTGAGTTTACTTCAAAAGCATTTTATGACTACTGTATGTCAATAGGAATTACTGTTGAACATTCAATAGCTCATACTCATACACAAAATGGTTTAGCTAAATCTTTTATTAAAAGGTTACGACTCATTGCTAGACCTTTTGTAATACCCGGAAAATTTCCAATTAACGTTAGGGTCCTAATTTAATTTTTATTTTTATTTGGAAGAAAAAGGAGAAAAATTTTAAATAAATGAAATTTTATTTGGACCAAAAATTAGGACCTAACGGGAAATATTGGGTGTAAGTTTATTAACCCCAAAATTTATTTTTAACAATAAATAATAATATATATTAAATGTATATATATAAAAATATATTAAGTATATATATGTGTGTATATATATATATACAAAATTTTTTAAAAAAAAGATAATATATGTATAGGCTGGAAGGGGGTCACACACGTGACCCCCCTTAAATGAAATCAATAAGGACCTAAACACCCCACTTCCTTCCTTCTCCACAGAGCAGCCCGAGTCTTGAAGCAGAAGTGAGGACCACGCGACGCTAAGGGCTTCAGCGGGAAGGGGACGACCGTGACGCGTGGAGGCAAAACGGAGCTGCAGCGCCGCCGTTCGCCGAGGCAGGGACCGTCGACGGCGACGCTGGACGCCGGAGGAAGTGGGTCCGGTGTGGGTTTCTCGGAGGAAGAGAGAGAGCTTGGTTAGAGAGAGAAACAAACGGGAATGGTGTTTTTCGCCGGAATCTCGCCGGATTTTGGCCGTTCCGAGCTCGGGGAAGGTGACCGGGGGTTTCCTATACCCTATTCCATCATCTTAACCGATTAAATCGAGGTAAAAAGTCCCGAATCTCTCCAACCCCAATTTTATCAATTTTAGGGATTTTTAGAAAGACCCCAATTGATTCAATATGAGTATTTTGGATCCTAAATTGAAGTATTTGCATGCTAGGAAGTGAGTTGGAAGCTTAGGAACCGGAACCAAATTGATGGAATTTATCTGGGTTCGAAAAAGTGTAGGAAAATGTGATTGTTAAGGTTTAAGGGTGTTGCGGAATGACTTGGGGTGCACTGAAAGGTTGAATAATAATTATATAATTATTAAAAATTATTGGAATGTACGAGGGATTAAAACCCGAGTAATTTCCGTCTCACTCGGAACCCCGTTCGGGGAAAAAAAGAGACAATTTTCTAATTTTACGCGTATTCGGGTATACGTATTCATGTGTAGGTGAAGTGTTCAGGGTTATTTTGATAAATGGAAATTTTGGACAAGTAGAATTTATGACTCTTGAGCCATAAATTCAAGACTTGGGTAATGGGAACTTCACATGAACACATGAAGGGAATTTAGACAAGTGGAAATCTCTAACCTAAGCAATTAGATGTTCTAAATGGCTCGAAAGTGTGAAAGTCAAATATGGGCATTCTGGACTTTCAAAAAGAGAAATTTAGACGGCGTAACGAATTAAATAATTAGTTCTTAGAAATATCTAAACGGTACATGAGTATTAGTACGACACACGCATTTTTAGATGTTTAATTACGCGTTCTAAATTTCCTTAATATATATGTGTATAGGGCACCATACTGTGAGTGGACCTTCGGGCACACCGAGAGCTGATCCGAAGTGCCAACCAGGTGAGGGGCTTTCCCATCCTTGCCCTCTTGTGGGTTGTATGACTATGTGAAAAGTATGGTTTGTATTACTTGCCTCTTTGTTAGGATAGGTATGTTAGATAACATGCTATTGTTATTCCTAAATATGATTATCTGAGTTTGTATGTTATATGTGTATGTGATATATGGGAAACATCACGATGGCTTGGGAAGCCTTATATGGAAAAGGGTTCTCGGAACCTAGAATGATATCGGGGGTAGGATCGAGTCTATTTTTGGTGTCTAAATTCCATGGACCTAGAAACTCACAAGTTAAATGAATTTGGAAACATATTTGTTGATCTTGAAAGTTTTGGAATAATTGAACTTAGGATGTGTTTCTTTGAAACTATTTTCGAACTTGGGTAAGGGTATAAATTTATAAGTTTTTCCAAGGAAGGTAAAACCGAACCAGTAGGAGTTCACAGGAGTCATGTGGAGTCTATGATAAAAGAGGTGCCCATTTTAAATAAACCGGGTAGATCGAGTATGTCATCATGAAGTCGGACACCCAAGTCCAAAGTCTATGAGTTTGCCACTTTGTGGTTAAAGCTTTGGTTAGGCCAAAGTCAAACAAGTCGCCGGCTATGTACCAAGTAAAGTCTTGGTGCCAGATATGTCTCAAGTAAAGTCTTGGGGCCAGGGGTTCCTAGATCAACTAGGTTCCTAACCACTCACGTGAGCTATGCCTTCGGCCAGTTTACCTCCTAACGGATGCCACTCACGTGGGCCATGCCTTCGGCCAGATTCTCTCCTAACGGAGATATGCCTTCGGGCCAGTTCTCTCCCCAAAGGGAGATATGCCTTCGGGCCAGTTTATGTTACTGCAAAATGATATATGATAATTGAAAAGTATCGGTTGATATTGAATCATGCTATATATATGCCTAAGTTTGACAATGTATGTGTTATAAATGCTAAATGTGTGACCACCTAAACATCAAAGGTTAAAAGAACTATTATATGTGCATGTGGATGTGACTGGCTCCCTTCCCCCAGTTGTAGTGGTACCCGCCACTACACCAAGGATGGGAGAGCCTCTCACTGAGTCCGTTTGACTCACCCCCCAATTTTACATGTTACAGATACAGGTGTAGCGGGCACCGGACACGCGTCTACTTCCTCTCAAGGAGGCGGACATTCCTAGAGACCTCACGCATTGTTCGCGTGAGAGGTTTATCTTTTGATGTATACATTCTTTTGTCATATTTCACTGATGTATACATTATTTTGAGTATAGCCTTTGAGGTATAGGCAATTGCTATATGTATAAATATATGTACAAATCTAGACTTGTCGGCTTCATACTGTTTAAAAATTAGGTCATGGATGGGAATATAGGATATATGATATTATGATGAGTATAAATTGCTTCCGCATGTGAATAGGATAGGTCACACCCTATGGGGTGTGATCAATATGTAAATTATATATATATATATATATATGTGTTGTTGGTATGTGATTGTTTGCCAATATATAAACCTGCATGTGAATAGGATAGATTACACGCATTGAGGCGTGTGATCAATATGTAAATTTAAATGCGAGTGTGGATGCTTACATACAGGTGATTGAACAGGTTATATATTATTGTGTGTGAATAGGATAGATCATTCCCTTGTGGTTTGATCACTACGTATATATATATTTATGTGTGATTGCTTATGTGAACGGATGTATATATTTACTTGAATTGGGCTGAAGCGGCAATGAGCGCCGTGGATTGCAGGTTATTTAGGCCACCGTAAATGACGTGGCCAATATTTATTATGTGAATATTGTATGTTGTTCGCATAGCAGGGTAGTTATTTTAAATGGTAATAGGGAAGGCTTACGGGTTTAGGGGTGAAATCCTACTCCCGTGCCGGTCACGGACTCCTAGAAATGGGGTCGTGACAAAGTTGGTATCAGAGGCTGGTTTATTTTTAAATAGTATGAAGCCATAGGTATGACCGAGTGTCGGTTTACCCTTCTTTGTGTACCCGGGCACAACGTGGGAGTAAAAAGGCACTTGTGGGAGTACCCAGGATGTTGAGTCATGAATTTTTCGTGTCATCGCTCGGGCGTAGAATTGGTATGTGAAATTCTATGTAGAGCACGCAACCTGTAACAATACATAAGTGCCAAGGAGCACTAAGGCGTAAGGTGGGGTGGGAGTGACCCCGGAAACCTTAGAACGCCACAATATGGAAAGGTGACATCCATAGAGGATGCTACCTAGACACATGTGCATCCAGTTGAATTGTAGGCAGGAATGCACTACAGTATGTAATTAACGATGCATTGTGTGCTATAGTATAGACGCAAAGGATTTGGATATAGTATGGGATGCCAATAGAATAGAAACGTTACGTGGCATGGGAAGGACACGGGAGAACCATGCACCCTATGTGAATGATGCGTAATTGGAAACATGGGAGGGAGCAAAGGCAGAACCATGTGACCAATCGTGATTCAGAATAGTGATATACGGTAAATGGTACTTTCGGCCAGAAATGGTTTGTAAAGTAAAAGAAAAGGCACACTTGACGTGTAGAAAGGAAAGTAAGCCCATGGGGCGATTGAAATTGAAAAGTTACAGATAAGAATAAACAGGGTTATGGGGTATTAGGACGACAGTAAGATGACCACGTAACTGGGTCACAACTGTGCGGTAGACTATGGCTAAAGGAAGTGAGTTGTCCTTCCTGAAATGTAAACAGAAATGAGGTGGTGAATGCCACAGAAAAGAAGTGAAAGTCTACGAACTAGAAAACTCAGGAAAAGCGGTATATGGGAGGGCAAAGTGGCCGAACCATACGCCGTAGAAATAGATATTAAGAAATAAAGGCATATGTGAACGTGTAGAACGTGACCGTACGCCGAGTAGGAGAAAGAGTAAATGGTAAAGCACAGGGAAGGAGCCTAGTCCAACCCTGCGCTTGATCCATGAACTGCTAGCTTCTTAAGCAAACGAGGGGGAAAGGAAGGGAGTTAGCCCAACCAAACTCTCTTGTGTTGTTTAAAGAAGAGCATAAACGATAGGATATTGCTCACATGAAAGTTTTGTTAGAAATCTTTTCGGTCTTTCCGGATATGAGATTCTGAAAGACCCTTAAATTTTTCTTGAAAATATTAGGAATAACCGTTGGAAGGCAAAATTTTCCTGAAAGCTCATTTTAAAAGTGTGTCATTCCAATCGGTTAAACCCAAATCAATTACGAAAATCTTAGGCATTGTTTTTCTAAGAAATAAACTTGAATATATTTTTGAAACTTGCTAGGTGCCTAAGAAATTTAACTCATGTGATCAATACTCTATCAAGCAAGAGTCCTTTTACAGGTAAACTGTATAAGGATGGTTGAAGCAGAAGAAAAATCACTCACTTGAAGTGATTACAGTTAAGCAAACATCGAAAATCACTAAACAGTGCAAAAAAATAAATGTTCGGGTAAACCTAAGGGTTACCATTAAGGGACCATAGAGCGATTATGGACCCGAAGGAGTTAAACCGGAGAAAGTAAAGAAGTGGAAATGGGCGTATCCTTTCGGGTACAGTCCAACAATGAAGAAAATGAGTGCTATTGCAATAAATAGCTCTCGGATGAGAAAAAAAAGACGGAGTAAGAAGTTTCATAAGAGAAGTAGAAGAGCGGAAATCTATAGGAGTTAGAACCCCATAAGATAAGAGTTAGGTAGGAGTGGGAAAACCGACTATTACAGTAAGTGTAGGTATAGTACACAAATTGTAGTGGACATAGCTAGGTGAGCTTGTCCCACGGGTTGGTGAACCGTAAATCTGTTAGTCTGAAGCCCGTGTATGGGTGGAGACTGAGTAAACGAACCAAATGTACAAATGGCTCTGCGATTGCCATACCAGGAAAGTTAACCATAAGGACGGTTAATCGAGGGGTATAATTTGGTTAGTAGTGAGTATTTGAAAATACTCAAAGAAAGGGCACCACGTAGGTATGAAAGGGAAAACAAAAGAGAGAATACGGGAACGGAGTCGGGTGAGCATCGAGGGGATGCAAGCCAAAATGATAAAAAAAGTTTGTTACCAGTGGGGGCAATTGGAACCCAAAGGGGCAACACAATTACAAGAGGCGGTGTGTGTTCGTGAACATACGCCACAATGTAAGAAAAGAAAGAGTCTAACATGGGAGCGGATCCTGTTTAGTTAAGAGGAGTAGAGCATGTCCGAAAAGGTTCATGCTGAAGTTAAAGAGATCAAGTATTCCAAGTAGGAATACAAGGTCTAAATGAGTTGAGGAGTCCGAGAGGGCCAAGTTGGTGTAAAGGCCAACGGCAACCCAAAATGAGTGGAGTTATCATAGGGTATGCAACCCTAAGTGGACTAAACTGAGGATGGTATAAATCCACAGTCATAGTCGTGTTAAGTGAGGTCTCCGGATGTGAAGACCGAACTGAACATGAGGTAGGGTTATGAGTATGATGGGAGACTGATGAGTTTCCATTATACATAGAAATGGCTACAAGTAGTAGCCATAGAAGAGTCTAAGTGAGTCAAACATGGGATGTCGGCAGGGAGTAACCTAAAGTGGTTATGAAAACCACTAAGGGTGTGTGGAAGCCCAGAAAGGAAGAGTGAAACACGGGTCATAAATGAAGGAACGGTAAGTGGGATATGTAACGGGGCTAGTATCATGACATTAAGCGTCGTTAGGACACGAGTAGGATAAATCGAGTTGAAAGTAAGTGTAACAACCTCGAAAGGGTTGGGTACACTGATGGTAAAGTGTAAACACCTACGTAGGGTGTATGACGTGTAAGAGGTAAGTATAGATGAAGTGTAGAGGGAGTAGTGAGATGTAAACGGACTTTTCTGGAGAAGTCGTTTACAAAGAAATTGTCGGGGAAAATACCAACAGAAGGGTAATTGCGTGGAAGTAGACGATATGTAGGTACAAGGACTCCGATGGTGGGAGTTAGAGTTTATGGAAATAGAACCTAGTGTGCCACACAAACCGCTAATATCCAGGCGCGTTCCAAGACGAATATAAGGAGCCTCTACGGACGTAGCTAGTTTGACGGGCAGACTGAGTTAAGGTGAACCTCATTAGAAAATGCAATTGTTAACTCCTCGGAGAACTAATTGCATCATACTCACCGTTGTGGTCAAGAACAGTCTGGAACTCAATTCGAAGTTTGAATTCCAACTGTTTCTAGCCATATGCAAGCTAAGTTCTTGTTCATGGAAATGGTGAAGCCTGGACAGAATAAAGGTACCGACCTCTAACAAATCAAGATACAGTAACTAACGGAAAAAAAAAGAGGGATGATATCCGACCCCTGTATTGATAAAATTGGAGTACTTCGGTTGGAGAGACGGTGGTGTGTTCCTATAGTTGATAACTAGGAAGCAAGAATGCTTGCGGAAACACACCGAACCGTTTATAACATTCATCCAGGAATCAATAACATAGATAATTATTGAAATAGTTATATTGGTAGAGTGCCATGAGTAAGGATGTTGCAAACTATGCAGCCAGGCGTTTAATGTGTCAGCAAGTCGAGGCTGAACACCAGAAACCGCCGGAATGTTACAACAGTTAGGAGTATCAAAGAGTAAATGGAAAAGGATGACAATGGATTTTGGTAACAGAGTTACCAAGATCACAACGTTCATTTGATTTGTTTTGGGTGATAAGTGGACCGTATGACTAAGTCCGTGCACTTTCTGCCAGTTAAGACCACTTGCGGAGTGAGTCAATAAGAGCAGCTTTATCTATCAGAAATCGTTATATTGCACGAGGTGCCAGTATCCATAGTATCTGATAGAGGGCCACAGTTCACTTCCAAGTTTTGGAAGTCTATGCAGAAAGTGTTGGGGACTAGAGTTGATTTGAGTAATGCTTTTCACCCACAGACATATTAGGAGTCGGAAAGAACCACTCAGGTTCTTGAAAACATGCTTCGGGCGTATTATGGATTCCGACGGAAATTGGGAAAGGTAATTACCTCTGGCTGGGTTTGCATACAAAAATAGTCGTCAACTGAGTATACCATTGGCACCTTTCGAGTTTTATATGGTCGAAGGTGATCCCCGATTGGGTGGTTCGAGGTCGGAGAGGCCAAGTTAGTTGGTCCAGAACTTGTTCAATAAGCGTTGGACAAGGTAAAGGTGATTAGAGAAAAGATTGTTAACGTCTCAGAGTAAGCAGAAGTTCTACGCTGACAATCGAACAAGAGAACTTAAGTTTGCCGTTGGCAAACAAGTGTTTCTAAAGGTATCACCAAAGAGAGGCGAAATGCGATTCGGTAAAAAAAGGGGAAATTAAGCCCCTGGTATATCGGACCGTTTGAAGTCTTGGAACGAATAGAAAAGGTGGTGTATAGTTTGGGAGTACCTACAGAAGTAGAAAGGGTACATCCTGTCTCTCAGTTTCGGTGCTTCGGAAACATCTTCCAGACCCTTCGCACGTGATTCAATCGCAAGATGTGCAACTGACGAAAGTCTGTCATATGAAGAGGAACCAGTGGAGATCTTAGACCGCCAGTTGAAGAAGCTCAGGTCAAAAGAAATTCCGTTGGTTAAAGTTCTGTGGAGAAATGCGCAGGACGTATCCTCATTTGTTTCAGAACTAAGGTTATGTATTGTTGAAATTCGGGGACCGAATTTCTTAAGGGGGGAAGATTGTAACCCGGAAAATTTCCAATCAACGTTAAGGTCCTAATTTAATTTTTATTTTAATTTGGAAGGAAAAGGAGAAATTTAAATAAATGAAATTTTATTGGACAAAAATTAGGACTTAATGGGAAATATTGGGTGTAAGTTATTAACCCCAAAGTCAATTTTAAATAAATAATATATATTAAATTATAATATAAAAAATATATATATAATATATATATTTTATTTTATATATATATATATTTTAAAAAAAAAATAAATATATACTATTTTTAAAAAAAGATATATATGTATAGGCTGGAAGGGGGTCACACACGTGACCCCCCTAAAATGAAATCAATAAGGACCTAAACACCCCACTTCCTTCCTCCTCCACAGAGCAGCCCGAGTCTTGAAGCAGAAGTGAGGACCACGCGACGCTAAGGGCTTCAGCGGGAAGGGGACGACCGTGACGCGTGGAGGCAAAACGGAGCTGCAGCGCCGCCGTTCGCCGAGGCAGGGACCGTCGACGGCGACGCTGGACGCCGGAGGAAGTGGGTCCGGTGTGGGTTTCTCGGAGGAGGAGAGAGAGCTTGGTTAGAGAGAGAAACAAACGGGAATGGTGTTTTTTCGCCGGAATCTCGCCGGATTTTGGCCGTTCCGAGCTCGGGGAAGTGACCGGGGTTTCCTATACCCTATTCCATCATCTTAACCGATTAAATCGAGGTAAAAAGTCCCGAATCTCTCCAACCCCAATTTTATCAATTTTAGGGATTTTTAGAAGACCCCAATTGATTCAATATGAGTATTTGGATCCTAAATTGAAGTATTTGCATGCTAGGAAGTGAGTTGGAAGCTTAGGAACCGGAACCAAATTGATGGAATTTATCTGGGTTCGAAAAAGTGTAGGAAAATGTGATTGTTAAGGTTTAAGGGTGTTGCGGAATGACTTGGGGCACTGAAAGGTTGAATAATAATTATATAATTATTAAAAATTATTGGAATGTACGAGGGATTAAAACCCGAGTAATTTCCGTCTCACCCGGAACCCCGTTCGGGGAAAAAAAGAGACAATTTTCTAATTTACGCGTATTCGGGTATACGTATTCATGTGTAGGTGAAGTGTTCAGGGTTATTTTGATAAATGGAAATTTTGGACAAGTAGAATTTATGACTCTTAGCCATAAATTCAAGACTTGGGTAATGGGAACTTCACATGAACACATGAAGGGGAATTTAGACAAGTGGAAATCTCTAACCTAAGCAATTAGATGTTCTAAATGGCTCGAAAGTGTGAAAGTCAAATATGGGGCATTCTGGACTTTCAAAAAGAGAAATTTAGACGGCGTAACGAATTAAATAATTAGTTCTTAGAAATATCTAAACGGTACATGAGTATTAGTACGACACACGCATTTTTAGATGTTTAATTACGCGTTCTAAATTTCCTAAATATATATGTGTATAGGGCACCATACTGTGAGTGGACCTTCGGGCACACCGAGAGCTGATCCGAAGTGCCAACCAGGTGAGGGGCTTTCCCATCCTTGCCCTCTTGTGGGTTGTATGACTATGTGAAAAGTATGGTTTGTATTACTTGCCTCTTTGTTAGGATAGGTATGTTAGATAACATGCTATTGTTATTCCTAAATATGATTATCTGAGTTTGTATGTTATATGTGTATGTGATATATGGGAAACATCACGATGGCTTGGGAAGCCTTATATGGAAAAAGGGTTCTCGGAACCTAGAATGATATCGGGGGTAGGATCGAGTCTATTTTTGGTGTCTAAATTCCATGGACCTAGAAACTCACAAGTTAAATGAATTTGGAAACATATTTGTTGATCTTGAAAGTTTTGGAATAATTGAACTTAGGATGTGTTTCTTTGAAACTATTTTGAACTTGGGTAAGGGTATAAATTTATAAGTTTTTCCAAGGAAGGTAAAACCGAACCAGTAGGAGTTCACAGGAGTCATGTGGAGTCTATGATAAAAGAGGTGCCCATTTTAAATAAACCGGGTAGATCGAGTATGTCATCATGAAGTCGGACACCCAAGAGTCCAAAGTCTATGAGTTTGCCACTTTGTGGTTAAAGCTTTGGTTAGGCCAAAGTCAAACAAGTCGCCGGCTATGTACCAAGTAAAGTCTTGGTGCCAGATATGTCTCAAGTAAAGTCTTGGGGCCAGGGGTTCCTAGAATGATCAACTAGGTTCCTAACCACTCACGTGAGCTATGCCTTCGGGCCAGTTTACCTCCTAACGGATGCCACTCACGTGGGCCATGCCTTCGGGCCAGATTCTCTCCTAACGGAGATATGCCTTCGGGCCAGTTCTCTCCCCAAAGGGAGATATGCCTTCGGGCCAGTTTATGTTACTGCAAAATGATATATGATAATTGAAAAGTATCGTGATATTGAATCATGCTATATATATGCCTAAGTTTGACATGTATGTGTTATAAATGCTAAATGTGTGACCACCTAAACATCAAAGGTTAAAAGAACTATATATGTGCATGTGGATGTGACTGGCTCCCTTCCCCCAGTTGTAGTGGTACCCGCCACTACACCAAGGATGGGAGAGCCTCTCACTGAGTCCGTTTGACTCACCCCCAATTTACATGTTACAGATACAGGTGTAGCGGGCACCGGACAGCGTCTACTTCCTCTCAAGGAGGCGGACATTCCTAGAGACCTCACGCATTGTTCGCGTGAGAGGTTTATCTTTTGATGTATACATTCTTTTGTCATATTTCACTGATGTATACATTATTTTGAGTATAGCCTTTGAGGTATAGGCAATTGCTATATGTATAATATATGTACAAATCTAGACTTGTCGGCTTCATACTGTTTAAAAATTAGGTCATGGATGGGAATATAGGATATATGAATATTATGATGAGTATAAATTGCTTCCGCATGTGAATAGGATAGGTCACACCCTATGGGGTGTGATCAATATGTAAATTATATATATATATATATATATAGTGTTGTTGGTATGTGATGTTTGCCAATATATAAACCTGCATGTGAATAGGATAGATTACACGCATTGAGGCGTGTGATCAATATGTAAATTTAAATGCGAGTGTGGATGCTTACATACAGGTGATGAACAGGTTATATTATATTGTTGTGAATAGGATAGATCATTCCCTTGTGGTTTGATCACTACGTATATATTATTTATGTGTGATTGCTTATGTGAACGGATGTATATATTTACTTGAATTGGGCTGAAGCGGCAATGAGCGCCGTGGATTGCAGGTTATTTAGGCCACCGTAAATGACGTGGCCAATATTTATTATGTGAATATTGTATGTTGTTCGCATAGCAGGGTAGTTATTTTAAATGGTAATAGGGAAGGCTTACGGGTTTAGGGGTGAAATCCTACTCCCGTGCCGGTCACGGACTCCTAGAAATGGGGTCGTGACACCTTTGCTTATGAAGTCAAAGCTCCCTACAACTGCTTGGGGACATGCTATAATACATGCTGCATCTTTGGTTCGTATTAGACCAACTGCATACCATAAATTTTCTCCATTACAACTTGTTTTTGGTCAACAACCAAATATTTTCATCTCAAAACTTTTGGTTGTGCTGTGTATGTTCCTATTGCACCTCCTCATCGTCGCCTCGGGATTTATGTTGGTTTTGATTCACCGGCTATTATAGATATCTTGAACCTTTAACTGGTGAACTTTTTAGAGCACGTTTCTTAGATTGTATTTTCATGAATCAATTTTTCCACCTTTAGGGGAAGAAAAAGATAAGGTTGCAAACACAAGATATTAGTTGGAATACATCTACATTGTCTTTTCATGATACTCACACAAATCAATGTGAACTTGAAGTTCAAAGAATTATTCATTTGCAAAATGTTGCAAATCAATTACCAGATAATTTTGTGGATACTAAGAGGGTCACTAAATCGCATATACCAGCTGCAAATATTCCAACACGATTAGATGTCCCTGCAGGACAATCTACTATTACAGCAGCTAATTAATCTAAAATACGCCAGAAGCGTGGTAGACCGATTGGTGCAAAAGATACCATTCCCAGAAAGAGAAAAAGTAGAGAAAATACTCTTCAAGATATTCAGGATATTTCAAATATGAATCAACAACCCCACATTTCTGAAAAGGTAACTCCAGAAGTAGTTTCAACCCCAGAAGTGGATCCGGTACCGAAAAATTATGAGATCTCATTAAAATATAGGAAAATGTGGGAAAGAAATGAAATTATTGTTGATCATATTTTTGCATATGCAATTGCTTCTAAAATTACCAATGATGAGGGACCTGAACCAAAAACTATAGAAGAATGTCGACATCGAAATGATTGGCCAAAATGGAAAGAGGCTATACAAGCCGAATTAGACTCGTTATCAAAACGAGAAGTTTTTGGACCATTTACCCAAACACCTGAAGATGTTAAACCTGTTGGGTATAGATGGGTATTTGTCCGTAAAAGAAATGAGAAAATGAAGTTGTGAGATATAAGGCACGACTTGTGGCACAAGGTTTCTAACAAAGACCGGGTACAGATTATAATGAGACTTATTCTCCAGTTATGGATACAATTACATTCCGATTTTTAATTGGTATGGTATCCTTTGAAGAACTTGATATTCATTTGATGGATGTAGTAACGGCATATTTATATGGGTCATTAGATAATGACATATATATGAAAATCCCTGAAGGATTTAAGATGCCTGAAGCATATAGATCAAAACCTCGAGATATGTATTCCATCAAATTACAAAGATCCTTATATGGATTGAAACAATCTGGAAGAATGTGGTATAACCGTCTCAGTGAGTATTTATTGAAAGAAGGATATAAGAATGATCCTATTTGTCCTTGTGTTTTTATCAAGAAAACAAATTCTGGATTTTCTATTGTTACAGTTTATGTTGACGACATAATATTGTAGGAACTACAGAAGAGATTTCAAAAACTGCACAATACTTAAGAAAAGAATTGAAATGAAAAATCTTGGGAAGACAAAATTTTGTCTGGGATTCCAAGTTGAACATTTACCAAGTGGAATTCTTGTTCATCAATCATCTTACATTGAGAAGATTTTGAAACAATTTAATATGGATAAATCTTATCCTTTAAGTTATCCGATGGTTGTTCGTCCACGAGAAGATTATGAAGAATTTCTTGGTCCTGAAGTACCATATCTTAGTGCAATAGGAGCACTTTTATACCTTGCAAATTCTACTAGACCAGACATAGCTTTGCAGTAAATTTATTAGCAAGGTTTAGTTCTGCACCAACAAAAAGACATTGGAATGGTGTGAAACATATTCTTCGATATCTTCGTGGAACATTTGATCTGGGTTTATTTTTTCCAAAGAAGAAAAGCCAGATTTAATTGGATATGCTGATGCTGGATATCTTTCTGATCCCCACAAAGCTCGTTCACAAACAGGTTAGATCTTTACATAAGGGGGAACTGCCATTTCATGGCGATCAGTAAAACAAACCATCACAGCTACATCATCAAATCATTATGAGATATTGGCTATTCATGAAGCAAGCCGTGAGTGTATATGATTGAGAACAATGATTCATCATATTAAATGCATGTGGGTTGTCTACAACCAATGCCGAACCAACAATATTGTATGAAGATAACGCAGCATGTATCATACAAATTAAAGATGTATTCATTAAGGGTGATAGGATTAAACACATTTCACCTAAATTCTTCTATACTCATGAGCTACAAAAGAAAGGTGATATTGATGTTCGCAAAATTCAGTCAAGCGACAATGTAGCTGATCTCTTTACCAAAGCTTTGCCAACTAAAGATTTCAAGAAGCATGTGTATAACATTGGAATGAGAAGTCTTAAAGACATTCATGATAATATGTAAACTCGAGGGGAAGAAATTTTAAGTATGAATTATGTACTCTTTTTCCTTAGCTAAGATTTTGTCCCATTGGGTTTTTCTTAGAAAGGTTTTAACGAGGCATATTCATACGAAGTCCTGAAGACTTCAGGCGAAGAAAATTAATTATGAATTATGTACACTTTTTCCTTAGCTAAGATTTTGTCCCACTAGGTTTTTCTTAGGAAGGTTTTAACGAGGCATGCTCATGATTAGTGGTCATCCAAGGGGAAGTATTATAAATATATGTATTTATATGTGGATGACCACATTTTCAACATTGGATTCTTCCTAAACCCTACACATGGTCACTTGTCTCTTTATATCTTTGGTAACCTCTCCATAAAGGCCTCTTTAAGAGAATTGTGTAACCTTTCAATTAGTGTGCTTAAAGGTACATTATTATATTCTTAATGTTACCTTATGGCTAAAGTCCTATAAATAGGGACTATTGTACACAAGTGAAGGATGAATAAAAATTTTGGTGCATATTCTTGTTGCTCTTTTGTTGCTAAGCTCTTGTTTTACTGTTGCTCTTTTGTTGCTAAGCTCTTGTTTTACAACACATATCACATAATTAAAATCTGGTATAATAATATAAGAAAAAGAATTATATATAAAAGTATAATTAGGATTTAAACAAATTTGTGTTTTAAAAAAAACAAGTAGTAGGGTAGTGTGTATTTTTATCTCCTTTTCCACTTTTGACTTAATTACTTTAATTTAATTATTGATGCTAATTAAAATATCCCAGGGTATTACAGTGTTTTCGAAAACTTGATATTCATTTTTAATTTTTTAATCAATTATCGCTGATGAGTGTTTCGAAAACTTGATATTCATTTTTCTTTTTTCAATCAGTTTTCGCCGATGAGTGTTTCAAAAACTTGATATTTATTTTTCTTCTTTTTAAATAGTTTTCGACGATCAGTGTTTCGAAAACTAGATATTCATTTTTCTTTTTCTTAATCAGTTTTCGTCGATGAAAGTTTCGAAAACTTGATATTCATTTTTCTTTTTTTAATTAGTTTTTGCCGATGAGCGTTTCGAAAACTTGATATTCATTTTTTATTTTTAATCAGTTTTTGCCGTTTAGTGTTTCGAAAACGTAATATTCATTTTTTTAATTAGTTTTCGCCGATGAGTGTTTCGAAAACTTGATATTCATTTTTCTTTTTTAATCAGTTTTTGTCGATTAGTGTTTCGAAACTTGATATTCATTTTTCTTTATTTAATAAGTTTTAGCCGATGAGTGTTTTCGAAAACGTGATATTCATTTTTCTTTATTTAATTAGTTTCATCGATGAGTGTTTCCAATACTTGATATTCATTTTTCTTTTTTTAATCAATTTTTGTCGATGATTGTTTCGAAAACTTGACATTTTTTCTTTTTTTAATAAGTTTTAGCCGATGAGTGTTTTCGAAAACATGATATTCATTATTAATTTTTTAATCAATTTTCACCGATGAGTTTTCTGAAAACTTGATATTCATTTTTCTTTTTTTAAATAGTTTTCGCTGATCAGTGTTTCGAAAACTAGATATTCATTTTTCTTTTTCTTAATCAGTTTTCGTCGATGAATGTTTCGAAAACTTGATATTCATTTTTCTTTTTTAATTAGTTTTTGCCGATGAGTGTTTCGAAAACTTGATATTCATTTTTCATTTTTAATAGTTTTTGTTGTTGAGTGTTTCGAAAACGTAACATTCAATTTTCTTTTTTATTAGTTTTCCGCGATGAGTGTTTCGAAAACTTGATATTCATTTTTCTTTTTTAATCAGTTTTCGCCGATGAGTGTTTTGAAAACTTGATATTCATTTTTCTTTTTTTAATCAGTTTTCGCCGATGAGTGTTTCGAAAACGTAATATTCATTTTTCTTTTTTTTTTAAAATAGTTTATGCCGATGAGTGTTTCAAAAACTTGATATTCATCTTTATTTTTCTTAATCAGTTTTCGACGATGAGTGTTTCGAAAACGTGATATTCATTTTTCTTTATTTAATTAGTTTTTACCAATGAGTGTTTCGAAAATTTGATATTCATTTTTCTTTTACTTAATCAGTTTTCGCCGATAACTGTTTCGAAAACGTGATATTCATTTTTCTTTATTTAATTAGTTCTCACCGATTAGTGTTTCGAAAACTTGATATTCATTTTTCTTTTTTTAATTAGTTTTCGCCGATGAGTGTTTCGAAAACTTGATATTTATTTTTCTGGTTTAATCAGTTTTCGCCGATGAGTGTTTCGAAAACTTGATATTCATTTTTATTTTTTATTCAGTTTTCGCCGATGAGTGTTTCGAAAACTTGATATTCATTTTTCTTTTTTTAATCAGTTTTTTTCCGATGAGTGTTTCGAAAACTTGATATTCATTTTTTTAATCAGTTCTCGCCGATGAGTGTTTCAAAACTTATATTCATTTTTATTTTTTTAATCCGTTTTCGTCGATTAGTGTGATATTCTTTTTTCTTTCTTAATCAGTTTTCGCCGATAAATGTTTCGAAAACTTGATATTTATTTTCCTTTCTTTAAATAATTTTCGCCAATCAGCGTTTCGAAAACTAGATATTTATTTTTCTTTTTCTTAATCAGTTTTCGTCGATGAATGTTTCGAAAACTTGATATTCATTTTTCTTTTTTTAATTAGTTTTTGCCGATGAGTGTTTCGAAAACTTGATATTCATTTTTTATTTTTAATCAGTTTTTGCCGTTGAGTGTTTCGAAAACGTTGTAATACCCGATAATATTTTAACTAGCATCACTAATTAAATTAAATTAATTTAGAAGTGGAAAATGAGATAACAAATAAATACTATCCTACTACTTATTATTTTGTAGATACAAATCATTTTTTTTAAGACTTAAGTATTCTAATTTTATATTATTATTATTTATCAGATTTCTTTTTCTTATGTATATATATGTTTAATTAATTATTATTATATATATATATATATATAATATATATAAATAATATAAATAATATATATAATATAAGAAAAGGATAAAAGAAAGAATAAAGAAAAGAAGCAGAGGAGGCCATCGCGTGCGAAAGGGAAGAGGGAAGAACGGAGAAACACGAGAGAGAGGGGAGGAGCAGCGTCGTTCGCACGGAGGAGCAAGGAGGACGACAGCACGGAGACGGAGGTGGCCGGACGTGCGAGGAGAGCCGGAGTCGCCGTTCGCCGAAAAATGGCTGCGTCGTGGCTGGAGGAGAGAGAGTCACGAGCTAGAGAGAGAAACAAGAGGAAGAGAGCTTTCTCGCCGAAAATTCGCCGAAAAACGCCGTCTCTTCGTCGGGGAAGGTGGCTGGGAGTCTCCTCTACTCCATATCGTCCTTCTAACCGGTTGAATCGAGGTGAGAAGTCCCGAAACTCTCAAACCCCAATTTTATCAATTTTAGGGATTTTGGAAAAGCCCCAATTGATTCAATCTGAATATTCTGGGTCCAAAATTGAAGTATTTGAATGTTAGGAAGTGAGTTGGAAGTTTAGGAACCGGAACTAAATTGATGGATACAGTTATTTGAACATGGATATCCACAGGAAGTTGTATGTTAAACTATGATATGATGTATGTGTGAATTTAAATGTATGTAGAACCATGCTTTAAATTCTTTATTGTGAATATGATATATGCTAATTGTCTGACCATTAATATATGGAAATTTAAAATCTGTTATATGCATATGTGCTTGTGATTGGCTCCTTTCCCCAGTTGTAGTGGTACCCGCTACTACACCAGGGATGGGAAAGCCTCTCACTGAGTCCGTTTGACTCACCCCAATGTTAAATGTAACAGACACATGTGGTATAGGCATTGGGAGCGCTTCCACTTCTTCTCAGGGAGGCGGACAGACTTAGAGGCCGCACGCATTGTTCGCGTGGGTAGTATTGATATATGTATTTTGTCAGGATGTATATGTACATGATCATTTTGGTATAGCATTGTTTTGTACAGTTGCTATATATGTATATCTATATGTCACACTCTAGAATTGTCGGCTTCATACAGGTTAAAGATTGGTCTATTGTTGGGAATATAGGTTATGATATGTTGAATATCATGTGTATATATATATATGAATGTGACTTCCACATGTGAATAGGATAGATCACACGCCCTGAGCGTGTGGTCAATATGTAAATTTATATATGTGTGACTGAATACTTGGTTGTGAAAATACGGCTTCCGCATGTGAATAGGATAGGTCACTCGCATTGAGGCGCGTGATCAATATGTAAATTATATGCAGGTGTGTGCTTGAATATATATACTTGACTGTACACAGGAATTCTGCATGTGAATAGGATAGATCACCCGCCCTGAAGCGCGTGATCATATGTATATTATAGTACGTGTGACTGACTATGTGTATATGCATAGACTGAAGCGGCGTTGAGCGAGCCGTGGATTGCGTGCTACTTAGGTCACCGGATAGGGATGGCCTTATATGCTTATATTGTTTGTATTAGAAATGGGTAGTTATGCGTATATAAGAATGTCAATCAGGGATTAGAGGCTTACGGGATAGGAGAAATCCTACCTCCCGTGCCGGTAGGGGGTCGTGACAAACGTAATATTCATTTTTCTTTTTTTAATTAGTTTTCGCCGATGAGTGTTTTGAAAACTTGATATTCATTTTTCTTTTTTTAATCAGTTTTTGTCGATTAGTGTTTCGCAAACTTGATATTCACTTTTCTATATTTAATAAGTTTTAGCCGATGAGTGTTTTCGAAAACGTGATATTCAGTTTTCTTATTTTAATCAGTTTTTGTCGTTGAGTGTTTCGAAAACTTGATATTCATTTTTCATTTTTTAATTAATTTTTGCCGATAAGTGTTTCGAAAACTTGATATCATTTTTCATTTTTTAATCAGTTTTATCGATGAGTGTTTCGAAAACTGGATATTCATTTTTTCTTTTTTAGTAAGTTTTCGCCGATGAGTGTTTCGAAAACTTGATATTCATTTTTCTTTTTTTAATCATTTTTTGCCGATGAGTGTTTGGAAAATTTGATATTCATTTTTCTTTTTTTTAATCATTTTTTGCCGATAAGTGTTTCGAAAACATGATATTCATTTTTTTTTTTAATCAGTTTTTGTCGATGAGTGTTTCGAAAACTTGATATTCATTTTCTTTTTTAATAAGTTTTAGCCCATTAGTGTTTTCGAAAGCGTGATATTCATTTTTCTTTATTTAATTAATTTTCATCGATGAGTGTTTCGAAAACTTGATATTCATTTTTTCTTTTTTTAATAAGTTTTTGTCGATTAGTGTTTTCGAAAAGTTGATATTCATTTTTCTTTTTTTAATCAGTTTTTGTCGATTAGTGATTTCAAAACTTGATATTCATTTTCTTTTTTAATCAGTTTTTGTCGATGAGTGTTTCGAAAACTTGATATTCATTTTTCTTTTTTTAATAAGTTTTCGCCGATGATGTTTTCGAAAACGTGATATTCATTTTTCTTTATTTAATTAGTTTTCATCGATGAGTGTTTGGAAAACATGATATTTTTTTTCATTTTTTAATCAATTTTCGCCGATGAGTATTCTGAAACTTGATATTCATTTTTTTTAATCAGTTTTCGCCGATAAGTGTTTCAAAAACTAGATATTCATTTTTCTTTTTTTAATCAATTTTCGCCGATGAGTGTTTCGAAAACTTGATATTTATTTTTCTTTTTTAATCAGTTTTTGCCGATGAGTGTTTCGAAAACTTAATATTCATTTTTCTTTTTTAAACAGTTTTTGTTGATGAGTGTCTCGAAAATGTGATATTCATTTTTCTTTATTTAATTAGTTTTCATCGATGAGTGTTTCGAAAACTTGATATTCCTTTTTCTTTTTTTAATAAGTTTTAGCCGATGAGTGTTTTCGAAAACATGATATTCATTTTTCATTTTTAATCAGTTTTTGCCGATGAGTGTTTCAAAACTGATATTCATTTTTTATCGATGAGTGTTTCGAAAACTTGATATTCATTTTTCTTTTTTAATAAGTTTTAGCCGATCAGTGTTTTGGAAAACGTGATATTCATTTTCTTTATTTAATCAGTTTTCATCGATGAGTGTTTCGAAAACTTGAGATTCATTTTTATTTTTTTTAATCAGTTTTCGTCGATTAGTGTTTCGAAAACTGGATATTAATTTTTCTTTATTTAATAAGTTTTCGCCGATAAGTGTTTTGAAAACTTGATATTCATTTTTCTTTTTTAATCAGTTTTACCGATGAGTGTTTCGAAAATTTGATATTCATTTTTCTTTTTTTAATTAGTTTTTGCCAATGAGTGTTTCGAAAATTTGATATTCATTTTTCTTGTTTTTAATCATTTTTTGCCAATGAGTGTTTCGAAAACTTGTTATTCATTTTTCTTTTTTTAATCAGTTTTTGTCGATGAGTGTTTCGAAAACTTGATATTTATTTTTCTTTTTTTAATCAATTTTCACCGATGAGTCTTCTGAAAACTTGATATTCATTTTTCTTTTTTCAATCAGTTTTGGTCGATGAGTGTTTCGAAAACTTGATATTTATTTTTCTTTTACTAAGTTTTCACCGATGAGTGTTTCGAAAACTTGATATTCATTTTTCTTTTTTTAATCATTTTTCGCCGATGAGTGTTTTCGAAAAGTTGATATTCGTTTTTTTTAAAGTAATTTTTCGCTAATGAGTGTTTCAAAAACTTGATATTCGTTTTTCTTTTTTTAAAAGTTTTCACCGATGAGTGTTTCGAAAACTTGATATTCATTTTCCTATTTTAATCAGTTTTCGCCGAAGAGTGTTTCGAAAACTTCATATTCATTTTATTTTTATAATCAGTTTTCGTCGATTAGTGTTTCGAAAACTGGATATTTTATTTTGCTTTTTTAGTAAGTTTTTGCTGACAATTGTTTCAAAAACTTGATATTCATTTTTCTTTTTTAAAAGTTTTAGCCGATGAGTGTTTTCGAAAACATGATATTCATTTTTCATTTTTTAATCAATTTTCACCGATGAGTCTTTTGAAAACTTGATATTCATTTTTCTTTTTTCAATCAATTTTTGTCGATGAGTGTTTCGAAAACTTGATATTCATTTTTTAATCAATTTTCGCTGATGAGTGTTCTGAAAACTTGATATTCATTTTTCTTTTTTTAATCAGTTTTTGCCGATGAGTGTTTCGAAAACTTGATATTTATTTATTTTTAATCAGTTTTTGCCGAAGAGTGTTTCGAAAACATGATATTCTGTTTTCTTTTTTAATAAGTTTTTGCCGATGAGTGTTTCGAAAACTTGACATGAATTTTCTTTTTTAATAAGTTTTAGTAGATGAGTATTTTCGAAAACATGATATTCATTTTTCATTTTTTAATCAATTTTCGCCGATGACTGTTCTGAAAACTTGATATTCATTTTTCTTTTTTTAATAAGTTTTTGTCGATGAGTGTTTCGAAAACTTGATATTAATTTTTCTTTTTCTTAATCAGTTTTCGCCTATGAGTGTTACGAAAACGTGATATTCATTTTTCTTTTTTTAATAAGTTTTATCCGATGAGTGTTTTCGAAAACTTGATATTAATTTTTCATTTTTTAATCAATTTTCACTGATGGGTGTTCGGAAAACTTGATATTCTTTTTCTTTTTTTTAATCAATTTTCGCCGATGAGTGTTTCAAAAACTTGATATTCATTTTTCTTTTTTTAATCAATATTCGCCGATGAGTATTTCAAAAACTTGATATTCATTTTTCTATTTTTTAATCAGTTTTCGCTGATGTGTGTTTCGAAAACTTGATATTTATTTTTCTTTTTTTAAATAGTTTTCGCCGATGAGTGTTTCAAAAACTAGATATTCATTTTTCTTTTTCTTAATCAGTTTTCGTCGATGAATGTTTCGAAAACTTGATATTCATTTTTCTTTTTTTAATTAACTTTTGCTGATGAGTGTTTCGAAAACTTGATATTCATTTTTTATTTTTTAATCAGTTTTTTATCGTTAAGTGTTCCGAAAACGTAATATTCATTTTTCTTTTTTTTAAATAGTTTTCGCCGATAAGTGTTCCTAAAACTTCTTATTCATTTTCTTTTTTTAACCTGTTTTTGCCGATAAGTGTTTTGAAAACTTGATATTTATTTTTCATTTTTTTAATCAGTTTTCGTAAATGAGTGTTTCGAAAACGTAATATTCATTTTTCTTTTTTTAAATAGTTTTCGCCGAAGAGTGTTTCGAAAACTTGATATTCATTTATATTTTTCTTAATCAATTTTCGACGATTATTGTTTCGAAAACGTGATATTCATTTTTCTTTATTTAATTAGTTTTCACCGATGAGTATTTCGAAAACTTGATATTCATTTTTCTTTTTCTTAATCAGTTTTCGCCGATGAGTGTTTCGAAAACGTGATATTCATTTTTCTTTATTTAATTAGTTTTCACCGATTAGTGTTTCGAAAACTTGATATTCATTTTTCTTTTTTAATCACTTTTCGCCGATGAGTGTTTCAAAACTTGATATTTATTTTTCGTTTTTAATCAGTTTTCGCCGATGAGTGTTTCGAAAAGTGGATATTCATTTTTCTTTTTTTAGTAAGTTTTCGCTGATAAGTATTTCGAAACTTGATATTCATTTTTTTAATCAGTTTTTGCTGATGAGTGTTTCAAAAATTTGATATTGATTTTTCTTTTTTTAATCAGTTTTTGCCGATGAGTGTTTCGAAAACTTGATATTCATTTTTCTTTTTTAATATGTTTTTGTCGATGAGTGTTTCGAAAACTTGATATTCATTTTTCTTTTTGTAATAAGTTTTAGCCGATGAGTGTTTTCGAAAACATGATATTCATTTTTCATTTTTTAATCAATTTTCGCCGATGAGTGTTATGAAAACTTGATATTCATTTTTCTTTTTTTTAATCAGTTTTCCCCGATGAGTGTTTCGAAAACTTGATATTCATTTTCCTTTTTTTTAATCAGTTTTTGCCGATGAGTGTTTCTGTCACGACCCCCGTTTAGAGGTCCGTGACTGGCATAGACACAGGGAATACCCTTATGCCTGTAAGCCTTATCACCTAATTGATAGAATATCTATTATTGAAAATACATTCACATGCATTATAATATCATGGCTACACCGAAATGGTGGCCTATCCTAGGCAAGCAAATTTACGGCCAGTGCCGCTTCAGAATATAGATATAGGAAAACACACATAATATATATAACCTGTGTACTGGCTACACATCCGAAGATGCTGTCTATCCTATTCACATGCAACAGATATGTATATATATTTTGAAAACAAATTTTCCCTGTATCGCAGGAAAATAAATCCTGATCTTTAAGGTATGTGAAGCTGAAAGTTCTAGATTTAGTGATACAATATAATGGGGTACGTCTACCCTTTACTTTATGATACAAAGATAAAGTAAATCCAATAATAATTACAATTTATTCACCCACATGAACAAGTTGCGGGCCTTGGAAAGTGTTGTTTAACCCTCGTTCCACCAAGCCTTCTTCCACCTGTACTTAACCTGTCTCTGTGTAGTAAAAATGAGGTGTGAGTCTTAACCACACGACTCAGTGAGGATTCTCCCATCTCCGGCGCAAGGCGGGTACCATAGCGCTGGGTTTGGGAGTCATACACAACCACATGCAAAAACCACTAGTTACTGTTAGTTAGCATGGATTCTTGGTGATCACACAACAACAGAAATTTCACCCAAACACTCACATGTATTTAATAACTGTAAACATGCAGCAGTTTATTCCACGTCATCAATCAGCAAGTAAACATGTAACATATAGTGCCGGCTTTTACCTACCGGTCTTCTCACGTTTCAGCATGTCTGAATCAAACAAGACGTGTGGTTGCGTAATCCTGTACATTACCACTACGCTGCATAATCCGCAATTATATGCAAACACAAATAATTTATACATACACACAGATGCTAAACATACATCTATTTAGTCTCCCCAACTCTGTGGTATCTACTAGCCACTACGTGGCTTTCCCAATTCGAACCCGTGCACTCGGCTTGCTGGTCACCACGTGGCAAAGGTTACCTAACCCATTCACATGGGTACTGGTCACCTTATGGCAATTATGTTAATCAAACAATGCTTAACCCATTCACTTGGGTACTGGTCACCTCGTGACAATTCTATTAATCAAACACAATCAATGAGTAACTCATTCCTAACAAGAAAACCATGATTAAGAAGTGGAGACATGATTTTTGGGACTTACATCTTACAAGTCCGAATTTGGGGTTTTTGGAAGATTGCCCAAGCTTCTTGAAGCTCAACAATGGTAGAGGAGACTTGAAGAAACTTAGGAATGATGATTGGAAGCAAAGGAAATGGTGGGAAGTGGGAGATTTGGGATTTCTCCTTTGCCTATCACATAAGAATCAAAAGAAGAGAATAAGAAGAGGAAGAATGAGTGGCGTGCTGGAGCAAAAATATGGTGCTCAAAAATTGGGTTTGAGAATTAAAGGTAGTTTGGGCAATTGACAACTTTTGGGGTATGGTGAAATAGAGTTTTGATTGGATTTTCTTAACTATATTTATTTGTAGGTAAGAATAGGAAAATTTTGTCTAATGATAAGCCTAGTAAAAATATATGTTATTGAGTGTCATGCAGATGAAAATTTCCTACCCAGTATGATTTTTTTTTCGAAAAATTCTCAAATTTAAACTATAAGCTTTGAACTTGGCCAAAAAAAAAACTATAAGCTTTGAATAATTCATATGACCACTTTGAATAAAATTATAATTTTTCTACCTAATTTTCATATTTATTTTAATTCCTTAAATTCTAAACTCTAAAACTTTTAAAATCTTAATTATATCCCAAAAATTTTGTTTCACGTGACCCATTCACGTGGTCATCATCCTATCAGTCTCATGCCCCGACCCTGTTTATTCTTCTATAAACATTCCATTTCAATCGCCCATGGGCTTACTTTCCTTTCTACACGCAAAGCGTGTCTTTTCTTTCATTCTACAAACCATTCCTAGCATAAACTACCATTCACTACATATTTCTATTCTACTTGCATTTCATGCTATAATCAAACAACTTGTGCCTATACGATAGCACACAATGCGCCGCTAACAGAGCAGACGCATCGTTTCATTTAACACCTGCAAAACAATCACACATTGTAGCGCATTCCTGCCTACAATTCAACCAATGTGTCTGTGTCTAGGTAGCATCCTCCATGGATGTCTCCTTTCCCTATTATGGCGTCTAAGGTTCCCGAGGTCACTGTCACCCCCCTTCTTAGTGCTCATCGGCACTTGTGTACTGTACAGGTTATATGCTTTGCATAGAATTTCACATCCAAATTCTATACCTAAAGCGATGACTCGAAAGAATTTATGACTCAACATCCTGAGCAACCTCACAGGTGCCCGTCGAAACCACCGTTACGTCCAGATTCGTAATGGATAGCCCAACTGACACCCGAGACTACTAGATAGCTTCACACCCTTGAAGAACAACCAGGCTCTGATACCAAGTTTGTCACAACCCCCGTTTAGAGGACCGTGACCGGCACAGACACAGGGAATACCCTTATGCCTGTAAGTCTTATCACCTAATTGACAGAATATCTATTATTTAAATACATTCACATGCATTATAATATCATGGCTACACCGAAATGGTGGCATATCCTATGCAACTAAATTCACGGCCAGTGCCGCTTCAGAATATAGATATAGGAAAACACACATAATATATATAACCTGTGTACTGGCTACACATCCGAAGATGCTGCCTATCCTATTCACATGCAACAGATATATGTATATATATTTTGAAAACAAATTTTCCCTATATCGCAGGAAAATAAATCCTGATCTTTAAGGTGTGTGAAGCTGACAGTTCTAGATTTAGTGATACAATATAATTGGGTACGTCTACCCTTTACTTTATACAATGATAAAGTAAATCCAATAATAATTACAATTTATTCACCCACAGAAGAAGTTGCGGGCCTTGGAAAGTGTTGTTTAACCCTCGTTCCACCGAGACTTCGTCCACCTGTACTTAACCTGTCTCTGTGTAGTAAAAATGAGGTGTGAGTCTTAACCACACGACTCAGTGAGGATTCTCCCATCCCCGGTGCAAGGCGGGTACCATAGCGCTGGGTTTGGGAGTCATACACAACCACATGCAAAAACCACTAGTTACTGTTAGTTAGCATGCATTCTTGGTGATCATACAACAACAAAAATTTCACCCAAACACTCACATGCATTTAATAACTGTAAACATGCAGCAGTTTATTCCACGTCTTCAATTAGCAAGTAAACATGTAACATATAGTGCCGATTTTTACCTACCGGTCTTCTCATGTTTCAGCATGTCTGAATCAAACAACGTGTGGTTGCGTAATCCTGTACGTTACCACTACGCTGCACAATCAGCAATTATATGCAAACACAGATAATCTATACATACACACAGATGCTAAACATACATCTATTTAGTCTCCCCAACTCTGGGGTATCTATTAGCCATTACATGGCTTTCCCAATTCGAACCCGTGCACTCGGGTTGCTGGCCACCACATGGCAAAGCATACCTAACCCATTCACTTGGGTACTAGTCACCTTATGACAATTCTGTTAATCAAACAATGCTTAACCCATTCACTTGGGTACTGGTCACCTCGTGACAATTCTATTAATCAAACACAATCAATTTCTATCTATCAAACAACTGATACGTAGCCACCAATTGGCACGTCCTGACCCCTTGTTGTGGGGCAATAGCTTGAGCCCACTCGTCCATTACCCAACCAGACCACATGGCGGGCACGGCACGACGTCTCGCAGCATGGCCACTGTCACACCCTAGACCAACTCCACAGGATTATTTTTCTTTTACTAGGTTGGGCTCACGGTTCACCCTTAGGTTCTTCCCGTGTCTCCTTACCTTAGTCTCACATAAATAGGATTCTTTGTATCTTTCCTGAAGGATCAACAATTCTTCTCCTTATTAATAAGGACGAGTATCCTTAACAGGATCTAACTCATATACCCGTCCAGATGCACTCTCTGAGCCTCAAGCGATCGTCATAGCAATATAAATCCTTTCTGACCCTATTACTAGGATAGGGCAATGACCATCGTCATGGTGATTATAAAACTGAGGTCTCAAGTGCCATCTGACGTTGTTCTAGTCGATGTCTCACATCGCTAGCATAACCAAATCCAAAACCCACCAATAACTCCTTTTGCATGATTATAATCTAGGTCACCGTCGTGACGAGTTTTCAAAATAAAAGCTTAGTCCTTCCATACAAGGACTCTTGCCACCGTCGTGGAAAAGATTTAATAAAATACTCATCATGCCTCCGGAGTGTATGAGTTGGATTTGTACCACATCAATCATAGCAAACAATTAAACTCTACTCCTATGTCTTCCTATCCAAGCTACTTTCCACAACCTATTTTCTAGTTCTTTCATTCTTTTAGCATTCTATATCTCTAGCTAACACATACCAGGCAAGCAGAGAATATACATACCCATGTAATCCACATGAACATACAACCCTAGGAGCAGAGATGGAAGAACCCTCACCTTGGTCACTTTACTTAACATTCCCTTTGAGCACTTTTGTCTCCAAGGAAGTACTTGAATCCTATCACATACAACCAATTCAATCCATATTAATTTTCATACATCAACTTCTATTTCACCACATAAGTCCTATCACATATAATCATTTCCACCATATTCTAAATTCATAATTACATAGCAACTTAAAACTACATTCAAGGCTAACCCAAACCCCCTTATTAAGCTAAGGTCATCATTTAGAGTTCTTTTTAAGTTAAAAACAATTTATGCTTAAGTAAACAAGTCTTGCCACTTGTTCACTCTCCAAGCTCCTTCAATGAAGGATTTTGCCAAATATGGAAACTTCTCATTTTCACCATGGGTCCACACATAAAAAAAAAATCCAACCATTGGTCAATCTCTCATTTCATTTAAAAAGTGTAAGCAATTCATTTGGAACCCAAACAAACCAAAAATTCTAATAAAATCCACAATTCTTTCCAAAATGGTAAAATCTGCACCTTAGGGTTCATAGAGTAAAAACATCTATGTAAGTTATGATTTGTGGGTTCTCTATGTCCTAAAGGAGTCCTAGGATGTTATATTATCAATGAGTAATCATTCTTAACAAGAAAACCATGATTAAGAAGTGGAGACATGATTTTTGGGACTTACCTCTTACAAGTCCGAATTTGGGGTTTGTGGAAGATTGCCCAAGCTTCTGAAGCTCAACAATGGTGGAGGAGACTTGAAGAAACTTAGGAATGATGATTGGAAGCAAAGGAAGTGGTGGGAAGTGGGAGATTTTGGGATTTGTCCTTTGCCTATCACATAAGAAGAGAAAGAAGGAGTGGCATGCTGGAGCAAAAATATGGTGCTCAAAAATTGGGTTTGAGAATTTAAAGGTAGTTCGGGCAATTGACAACTTTTGGGATATGGTGAAATAGAGTTTTGATTGGATTTTCTTAACTATATTTATTTTTATGTAAGAATAGGAAAATTTTGAAATTTTTGGCTAATGATTAGCCTATTAAAAATATCTGTTATTGAGTGTCTTGCAGATGAAAATTTCCTACCCAGTATGATTTTTATTTTGGAAAAATTCTCAAATTTGAACTATAAGCTTTGAATAATTCATATGACCACTTTTGAATAAAATTATAATTTTTCTACCTAATTTTCATATTTATTTAATTCCTTAAATTCTCAACTCTAAAACTATTAAAATCTTAATTATATCCCAAAAATTTTTTTCACTCTAAAAAATTTATTTTATTTTCTTTAGCCAAAATGTTTAACTTCAATTTCACAATTTTATCAATTTCATATTATCCCTTCAATTCCTATTAAATTCAAGTTTCTAATTTCTTAGGTCCTGAATTAAATCCTGAAAATTATTTTCTACTTCTTTTCTTTCCCTTTCATTTATTTTAAACCTCGAAAAAATTTCTTTCCGGTTTCTTTTAACTTTCAAATATATTTTATTTTATTTTATTTTTTTTCTAAGGTTTTAATTCCTAGCCCCGGAATAAATTATTCTTAAATCCTCGAAATTTTAAATAAATCATTCTTTAATCCTCGAATTTTCCGGAGTATTACAGTTTGGAAAACTTGATATTCATTTTTCTTTTTCTTAATCAATTTTCGCCGATGAGTGTTTCAAAAACTTGATATTCAGTTTTCTTTATTTAATTTGTTTTCATCGATGTGTTTCGAAAACTTGATTTTCATTTTTCTTTTTTAATCATTTTCGCCGATGAGTGTTTCGAGAACTTGATATTTATTTTTCTTTTTTTAATCAGTTTTCGTCGATGAGTATTTTGAAAACTTGATATTCATTTTTCTTTTTTTAGTAAGTTTTCACTAAAGAGTTTTTTTAAAATTGATATTCATTTTTCTTTTTTAATCTGTTTTCGTCGATGAGTGTTTTTGAAAACTTGCTAATTATTTTTCTCTTTTTAATTAGTTTTCGCGATGAGTGTTCTGAAAAGTTGATATTCATTTTTCTTTTTTTTAATCAGTTTTCACCGATGACTGTTTCGAAAACTTGATAGTCACTTTTCAGTTTTTAAGCATTTTCGCCGATAAGTGTTTCAAAAACTTGATATTTATTTTTTTTTTTAATTAGTTTTCGTCGATAAGTGTTTCGAAAACTTGATAGTAATTTTTCATTGTTTAATCAGTTTTTGCCGTTGAGTGTTTGGAAAACGTAACATTCATTTTTCTTTTTTTAAATAGTTTTCTCCGATAAGTGTTTCGAAAATTTGATATTCATTTTTGAATCAGTTTTCGCCGATGAGTGTTCTGAAAACTTGATATTCATTTTTCGTTTTTTTAATCAGTTTTCGCCGATGAGTGTTTCGAAAACTTGATATTCATTTTTCTTTTTCTTTATCAGTTTTCCCCGACGAGTGTTTCGAAAACGTGATATTTATTTTTCTTTATTTAATTAGTTTTCATCGATGAGTGTTTCGAAAACTTGATAATGATTTTTCTTTTTTTAATCATTTTTCGCCGATGAATGTTTCGAAAACTTGATATTCATTTTTCTTTTTTTAATGAGTTTTCGTCGATGAGTGTAATACCCCAGAAAAGTTTGAGGATTAAAGAATGATTTAAGTCGGGGCTAGGAATTAAAACATTAAAAATGAATATAGAAAAAGTATGAAAGTTAAGAGAAACCAGAAAGGAAAATTTTTTTTCAAAGATTGTAATACCCGAGAAAATTTTTCAAAGTTTAAAATAAAATAAAAGGCAAGGAAAAGAAGTAGAAAAATAATTTTTAAGATTCAATTCAAAACCTAAGAAATTGAAAACTTGAATTAAATAGGGAAAGAGAAAAAATTAAAAATACAAATTTGTTATTAATTATTTAATTTATTTTTAATAATATTTCTTTATTTATTATTTAATTATATAATTATTATAATTATTTATTTATTTAATTTAATTATATTCAATTGTATTTTTTTTATTGGGGCGTGGGGTTTAGAAATATGAAAAGGAAGTAGCAAATTCAACCAAAATACATTTTGTTATATTTAATTTAGTTATTGATGATTTTTATTTTTATTCATTCACTTATTTTATTAATGAGTAAAACATCATTTTGGTCCTTTTTAGATAGCACATTTTTCAATTTGGTCCTTCTTAGATGACCTTTTTCAATTTAGTCCTTTTTAGATTAATCCATTATCAATTTGGTCCTTACCGTTAAAATTACTAACGGAGTTAGCTAAGTGGATAATTTGGGGTAAATTTATAATTTTTAAATAATAGTAGGGCTTTTTAATGTAATTATTTTGGGACAATTTTATAATTTTCACAAATGAAAAAGAAACATGGTACCATTTTTTTGTGAAAATTATAAAATTTCACAAAATAATTACATTAAAAAACCATTTTAATATTTAAAATTATAAAGTTACCCCAAATTATCCACCTCAACTAACTCCATTAGTAGTTTTAACGGTACTACATTGATAACTGATTAATCTAAAAAGGACTAAATTGAAAAAGGTCATCTAAGAATGACCAAATTGAGAAAAGTGCTATCTAAAAAGGACTAAAATAATATTTTACTCTTTTATTAATTGTGGGGTGTCGTGGGGGAGGTTGGTGAAATAAGAGGAGGTTGGTGAGAGAAAGAATAAAAGAAAAGGAAAGAAGAAAGGATAGATAGGAAGAGAAAGAAACGGACGAGTGAGAGAGAGAAAGAGCCGTGAGGTAGAGAGAGAGGGGGGTTCACCGGAAATCCACTGGAAACTCGTCGGAGAAGATAGCCGACGCTAGGAAAAGTCACCGGAGCTCGGTTACAACATCTTCCACACCTCCCTCCGATCGAATCAAGGTTGGTAACCCCAATTTCATTCTAAACCCTCAATTTCTCCATTTTTAGGGATTTCTTCGATTCACCTTCGATTGAGTTATTTCGAGGGTAGATTGAGACCTAGAAAGTGTTCTTGAACACTTAGTTGGGGTAGGAATCGAGATTTTGTTCTCGGATTTGCCCAAATTCGAATTTGGAAGGATTTGGGGTTGATATTATAATTATTTTCAAATTGGAAAAATTGTTGATAATTAATATTGTCACAACCCCCTATCGGACGTCCGTGACCGGCACGGGAGGTAGGATTTCTCCTATCCCGTAAGCCTCTAATCCCTGATTGACATTCTTATATATGCATAGCTACCCTTTTCTATTACAAACAATATATAGTATATATGGTCATCCCTATCCGGTGACCTAAGTAGCACGCAATCCACGGCTCGCTCAACGCCGCTTCAGTCTATACATATACACCTAATCAATCACACGTACATATAATATACATATTGATCACGCGCTTCAGGGCGGGTGATCTATCCTATTCACATGCAGAATTTCCTGTGTACAGTCAAATATATATTCAATCACACACCTGCATATAATTTACATATTGATCACACGCCTCAATGCGTGTGATCTATCCTATTCGCATGCGGAAGCCGTATTTTCACACAACAACGTATTCAGTCACACATATATATAAATTTATATTGACCACATGCTCAGTGCGTGTGATCTATCCTATTCACATGCAGAAGTCATATTCATATATATATATATATACACATGATATTCATCATATCATAACCTATATTCCCAACAAAAGGACCAATCTTTAATTTGTATGAAGCCAACAGTTCTAGAGTGTGACATATACATATATGCATATAGCAACTGTACAAAACAATGTTATACCAAAGAATCATATACATATACATCCTGACAAAATACATATATCAATACTACCCACGTGAACAATGCATGCGGTCACTAAGTCTGTCCGCCTCCCTGAGATGAAGTGGAAGCGCTCCCGATGCCTATACCACCTGTGTCTGTAACATTTAACATTGGGGTGAGTCAAACGGACTCAGTGAGAGGCTTTCCCATCCCTGATGTAGTAGCGGGTACCACTACAACTGGGGAAGATGAGCCAATCACAAACACATACACATATAACGGGTTTAAATTTCCATATATTAAGTGGTCAGGCAATTAGCATATATCATATTCACAATATAGAATTTAAAGCATGGTTTTACATACGTTCAAATTCACACATACATCATATCATAGTTTAACATACAACTTCATGTGGATATCCATGTTCAAATAACCGTAATCATAAACTGGCCCGAAGGCATATCTCCGTTAGGAGAGAATCTGGCCCGGAGGCAATATCTCACGTGAGCGATATAGGAACCTAGGTGATCATTCTAGGAACCCCTGGCCCCAAGACTTACTTGGAACATTAGTCTGACCCCAAGACTTCACTTGGAGCATAGCCGGCGACTCATCTGACCTCGGTTTACCCAAGGCAATAGCCACAATGTGGTACTCATATACTTTGTATTTCTGAGAATTTGACTCAAGATGATAGACTCAATCTACCCGGACCACCCGTGGTAGACTCGGTTCCCGCGTTGTACCATAAATGACCCCTATGGACCACTACTTATTCATTTTACTTCTTCTTGGAAATTTCTAAATTTCCAAGTGGTTTTTCTAATCCGAAATCCCTCGGTTTAAAACTAGGTCACCTATGTTCATTTTCTTTAAGAGTTTACATATAACACCACACTTTTCAGATAATAATCAATAAGGTTGGTTTCTAGTACCACAAGACCCTCACAAACAAAGTTGACTCGATCCCACCTCCAATATCATATAGGTCCCGAGGACCTTCTTTCCATATATCCATATCCGCAGTCAACCCTATAGGACAAGGATAGGAAAGCCTCTCACCAGTTTGGCCTCTCTGATTGGCTCTCGTGTGCCCGAAGGTCCACTCACCGTATGGTGCCCTATATACATATACTTGAGAGATTCAGAAACTTGAAAATTCAACCATTATCTGTACATGTAACATTAATGCTCATGTTCTCTCTAATTAATTCCATAGACTAGTTTGTTGGCTTGGAATGCCCTCAACTAGTTTTCGGAACACTAGCAATGCTTCTATTCGTGTCCAACCCTTGCTTAATCACACTATTCGGACGCCTTGAGTTGGGAATGCAAGGTTACCCAATTCCACCTCTATGTGTCCATATGAAATTCCCATTACCCAAGTCTTGAATTTATGGCTCAAGAGAGTCATAAATTCTACTTGTCCCAAAATTTCCATTTACCAAATAACCTAGAACACTTACCTACACATGAATACACATTTCCGAACACGCGTAAAATTGGAAAATTGTCTTTTTCCCCGAGTTGGGTTCTAGGTGAGACGGGAATTACTCGGGTTTTAATCCCTCGTACGTTCTAATAATTTTAACAATTATATAATCACAATTTCCACCTTTTAATGCACCCGCAATCAGTCCACAACACCCTTAAACTTAACAACCACATTTTCCTACAATTTTTCCAACCCGGATAAATTCCTTTAATTTGGTTCCGGTTCCTAAGCTACCAACTTACTTTCCTAACATGCAAATACTTCAATTAGGACCCAGAATACTCAGATTGAATCAATTGGGGTTTTTCCAAAAATCCCTAAAATTGATAAAATTGGGGTTTGAGAGTTTCGGGACTTCTCACCTCGATTCAACCGATTAGAAGGACGATATGGAGTAGAGGAGACTCCCAGCCACCTTCCCCGGTGAAGAGACGGCATTTTCCGGCGAGTTTTCCGGCGTGGGAGCTCTCTCCTTTTACTTTCTCTCTCTAACCCGAACTCTCTCTCCAGCACCCACAACGACGGCGACTACTCTGGCGGAAGGCGACTCCGGCTCCGGCTTGCACGTCCGGCCACCTCCGTGCGTTTCTCCGTCCGTGAGCTTCCTCCGTGCGATTCCCAGCTCTCTTTCTCTCCGTGCATTTTCTCTTGCTCAGCGTGCGTCTCACGATTTCCTCCCCTTATCTTTCTTTATCCTTCTCTTTTAACACACACACACACATATATATATATATTTAATTATTATTATATATACATATCACCAAAAAGTCTGACTTAGTAATAAGTAAAGTAATAATAATAATAAAAAAAATATAGAATGATTAGGATATAAAATAATTTATATTTACAAAATATAAGTAGTAGGATAGTGTTTGTTTTCTATCCCATTTTCAACTTTAAATAAATTAATAAATTAGACCAATGATGCTAATTAAATATCTCGAGTATTACAATCTTTCCCCCTTAAGAAATTCGGTCCCTGAATTTCAAACAAAATACTAACCTTAGTCTCGAAATAGATGAGGATACGTCCTGCGCATTTCACCCTCGACTCCCATGTAGCTTCTTCGGTCGAGTGGTTTCTCCACAGAACTTTAACCAATGGAATCTCTATCGTCCTGAGTTTCTTCAACTGCCGATCTAAGATTTCCACTGGCTCTTCAACGTCATATTTCGATTAGTTGCACGTCTTGCGATTGGATCACGTGCGAGGGATCGGGAAGATACTTCTGAAGCATCGATACATGAAGACAGGGTGTACCCCTCCAATTTCGTAGGCAATTCCAACCGATACGCTATTCCCAACTCGTTCTAAAATTTCAAACGGTCCGATATACCGAGGACTTAACTTCCCTTCTTACCGAACAACGCATCACGCCCCTCATCGGTATTCTCAAGAATACCTGATCACCAACGGCAAACTCCAGTTCTCTCCTTCGATTGTCTGCATAAGACTTTGCCTACTCTGAGCCGTCAGCAATCCTCCTTATACACTTTACTTTTGCAAAGCATCTTGTAGCAATTTCGGGCCGACTAGGCTAGCTTCTCGACCTCGAACCACCCAATGGGGATCTGCATCTACGTCCATACAGAACCTCGAAAGGTGCCATTTGAATACTTGTTGGTAACTGTTATTGTACGCAAACTCAGCCAAAGGTAAATACCTTTCCCAACTTCGCGAAATCATAATGCACGCCGAAGCATGTCCTCAAGAATCTAAATGGTTCTTTCTGATTGCCCGTTGGTTGTGGGTGGAACGCAGTACTCAGATCAACTCTAGTTCCCAACATTCTTGCAATGACTTCCAAAACCTGGAAGTGAACTGTGGACCTCTATCAGATTATGGACACTGGCACACCTGCAATCTAACGATTTCTGATAGGTAAATCTGTGCATATTGACTCACTCCGTAAGTGGTCTTAACTGGCAGAAAGTGTGCGGACTTAGTCATGCGATCCACTATTACCCAAACCAAATCAAATCCCGTTGTGATCTTGGCAACCCTGTTACAAAATCCATAGTTATCCTCTCCCATTTCCACTCAGGTATCTCTATCTGTTGTAATGTTCCGGCGGGCTTTGGTGTTCAGCCTTGACTTGTGACACACTAAACACTAGCTACATAGTTTGCGACATCCTTTTCATGCCATTCCACCAATACTACTGTTTCAGGTCATGATACATTTTATTATCCCGGATGGATTGTATACGCTGTTCGGTGTGCTTCTTCAAGAATTCTTTCTTTCAAGTTATCAACCATAGGGACACACAACTGTTCCTCAACCGAAGTATCCCAAAGTCATCGATAGAGAATCGGACGTCGTCCCCTTTCCTTTAGTTACGGTATCCCTGATTTGCTTGAGGTCGGTATCTTCATCTTGTCTAGCCTTCACCTCTTCTACCAAAGAGGACTTAGCTTGCAAATGGGCTAAAAGTGAGTTAGAACTTCCAATCTCAAACTGATTTCCGTTTGCTCTAGCTCGTGTAGTTCTCTAATTAACGGTCTCCTTTCTTCACTTATATGAGCAAGACTGCCCATGGATTTCCGACTCAGAGCATCGACTACCACATTAGACTTTCCTGGATGATACAAGATCGTGCAGTCGTAGTCTTTAAACAACTCCAACCATCGACGTTGTCTCAAGTGCAAGTCTTTTGCTCGAAAATGTATTGAGGCTTTTGTGGTCTGTATAAATTTCACAAGTTTCACCATATAATTAGTCTCCATATTTTCAAAGCGAATACTACAACCACCATTTCGAGGTCGTGTGTCGGGTAGTTCTTCTCATGCTTCCTCAGTTGTCGCGATGCATACGCAATCCTTGCCATGTTGCATCAAGACACACCCTAACCCGATCCTCGACGATCATAGTATACCACATACCCTCCTGTGCCTTCAGGTAATGCCAGCACCGGAGCGGTAGTGAGGCTGTCCTTCAGCTTTTGAAAACTCTGCTCACATTGTCATCCCATGCAAACTTCACTCCTTTCTGAGTCAATCTAGTCATAGGTGCAGCAACCTTAGAGAAGTCCTGCACAAATCTTCTATAATATCCCGCCAAACCCAAGAAACTGTGAATCTCAGTAACAGAGGTAGGTTGGGACCAATTCTTCACTGCCTCTACCTTACTTGGATCAACGTGGATTCCCTCTGATGATAGCATGACCCAAAAAGGCAACTCTGTCAAGCCAGAATTCACACTTAGAGAACTTGGCATACAGTTTTCCTCTCTCAACCTCTGCAATGCTAATCTCAAGTGTTCAGCATGTTCCTCAGAATTCTTTGAATAAACCAATATGTCGTCAATGAAGACAATGACAAATCGGTCGAGAAATGGTTTAAAGACCCTGTTCATCATGTCCAAGAACGCTGCAGGAGCATTAGTTAATCCGAAAGACATCACCAAGAACTCGTAATGTCCATATCGGGTCCGGAATGCGGTCTTAGGTATGTCTGATTCCCGAATCTTTAATTGATGGTACCCAGATCTCAAATCAATCTTGGAAAACCGCTTCGCACCCTGCAACTGATCAAATAGGTCATCTATCCTCCGCAGTGGATATTGATTGCGAATCGTCACTTTGTTTAACTTTCGGTAATCGATACACAACCGTAAAGATCCTTCCTTCTTCTTTACAAAAAGGACGGTGCACCCCAAGGAGAGAAACTGGGTCTTATAAAACCCTTGTCAAGCAACTCTTGCAATTGTGTATGTAGCTCCTTCAGCTCTTTCGGAGCCAAACGGTAAGGTGGTGTGGAGATAGGCTGGGTGCCAGGTTGCAACTCAATTTCAAATTCAATCTCACGATTGGGCGGTAACCCCGGCAATTCTTCTGGAAATACATCCAAAAACTCTCGCACTACCGATACTTGAGTCGGTGAAAGTACTGCTTTCGTGGTATCTTGGACGAACGCCAAATACCCTTTGCATCCCTTTGCAAGTAACTTTGATGCCTTCAAATCCGAGATTAAGCTTGGATACGATGCAGCTCCGTCACCCCGTATCACAAAGGGCTCCTCGTTTGGCATATTGAATTTCAAGCATTTAGCCCTGCAGTCCACAACCGCATGGCAAGACGACAACCAATCCATTCCGAGGATCACATCAAGATCAACCATACACAACAACCGAAGGTCTACCACAGTCTCTTGACCATCGACCTCACAATGCAAGACTTGTGCACATACTCTACTTGTACGATTCTCCCATTGGAGTAGAGACCAGTACTGTTTCTTCCATTCTAGATGGACTTTTGTTGAATTTAGAGGCAAATGCATGCGACACATAGGAATGAGTGGAGCCGGAATCAAATAAGACTCGTGCTTCAAGAGAGCAGACAATAAGAGTACCTGTCACGACTGCATTTGATGCGTCAGCATCCTGCTGAGAAAGTGCGAATACCCGCGCTTCTCCTCCACCTGCCGCCCCTTGCCCTCGTCCACTAGATCCTGCACCACGACCTCTAGCTGCACCTGTACTTGCTGGTTGTGGTGGTACGGTTCTTACAGGTGGGGCTGGAATAGGTGTACTTCCTGGCGTCGGATTACTCCTCACACTTGTACCCTCTTTTATCTTAGGACACTCTCTGGCCATATGGCCCACCTGGCCGCGTGGTAGCATCCCCCTGTCAGTCTCCGACACCCCAAAATGATACCTGCCACAAGTCGCACACTGGGGTCTTGTTTTTCCGGCATTTCCACCCCCTTGCACTCTCTGTCCCCCTTGAGAATTATTTCTTGTACCTGTTTCATGGGTGGTGGTTGAGGATTGTCCTCCTGCGAACCTGAATATCCTGCACCTCGACCTGTTGTCTTCCTTTTCTTACTTCCACCTCCTTGGTTGTCACTGCCTGTAATTAACTTTACTTTCGGATCAACAGATGTCCCATACCTCTTCCTGGTTTCAATCATTCTAGCACAGTCTGCTGCTTGAGCTAAAGTCTCTAACTGTCTCCTCTGAGGTAGTAAAGCAGTAAACAACGGCTCCGTGAGTCGGTGTATGAATCTCTTGATCCTTGCCTCTTCATCAGGAACCAACTCAGGTGAGAATTGAGCTAGTTCTGTAAAAAGTAATTCATACTCCGTCACGGTCATGTTAGGCGTCATCCACAACTCCTCGAATTGCTGACGCTTCGCATCTTTGGTGCCTTCAGGTAAAAACTGACCCAGGAATTCCCTCTGAAAATCTTCCCAGGTTATCAGTGCCACTCTACATGAATACCTCGTATGTATGGACTCTATCCATACTCTAGCCACTCCCCTCAGTTGGAATGAAGCTAATTCCACTAATTCATGGCCTGAGCACCTTAGCATTCGCCCAATTCTGACCACATCTCTGATAAATTATTGCGGGTCCTCTTTCTCACTAGTCCCGCAGAAAGTGGGTGGATGAAGCTTCAAAAATTTTGAAATTGGCTGTTCTCTGGGTGCTGCCCGCGGTTCACGAGGCATTTCCTATGGTTGTTGCCATTCCCTATCCTCTTCCTCAACAACCTCCATCTCTTGATTGCTAGGAACTCTCTCTTGTTCTTCCTCGCCGACTACTAACCGGCGTACTTCCCTTTGTATATGTCTTGTCATCTCTTCTCTTAGTTCTTGAATCCTGCCGAGAGTATTTCCGCCACGGAAGGTGCATCTGTCTCTACTTGAGGTTGAGGTTCCGATGACTATCTCCTCTCTGCCCCTCTTACTTGTGCTCTCCCTCGACCTCGAGCACGACCTCTACCTCGGCCTCGGGTACGGCCTCTACCTCAGCCTCGGGTGGGCATTCCCTCCTCCCTAACTGATTCTCTATCAATTTCAGCAGGAGTTCTCCCTCCACCCTAGTCGGTCTGATAGGTGGCATCCCTATACTGCACAAGGATCACACCTAAAAATACACATATACTAATGACATTTCATATCAAAGAGAGTAGAAAGAAAGGCTGACACAATTTCCTGGGTACTTCCACAAGTGCCCTTTTACTCCCACGTTGTGCCCGGGTACACAAAGAGGGGTAAATCGACACCCGGTCATACCTATGGCTTCATACAGTTTAAAGTAACCTGGCTCTGATACCAAGTTTGTCACGACCCCTATCGGACGTCCGTGACCGGCACGGGAGGTAGGATTTCTCCTATCCCGTAAGCCTCTAATCCCTTATTGACATTCTTATATATGCATAGCTACCCTTTTCTATTAAAACAATATATAGTAATATGGTCATCCCTATCCGGTGACCTAAGTAGCACGCAATCCACGGCTCGCTCTACGCCGCTTCAGTCTATACATCTACACCTAATCAATCACACATACATATAATATACATATTGATCACGCGCTTCAGGGCGGGTGATCTATCCTATTCACATGCAGAATTTCCTGTGTACAGTCAAGTATATATATATTCAATCACACACCTGCATGTAATTTACATATTGATCACACGCCTCAATGCGTGTGATCTATCCTATTCGCATGCGGAAGCTGTATTTTCACACAACCACGTATTCAGTCACACATATATATAATTTACATATTGACCACACGCTCAGTGTGTGTGATCTATCCTATTCACATGCAGAAGTCACATTCATATATATATACACATGATATTCATCATATCATAACCTATATTCCAAACAAAAGGACCAATCTTTAATCTGTATGAAGCCGACAGTTCTAGAGTGTGACATGTACATATATGCATTTAGCAACTGTACAAAACAATGCTATACCAAAAGAATCATATACATATACATCCTGAAAAAATACATATATCAATACTACCCACGTGAACAATGCGTGCAGTCTCTAAGTCTGTCCGCCTCCCTGAGATGAAGTGGAAGCACTTTCGATGCCTATACCACCTGTGTCTGTAACATTTAACATATGGTTTTACATATGTTCAAATTCACACAAACATCATATCATAGTTTAACATACAACTACATGTGGATATCCATGTTCAAATAACTGTAATCATAAACTGGCCCGAAGGCATATCTCTGTTAGGAGAGGATCTGGCCCGGAGGCAATATCTAACGTGAGCGATATAGGAACCTAGTTGATCATTCTAGGAACCCCTAGTCCCAAGACTTGGAACATTAGTCTGACCCCAAGACTTCACTTGGAGCATAGCCAGCGACTCATCTGACCTCGGTTTACCCAAGGCAATAACCACAATGTGGTGTACTCATATACTTTGTATTTCTGAGAGTTTCACTCAAGATGACAGACTCAATCTACCCGGACCACCCGTGGTAGACTCGGTTCCCGCGTTGTACCATAAATGACCCCTATGGACCACTACTTATTCATTTTACTTCACTTGGCTTGGAATGCCCTCAACTAGTTTTCGAAACACCTAGCATGCTTCTATTCGTGTCCAACCCTTGCTTAATCACACTATTCGGATGCCTTGAGTTGGGAATGCATGGTTACCCAATTCCACCTCTATGTGTCCATATGAAATTCCCATTACCCAAGTCTTGAATTTATGGCTCAAGAGAGCATAAATTCTACTTGTCCCAAAATTTCCATTTACCGAAATAACCTTGAACACTTTACCTACACATGAATACACATATCCGGACACGCGTAAAATTGGAAAATTGTCTCTTTTTCCCCGAGTTGGGTTCCGGGTGAGACGGGAATTACTCGGGTTTTAATCCCTCGTACATTCTAATAATTTTAACAATTATATAATCACAATTTCCACCTTTTAATGCACCCGCAATCAGTCCACAACACCCTTAAACCTTAACAACCACATTTTCCTACAATTTTTCCAACCCGAATAAATTCCTTTAATTTGGTTCCGGTTCCTAAGCTTCCAACTCACTTCCTAACATGCAAATACTTCAATTTAGGACCCAGAATACTCAGATTGAATCAATTGAGGTTTTTCCAAAAATCCCTAAAATTGATAAAATTGGGGTTTGAGAGTTTCGGGACTTCTCACCTCGATTCAACCGGTTAGAAGGACGATATGGAGTAGAGGAGACTCCCAGCTACCTTCCTCGGTGAAGAGACGGCGTTTTCTAGCGAGTTTTCCGGCGTGGGAGCTCTCTCCCTTTACTTTCTCTCTCTAACCCGAACTCTCTCCTCCAGCACCCACAACGACAGCGACTCCGGCTCCGGCTCGCACGTCCGGCCACCTCCGTGCGTTTCTCCGTCCGTGAGCTTCCTCCGTGCGATGCCCAGCTCTCTTTCTCTCTGTGCGTTTTCTCTTGCTCAGCGTGCGTCTCACGATTTCCTCCCCTTATCTTTCTTTACCCTTCTCTTTTTAACACACACACACACACACACACAGATATATATATAATTAATTATATATATATACATATCACCAAAAAGTCTGACCTAGTAATAAGTAAAGTAATAATAATATTAATAATAAAATATATAGAATGATTAGGATAGAAAATAATTTATATTTACAAAATATAAGTAGTAGGATAGTGTTTTCTTCTATCCCATTTTCAACTTTAAATAAATTAATAAATTAGACCAATGATGCTAATTAAATGTCCTCGGGTATTACAAGTATTGAGCTTGGATTTGAGTAAATAGGCTTGGATTGATATTATTAAAATTATATGGTTGAAATATTAGCTGAACAAGACCCGTGAAGAGCAGACCCGAGGTTACTAAGGTTGAACCTTGACGTTAACGTGTCGGGTCCCTGCTCGATTTGCCCGAAAACATTTTAAGGGTGATGTTGAGAGTTCCAAACCTCTTCTTTTTAATCTTAAGCACTATAGAAAAATTTTAAATATGCTATCAAGCGTCAAGAATTATTTTAGGTACCTTCTTGTTTCTCAAGGATGGAAACTTGCGGAACAATGAAGTCCAAATTCTAAAATGGTAATTTTATTCCTTCATAATTATTAGGAAGCCTTAAGTAGGATGAATTAGAGGTGTATTGAGGTTTAGAAACTAGATTTCTTAGAACCCAAGTAAGAACACAAGTTGAAACAAAATGCTTAGACCTTCCTAAAATTAGGATTCCTTCCAATCAAGTTAGATAAGCTTCCTTAGATGTGAATACAAATTAGATAGAGGTCTAATACTCAAATCCAAGTATGTGAAACACTCAAGTAGAGTGTTATATTTGAGTAAGTCAAGTGTCCGAGGAAGGATACGCATAAGTTGGTGTAGAGAAGTCCAATAAGACCAAGAGCTTGACTCTGTGGCAACCATGGACTGCATGTGAGAGTAATGGAGAGATAAATAACAAGTTAAGCTAAGTAATAACCTTAATGAAGTAAATGTTCTTATAGGAACAACGACATCCAATAGAGTGCAACAGGAACTCCGAGGAGACTAAAGTCACATGAGTGGATTGCATGGAAGGTTGGCCAAGGTGAGGGCTCTTTCATCTCTGCTCCTAGGGTTGTATGGTTATGTGGATTACATGTGTATGTACAATCTGCTTGTCTGGTATGTGTTAGCTAGAGGTATAAAATGTTAAAGGAATAAAGGAACTAGAAAATAGCTTGTGGAAAGTAGAGAGTAATTGTTTGCAATGATTTGTGTGTTACAAATCCAACTCATACACTCCGAAAGCATGATGAGCATTTTATTAAAAATGTTTGGGTGAAATTTCTGTTGTTGTGTGAATAGACTGTATGCTAACAACAGTAACTAGTTGTTTTTGCATGTGGTTGTGTATGACTCCCAAACCCAGCGCTATGGTACCCACCTTGCGCCGGGGATGGGAGAGTCCTCACTGAGTCACGTGGTTAAGACTCACACCTCATTTTTACTACACAGAGACAGGTTAAGTACAGGTGGAAGAAGTCTCGATGGAGCGAGGAACGAACAAAACTTTCCAAGACCCACAACTTGTTCATGTGGCGAATGAATTGTAATTGTAATTTAATTTACTTTATCATGTATCATAAAGTAAAGGATAGACGTACCCAATTATATTGTATCACTAAATCTAGAACTGTCAGCTTCACACACCTTAAAGATCAGGATCCGTTAGATTACGAGGCAGAGAAAACTTGTTTCCAAAATTATATATATACATATATCTGTTGCATGTGAATAGGATAGGCAGCATATTTGGATGTGTAGCCAGTACACAGGTTATATATTATGTGAGTTTTCTTATATCTATATCCTGAAGCAGCACTGGCCGTGGATTTGCTTGCCTAGGATAGGCCACCATTTCGGTGTAGCCATGGTATTATAATGCATGTGAATGTATCTTCAATAATAGATATTCTATCAATTAGGTGATCAGGCTTACAGGCATGGGGGTATTCCCTGTGTCTGTGCCGGTCACGGTCCTCTAAACGGGGGTCGTGACAATGAGTGTTTCGAAAACTTGATATTAATTTTTCTTTTTTAGTAAGTTTTCGCTAATGAGTGTTTTGAAAACTTGATATTCATTTTTCTTTTTTTAATTAATTTTTGCCGATAAGTGTTTCGAAAACTCGATATTCATTTTTCTTTTTTTAATCAGTTTTCGCCGATGAGTGTTCTGAAAACTTGATATTCATTTTTCTTTTTTTTTAATCAGGTTTCACCGATGAGTGTTTTGAAAACTTGATATACATTTTCTTTTATTTAATCAGTTTTCGCCGATAAGTGTTTCAAAAACTTGATTTTTATTCTTCTTTTTTAATCAGTTTTCATCGATGAGTCTTTCGTAAATTTGATAGTAATTTTTCATTTTTTTAATCCGTTTTCGCCGTTGAGTGTTTCGAAAACGTAATATTTTCATTTTCTTTTTTTTAAATAGTTTTCGTCGATGAGTGTTTCGAAAAATTGATATTCATTTTTCTTTTTTAATTAGTTTTCGCTGATGAGTGTTCTGAAAACTTAATATTCATTTTTCTTTTTTTTAATCAGTTTTCGTCGACGAGTGTTTTGAAAACTTGATATTCGTTTTTATTTTTTTAATCAGTTTTCGCCGATGAGTGTTTCGAAAACGTAATATTCATTTTTCTTTTTCTTTTTTTAAAATAGTTTTCCCCGATGAGTGTTTTGAAAACTTGATATTCATTTTTCTTTTTCTTAATTAGTTTTTCGCCGATTAGTGTTTTGAAAACCTTATATTCATTTTTCTTTATTTATATAGTTTTCACCGATGAGTGTTTCGAAAAACTTGATATTCATTTTTCTTTTTCTTAATCAGTTTTCGCCGATGAGTGTTTAGAAAACGTGATATTCATATTTCTTTATTTAATTAGTTTTCACCTATGAGTGTTTCGAAAACATGATATTCATTTTGTTTTTTAATCAATTTTCGCCGAAGATTGCTTCGAAAACTTGATATTTATTTTCCTTTTTTAATCAGTTTTCGCCGTTCAGTGTTTCGAAAACTTGATATTCATTTTTATTTTTTTAATCGGTTTTCGTAGATTAGTGTTTCGAAAACTTGATATACATTTTTCTTTTTTTTAATCAGTTTTCACCGATGAGTGTTTCCAAAACGTAATATTCATTTTTCTTTTTTTTTAAATAGTTTTCCCCGATGAGAGTTTCGAAAACATGATATTCATTTTTCTTTTTCTTAATTAGTTTTCGCCGATTAGTGTTTCGAAAACGTGATATTCATTTTTCTTTATTTAATTAGTTTTCACCGATGATTGTTTTGGAAAACTTGATATTCATTTTTATTTTTTTAATCAGTTTTCGTCGATGAGTGTTCTAAAAACTTAATATTCATTTTTCTTTTTTTAATCAGTTTTCGTCGATGAATGTTTTGAAAACTTGATATTCATTTTTCTTTTTTTAAATCAGTTTTCGCCGATGAGTGTTTCGAAAACGTAATATTGATTTTTCTTTTTTAAAATAGTTTTCCCCGATGAGTGTTTCGAAAATTTGATATTCATTTTTTTTTTCTTAATCAGTTTTCACCGATTAGTGTTTCGAAAACGTGATATTCATTTTCCTTTTTTTTTAAATAGTTTTCCCCGATGAGTGTTTTGAAAACTTGATATTCATTTTTCTTTTCTTAATCAGTTTTCGCCGATTAGTGTTTCGAAAATCTAATATTCATTTTTCTTTTTATATAGTTTTCACCGATGAGTGTTTCAAAAAACTTGATATTCATTTTTCTTTTTCTTAATCAGTTTTCGCCGATGAGTGTTTAGAAAACGTGATATTCATTTTTCTTTATTTAATTAGTTTTCGCCGATGAGTGTTCTGAAAACTTGATATTCGTTTTTCTTTTTTTTAATCAGTTTTTGCCGATGAGTGTTTCAAAAACTTGATATTCATTTTTCTTTTTTAATCAGTTTTAGCCGATGAGTGTTTTCGAAAACTTGATATTCATTTTTCTTTTTTAATCAATTTTCGCCGATAAGTGTTCTGAAAACTTGATATTCATTTTTCTTTTTTTTAATCCATTTTCGCCAATAAGTGTTTCGAAAACTTGATATTCATTTTTCTTCGATGAGTGTTTCGAAAATGTAATATCCGAGATATTTAGATTTAATTATTTTCATTTTTATTAAATTTATTTTTCTTTCGGAAAGAAAATTAAATTAAATTAAAGAATTATATAGTTAAAAATAAAATAAAGAAAAAAATAATAAGGAATAATGAAATTTTTTTTAGGACCTAAAAGGAATAAGGATAAAAAAATGGGGGAAAAGAAAATAAAATAACTAAATAAATATATATATATATATATATATATATTATAATAATTATTAATATTAATATTATTATTACATTATTTAGAATTGGGGGGTCAAAGCCGTGACCCCCCATTCATAAAGCCCACACAATATAAAAAGAAAGAAAGAAAGAAGAAAGCAGCAATTAGAAAACACACACACTCCACTCACAGAGACACGCACAAACCACGCACAAGAGAGAAGGAGAAGCCACGAGACGGCGGGTTCTGGCTGGATCTTCACCGGAGAGCGTGCGTCGGCGCCGGGGAATGTGGCCGGAGTCTTCCTTCACCTCTATCCAACCCTCTATCCGATTGAAATCAAGTAAGAAAGCCCTAATCCTTCAAAACCCCAATTTCTCCAATTTTTGGGTATTTTAGGAATGCTTTAATTTCTTACAATCGGGGCATTCCGGGGGTTAAAGTTGAGCTTAGTGGGTGTTATTGAAAGCTTAGTGAGGTTCAGAATGGAAGTTAAACCGTAGGAATTGACCGGGTATGGAAATTAGGAAAAATTGGGTTAGAAAATTGCTCTAAAATTCGAAATTGATAGTTCAAAGCATGAATAGGTTTGGATTGGAGTAGTATAGATGTTATAAATGCTGGAAATAGTCAAGGGGATAAAGCTCGAGTATTTACCGTCTCAACCAGAACCCAATCCGGTGAAAAAGAGGCGAAATACTAAGCCACAGTACCATAAAGAGCTACGCGATGGGTTGAACACCTTGGTCTAGTCCGTGGTGGACACCTAAGACCTGCTAAATTGGTTTCAAAGCTCTAATTATACCCAATTATATTTCTATATATAATTAAAGATGTAGTAATTAAGCTTTTACTCGGGGAATAAGGGAGATGGTGGAATGAGTAAGCTAGAGCCTCTTTTGAGCCGTGAATTTAATTCTTTATTAATTAAATACCCATATGAACACATGAAGGGAAATTTAGACACGTGGAAACCTCTAACCTAAGCAATTAGAGGTTCTAAAGGCTCGAAAGTGTGAAAGTCAAATATGGGGCATTCTAGACTTTCAGAAAGAGTAAATAAGACGACCTAACGAACTAAATAATTAATTCTTGGAAAATAGCTAAAGGGTGCATAAGCATTAGCATGACACGTGCATGGTAGATGCTTAGTTACGCGTTCTAAATTTCTTAAATATAATGTGTATAGGGCACCACAGAGTGATTGGAGCTTCAGGCACTCCGAGTACTGATCAGGAGGGCCAACGAGGTGAGGGGCTCTCCCATCCCTGTCCCACAGGGTTGGATGACTACGTGGAAAATGTGGTTTGCTCTATTTTGTGCAAATTGATATATGGAATATTTATATGAATTGATTTGTGTTACGCGTGTATGATTTGCAAGTAAGTAGTCAACGTGCAATAGTATATGTGCTTATATGATTAATCACAAGGTGTATATGTGCTATTGTGCTCACTGAGCCTTATATGATACCGTGGGTAGGATTGAGTCGAAATTTCATATGTGAGAGTTTATTATTATTAGGAACCCACTTAAATTGATCACCGTGCAAAGGTTTTGACCGTTTGGTACATTGAGGAAAATGAACCTAGGTTGTTAAGTGTGAGAGTGATGCATAATTGAAAAGGGGGAAACTAGGCCTAGCTAATTCACACGTGTAATATTCAGTTAGATTTAATAGGGCGTCTTTCAAGGTCAAATAGGTTATTTGAATTTGTTTAGGTTAATTCGGGTAGATCGAGTCGGTTATCCTGGTCGGACAGACAGGATTCAGTTAGCAGTAAGTATGCCACATAGTGGCCATTACCTTGGTTTAACTGGGGTCAGACAAGTTGCCGGCTATTACTCTAAGCATGTCTTAGAGTCAGAAAGTTACTGGTGTGATCAACCAGGTTCATACATGAAATTACCTTCGGGCCAGTATTTCTCTTAGCATAATGCGGGAGACAGAAAGTGAGTGCCTACGTGCACAAGTATATGTTAACTATGGAACCATATGTTATATGTTTATGATTGATTTACATGCGGATTAATAAATATGTTAGGAGCATGAATTAGGATTTTACTTGTGAATATATATATTGATTGCCTGATCACGTTAAAGGCCACAATATAAATATGTTTCATGCGTATGTGGTTGTGGTTGCTCCCTTCCCCCAGCTGTAGTGGTACCCGCTGCAACGCCAGGGATGGGGGAGCTTCTCACTGAGTTTGTTCGACTCACCCCCCTGTTTACATGTTTCAGATACAGGTGGTTCAGGAGTTGGGAACGCGTCCACTTCTTCTCAAGGAGGCGGACAACTCTGAAAACTGCACGCTTTGTTCGCGTCGGTAGTTATTTTGATTATGTATACATGTTGTGATGTATATATATATGAATCCTTTTGGGCATGGCGTATGTACGTTTACATCTGCTGTGTATATATATGTCACACTTGAATTCTAGCATTGTCGGCTTTGTTAGCCAGAAAATAAACCAAGATGGGGGGCTGAATTGGTTTTCTTTAAAATTTGACTATTAATTATCTTATGTCTAGATTAGGACTCTCTATGCAAGTAGGACTCTTACTGCGTAAGTTAAATGAAAGCAAGTGTAAAGTAAAGTTTTGCACCAGGATCTTTTTCTGGAGAGGTTCACTAATTGAGTATGCTCAATTCAGCTACGTCCTCTCCCCTTCTAACCAACTAGTTAGAAGGATTCTATTACTTCAATAATTCTTTACAACAAGCAACCCAAAACACCCTTTGGGAACACACATGCTTTTAAGCTTCACCACAACACTTTATCAACAGAACAACTTCTGCACAACCTTAATATACTGAGAAGTTACAACAACCTCTTAAAGGATCAGCTCTCAACAGCTTTTACACTACACTTCCTCAGTATAGTAAGTTTCTGCTTCTTTCAAAGTCAAATCAGGACTCTCTGAGTATTTAAGAATTGAACACTCCTCTGCAACCTTGTACCACTAACAAGGAACAGAAATTTTACACTTCTAGAGAATGTTCAATGCTTAAATACTGCACCAACAGAAAAGAAAGAAGATATAAGCAAAGAGTGTAAACTTATTACAGTCAAGACTCAAGCTGAATTTATAGCAGCAGTTAATGCACAAACAGCAATCACACAGACAGCTTCCTGATCTCTTTCTCTCTTGGATTGTATTTCGAATTTTCTCTGAACACTTAGTTCAACATACAGCAACCTTCTCTTTTCGAATTAAATAGCAGGCAAAAGAACCGTTGTGAGTTTTGAATTGCAAGGCTTCCCGTTCCCTTGCTTTTCGGTTGCCGCAAAACGCTCCTTAATTCCAGGAGATGAGACTTGCTGCAGGACGCTCCCTTAATTTAAGGAGATGTGACATGCTGAAACACCTAGCCTGCAGAGTGAATAGTCTCCTACTCTAGCTTAGAGATTAGTCATGATAAATATAGGATAATAGTAGCTAAAGAGTGGACTTGTGTCTGAGGAATGAATTTATGGGCCTGCACTTTATTGGGCTTCATACATTTAAATACCTTTTGGTCCGAAAGAACATTTGGTCCAACGAAATTAATTGACATGTTAAAACCCAGAATTAATGGGCTGATTTTCAATCAACATTCTCCCCCTTTTTGATATGTCAAATTTTAAGTGTTATGTATGCTCCCCCTGAATTTTATATTTTATCATGACCATGCAACAGAGTATTCAAGAAGGCTCAGATCATATTATGCAAGTTTAAATTACTCAAATTCTAGCAGAACCATAAGCCATGCAATTTCATGTCATATTCATAGTAAATGTCATCCAACTAGTCTATATTGGCAGCATACATTAAAATTAAAATTCATAGAATCTTCTCCCCCTTTGACATACAAAAAGGAGGGAGGGACGGGTATAGTAAATGATGATTAGGGAAGGAACCCAAGAGGATGCACAGTTGTAGGTATCAGCTAAACCCAAGACAAAACAGCACAGAAAAGGAGCATGCTTACCACTTTACCAAGCACCCTTATCTAGTCAACATCCTCTACCTGAGGTTTTGGAAGCCTCAGAGGAGGAAGAGTCACCTTGGCAGCCTCTGAGATGGAACAATCGGGATGATTTTCTTATTGACGGTGACCTCTTTTTTTTTTTTCTTTTTTGTTTTTCCTTTCTCTATATTTTTCGTTTTCCCCTTTAGGAAGTTCATGAACTTCCTCAATTTTTGGAGTTATCTCTAACTCCTTCCATTTCTTAACCCAATGTTTACCTATTTTCTGAATTGCATTTGGTGTAACAGTCCTATATCAAACTTACTCTGAAAACTAGCCTCTTCACCCTCATATTGACTAAGGTCTGCCTTGATAAATTTTGCTATACGCGTGATCACCATCCTATAAGCAAGCTCATGGGAGGAATGGCAGATGTGTTTCATGTGTGATAGGATGATATGAGGCAAGTTTACTTTAAGATACCTACTGAGACCACATGATAAATAATTCAGCATTATTAGAGTCATTTGCCTTGTTAAGCCTGGGCATCACTACCTGATCTAGCAATAATGTGAACAGGATTCTAGTATCGGCTATTAGCATGCTAGATTGACAGACACTTGACTCTTTTCCCATCAGTTCCTTAATGTACTCACCTTTGGAATAGGTTTCGGTGATAATGTCCCCTGCTAGGTCTGGACAGAGACCATGGTTGGGGACCTGCAAGACCTCACTTAGAAGGTCCTTGTTCAGCACAGCCCGGCGTTTCTTTCAGGGCCAGGAAGAGCTCCCATCCGTTGAATTTGAACAGAGTCAATCTTGGCCGTTCATAATCCTTATTTGAATTTGTAATCTGGCGGGAACACGCCTCCTAATTATTTTCAGGCAGTAGAGTCTAGCTAGGTTGTTCATTCGAGGCTGCCTTCCCTAGGATCTAGTAACCCTATTTCGCGCCTATGTTTAAAAAACTTCTCAGTATCAAGAGGCTTAGTAAATATATATCTGCTAGCTGATTTTCCGTGGCAACATACTCTATCACTATGATCCCCTTTCTGGACATGATCCCTAAGTAGTGATGTCTCACTTCTATGTGTTTTGGTCTTGAGTGCTGTACAGGGTTCTTAGACAGATTGATTGCACTCGTGTTATCACATTTATTGGGACTCTTGTAGACATACCCCAAGTCTTTTAATTGTTGAATCATCCATAGTAGCTGAGCACAGCAGCTCCCGGCTACGATATTCCAGCTTCAGCCGTGGATAAAGCACTGAATTTTGTTTTCTTGCTATGCCAGGAGACTAGACAGAGTCCTAGGAATTGGTAAGTTCACTAGTGCTCTTTCTATTTATCCTACACCCACCAAAATCCGCATCAGAGAATCCTATTAGCTCACATACATAATTTCTAGGATCCCAGAGTCCTAGATCTTTTGTCCCTACAAGATACCTAAGGATACGTTTCACAGCAGTTAAATGAGATTCCTTAGGACATGACTGATAGCGAGCACAAAGACATACTGCAAACATTATATCAGGACGACTAGCAGTCAAATATAATAGTGATCCAATCATACCTCGATACTATTTGGATCAACATTTTTACCTTCCTGATCTTGATCTAGTTTGGTTGCCGTGCTTATAGGAGTCTTGATTTCTTTAGCCTCTTGCATGTTGAACCTTTTGATTAACTCGTTTGCATACTTAACTTGAGAGATGAAGGTCCCTTCTTTTGTCTGCTTCACTTGAAGCCCAAGAAAGAATGCCATTTCTCCCATCATGCTCATCTCAAATTCACTAGTCATGATTTTTGCAAAATCCTCACAGAGAGATTTGTTAGTGGACCCAACTATAATATCATCAACATATACTTGAACAATGATTATGTCCTTTTTAACATTTTTAGTAAAAAGTGTGTTGTCTGCCTTTCCCCTTTCAAAGTTATTTTCATATTAGGTATTTACTCAGTCTTTCATACCAGGCCCTAGGAGCCTGTTTCAGCCCATACAGGGCTTGGTTAACTTGAATACATACTCTGGATGATCAGGACTCTCAAATCCAGGAGGTTGTCTTACATAGACTTCCTCATTGAGAAATCCATTTAGAAAGGCACTTTTAACATCCATTTGAAACAACTTAAAATTCAATAACAAGAGAAGGCTAAAAGCATTCGGATAGATTCTAACCTTGCTACTGGGCAAAAGTTTCATCATAATCAATACCTTCAATTTGATTGTATCCTGAGCTACCAGTCTTGCCTTATTTCGAACTATGCTTCCTTGTTCGTCAAGCTTGTTTTTGAAGACCCACTTAGTTCCTATAATTGACATGTCTTCTGAAGGAGGGACGAGTTTCCATACTTGATTTCTTTCAAATTGATTCAGTTCTTCTTGCATAGCCATTATCCAGGATCGTCCTTGAGGCTTCTTCAATCGTTTTTGGTTCTATTTGTGAGACGAATGCCATGTTGTTCATTCCTTTAAATGAGGATCGAGTTCTCATTTTTTTCATTTGGATCACCAATAATGAACTGCATTGGATATGAAGGGGAATGCCTCCCATTCTCGAGGGGCCTTGATATTAGTAATACTTTGTTCTCTGGTTTGATGATTCTGGGGACTCTGTTGATTCCTGAGTGCTTGATTCATCTTCTTGAGTTTCAGCATCCTGTAAGTTCTGGGTGCTTTGTTCTTGCTCCTTTTGAGGTGGAGCTTGGATCATGACGTTTTCAAGAACATCATCATCTGCTAATCTATCATTGCTTGCACAAGAAGGATTAGATTCCTCAAAACTTAACATGAATACTTTCTTCAACCGTTTTAAGTTTTAGATTATACACGCGATAGGCTCTGCTAGACCATGAATATCCTAGGAAGATTCCTTCAGACGATCTAGGGTTCAAATTTTCCAATGTTTTCTCTATCATTATTAAGGATAAAGCATTTGCACCCAAAGGCATGAAAATAACTAATATTTGTTGGTCTTCTACCCTTCCAAAGTTCATAAGGAGTTTTTTCAATATAGGTCGAATGAGACTCCTATTTTGAATATAGCATGCAGTGTTAATAGCTTCAGCCCAGAGATTCTTAGGTAGATTGTTTTCACAAAGCATGGTCCTAGCCATCTCTATTAGTGTTTATTTTTCCTTTCTACCACACCGTTCTGTTGGGGAGTCCTAGGGGCAGAAGAAATATGGTTGATTCCATGTTTATTACAATATGGAATCAAAAATCTTATTTTCGAACTCCTTCCCATGATCACTTCTTATGGATACAATGTTAAGACCCTTTTCATTTTGAGCAATTTGACAGAAGGCTTCAAATTTATCAAATGTTTCATTTTTATGTGTGAGAAAGTACACCCAAGAATATCGAGAATAGTCATACTATAACTAACCAATAGTACTTTCCTCCTAGACTCTGAGTCCTGACAGGACCGAACAGGTCCATGTGCACTAGCTCTAATGGTTTAGATGAGGACACTATGGTTTTTGACTGAAACGAGTTTCTGACTTGTTTGCCTTTCTGGCAAGCATCACATAGGTGATCTTTCACATAGTTCCCTTTAGGAAGCCCGACAACTAGGTCCTTTCTACTTAATTCATTTATGGAATGCATACTCAAGTGCCCTAGTCTTTTGTGCCACAACCACTCTTGATTGTTAATGGATGACAGACATTTCAACTCAGAATTAGTCTCTACATGCAGCAAGTAGACATTATTTTTTCTGACTCCTTCAATTAACAGTTTATTTGTTTTACTGTCAATTACCTTGCATTTTGACTCACAAAAAGAAACATGATGTCCTTTATCACATAATTGACTAATGCTCAGAAGATTGTGTTTAAGTCCTCTTACCAGATATACATCTTCAATTTCAAGAGAGTTTATTTACTTTTACCTTTCCAATGCCCTTAATCCTTCCTTGACTGTTGTCACCAAAGGTTACAGACCCAAGATCCTTAGGAGTGAATGACATGAAGTTCTTCGAGCTTCCTGTCATGTGCCTTGAGCATCCGGAGTCAATAAACAAGGTTCTTTGGACACCTGCAGTCAAAAGATTTTCTTTTAGGTCCCCAAATATCTTTGGGTCCTTGAAATGTTAGTGATGGTTCCTTTAGGAATCCATATTGTCTCACAATTTTCTGGTTTCTGCATGATATAGGATAAGTGTCCTCTTTTTCTACAACATAACATGTTTTGTTCTTATGTGGGTTACCCTTAAATATAGTATCACTGCTATACATACCTAGGTCTCCTACTCTGAATCCCTGAATATGTATGTCTGAATATTTTTCGAGCAGGATTCTTGTTATGAGTTTTGGGTTACTTCCCTTTTTGTTCAGACGATTCCCCAGTGAATCCTAATCCAGTTTTATCATTTGGACTTCTTTGGCTACCCAAAATAAGATTTAATTTTCTTCTCCTTTGACAAAACTGTTCAAGATCATAATTTAGTTTGTCAATTGTAGCTTTTAATTTCCTGTTTTCAGTAATTAAAGCAGACATTGCAAATTCTTCTTCCATTAGCTTAATTTTTTCTTCTAGAGCTTCCTTCTCAAGCTTTATTGCTCCGAAAGCTTCAATACTTTAGAGTGAGATACTTTAGTTCTCTATATTTCTCAGAACCTTCATAGAGTCCTTCTAACAGATTATTATATGTTCAAGCAATTCATCAAAGTGTAAGTTTGTTTCAGTTACCTCAGTTGATGCTCATCTTCAGACTCCTTAGCCATCAGACAGAGGTTGGCAGTCTCCTTCGCGGGGAATCCTTTGCTCCTCATCATCTTCAGGAAATTCATCATCACTCCAGGTTTGAGAGAAGTCCCTTTCTCTTACCTCCTTTTAGTTGAGGACATTCAGCCTTTATATGTCCCGGCTTGTTGCATTCATAGCAGGTGACTTTTGATGAGTTTCCTTCCTTCTTCCATTGATTGTTCTTGTACTTCTTTTTGTAGAAGTTGTAAAGCTTTCTGGTTATAAGTGCCATGTCTTTATCTTCATCCGGATCAGTGGAAGATTTGTCTTCCTCATGGGTGGTTCCTGTTTTTAGTGCGACAGAGTCCTCCTTCTTCAATTCTTGCTGATCGTCCTTGAGGAATGTGCTTTCGTACGCCATGAGGTTCCCCGAATCTGATCATACGTGGTGTCCCTTAATCTGCCACTTTCTTGAAATTGCTACAACTTTTGGTCTCCAAGCATAAGTGAGACTCCTGATAATTTTGCGACATAGTTCTTCATTTGTGAACTTCTTCCCAGAGCGTCCAGATCATTTATGATTCTTCCAAATCTTGAGTACATTTCTTCAATAGTTTCTTCCTGCTTCATTTTGAAATTTTCAAACTCGTTTATGAACATATCTAGTCGATTGAGTCTTACGTCTCAGTCCCCTATACATGACTTCAAGTTTGTCCCATATTTGTTTAGCTGATGTACATCTGGATATTTTGGAGTACTCTTCTGCATTTACTGCACAGTAGAGGATGTTGATAGCCTTTTTATTTAGGCTGGAGTTTTTCTTGTCATCTTCAGTCCACTCTCTCCTGGGTTTTGGCACTGTGACTCCATCAGCTTCCTTAGTGATTTCTCTCGGGCCATCTTCAATGACACTCCATATATCTTCATCGAGAGCTTGAATAAAGATTGTCATTCTGTTCTTCCAATACGCATAGTTTTTTCGTCAAAGAGTGGGGGACGTTGAAAACGATTGTCCTTCACCTAGTATGACTTGGTTTTCCATTTTCTGAGCAGGACTCTTCCTCTTAGGTGGTTATACCTATAAATCACAAGTAGAGGCCTTCCTCTGATACCAATTGTTAGCCAGAAAATAAACCAAGAGGGGGGGGTGAATTGGTTTTCTTTAAAATTTGACTATTAATTATCTTATGTCTAGATTCGGACTCTCTATGCAAGTAGGACTCTTACTGCGTAAGTTAAATGAAAGCAAGTGTAAAGTAAAGTTTTGCACCAAGATCTTTTTCTGGAGAGGTTCACTAATTGAGTATGCTCAATTCAGCTACGTCCTCTCCCCTTCTAACCAACTAGTTAGAAGGATTCTATTACTTCAATAATTCTTTACAACAAGCAACCCAAAACACCCTTTGGGAAAGCACACATGCTTTTAAGCTTCACCACAACACTTTATCAACAGAACAACTTCTGCACACCTTAATATACTGAGAAGTTACAACAACCTCTTAAAGGATCAGCTCTCAACAGCTTTTACACTACACTTCCTCAGTATAGTAAGTTTCTGCTTCTTTCAGAGTCAAATCAGGACTCTCTGAGTATTTAAGAATTGAACACTCCTCTGCAACCTTGTACCACTACAAGGAACAGAAATTTTACACTTCTAGAGAATGTTCAATGCTTAAATACTGCACCAACAGGAAAAGAAAGAAGATATAAGCAAAGAATGTAACTTATTACAGTCAGGACTCAAGCTGAATTTATAGCAGCAGTTAATGCACAAACAGCAATCACACAGACAGCTTCCTGATCTCTTTCTCTCTTGGATTGTATTTCGAATTTTCTCTGAACACTTAGTTCAACATACAGCAACCTTCTCTTTTCGAATTAAATAGCAGGCAAAAGAACCGTTGTGAGTTTGAATTGCAAGGCTTTCCCGTTCCCTTGCTTTTCGGTTGCGCAAAACGCTCCTTAATTCCAGGAGATGAGACTTGCTGCAGGACGCTCCCTTAATTTAAGGAGATGGACATGCTGAAACACCTAGCCTGCAGATGTGAATAGTCTCCTACTCTAGCTTAGAGATTAGTCATGATAAATATAGGATACTAGTAGCTAAGAGTGGACTTGTGTCTGAGGATGAATTTATGGGCCTGCACTTTATTGGGCTTCATACATTTAAATACCTTTTGGTCCGAAAGAACATTTGGTCCAACGAAATTAATTGACATGTTAAAACCCAGAATTAATGGGCTGATTTTCAATCAACATTCTCCCCCTTTTTGATATGTCAATTAATTTTAAGTGTTATGTATGCTCCCCCTGAATTTTATATTTTATCATGACCATGCAACAGAGTATTCAAGAAGGCTCAGATCATATTATGCAAGTTTAAATTACTCAAATTCTAGCAGAACCATAAGCCATGCAATTTCATGTCATATTCATAGTAAATGTCATCCAACTAGTCTATATTGGCAGCATACATTAAAATTAAAATTCATAGAATCTTCTCCCCCTTTGACATACAAAAAGGAGGGAGGGACGGGTATAGTAAATGATGATTAGGGAAGGAACCCAAGAGGATGCACAGTTGTAGGTATCAGCTAAACCCAAGACAAAACAGCACAGAAAAGGAGCATGCTTACCACTTTACCAAGCACCCTTATCTAGTCAACATCCTCTACCTGAGGTTTTTGGAAGCCTCAGAGGAGGAAGAGTCACCTTGGCAGCCTCTGAGATGGAACAATCGGGCTGATTTTCTTATTGACGGTGACCTCTTTTTTTTTTCTTTTCTTTTTTTTGTTTTTCCTTTCTCTATATTTTCGTTTTCCCCCTTTAGGAAGTTCATGAACTTCCTCAATTTTTGGAGTTATCTCTAACTCCTTCCATTTCTTAACCCAATGTTTACCTATTTTTCTGAATTGCATTTGGTGTAACAGTCCTATATCAAACTTACTCTGAAAACTAGCCTCTTCACCCTCATATTGACTAAGGTCTGCCTTGATAAATTTTTGCTATACGCGTGATCACCATCCTATAAGCAAGCTCATGGGAGGAATGACAGATGTGTTTCATGTGTGATAGGATGATATGAGGCAAGTTTACTTTAAGATACCTACTGAGACACCACATGATAAATAATTCAGCATTATTAGAGTCATTTGCCTTGTTAAGCCTGGGCATCACTACCTGATCTAGCAATAATGTGAACAGGATTCTAGTATCGGCTATTAGCATGCTAGATTGACAGACACTTGACTCTTTTTCCCATCAGTTCCTTAATGTACTCACCTTTGGAATAGGTTTCGGTGATAATGTCCCCTGCTAGGTCTGGACAGAGACCATGGTTGGGGACCTGCAAGACCTCACTTAGAAGGTCCTTGTTCAGCACAGCCCGGCGTTTCTTTCAGGGCCAGGAAGAGCTCCCATCCGTTGAATTTGAACAGAGTCAATCTTGGCCGTTCATAATCCTTATTTGAACTTTGTAATCTGGCGGGAACACGCCTCCTAATTATTTTCAGGCAGTAGAGTCTAGCTAGGTTGTTCATTCGAGGCTGCCTTCCCTAGGATCTAGTAACCCTATTTCGCGCCTAAGTTTAAAAAACTTCTCAGTATCAAGAGGCTTAGTAATATATCTGCTAGCTGATTTTCCGTGGCAACATACTCTATCATTATATCCCCTTTCTGGACATGATCCCTAAGGAAGTGATGTCTCACTTCTATGTGTTTTGTTCTTGAGTGCTGTACAGGGTTCTTAGACAGATTGATTGCACTAGTGTTATCACATTTTATTCGCTGATGAGTGTTTCGAAAACTTGATATTTATTTTTCTTTTTTTGAATCAGTTTTCGCTGATGAGTGTTTTGAAAACTTGAAAATCATATTTCGTTTTTCAATCAGTTTTTGCCGATGAGTGTTTCATTTTTATTTTTTTAATCAGTTTTTGCCGATAAGTGTTTCGAAAACTTGATATTCATTTTTATTTTTTTAATTAGTTTTCGCCGATGAGCGTTTCGAAAACTGGATATTCAATTTTCTTGTTTTTATCAGTTTTCGCCGATGAGTATTTCGAAAACTTGATATTCATTTTCTTTTTTAATAAGTTTCCACCGATGAGTATTTCGAAAACTTGATATTCATTTTTCTTTTTTTCATCAATTTTCGCCGATAAGTGTTTCGAAATCTTTATATTCATTTATATTTTTTTAATCAGTTTTGGCCAATGATTGTTTCGAAAACTTGATCTTTATTTTTCTTTTTTTTAGTCAGTTTTCGCCGATGACTGTTTCGAAAACTTGATAGTCATTTTTCATTTTTTAATCATTTTTCGCCGATGAGTGTTTTGAAACGTAATATTCATTTTTCTTTTTCTTTTTAAATAGTTTTCGTCGATGAGTGTTTCGAAAACGTGATATTCATTTTTCTTTTTTTAATCATTATTTGCCGATGAAGGTTTCAAAAACTTGATATTCATTTTTTCTTTTTTTAATCAGTTTTCGCCGATGAGTGTTTCGAAAACTTGATATTCATTTTAATTTTTTAATTAGTTTTCGCCGATGAGCGTTTCGAAAACTTGAAATTCATTTTTCTTTTTTTAATCAGTTTTCGCCGATGAGTGTTTCAAAATCTTGATATTCATCCTTGTTTTTTATCAGTTTTTTCCAAAGAGTATTTCAAAAACTTGATATTCATTTTTCTTTTTTAATAAGTTTTCACCGATGAGTGTTTCGAAAACTTAATCTTCATTTTTTAATCAGTTTTCGTCGATGAGTGTTTCGAAAACTTGATATTCTTTTTTCTTTTTTTAGTAAGTTTTCGCTAATGAGTGTTTCGAAAATTTGATATTTATTTTTCTTTTTTTTAATAAGTTTTTGCCGATTAGTGTTTCGAAAACTTGATATTCATTTTCTTTTTTTAATCAGTTTTTGCCGATGAGTCTTTCGAAAACGTGAAATTCATTTTTCTTTATTTAATTAGTTTTTACCGATGTGTCACGACCCCAATTACAGGGATCCGTGACCGGCACGGGAATAGAATTTATCCTCTAAACCCGTAAGCCTTATCAATAATCTTAAATTATCTACCCTTATATACATTCAACATTCAGTATTCACATAGTGTATATAGTGGCCACACCATCATTGGTGGCCTAAATAACCTGCAATCCACGGCGCTCAATGCCGCTTCAGCCCATTTCATGTATATATATACACCCATAAACTCAGGACAATCACACGTAAATATATATATACATAGTGATCAAACCCCAAGGGAATGATCTATCCTATTCACACACAATGTATATAACCTGTCATATTCACGCATGTACACCCACACTCACAGTTAAGTATACATAGTGATTACACGCCTCAATACGTGTAATCTATCCTATTCACATGCAGGTATTTATATTTTTCATCCATCATATACCAAGTCACACATATATATATAGCATATACATATTGATCATACACCATCATGTGTGACCTATCCTATTCACATACGCAGATATATAAATATATATGTAAGTATATCAAGACTTTCCCAACACCCAGAATCCTATCAGTAAGCACATGTGAAGCCGACATGTCTAGATATAGCATAATTCAGAAGCTGTAAATATTTACGTCGCCTTTACAACTATAGAATATATACAACTCAAATAATGAAGGCTAAATAATCAAAAGATGTCCACCCACGCGAACGAATGCGGTGCAAGTGGATAGATGTCCGTATCACTGTCCGGACGTCGAAGCCTGCCCGATTCCTGTATCTGAAACATTTAAACAGAGGGTGTGAGTCCAACAGACTCAGTGAGAAGCTTCCCATCCTCGGCGTAGCGGCGGGTACCACTACAGCTGGGGAAAGGGAACCACTCACAACCACAAGCGCACGAAATTCCAGTTTATCATATGTTATATAATGATCAGGCAAACATTAATATAACGTTACGTCACAGATAAACTTAGGAATCATACTCCTCAATCATGCTACTTATAAGTAACCAATAATATGAAGCATTTTATATTAAAAACTATAAATCATACATTCGACTCTAGTGCCACGCTAGAGCAATGGCCTCAACAGGCAAGTCTTTCAAATGCTATGCACCACCCTAGTGCCAGGCTAGGGCAATAGCCACAACGGGCAACCATGAATATGAAATGCACCACCCTAGTGCCAGGCTAGGGCAATAGCCACAACGGGCAAGTCTATCAATTGCTATGCACCACCCTAGTGCCAAGCTAGGGCAATAGCCACAACGGGCAACCATGAATTTGTAATGCACCACCCTAGTGCCAGGCTAGGGCCATAGCCACAACGGGCAACCATGAATATGTAATGTACCACCCTAGTGCCAGGCTAGGGCCATAGCCACAACGGGCAAATGTCTGACGTCATATTTCACTCTCTTACTTTCAGTGGGGTTTGCAACGCGGACTACCCATTTCTATTCTAAAGTGTTTTTACCCCAGCAGTGTGAACTCCACTAAGAATTTCCAATCAATTATGAGATTTTCTACTCTTTGTTTAGTACCCAACCCCTGATTAGATGATAACCTAGCTCTAAGGTATTTCCTAAGTTCATTTACCACAAATCACGTCGACGTGTAATAAGAAGTCAGTTTCATTTCCTTAGTGGGTTTCTAATTATTGGGACAAACCAAAAATTGTACGAAATCAATATCCTACCCCTTTTTACTTGTACTGTTGGCGTATCCCATGTCATCACATGGATACCCTCCAGTACCACCTCAACTTAAATCAATCACATATATACAAATATTTTCACAATTAACAGTTTAGGAACAACAATAGCATGTTATTACCTAACAAGTCTTACAAACAAGCAAGTAAGCAAACCACGTATTCACATCCTCATTCAACCCTGTAGGGCAAGGATGGGAAACCCCTCACCTGGACGGCTTCCCGGTGCTGGTCCTGGGGTCACTCCCGCTCCAGACGACTCGTGGTTACCTATCAATTATAAGCACGCCATTAACATCATATTCTATGCAACTTGTATGCATATGCTATGCTAATGCTTTATACATGCATTAAACTTTGCCAAGAACCAAGTTCTTGGTCTCAATTTCCCTTCCTTTCTTTTATACCATTTTCAAGTGTCTCACACTTGATCTCATTTCTTTTATCCCTTTCTTTAAACATTCATTGGAGCTTCCTATTTAATTAGTAAGCCTCAATACCTTTGAGATTAGTCCTTACTTTCAACACACCAAATTAATGTCCAGCTCTTCTTTAACTAATCCTTTATGCTAGTTACTTAACTTTAGAGTTTAGTTTATTTACCACTCTTCTAATTTTTATCAAAGTTCGTATTATTCCTTTGTAATCCCCCTCAAGTTCAAACTCCCAATTTATCCATTTACCTACAAGTGTTCGTATGTGATTTTTCATCAATTCCATATCCAATTGATGGTTTATGACAATCATAGTTTCCAATTGTCAATGGTTACCAATTTTCCAACTCCATTTACAACTCATTGTCACCTATGAACACATGTGGGTTAATATGCTCAAAAATTGGAATTTTTTTTTTCCAAATAAAACATCTAACTATTTAAATTGATTCCAGGCGTCTGTTACGGTCTAACCGAAATTCCTAATCCACCACTTAGCTCCAATTCCTTATTTGAACTAAAATTGGTCTCTTTAATTAACAATTTAGTTTCCGGTTAAGACGTAACTATTCGGTCATCGATCCATTGTCTATTCCAATAATTTCTACCATCTTAAAATACCAATTCAACACACCAATCCATCCTATTTCATTCCATCCAACAATTTAATTCTCCATTTAATGTTCATTGATCTATGGTTTTCCAACTTGACCACTTCCATCACCAATTTATCCACATATAAACTTCCAACTACTTCTAAGCAATCCAATAACATCAATTTAAAACCCAAAACAATTTATTCATACCAATTAGGAATTTTTTCAAAAATCCCTAAAATAGGTAAATTTGGGGTTTGAGAGATTCGGGACTTTTTACCTAGATTCAATCGGTTAAGATGATGGAATGGGGTATAGGAAACCCCCGGTCACCTTCCTCGACCTCGAAACGGTGATTTTCCGGTGAAACTCCGGCCAAAAATACTATTCCCGTTTGTTTCTCTCTCTAACCGAGCTCTCTCTCTCTCCTCCGTGAAGACCGCCGAACCACCTTCCCCGGCGTCCAGCTTTGCCGTCGGCAGCTCCGGTTAGCTCTCCCTCACTCACTCACGTCTTCTCCTCCCTCTCAGCTCTCACGCCGTTTTGGTCCTCAATCTGCTTCAAGCTTCTCGGCTTTCTCTTCTCTGGACAAAACAATTGGGTCCAATTTTTTTATTAAGGGGGGGTCACGTGTGTGACCCCTCCCCCTTCCAGCCACATACATGTATATTTTTTTTTATTTGATTGTGTGTGTGTGTTAGAATTGGGTGGGGGTCACGATTTGGCCCCCACCATTATTTTTATGTATATTATATTTTTTTATTACAAGGTGTGTGTGCGTGTTGCTATCTTGTGGAATGGGGGTCACGATTTTGATCCCCATTTTTCATATTATATATATATATATTATTTTACTTATTGTTAAAATAGACTTTGGGGTTAATAAACTTACACCCAAAATTTCCCGTTAGGTCCTAATTTTGGTCCAAATAAAATTTCATTTATTTTAAAATTTTTCTCCTTTATCTTCCAAATTAAAATAAAAAATTAAATTAGGACCTTAACGTTGATTGGAAAATTTCCGGGTATTACAATCTTCCCCCCTTAAGAAATTCGGTCCCCGAATTTCAATCACATACTAACCTTAGTTCTCAAATAGGTGAGGATACGTTCTGCGCATATCAGCCTCAACTTCCCACGTAGCTTCCTCGGTCGAGTGATTTCTCCACAGAACTTTCACCAATGGTATTTCTTTCGATCTCAGCTTCTTCAATTGACGATCTAAGATTTCCACTGGTATCTCCTCATACGTCAAATCTTCGGTTAGTTGTACTTCCTGGGGTTGGATTACATGAGACGGATCTGGCAAGTACTTGCGAAGCATTGACACATGAAACACCGGATGAACTCCTTCCAGTTCCGCCGGCAACTGAAGACGGTAGGCAACATTTCCCACACGTTCAAGTATCTCAAATGGTCCGATATATCTTGGACTTAGCTTGCCTTTCTTGCCAAATCTCATCACGCCTCTCATTGGTGAAATTTTCAAAAAGACTTGCTCACCCACAGCAAATTCTAATTCTCTTCTCCGATTGTCAGCATATGACTTCTGCCTACTCTGAGCCGTCACAAGCTTTTCTCTAATTACCTTTACCTTGTCCAACGCTTCTTGAACAAGTTCTGGACCAACTAACTTGGCCTCTCCGACCTCGAACCACCCAATCGGGGATCTACACCTTCGACCATATAAAGCTTCGAAAGGTGCCATCTGTATACTGGACTGGTAACTGTTATTGTAGGCAAACTCTGCTAATGGTAGATACTTTTCCCAACTTCCGCCGAAATCCATAACACATGCCCTTAGCATGTCCTCTAAAACCTGTATAGTCCTCTCAGATTGCCCATCAGTCTGGGGATGAAATGCTGTACTCAGATCAACCCTCGTCCCCAATGCCTCCTGCAAAGCCCTCCAGAATCGAGAGGTAAACTGTGGCCCCCTGTCAGAGATAATCGACACCGGCACTCCATGTAACCTCACTATCTCTGATAGGTATAACTGGGCATACTGACCCACTCCGTAAGTGGTCTTAACTGGCAGGAAATGAGCGGACTTGGTCATCCGATCAACGATTACCCAAACTGAATCGAATCCCCTCTGTGATCGCGGCAATCCTGTCACAAAATCCATCGTAATTCTCTCCCATTTCCACTCTGGAATTTCTATCTTTTGAAGTGTTCCGGCGGGCTTTTGGTGTTCAGCCTTAACTTGCTGACACACTAAACATCTAGATACATAGTCTGCCACATCTCTCTTCATACCATTCCACCAGTATAACTCCCTGAGATCCTGATACATCTTGTTACCTCCTGGATGGATAGTATATGCTGTCTTGTGTGCCTCATCAAGAATTCTATCTTTCAAGCCATCCACCATAGGTACACACAATCGTCCCTCCAACCGGAGTATGCCATTTTCGTCTATAGAGAATCGGACGTCGTCCTTCTCCCCTTTAACCACTGTATCTTTGATCTGTTTGAGGTCGGCGTCTTGCTCTTGCTTGGATTTAACTTCTTCAATTAGAGACGACTTAGCTTGGATATGGGCTAGAAACAAGTTGGAATTTCCAATTTCAAACTGAGTTCCAGACTGTTCCAGCTCATGCATTTCCCGAATCAACGGTCTTCGTACTTCACTGATATGGGCTAAGCTACCCATTGACTTTCGGCTCAAAGCGTCTGCTACAACATTCGCTTTACCAGGATGGTAAAGAATCGTACAGTCATAATCTTTTATCAACTCCATCCACCTGCGTTGTCTCAGATTCAAGTCTTTCTGTTCAAAAATATACTTGAGGCTTTTGTGGTCTGTGTATATCTCACACGATTCACCATAAAGGTAGTGTCTCCAAATCTTCAAGGCAAACACCACCGCTGCCATTTCAAGATCGTGAGTCGGGTAATTCTTCTCATGCTTCCGGAGTTGCCTAGATGCATAAGCAATTACTCTCCCATGTTGCATAAGAACGCACCCTAACCCAATTCGCGAAGCATCACAGTAAACCACATATCCTCCAGTGCCTTCAGGAAGTGCTAACACAGGTGCTGTGGTGAGACTTTCCTTCAGTTTCTGGAAACTTTCTTCACACTTGTTACTCCACTCAAACTTTACCCCTTTTTGAGTCAACTTTGTAAGAGGTGCAGCAATCTTCGAAAAATCCTGCACAAACCTCCGGTAATACCCAGCCAAACCTAAGAAACTACGAATCTCTGTGACTGAGGTTGGTTGGGACCAATTCTTCACTGCTTCTACCTTGCTTGGGTCAACATGGATTCCCTCTGAAGATACCACGTGACCAAGGAATGCCACTCTGTCAAGCCAAAATTCACACTTTGAAAACTTAGCATAGAACTTCTCTTCTCTTAGCTTTTGTAATGCCAGTCTCAAGTGGATTGCGTGCTCCTCCGCATTTTTGGAATAGATTAGAATGTCATCTATAAATACAATGACAAACCGGTCTAGAAATGGCTTGAAAACCCGGTTCATCAAGTCCATAAAAGCTGCTGGTGCATTAGTTAGACCGAATGACATAACTAGAAATTCATAATGGCCGTATCGGGTTCGAAAAGCAGTCTTGGGTACATCTTCATTTCTAATCTTCAACTGATGATACCCTGATCGCAAATCGATTTTTGAAAACCTCTTAGCACCCTGCAGTTGATCAAACAGGCCATCGATCCTTGGAAGTGGATACTGATTGCGGACCGTCACCTTATTCAACTTTCGGTAATCGATACACAATCTTAAAGTTCCATCCTTCTTCTTCACGAACAACACCGGAGCACCCCATGGTGAAAAGCTGGGTCTGATAAAGCCCTTATCAAGTAGCTCCTGTAATTGAGTGTGTAGTTCCGTCAACTCTTTCGGAGCCATTCTATAGGGCGGTGTGGACATCGGCTGTGTTCCTGGTAACAATTCAATCTCGAACTGAATTTCTCGATCAGGCGGCAATCCTGGCAGTTCATCAGGAAACACATCAAGGAACTCCCGAACCACTGGCACCTGATCTGCAGAAATTACCTCTTTCGTCTTATCCCTCACAACTGCCAAATATCCCTTACACCCTTTCTCAAGAAGTTTGGAAGCTTCCATTGCCGAAATTAGGCTTGGATGTGAGGCACCACCATCACCCCATACTACAAATGGTTCCTCACCAGGCATATTGAACTTTAAACACTTTGCCCTGCAGTCAACCACCGCATGACAAGATGCCAACCAATCCATGCCCAAGATGACGTCTAGGTCTACCATGTATAGTAGTCGTAGATCTACAACCGTCTCATGACCCTTGACTATAACAACACATGATTCATAGACATACTTAACTTGAATCGAATCACCCATCGGAGTAGAGACCTTTTCTGTCTCCTTCAACCTAGTCGGGCGTTTCTCAACCTTCCGTGCAAATGCATGTGAAATGTAGGAATGTGTTGAACCAGAATCAAATAACACAAGAGCCTTGAGAGAGCATACTGTAAGTGTACCTGTCACAACTGTATTTGAGGCATGTGCATCCTGCCGAGACAAAGCAAATACTCGTGCCTGTCCTCCTCCCGGCGCACCTGGACCTCTACCACCTGCTCCTGCTCCTCTGCCTCTGCCCGCACCTGAAGTGTTAACCTGAGGTGGTACAGTCCTAACTGGTGGGGCTGCAATCGGAGTACTACCTGGAGTAGGATTACTTCTGACACTTGTGTTGCTCCTCTTCTGTGAACATTCCCTAGCCATATGTCCAAATTGCCCACAATTGTAACAACTTCCTCTCTTGGCTTTGCACTCTCCAAAATGAAATCTCCCACATGTTCCACACTGCAGTTTCTGGTTACCGCCCTGACTACTGCCTTGGGACCTCTGCCCACCTTGGGTGTTACTCTTCCCAGAACTTGTGGTGGTAATAGCAGACTGCCCACCAACTTGTCCTGCATAATTTGAAACTATACCAGAATTACCAGCTGTCTTTTGCTTCTTCTTCCACCCTTGGCCCTCATTGCTCATCAATAATTTATTCTTGGGATTCGCCGACGTCCCAAACTTCTTTCTATTTTCGATCACTCTTGCACAATCCGCAGCCTGTGCTAAAGTTTCAAATTGATTACACTGGGGTAGTAGCACTACGAACAACGGCTCTACCAGTCTGTGAATGAACCTCTTGATCAATTCCCTCTCATCAGGAACTAATTCAGGAGCGTATTGAGCTAGCTCTGTGTACTGCAGCTCAAACTCGGTCACAGACATATTCGGCGTCATCCACAAGTCTTCGAACTGTTGACGCTTGGCATACTTCATTCCTTCAGACAGAAACCGACCCAGGAATTCCCTCTGAAAATCTTCCCAGGTCATAGGAGCAACTCTCCTTGCATATCTCTTCTGTACTGATTCAAACCAAACCCGTGCAGCGCCTCTTAACTGAAACGAGGCAAGTTCCACCATCTCTCCTCCTGGACACCTCAGTAACTGCCCAATTCTGATTATATCACGGAGGAAATGTTGAGGGTCCTCCTTGGTTTCGGTTCCGCAAAAGGTAGGCGGATTTAGCTTCAGGAATTTAGTAATCGGTAATTCCCTCGGAACTCCCCTCGGTCTCCGAGGCACGTCCCTTGTTGCCATCCCATTCTTGGTTCTTCCTCCCTTTCCTCAACCATTTCAGTTTCCTGTTCAGCCGATATCACTTGCTCTTCTTCCTCGCCGACAACTAAACGGCAGACTTCTTGTTGAATTTGGCGGGTCATTTCAGCTCTCAATTCCTGAAATCCAACAGTCAGCATCTCAGCAACTGAAGGAGCACCCGTCTCAACCTGTGGCTCTGGGTTTTGTTGCCTATGCACTTCTCTTTCTTGTGTCCTACCACGACCGCGAGCACGGCCTCTAGCACGGCCTCTAACATGGCCTCTAGCTCGGCCCCTGGGAGGCATTCTCTCCTCCCGAACGGACTCCTCATCTGTACGTGTAGGGACTCTACCGCCCCTCCTAGCCTGCCTAGCAGTCGGCGGCATCCCTGTACTGCACAAAAATGTCACCTAGTAAGCATTTGCATAATCTATCATAGATAAAAAGGAATGAAAGAAAGGCTGACTCAAATTATCCTGGGTATTCCCACAAGTGACTTTTTACTCCCACTTTGTGCCCGGGTACACAAAGAAGGGTAAACCGACACCTAGTTATACCAATGGCTTCACATGACTTAAAGAAAAACCAGGCTCTGATACCAACTTTGTCACGACCCCAATTACAGGGATCCGTGACCGGCACGGGAATAGAATTTATCCTCTAAACCTGTAAGCCTTATCAATAATCTTAAATTATCTACCCTTATATACATTCAACATTCAGTATTCACATAGTGTATATAGTGGCCACACCATCATTGGTGGCCTAAATAACCTGCAATCCACGGCGCTCAATGCCGCTTCAGCCCATTTCATGTATATATATACACCCATAAACTCAGGACAATCACACGTAAATATATATATACATAGTGATCAAACCCCAAGGGAATGATCTATCCTATTCACACACAATGTATATAACCTGTCATATTCACGCATGTACACCCACACTCACAGTTAAGTATACATAGTGATTACACGCCTCAATACGTGTAATCTATCCTATTCACATGCAGGTATTATATTTTTCATCCATCATATACCAAGTCACACATATATATATAGCATATACATATTGATCACACACCATCATGTGTGACCTATCCTATTCACATACGCAGATATATAAATATATATGTAAGTATATCAAGACTTTCCCAACACCCAGAATCCTATCAGTAAGCACATGTGAAGCCGACATGTCTAGATATAGCATAATTCAGAAGCTGTAAATATTTACGTCGCCTTTACAACTTTAGAATATATACAACTCAAAATAATGAAGGCTAAATAATCAAAAGATGTCCACCCACGCGAACGAATGCGGTGCAAGTGGATAGATGTCCGTATCACTGTCCGGACGTCGAAGCCTGCCCGATTCCTGTATCTGAAACATTTAAACAGAGGGTGTGAGTCCAACAGACTCAGTGGGTACCACTACAGCTGGGGAAAGGGAACCACTCACAACCACAAGCGCACGAAATTCCAGTTTATCATATGTTATATAATGATCAGGCAAACATTAATATAACGTTACGTCACAGATAAACTTAGGAATCATACTCCTCAATCATGCTACTTATAAGTAACCAATAATATGAAGCATTTTATATTAAAAACTATAAATCATACATTCGACTCTAGTGCCACGCTAGAGCAATGGCCTCAACAGGCAAGTCTTTCAAATGCTATGCACCACCCTAGTGCCAGGCTAGGGCAATAGCCACAACGGGCAACCATGAATATGAAATGCACCACCCTAGTGCCAGGCTAGGGCAATAGCCACAACGGGCAAGTCTATCAATTGCTATGCACCACCCTAGTGCCAAGCTAGGGCAATAGCCACAACGGGCAACCATGAATTTGTAATGCACCACCCTAGTGCCAGGCTAGGGCCATAGCCACAACGGGCAACCATGAATATGTAATGTACCACCCTAGTGCCAGGCTAGGGCCATAGCCACAACGGGCAAATGTCTGACGTCATATTTCACTCTCTTACTTTCAGTGGGGTTTGCAACGCGGACTACCCATTTCTATTCTAAAGTGTTTTTACCCCAGCAGTGTGAACTCCACTAAGAATTTCCAATCAATTATGAGATTTTCTACTCTTTGTTTAGTACCCAACCCCTGATTAGATGATAACCTAGCTCTAAGGTATTTCCTAAGTTCATTTACCACAAATCACGTCGACGTGTAATAAGAAGTCAGTTTCATTTCCTTAGTGGGTTTCTAATTATTGGGACAAACCAAAAATTGTACGAAATCAATATCCTACCCCTTTTTACTTGTACTGTTGGCGTATCCCATGTCATCACATGGATACCCTCCAGTACCACCTCAACTTAAATCAATCACATATATACAAATATTTTCACAATTAACAGTTTAGGAACAACAATAGCATGTTATTACCTAACAAGTCTTACAAACAAGCAAGTAAGCAAACCACGTATTCACATCCTCATTCAACCCTGTAGGGCAAGGATGGGAAACCCCTCACCTGGACGGCTTCCCGGTGCTGGTCCTGGGGTCACTCCCGCTCCAGACGACTCGTGGTTACCTATCAATTATAAGCACGCCATTAACATCATATTCTATGCAACTTGTATGCATATGCTATGCTAATGCTTTATACATGCATTAAACTTTGCCAAGAACCAAGTTCTTGGTCTCAATTTCCCTTCCTTTCTTTTATACCATTTTCAAGTGTCTCACACTTGATCTCATTTCTTTTATCCCTTTCTTTAAACATTCATTGGAGCTTCCTATTTAATTAGTAAGCCTCAATACCTTTGAGATTAGTCCTTACTTTCAACACACCAAATTAATGTCCAGCTCTTCTTTAACTAATCCTTTATGCTAGTTACTTAACTTTAGAGTTTAGTTTATTTACCACTCTTCTAATTTTTATCAAAGTTCGTATTATTCCTTTGTAATCCCCCTCAAGTTCAAACTCCCAATTTATCCATTTACCTACAAGTGTTCGTATGTGATTTTTCATCAATTCCATATCCAATTGATGGTTTATGACAATCATAGTTTCCAATTGTCAATGGTTACCAATTTTCCAACTCCATTTACAACTCATTGTCACCTATGAACACATGTGGGTTAATATGCTCAAAATTGGAATTTTTTTTTTCCAAATAAAACATCCAACTATTTAAATTGATTCCAGGCGTCTGTTACGGTCTAACCGAAATTCCTAATCCACCACTTAGCTCCAATTCCTTATTTGAACTAAAATTGGTCTCTTTAATTAACAATTTAGTTTCCGGTTAAGACGTAACTATTCGGTCTTCGATCCATTGTCTATTCCAATAATTTCTACCATCTTAAAATACCAATTCAACACACCAATCCATCCTATTTCATTCCATCCAACAATTTAATTCTCCATTTAATGTTCATTGATCTATGGTTTTCCAACTTGACCACTTCCATCACCAATTTATCCACATATAAACTTCCAACTACTTCTAAGCAATCCAATAACATCAATTTAAAACCCAAAACAATTTATTCATACCAATTAGGAATTTTTTCAAAAAATCCCTAAAATAGGTAAATTTGGGGTTTGAGAGATTCGGGACTTTTTACCTAGATTCAATCGGTTAAGATGATGGAATGGGGTATAGGAAACCCCCGGTCACCTTCCTCGACCTCGAAACGGTGATTTTCCGGTGAAACTCCGGCCAAAAATACTATTCCCGTTTGTTTCTCTCTCTAACCGAGCTCTCTCTCTCTCCTCCGTGAAGACCGCCAAAAATACTATTCCCGTTTATGGTAATTGAACTTAGGAAAGGCCTTAGAGCTAGGTTATGATCTAATCAAGGGTTTGGGTATTACATAAGGATTAAAACGATCTCATAAATTGATTAGTGAGTCATAGGAAGGTTCACACTACCTAGGTAAAGTCAGTCTAGGATAGTAATGGGTAAATAGAATCAGAACCCCAGCTGAAGGCTCGGGAAGAGAAACAAGTCAGAAAAGATTGCCCGTTGAGGCCATTGCCCTAGCATGGCACTAGGGTCAGTTAAAGAGTAAAGCATTTTCCCGTTGAGGCCATTGCCCTAGCCTGGTACTAGGGTCAGTGAAAGACTAAAAGATTTGCCCGTTGAGGCCATTGCCCTAGCCTAGCACTAAGGTCAGTTAAAGATTAAGAGAAATTTGCCCGTAGAGGCCATTGCCCTAGCCTGGCACTAGGGTCAGTTGATTGATTTACAGTTTTCATATGATATGTTTAATTATGACTGTTTGATTATGAGAAGCATGATAGAAAAGCATGATCCGTAGGTTTATCTTTGATTTTAATGTTATATTAATGTTGCCTGATCGTAATATAACATTTGATAAACTGGACTTTCATGCGCATGTGATTGTGGGTGTTTCCCCTTCCCCAATTGTAGTGGTACCCGCCGCTACGCCGAGGATGGGAAGCTTCTCATTGAGTCTGTTTGACTCACTCCCTCTGCTTCAATGTTTCAGAAATAGGGATCGGGCAGGCATCGACGTCCGGGCAGTGATACGGACATCAGACCATCCTTACGCACTTGTTCGCGTGGGTGGACACCTTTTGGTTATTTTGATTTCACTTGTTGTATATATTTTAAAGTTGTAAGAGTTTTATATATACATTTATAGCTTTTGATATGTACTTACTCTAGAATTGTCGGCTTCACATGTACTTAAAGACAGGGTCCAGTTGGGGATAAACTAGGATATATGTTTGAGTATATGAACTTGTGCATGTGAATAGGATAGATCGTACGCATTGAGGCGTACGGTCAATATGATATGGATATATATATTATGTGTGTTGTTGTATGTGAATAGGATAGATCGTACGTATTGAGACGTACGGTCAATATGATATTAATATTTACCTTATAAGTGCTGATATATATATCTATACTCTGGCTGAGCTGAAGCGGTATTGAGCGAACCGCGGATTGCAGGTTAATTAGGCCATCAGTGAGGTGTGGCCACTAGTATGATATAAATATATTGATTGTATAGCAGGGTAGTTATAATCATGTTTACAGGATAAGGCTTACGGGTTTAGATGTAAAAATCTATTCCCGTGCCGGTCACGTACTCCCGATTTGGGGTCGTGACATGTTTCGAAAACTTTATATTCATTTTCATTTTTCTTAATCAATTTTCGCCGATAATTGTTTCGAAAACTTGATATTTATTTTTGTTTTTTAATCAGTTTTCGCCGATGACTGTTTTGAAAACTTGATAGTCTTTTTCATTTTTAATCATTTTTCGACGATGAGTGTTTCGAAAACGTAATATTCATTTTTCTTTTTATTTTTAAATAGTTTTTTCTGATGAGTGTTTCGAAAACATGATATTCATTTTTCTTTTGTTAATCATTTTCGCCGATAAGTGTTTCGAAAATTTGATATTCATTTTTCTGTTTTTTAATCAGTTTTCGCCGATGAGTGTTTCAAAAACTTTATATTTATTTTTCTTTTTTTAATCAATTTTCGCCGATAAGTGTTTCGAAAACTTGATATTCATTTTTATTTTTTTATTAGTTTTCACCGATGAGAGTTTCGAAAACTTGATATTCATTTTTCTTTTTTTATCAGTTTTCGCCGATGAGTATTTCGAAATCTTGATATTCATTTTCTTGTTTTTTATCAGTTGTCGCCGATAAGTATTTCGAAAACTTGATATTCATTTTCGTTTTTTAATTAGTTTTCGCCGATGAGTGTTTCGAAATCTTGATATTCATTTTTCTTATTTTTTTAATCAATTTTCGTCGATGAGTGTTTCGAAAACTTGATATTTATTTTCTTTTTTAGTAAGTTTTCGCTATTGAGTGTTTCGAAAACTTGATATTCATTTTTCTTTTTTTAATCATTTTTTTCCGATTAGTGTTTCGAAAACTTGATATTCATTTTTCTTTTTTTAATTAGTTTTTGCTCATGAGTGTTTCAAAAACTTGATATTCATTTTTCTTTTCTTAATCAGTTTTCACCGATGAGTGTTTCGAAAACTTTATATTCCATTTCAATTTTTAATCAGTTTTCGCCGATGAGTGTTTCGAAAACTTTATATTCATTTTTATTTTTTTAATCAGTTTCCGCCGATGAGTGGTTCGAAAATTGGATATTCATTGTTCTTTTTAAGTAAGATTTCGCTGATGAGTGTTTCGAAAACTTGACATTCATTTTTCTTTTTTTAATAAGTTTTTGCCGATGAGTGTTTCGAAAACTTGATATTCATTTTTCTTTTTTTAATCAGTTTTTGCCGAATCAGTTTTCGCCGATGAGTGTTTCGAAAACTTAATAGTCATCTATCATTTTTTAATCAGTATTTGCCGATAAGTGTTTCGAAAACGTCATATTCATTTTTCTCTTTTTAAAAATAGTTTACGACGATTAATCTTTCGAAAACTTGATATTCATTTTTCCTTTTCTTAATCAGTTTTCGCCGATGAATGTTTCGAAAACGTGATATTCAAATTTCTTTATTTAACTAGTTTTCAACGATGAGTGTTTCGAAAACTTATTATTCATTTTTCTTTTTTTAGTAAGTTTTCGCCGATTAGTGTTTCGAAAACTTGATATTCTTTTTTCTTTTTTTAAATACTTTTCGCGGATGAGTGTTTCGAAAAATGTTATATTCATTTTTCTTTTTTTAATCAGTTTTCGCCGATGAGTGTTTCGAAAACTTGATATTCTTTTTTCTTTTTTTAATCAATTTTCGCCGATGAGTGTTTCGAAAACTTGATATTCATTTTTATTTTTTTAATTAATTTTCTCCGATGAGCGTTTCGAAAACTGGATTTTCAATTTTCTTTTATTAGTAAGTTTTCGCCGATAAGTGTTTTGAAATCTTGATATTCGTTTTCCTTGTTTTTTATCAGTTTTCGTCGATGAGTATATCGAAAACTTGATATTCCTTTTTCTTTTTTAATAGGTTTTCACCGATGAGTGTTTCGAAAACCTGATATTCATTGCTCTTTTTTTTAATTAGTTTTCGTCGATAAGTGTTTCAAAAATTTAATATTCATTTTTATTTTTTTAATTAGTTTTCGCCGATGATTGTTTCGAAAACTTGATATTTATTTTTCTTTTTTTTAATCAGTTTTCGGCGATGACTAATTCGAAAACTTGAAAGTCATTTTTCATTTTTTAATCATTTTTCACCGATGAGTGTTTCGAAAATGTAATATTCATTTTTCTTTTTTTTTAAATAGTTTTTACCGATGAGTGTTTCGAAAACGTGTTATTCATTTTTCTTTATTTAATTAGTTTTTACCGATGAGTGTTTCGAAAACTTGATATTCATTTTTCTTTTTCAATCAATTTTCGCCGATAAGTGTTTCGAAAATTTATATTCATTTTTATTTTTTTAATCAGTTTTTACCGATGATTGTTTCGAAAACTTGATATTTATTTTTCTTTTTTTTAATCAGTTTTCGCCGATAACTGTTTCAAAAACTTGATAGTCATTTTTCATTTTTTTAATCTTTTTCGCTGATGAGTGTTTCGAAAACGTAATATTCATTTTTCTTTTTTTAATCATTTTTCGCCGATGAATGTTTCGAAAACATGATATTCATTTTTTAATTAGTTTTCGCCGATGAGTTTTTTCAAAAACTTGATATTCATTTTCTTTAATCAATTTTCGCCGATAAGTGTTTCGAAAACTTATATTCATTTTTATTTTTTTTAATCAGTTTTGACCGATGATTGTTTCGAAAACTTGATATTTATTTTTCTTTTTTTTAATCAGTTTTCACCGATGACTGTTTCGAAAACTTGATAGTCACTTTTCAGTTTTTAAGCATTTTTCGCCGATGAGTGTTTTGAAAATGTAATATTCATATTTCTTTTTTTTTTTAAATAGTTTTAGCCGTTGAGTGTTTTGAAAATTTGATATTCTTTTTTCTTTTTTAATTAGTTTTTGCCGATGAGTGTTTCAAAAACTTGATATCATTTCTTTTAATCAGTTTTCGCCGATGAGTGTTTTCGAAAAGTTGATATTCATTTTCTTTTTTTTAATCAGTTTTCGCCAATGAGTGTTTCGAAAACTTGATATTTATTTTTCTTTTTTTAATCAGTTTTCGTCGATGAGTGTTTCGAAAACTTGAAAGTCATATTTTATTTTTTAATCAGTTTTCGCCGATGAGTGTTTCGAAAACATTCTATTTATTTATTTTTTAATTAGTTTTCGGCAATGAGCGTTTCAAAAACTGGATATTCAATTTTATTTTTTTAGTAAGTTTTCGCCGATGAGTGTTTCGAAATCTTGATATTCATTTTTCTTGTTTTTTATCAGTTTTCGTCGATGAGTATTTCGAAAACTTGATATTCATTTTTATTTCTTTGGGTAAACTACAGTTTGCCCCCCTGTGGTTTAAAATTCGACAACTTACCACCCTGTGGTTTGGCTTAAAATTAATGTGCCCTCCTGTGGTTTAGAGTGTGAAACTTGACCCACCTGTGGTTTGTTATGTTATCACTTAACTACCTTCACCTATCTTCTATCCAAATTTTAGTCAAATGAATCATCATTTAATAACTTTAATGTTTAAAATTTATCATTCAACACTCTAAAATTATAAATTGATTCAAAAAAAATTATAATTAATATACAAATAAAATTATAATTTTAAAAAATCAATAAAATTATTTAATATTTATTGTTTACTCCATTGATTATTTATATTTAGTTGTTCATTCATTTTATTGTTATTTTTTATCTTTAATGTTTTAGAATTATTAAATCAATCAAAATAAAATTGTAAAAGAATAATATAATACAAATATATAACTAAATTTAATTTTTTTTTTCAAGTTCAGAACATACATACCTAGATTGAATGTTGACATTATTGAGCTTAGAAACTCTCACATTAAACAATAATTTTCTTAGAAAAGTATCCTTAGGCTAGGAGCATAGCAGTACTCTTGGATATAGTGGAGAGATTAGAGGAAAAAAAGAGTTTGAAGGAAACGCTAAAAAGAGTTAAAAGTAGAAGATTAGAGTTTATTATTATTATTTTAGAGATAAAATAAATATTTAATTCAATTATGTTTAGGTAATTTCTTTTATAAGTTATATTAAATATTAAATTTTGAGAAAAAAAAATAATATAGGATAGTTAAGTGATAACATAACAAACCACAGGGGGGTCAAGTGTCACACTCTAAACCACAGGGGGGCACATTAATTTAAGCCAAACCACAGGGTAGTTAAGTGTCGCATTTTAAACCACAGGGGGCAAACTGAATTTAGACCAAACCACAAGGGGGCAAACTGTAGTTTACCCTTATTTTTTAATAAGTTTTCACCGATGAGTGTTTCGAAAACTTGATATTCATTTTTCTTTTTTTAATCAGTTTTCGCCGATAAGTGTTTCGAAAACATTATATTCATTTTAATTTTTTTTAATCAGTTTTGGCCGACTAGTGTTTCGAAAACTTGATATTTATTTTTCTTTTTTTAATTAGTTTTGGCCGATGACTGTTTCGAAAACTTGATAGTCATTTTTCATTTTTTAATCATTTTTTGTCGATGAGTGTTTCGCAAACGTAATATTCATTTTTTTTTTTTCTTTTTTTAAATTGTTTTCGCCATTGAATGCTTCGAAAAATTTATATTCATTTTCATTTTTTTAATCAATTTTTGCAGATGAGTGTTTCAAATACTTGATATTCATTTTTCTGTTTTTTAATCAGTTTTTGCCAATGAGTGTTTCAAAAACTTAATATTTCTTTTTCTTTTTTTTAATCAGTTTTTGCCGAGAAGTGTTTCGAAAACTTGATATTCATTTTTCTATTTTAATCAGTTTTCGCTGATGAGTGTTTGGAAATCTTGATATTCATTTTTCTTGTTTTTTATCAGTTTTTGCCAATGAGTATTTCGAAAACTTGATATTCATTTTTCTTTTTTAATAAGTTTTCACCGATGAGTGTTTCGAAAACATAATCTTCATTTTTATTTTTTTAAATTAGTTTTCGTCGAAGAGTGTTTCAAAAACTTGATATTCATTTTTCTTTTTTTAGTATGTTTTCGCTAATGAGTGTTTCGAAAACTTGATATTCATTTTTTTAATCAGTTTGTGCTGATTAGTTTTTCGAAAACTTGATATTCATTTTTCTTTTTTAAAATAGTTTTCTCCGATGAGTGTTTCGAAAACTTGATATTCATTTTTCTTTTTTTAATCAGTTTTCATCGATGAGTGTTTCGAAAACTTCATATTCTTTTTCTTTTTTTAATCAGTTTTCGCCGATAAGTGTTTTGAAAACTTTATATTCATTTTTATTTTTTAATCAGTTTTGGCCAATGATTATTTCGAAAACTTGATATTTATTTTTCTTTTTTTTAATCAGTTTTCGCCGATGACTGTTTCAAAAACTTGATAGTCATTTTTCATTTTTTAATCATTTTTCGCCGATGAGTGTTTCGAAAACGTAATATTCATTTTTCTTTTTCTTTTTAAATAGTTTTCGTCGATGAGTGTTTCGAAAACGTGATATTCATTTTTCTTTTTTTAATCATTATTCGCCGATGAGGGTTTCGAAAACTTGATATTCATTTTTCTTTTTTAATCAATTTTCGCCGATGAGTGTTTCGAAAACTTGATATTCATTTTAATTTTTTTAATTAGTTTTCTCCGATGAGCGTTTCAAAAACTTGAGATTCATTTTTCTTTTTTTAATCAATTTTCGCCGATGAGTGTTTCGAAATCTTGATATTCATCCTTCTTGTTTTTTATCAGTTTTCGCCGATGAGTATTTCGAAAACTTGATATTCATTTTTCTTTTTTAATAAGTTTTCACCGATGTGTGTTTCGAAAACTTAATCTTCATTTTTATTTTTTTAATCAGTTTTCGTCGATGAGTGTTTCGAAAACTTGATATTCATTTTTCTTTTTTAGTAAGTTTTCGCTAGTGAGTGTGTAATACCCCGGAAAATTTCGAGGATTAAAGAATGATTTATTTAAAATTTTGAGGATTGAAAGAATGATTTATTTCAGGGTTAGGAATTTATAACTTTAAAAAGAAATATAGGAAAAGTATGAAGTTAAAAGAAACCAGAAAGGAATTTTTTTTTAAAGATTGTATACCCAAGAAAATTTTTTCGAAAGGAATTTTTTTTAAAGATTGTATACCCAAGAAAATTTTTTCGAAGTTTAAAATAAAATGGAAGGGAAAGAAAAGAAGTAGAAAATAATTTTTAGGATTTAATTCAACACCTAAGAAATTGTATACCTGAATTTAATAGGAATTGAAGGGATAATATGAAATTGATAAAATTGTGAAATTGAAGTTAAACATTTTGGCTAAAGAAAATAAAAATAAATTTTTTAGAGTGAAATAAATTTTTTTTTTTTGGGATATAATTAAGATTTTAATAGTTTTAGAGTTGAGAATTTAAGAAATTAAAATAAATATGAAAATTAGGTAGAAAATTATAATTTTGTTTAAAGTAGTCATATGAATTATTCAAAGCTTATAGTTTAAATTTGAGAATTTTTCGAAAATAAAAATTATACTGGATAGGAAAATTCATCTGCAAGACACTCAATAACAGATATTTTTAATAGGCTTATGTTAAGCCAAAATTTCAAAATTTTTCTATTCTTACGTACAAAAATATATAGTTAAGAAAATCCAATCAAAACTCTATTTCACTATACCCCAAAAGTTGTCAATTGCCCAAACTATCCTTAAATTCTCAAACCCCATTTATGAGCCACGAATTGCTCTAGAGACGCAGCTTCTTCTTCTTCTTCTTCTTCTTCTTTTCATTTCACTTTCTTATTCATCTCTTCTCCATTTCTCCTCCACAACCTTCATCTCTCAACCATTTTCCTTGCTTCCTCCCACCATTTCCAAGTTTCATCAAGCTTCCTCTACCATTGTGGGACATCAAAGAGCTTGGGCAACTCTCCCAAAACCCCCAAATTCGGACTTGTAAGAGGTAAGTCCTAAAAATCATGTCTCCACTTCTTAATCATGGTTTTCTTGTTAGGATGAGTTACTTATTCATAATATAGCACCCTAGGACTCCTTTAGGACATAAAGAACCCACAAATCATAACTTACATAGATGTTTTTACTCTATAAACCCTAAGGTGCAGATTTTGCCATTTTGGACAGAATTGTGGAATTTATTAGAATTGTCGGTTTGTTTGGGTTCCAAATGAATTGCTTACACTTTTTGAATGAAATGAGAGATTGCCCAATGGTTGGATTTTTTTTATGTGTGGACCCATGGCGAAAATGAGAAGTTTCCATATTTGGCAAAATCCTTCATTCAAGGAGCTTGGAGAGTGAGCAAGTGGCAAGACTTGTTTACTTAAGCATAAATTGTTTTTAACTTAAAAAGAACTCTAAATGATGACCTTAGCTTAATAAGGGGTTTGGGTTAGCCTTGAATGTAGTTTTAAGTTGCTATGAAATTATGAATTTAGAATATGGCGAAAATGATTTATGTGATAGGACTTATGTGGTGAAATAGAAGTTGATGTATGAAAATTGATATGGATTGAATTGGTTGTATGTGATGGGATTCAAGTACTTCCTTCGAGACAAGAGTGCTCAAAGGGAATGTTAAGTAAAGTGACCAAGGTGAGGGCTCTTTCATCTCTGCTCCTAGGGTTGTATGCTTATGTGGATTACATGAGTATGTACATTCTCTGTTTGTTTGGTATGTGTAGCTAGAGGTATAGAATGTTAAAGAATAAAGGAAGTAGAAAATAGGTTGTGGAAAGTAGCTTAGATAGGAAGACATAGGAGTAGAGAGTAATTGTTTGCTATGATTGGTGTGTTACAAATCCAACTCATACACTCCGGAGGCATGATGAGTATTTTATTAATCTTTTCCACGACGGTGGCAAAAGTCCTTGTACGGAAGGACTAAACTTTTATTTTGAAAACTCGTCACGACGATGACTTAAACTATAATCATGCAAAGGGAGTTATTGGTGGGTTTCGGATTTGGTTATGCTAGCGACGTGAGACATCAACTAGAACAACGTAAGATGGCACTTGAGACCTCAGTTTTATAATCACCATGACGATGGTCATTGCCCTATCCTGGAAATAGGGTCAGAAAGGTTTTATATTGCTATGATGATAGCTTGAGGCTCAGAGAGTGCATCTAGACGGGTATATGAGTTGTATCCTATTGAGGATACATGTACATATTAATAAGGAGATGAATTGTTGATCCTTCGGGAAAGATACAAAGAATCCTATTAATATGTGAGACCAATGTAAGGAGACACGGGAGGAACCTACATGTGAACCGTGAGCCTGATCTTACAGAAGAGAAATCATCCTGTGGAGTAGGTCCAGGGTGTGTCAGTGGCCATGCTTCGAGATGTCGTGCCGTGCCTGCCATGTGGCCTGGTTGGGTAATGGACGAGTGGGCTCAAGCTATTGCCCCGCAGCAAGGGGTCAGGACGTGCCACGTGGTGGCTACGTATCAGTTGTTTGATAGATAGAAGTTGATTGTGTTTGATTAATAGAATTGTCACGAGGTGACTAGTACCCAAGTGAATGAGTTAAGTATTGTTTGATTAACAGAATTGTCACGAGGTGACCAGTACCCGAGTGAATGGGTTAAGTATATTGCCACGTGGTGGCCAGTAGCCCGAGTGCACGGGTTCGAAGTAGAAAAGCCACGTAGTGGCTAGTAGAAACCCCAGAGTTAGGGAGATTAAGTAGATGTATGTTTAGCTTCTGTGTGTACGTACAAATTATCTATGTTTCCATATAATTGCTGATTGTGCAGCGTAGTGGTAACGTACAGGATTACGTCACCACACGTCTTGTTTGATTCAGACATGCTGAAACGTGAGAAGACCGGTAAGTAAAAGTCGGCCCTATATGTTACATGTTACTTGCTGATTGATGGCATGGAACAAACTGATGCATGCTTATATCTGTTAAATGCATGTGAGTGTTTGGGTGAAATTTCTGTTGTTGTGTGATCACCAAGAATGTATGCTAACTGATAAGTCCCTATTTTGTATAATATTTTTATCTATTTTAGGGTTCTTATTATAATTTATTGGGCTTAATTGTATCAATTATGATAAATTTGATTAAAGAGTAATTACATGAAATAATATTAAAATGTGTTAAATTGTTATATTTTTTTTGTGATTGCTTTTTAATTAAAATATTTTGGGATGATTATTTTATATTGGGCTTATTTTTGCTTTGTAGGTTATAAAAAAAATGATTGAAGAAAAAAAAAAGAAGAAGAAGAAGAAGAAGAAGAAGAAAGGAATTCAATCAAAAAATTAGAAGCCCAAGAAAAGCCCAACATCCAATCTATGATTCAACCCATTGAACCCAAAATCCAAGTCCACTTTCCCACAATTTTTGTCAAAGCCCTTAAGCCACTAAGGAAGCAAATGGATGCATCTAGGTTAAATTTGTTTGACTCGGAGGACACACATGAAAAGAAGAAACAATTATTTTTACCCCCAATTTTCCTCTCTGTTTTTCAGCGCTACAGAGGGACCAATTCTTTTTTTCTCCATTCAACCTCCTCACACCTCCACTCCATTTTTATCACTCATTCATCATCATAATTCTTCTTCACTTTTTTCTTCACTCACCTCACGCCACTTCCTCACTTTTCTCCTCCATTCCTCTTCTCTTCACCCACTTCCACCTACTCACTTTTCTTCTTCTCCTTCACACGCCACTCCATCTTCCCCACTCACTTACAATTTCATCAACACTATTTCACTATTTCCACCATCATCATCTACTTCACCATCTCATCACAGCATCTAGCAATATTGTGGAAGTGATGGAGTTCTCCATTTCTCTCTTCATGTGTGGCTAGTTTCCTTGCTTCTTGGAGATGGAGATTAGGGTTTGAGTTCCCATTCTACAAAGGGGAGTTATTTTATCTCAATACCTAATTTTAAATTGTATATTTGATTTCCTAGGTTTAGGATTTATCTTTATACAATTTAGAATCTTAGATTTATGGGTACATTATCTATGTGTATTGGGTGATTATGATTTAGATTGATTTTGGCAACTTGATGATGTATAGAAATATTGCCTTTTTAATGCAATTAGAAAGTATTTTCTATCATGTTCATGATTAGATAATATAATCTTTTATGCTTGTATTTGATTGTCTCGGTTGAGCAATTTTTAGTAGAGGAACAAGTTGCTTTTGTTTAATTTTAATCATACACTAAGTGGCATTTAAGTGTGTCTTTTGAAGTAATTGCTAGCTATGTAGTAGGAGTAATTATTAAGAAAGAACACAAGATTCAAGTGGTACCTTGAGGTTTTCCCTTAAGACTTAGTGAAATATTAATTCCCATATTAATTTGAACTATGATAGCTATAATTCCATTTCCAAGGGCATTTTCAATATTAATTCCAACATCTTTTTAATTAGCCTTTTCAAGAAAAATACCAAAAATAGTAATTTAGGTTCTCTTTATTTACATTTAAGTTTACTTTTATTGCTTTTCTCATTTAGTTAGATAGCTTAAAAAACCCACACTTCACTTTAGTTTGTTAATTGCATGTTTTTTATACTTAGTTTAGCTTAGGATCTTAGATAAAGGCTCCTTGAGTGAAAACGATCCGGATTGCGCTACTATATTGCATTTTTAATTCGATTAATTTGGTCAACCTTGCAACGGGTGCGATCACTAATTAACAGTAACTAGTTGTTTTTGCATGTGGTTGTGTATGACTCCCAAACCCAGCGCTATGGTACCCACCTTGCGCCGGGGATGGAAGAGTCCTGACTGAGTCGCGTGGTTAAGACTCACACCTCATTTTTACTACACAGAGACAGGTTAAGTATAGGTGGAAGAAGTATCGGTGGAATGAGGGTTGAGCAACACTTTCCAGGACCCACAACTTGTTCATGTAGGTGAATAAAGTGTAATTGTAATTTAATTTACTTTATTATTGTATCATAAACTAAAATGTAGACGTACCCAATTAGATTGTATTACTAAATCTAGAACTGTCAGCTTCACACACCTTAAAGATAAGAATTTATTTTACTGCGATACAGGGAAAATTGTTTTCAAAATGTATATATATACATATATCTATTGCATGTGAATAGGATAGGCAACATCTTCGGATGTGTAGCCAGTACACAGGTTATATATATTATGTGTGTTTTCCTATATCTATATCCTGAAGCAGCACTGCCCGTGGATTTGCTTGCCTAGGATAGGCCACCATTCCGGTGTAGCCATGGTATTATACTGCATGTGGATATATTTTCAATAATAGATATTTTGTCAATTAGGTGATAAGGCTTACAGGCACAGGGATATTCCCTGTGTCTGTGCTGGTCACGGTCCTCTAAACGGGGGTCGTGACAGAGTGTTTCAAAAACTGGATATTCATTTTTCTTTTTTTAATCAGTTTTTGCCGATAAGCGTTTCGTCGATGAGTGTTTCGAAGCACTCATGAGCGAAAACTTATTAAAAAAAGAAAAATGAATATCAAGTTTTTGAAACACTAATCGGAAAAAACTGATTAAAAAAAGAAAAATGAATATCAAGTTTTCGACACACTCATTAGCGAAAAGGCAAAATTACTCTTTTGGTCCTCAACGTTTGCACGAAGTTTAATATTATACCTCAACGTTTCAAAAAGTTTTTTTAGGTCCTCAACGTTTTTTTTGGGTCAAAATTGGTCCTCTAGCGTAACATCCGTCTGATTTTGCCATTAAATGCTGACGTGGAAGGCTTATGTGGTACACCCTCTCTCCTACGTGTCATATTTAAACGACATGGCATCCTCTCTCGCTCCAACTCAGCAAAACGATGTCGTTTTGATTAAAGTCTTGTTGAATTTAAATGGCAAATGAAGTCGTTTTGCTGAGTTTAAGTGAGAGAGGGTGCCATGTCATTTAAATATGACACGTAGGAGAGAGAATGTGGCCACATAAGCCTTCCACGTCAGCATTTAATGGCAAAACCAGACAGATGTTATGCTAGAGGACCAATTTTGACAAAAAAAACGTTGAGGACTTAAATTAACTTTTTGAAACGTTGAGGACCAATATTAAACTTCGTGCAAACGTTGAGGACCAAAAGAGTAATTTGGCCTTTTCGCTAATGAGTGTTTCGAAAACTTGATATTCATTTATCTTTTTTAATCAGTTTCGCTCATGAGTGTTTCGAAAACTCTATATTCATTTTTCTTTTTAATTAGTTTTCACCAATGAGTGTTTCTAAAACTTGATATTCTTTTCTATTTTTTAATTAGTTTTCTTTGATGAGTGTTTCGAAAACTTTATATTCATTTTTATTTTTTTAATCAGTTTTCGCCGATGAGTGTTTTGAAAACTTGATAGTCATTTTTCTTTTTTTAACCATTTTTCGCCGATGAGTGTTTCGAAAACTTGATACTCATTTTTTTTAATCAGTTTTCGCCGATCAGTGTTTCGAAAACTTGATATTCATTTTTCTTTTTTTAATCAATTTTCGCCGATGAGGTGTTTCGAAAACTTGATATTCATTTTCTGTCACAACCCCCTATCGGACGTCTGTGACCGGCACGGGAAGTAGGATTCTCCTATCTCGTAAGCCTCTAATCCCTGATGGACATTTTCACATGTTTATAACTACCCATTTCTAATACAAACAATATATAGTATTTATGGCCATCCATATCCGGTGACCTAAGTAGCGTGCAATCCACGGCTCGCTCAACGCCGCTTCAGTCTATATATATACACATTATATTCACACATACATATAGTTTACATATTGATCACGCGCTTCAGGGCGGGTGATCTATCCTATTCACATGCAAAAGACCTGTATACAGTCATACATATATTCAATCACATGCTTGCATATAGTTTACATATTGATCACACGCCTCAATGCGTGTGATCTATCCTATTCACATGCGAAAGTGATATTTTCATACAATCAGATATTCAGTCACAAATACATATTATTTACATATTGATCACACGGCCTCAAGGCGTGTGATCTATCCTAGTCGCATGCGGAAGTCATATATACATATACATGATATACGCTATATCGTAGCCTAAAGTCCCAATACCAAGACCTAACCTTAATCTGTATGAAACCGACAGTGCTAGAATTCAAGTATAATATATATATATATATACAAAGCAGTTGTATACGTAAAAAAGCTACTCCAAAAATGGATTTATATATATATATATACATCACTACATATGTACATAACCAAAATACTACTGACGCGAACTAAGCGTGCAGTCTTCAGATCGGTCTGCCTCCTTGAGAAGAAGTGGACGCTTTCCAGACGCCCGAACCACCCGTATCTGAAACATGTAAACAGGGGGGTGAGTCGAAAAGACTCAGTGAGGCTCCCCATCCTTGGCGTAGCAGCGGGTACCACTACAGATGGGGAAGGGAGCAACCACAACCACATGCGCATGAAATGGATTCATTGTGATCTTTAACATGATCAGGCATCAGTAAATCATATTCACAATTAAAACCCTAATTCATGCTCTTAACATATTTATTAATCCGCATGTAAATCAATCATAAACATATAACATATGATTCCGTAATTAACATATACTTGTGCACGTAGGCACTCACTTTCTGTCTCCCGCATTACGCTAAGAGAAATACTGGTCCGAAGGCAATCTTATGTTCGAACCTAGTTGATCACACTAGGAACTTTCTGACTCCAAGACACGCTTAGAGTAATAACCGGCAACTTGTCTGACCTCGGTTAAACCAAGGTAATAGCCACTGTGTGGCATGCTTCTGTTAACTGAATCCTGTCTGTCCGACCAGGATAAGCGACTCGATCTACCGAACTAACCTAAACCAGTTCAACTAACATATTTAAACTTGAAAGACGCCCTATTAGTAACTAACTGAATATTATGCGTGTTCTTTAGTTAGGCCTAGGTTTCCCCCGTTTCAATTATGTAACACTCTCACTCACATTTAACAACCTAGGTTCATTTTTCCTCAATGTACCATACGGTCAAAACCTTTACAATGATGATCAATTTAAATGGGTTTCTAAAGTTACTGACCTCTCACATATGAAATCATGTCACATCCTACCCACGGTACACATGAACTCATTGAGCCACATTATCACATATACAAATAATTGATTTGCATTTCCACCATTTTCTTACTAAACGTACACATGTAGCGCAAACTCATACATATAAGTATATTTCATATAATAACTGCAATAAATAGGGCAAACCACATTTGCACATTGTCATCCAACCCTGTGGGACAGGGATGGGAGAGCCCCTCACCTCGTTAGCCCTCCTGATCAGTCCTCGGAGTGCCTAAAGCTCCAATTACCCTATGGTGCCCTATACACATATATATTTAAGAAATTTAGAACGCGTAACTAAGCATCTACCATGGACGTGTCATGCGAATGCTTATGCACCCTCTAGATATTTCCAAGAACTGATTATTTAGTTCGTTTCGTCGTCTTATTGCTCTTTCGAAAAGTCCAGAATGTCCCATATTCGACTTTCACACTTTTGAAGCCATTTAGAACCTCTAATTGCTTAGGTTAGAGATTTCCACTTGTCTAAATTTCCCTTCATGTGTTCATATGGGTATTTAACTAATAAAAGAATTAAATTCACGGTTCAAAAAAGGCTCTAGCCTTACTCTCCCACCGTCTCCCTTATTCGCCGAGTAAAAGCTTAATTACTACCTCTTTAATTATATATAAAAATATAATTGGGTATAATTAGAGCCTTGGGACCAATTTAGCGGGTCTTAGGTGTCCACCACAGACTAGACCAAGGTGTCCCAACCCACCGCACAGCTCCTTACTATACGGTGGCATAGTATTTCGCCTCTTTTTCACCGGATTGGGTTTCCGGTTGAGACGGAAAATGCTCGGGATTTATTCCCTTGACTATTTCCAGCATTAATAACTCATATACTACTCCAATCAAAGCCTATACTTGCATCCAACTAGCAATAATTGAATTTATAAGAATTTCTAACTAATTTCCTAATTTCCATACCCGGTCAAATCCTACAGTTTAACCTCGATTTTGAACCTTACTAAGCATTCAACAACATCCACTAAGCTCAAATTTAACTCTGGAATTCCCCGATTTGAAGTATTGGAAGGATTCCTAAAATACCTAAAAATTGGAGAAATGGGGTTTTGAAGGATTGGGGCTTCCATATCTTGATTCAATCGGATTGGGAGCTTGTGGGTGTTGAAAGACGGACTCCGGTTGCCCTCACCGGCGGCGGAGTGAAATTTCCAGCGTGATTCCGGCCGTTTCCTCCGTCCGTGGCTTGCTCTTCTCTCTCGCTTCCCGTGCGTCTTGGCTTGTTCACATTGCTGCTTCTTGCGTTTTGTATGTGCGTTTTGCTTCTGCTTGTTGTTTATTTTTTTATGTGTTTAATTAAAATGGATGGGGGGTCACAGTTTCCCCCCCCCCCATTAGTTATATATATATATATATAGATATATATATATATATATATATATTATTTCATGTGTGTTGCTAAATGGAATGGGGGGTCACGGTTTTTGACCCCCTATTCACTAGTTAATATTTATATAATTATTATTTAATTAAAATAAATTAATAATTAATAATAATAAACTAAGTTGTATAAAAATCCCAATTTTTCCATCCTTTTAATTCCACCATGGTCCAAAAAAAATTATACTTATTCCCTACTTTTATTATTTAAATTTTTTTTAACATAGGTAAAATTTTAAATTTTCTATTTCTTCTCTCTTCTTCATTTTATTTCAACTTTCTAATTTAATTTATTTTTCTTTCCCAAAGAAAAATAAATTAATAATAATAATAAAAATTAATATCTCGGATATTATATTTTCCTTTTTAATCAGTTTTCGTCGATAGGTGTTTCGAAAACTTGATAGTCATTTTTCATTTTTTTAAACATTTTCCGCCAATGAGTGTTTCGAAAACGTAATATTTATTTTTCTTTTTTTTAAATAGTTTTCGCCGATGAGTATTTCGAAAACGTTATATTCATTTTTTCTTTTTTTAATCATTTTTTCCCGATGAGTGTTTCGAAAACTTGATATTCATTTTTGTTTTTTTAATCAGTTTTTGCCGATGAGTGTTTCGAAAACTTGATATTGATTTTTATTTTTTTAATTAGTTTTCGCCGATGAGCGTTTCGAAAAATTGATATTCATTTTTGTTTTCTTAATCAGTTTTCGCCGATGAGTGTTTCGAAATCATGATATTCATTTTTCTTGTTTTTTATCAGTTTTCGCCGATAAGTATTTCGAAAACTTGATATTCATTTTTCTTTTTTAATAAGTTTTCACCGATGAGTGTTTCGAAAACTTAATCTTCATTTTTATTTGTTTTAATCAATTTTCGTTGATGAATGTTTCGAAAACTTGATATTCATTTTTCTCTTTTTAATAAGTTTTCGCTAGTGAGTGTTTCGAAAACTTGATAGTCATTTTATTTTTTTAATCAGTTTTCGACGATAAGTATTTAGAAAACTTTATATTCATTTTTATTTTTTTAATTAGTTTTCGCCGATTAGTGTTTTGAAAACTTAAGATTTATTTTTCTTTTTTTTAATCAGTTTTCGCCGATGAGTGTTTCGAAAACTTGATAGTCATTTTTCATTTTTTAATCATTTTTCATCGATGAGTATTTCGAAAACGTAATACTCATTTTTCTTTTTTTAAATAGTTTTCGCCGATGAGTGTTTCGAAAACGTGATATTCATTTTTCTTTTCTTAATCATTTTTCGCCGATGAGTGTTTCGAAAACTTGATATTCATTTTTCTATTTTTTAATCAGTTTTCGCCGAAGAGTGTTTCAAAAACTTAATATTTATTTTTCTTTTTTTTAATCAGTTTTCATCGATAAGTGTTTCGAAAGCTTGATATTCATTTTTCTTTTTTTAATAAGTTTTCGCCAATGAGTGTTTCGAAAACTTGATATTCGTATTTATTTTTTTAATTAGTTTTCGCCGATGAGAGTTTCGAAAACTTGATATTCATTTTTCTTTTTATAATAAGTTTTCGCCAATGAATGTTTCGAAATCTTGATATTCATTTTTCTTGTTTTTTATCAGTTTTCGCCAATGAGTATTTCGAAAACTTGATATTCATTTTTATTTTTTAATAAGATTTCACCGATGAGTGTTTCGAAAACTTAATCTTCATTTTTATTTTTTTTTAATCAGTTTTCGTCGATGAGTGTTTCGAAAACTTGATATTCATTTTCTTTTTTTAGTAAGTTTCGCTAATGAGTGTTTCGAAAACTTGATATTCATTTTTCTTTTTTTAATCAGTTTTCGCCGATGAGTGTTTTGAAAATGTAATATTCATTTTTCTTTTTTTTTAAATAATTTTGTCACGACCCCCTATCGGACGTCCGTGACTGGCACGGGAAGTAGGATTTCTCCTATCCCGTAAGCCTTTAATCCCTGATTGACAATTTCACATGTTTATAACTACCCATTTCTAATACAAACAATATATAGTATTTGTGGTCATCCATATCCGGTGACCTAAGTAGCGTGCAATCCACGGCTCGCTCAACACCGCTTCAGTCTATACATATACACATAATCACTCACACGTACATATATTATACATATTGATCACGCGCTTCAAGGCGGGTGATCTATCCTATTCACATGCAGAAATCCTGTGTACAGTCATACATATATTCAATCACACGCTTGCATATAGTTTACATATTGATCACACGCCTCAATGCGTGTAATCTATCCTATTCACATGCGGAAGCCATATTTCACACAAATAGGTATTCAATCACACATACATATAATTTATGTATTGATCACACGCCTCAATGCGTGTGACCTATCCTAGTCACATGCAGAAGTCATATACGTATATACATGATATATATTATATCATAGCCTATATTCCCATCACCAAGACCTAACTTTAATCTGTATGAAGCCGACAATGCTAGAAAAGGACGTATGTATATAATGCAGCTGTATCAGTACAAACGCTACACCCAAAAAGGATTCATATACAAATACATCACAACATGCGTACGTAATCAAAATAACTACCGACGCGAACTAAGCGTACGGTCCTCAGATCTGTCCGCCTCCCTGAGAAGAAGTGGACACATTTCCGACTCCTGAACCACTTGTATCTGAAACATGTAAACAGGGGGTGAGTCGAACAGACTCAGTGAGAAGCTCCCCCATCCCTGGCGTAGCAGCGGGTACCACTACAGTTGGGGGAAGGGAGCAACCACAACCACATACGCATGAAATGGATTTATATTGTGATCTTTAACATGATCAGGCAATCAATAAATCATATTCACAATTAAAATCCTAATTCATGCTCCTAACATATTTATTAATCCACATGTAAATCAATCTCAACATATCTCATTTAATTTGGTTACACAATTAACACATACTTGTGCACGTAGGCACTCACTTTCTGTCTCCTGCATTACGCTAAGAGAAATACTGGCTCGAAGGCAATATCATGTACGAACCTGGTTGATCACACCAGGAACTTTCTGACTCCAAGTCATGCTTAGAGTAATAGCCGGCAACTTGTCTGACCTTAGTTTAAACCAAGGTAATGGCCACTAGGTGGCATACTTGCTAACGTCATAATCCTGTCTGTCCGATCAGGACGATTGACTCGATCTACCCGGACAACCTAAACAAATTCAACTAACATATTTAACCTTGAAGGACACCCTATTTGTAACTAACTGAATATCATACGCGTTCTTAGTTAGGCTTAGATTTCTCCCGTTTGAATTATGCAACACTCTCACTCACATTTAACAACCTAGGTTCACTTTCCTCGATGTACCATACGGTTAAAACCTTTGCACGATGATCAATATAAATGGGTTTCTAATATTAATGAACCCTCACATTTGAAAGTTCGACTCAATCCTACCCACGGTATCATATAAGGCTCGGTGAGCCACAATAGCACATATACACCTTGTGATTAATCGTATAAGCACATATACTATTGCACGTTGACTACTTACTTGCAAATCATACATGCGTAACACAAATCTATTCATATAAATATATTCCATATATATCAATTTGCACAAAATAGAGCAAACCACATTTTCCACGTAGACATCCAACCCTGTGGGGCAGGGATGGGAGAGCCCCTCACCTCGTTGGCCCTCCTGATCAATCCTCGGAGTGCCTGAAGCTCCAATTATTCTGTGGTGCCCTATACACATATATATTTAGGAAATTTAGAACGCGTAACTAAGCATCTAAAAATGCGCGTGTCATGCTAATGCTCATGTACCCTCTAGATATTTCTAGGAATTAATTATTTAGTTCGTTACGTCGTCTAAATTTCTCTTTTTTTTAAAGTCCATATTATCATATATCAGCTTTCACACTTTCGAGCCAATTAGAACCTCTAATTGCTCAGGTTAGAGATTCTCACTTGTCTAAATTTCCCTTCATGTGTTCATATGGGTAACTAACAAATAAAAGAATTAAATTCACGGTTCAAAAGAGGCTCTAGCTTACTCATTCCACCGTCTCCTTTAATCGCCGAGTAAAAGCTTAATTATTACCTCTTTAATTATATATAAAAATATAATTGGGTATAATTAGCACCTCGGAACTAATTTAGTGGGTCTTAGGTGTCCACCACGGACTAGACCAAGGTGTCCAACCCACCGCACAGCTCTTTACGGTATTGTGGCTTAGTATTTCGCCTCTTTTTCACCGGATTGGGTTCTGGTTGAGACGGTAAATACTCGGGCTCTATTCCCTTGACTATTTCTAGCATTTATAACACTTATACTACTCCAATCCAAACCTAAACATGCATCGAACCAACAAAATTCGATTGATAGGAATTTTCTAACTAAATTTTCCTAATTTCCATACCCGGTAAATCCCTACGGTTTAACTTCGATTTTGAACCTTACTAAGCTTTCAATAACATCCACTAAGCTCAAATTTAACCCCGGAATGCCCCGATTGGAAGAAATTTAAGCATTCCTAAAATACCCAAAATTGGAGAAATTGGGGTTTTGAGAGTTTGGGGCTTTCTTACTTGATTTCAATCGGATGGGGAGCTTAATGAGTGGTGAAGATGACATCTGGTAGCCTTCACCGGTGGCGGAATGCGTCCTCCGGCGTGGTTCCGGCCGTTTCCCACCGTGCGTGCTCCTCCTCTTCTCTCTCGGCTGGTGCGTTGTGTGCGTGCGTTTTTGTGTGTGCTTTTTAGCTTCTGCTTTCTTTTGGTGCGTCCACTAGTGCATCTCCTTCTTTTTATTTTTAATTTTAAGTGTGTGTGTGTTAATGAAAGGGGAGTGTGTGTTTTTTAATATTATATATATATATATATATATATATATATATATATATATATATATATATATATATTTTTATATACATATATTATATATACTTTTCCTTTTTTTTTTTGAAAAAAATTTATTTCTTTATTACATCCTCTTTTTCTTTTAGGTCCTAAAAGAATACTTAGATTTTCTATTTTTCTCCTCTTAATTTTATTTTATCTTTAATTTAATTTATTTTTCTTTCTGAAAGAAAAATAAATTTAATAATAATGAAAATAATTCAATCTAAATATATCGGATATTACAAGTTTTCCCCGATTAGTGTTTCGAAAACTTGATATTCATTTTCCTTTTTTAATCAGTTTTCGCCGATTAGTGTTTCGAAAACTTGATATTTATTTTAAGTTTTTTTAATCAGTTTTCGTCGATGAGTGTTTCAAAAACTTGATATTCATTTTTCTTTTTTTAATAAGTTTTCGCCGATGAGTGTTTCGAAAACTTGATATTCATTTTTCTTTTTTTAATCAGTTTTCGCCGATGAGTGGTTTTGACAACTTGATATCCATTTTTATTTTCTTTAATCAGCTTTCGTAGATGAGTGTTTCGGAAACTTGATATTCATTTTTCTTTTTTTAATCAGTTTTCGCCGATGAGTGTTTCGAAAACTTGATATTTATTTTTCTTTTTTAAATCAGATTTCGCCGATGAGTGTTTCGAAAACTAGATATTCATTTTCCATTTTAATCAGTTTTCGCCGATGAGTGTTTTGAAAACTTGATATTCATTTTTCTTTTTTTAAATCAATTTTTGCCGATATGTGTTTCAAAAACTTAATATTTATTTTTGTTTTTTTAATCAATTTTCGCCGATAATTGTTTCGAAAACTTGATAGTAATTTTTCATTTTTTTAATCAATTTTCGCCGTTGAATGTTTCGAAAACGTAATATTCATTTTTCTTTTTTTAAAATTGTTTTCGCCGATAAATGTTTCAAAAACTTGATATTCATTTTTCTTTTTTTAATCAGTTTTCGCCAATGAGTGTTCTGAAAACTTGATATTCATTTTTCTTTTTTTTAATCAGTTTTCGCCGATGAGTGTTTTGAAAACGTAATATTCATTTTTCTTTTTTTTTTAATAGTTTTCGCCGATGAGTGTTTCGAAAACTTGATATTCATTTTTTTTAAATAGTATTCCCCGATGAGTGTTTCGAAAACTTGATATTCATTTTCCATTTTTAATCATTTTTCGCTGATTAGTGTTTCGAAAACTTGATATTAATTTTTTTTAATAAGTTTTCGCCGATGAGTTTTTCTAAAACTTAATATTCATTTTTCTTTTTTTAATCAGTTTTCGCCGATGAGTTGTTTCGAAAACTTGATATCCATTTTTATTTTCTTTAATCAGCTTTCGTAAATGAATGTTTCGAAAACTTGATATTCTTTTTTTTTAATCAGTTTTAGCCGATGAGTATTTTCGTAAACTTGACATTCAAATTTCTTTTTTTAATCAATTTTCGCCGATGAGTGTTCTGAAAACTTGATATTTATTTTTCTTTTCTTTACTCAGGTTTCGCCGATGAGTGTTTTGAAATCTTGATGTTCATTTTTCTTTTTTTTAATCAGTTTTCGCCGATAAGTGTTTCGAAAACTAATTATTTATTTTTCTTTTTTTAATCTGTTTTTGCCGATGAGTGTTTCGAAAACTTGATATTCATTTTTCTTTTTTTAATCAGTTTTTGCCGATCAGTGTTTCGAAAACTTAATATTCATTTTTCTTTTTTAATCAGTTTTAGCCGAGGAGTGTTTTCGAAAACTTGATAATTATTTTTCTTTTTTTCATCAGTTTTCGCCGATGATTGTTCTAAAAACTTGATATTCATTTTTCTTTTTTTTACTCAAGTTTCGCCGATGAATGTTTTGAAAACTTGATATTCATTTTTCTTTTTTTAATCAGTTTTCGCCAATAAGTGTTTCGAAAACTTAATATTTATTTTCTTTTTTTAATCAGTTTTCGCCGATAAGTGTTTCGAAAACTTGATAGTAATTTTTCATTTTTTAATCAGTTTTTGCCATTGAGTGTTTTGAAAACGTAATATTCATTTTTCTTTTTTTAATCAGTTTTCGCCGATGAGTTTTCTGAAAACTTGTCATTCATTTTTATTTTTTTAATCAGTTTTTGCCGATTTGTGTTTTGAAAACGTAATATTCATTTTTCTTTTCTTTTTTTAAAAGAGTTTTCGTCGATAAGTGTTTTGAAAACTTGATATTCTTTTTTCTTTCTTTTTTTTAAAAAAATAGTTTTCCCCGATGAGTGTTTCGAAAACTTGATATTCATTTTTCTTTTTCTTAATCAGTTTTCGCCGATGAGTGTTTCGAAAACTTGATATTCATTTTTATTTTTTAATCAGTTTTAGCCGGCGAGTGTTTTAGAAAACTTGAGATTCATTTTTTTTAATCAATTTTCGCTGATAAGTGTTCTGAAAACTTGATATTTATTTTTCTTTTTTTTTAATCAGTTTTAGCCGATGAGTGTTTCAAAAACTTGATATTCATTTTTCTTTTTCTTAATCAGTTTTCACCGATTAGTGTTTCGAAAACGTGCTATTCATTTTTCTTTATTTAATTTGTTTTCATCGATTAGTATTTCGAAAACGTAATATTCATTTATCTTTTTTTAAACAGTTTTCCACAATAAGTGTTTCGAAAACATGATATTCATTTTCCTTTTTCTTAATCAGTTTTAGCCGATGAGTGTTTCGAAAACGTGATATTCATTTTTCTGTATTTAATTAGTTTTTCACCGATGACTGTTTCGAAAACTTGATATTCATTTTTCTTTTTTTAATCAGTTTTCACCGATAAGTGTTCCAAAAACTTGATATTTAATTTCTTTTTTTAATCAATTTTCGCCGATGAGTGTTCTGAAAACTTGATATTCATTTTCTTTTTTTAATCTGTTTTCACCGATGAGTGTTTCGAAAACTTAATATTTATTTTTCTTTTTTAATCTATTTTTGCCGATGAGTGTTTCGAAAACTTGATATTCATTTTTATTTTTTTAATCAGTTTTAGCCGATGAGTGTTTTCGAAAACTTGATATTTATTTTTCTTTTTTTAATCAATTTTCGCCGATGAGTGTTCTGAAAACTTGATATTCATATTTCTTTTTTTTTAATCAGTTTTAGCCGATGAGTGTTTCGAAAACTTGATATTCATTTTTCTTTTTCTTAATCAGTTTTCGCCGATGAGTTTTTTGAAAACGTGATATTCATTTTTCTTTATTTAATTAGTTTTCATCGATTAGTGTTTCGAAAACGTAATATTCATTTTTCTTTTTTTTTAAACAATTTTCCTCGATGAGTGTTTCGAAAACATGATATTCATTTTTTCTTTTTTTAATCAGTTTTCGCTGATGAGTGTTTCGAAAATTTGATATTCATTTTCCTTTTTTAATCAGTTTTCGCCGATGAGTGTTTCGAAAATTATTTTTATTTTTTTAATCAGTTTTGGTCGAATAGTGTTTCGAAAACTGGATATTCATTTTTCTTTTTTTAGTAAGTTTTCGCTGATGAGTGTTTCGAAAACTTGATATTCATTTTTTTTTAATCAATTTTAGCCGATGAGTGTTTTCCAAAACATGATATTCATTTTTCTTTTTTTAATCAATTTTCGCCGATGAGTGTTCTGAAAACTTGATATTCATTGTTCTTTTTTAATCAGTTCTCGCCGATGAGTGTTTCGAAAACTTGATATTTATTTTTCTTGTCATGACCCCAAATCAGGAGTACGTGACCGACACGAGAATAGATTTTTACCTCTAAACCTGTAAGCCTTATCCTGTAAACATGACTATAACTACCCTGCTATACAACCAATATATATATATCATACTAGTAGTCACATCTCACTGGTGGCCTAATTAACCTGCAATCCGCGGTTCGCTCAATACCGCTCCAGCTCAATATAGTGTATAAATATATTTATCAGCACTCATAATGTAAATATTAATATCATATTGAACATACGTCTCAATACGTACGATCTATCCTATTCACATGCAGCAAGCACACATAATATATATCCATATCATATTGACCGTACGCCTCAATGCGTACGATCTATCCTATTCACATGCAGAAGTTTATATACTCAAACATATATCCTAGTTTATCCCCAACTGGACTGTCACGACCCCCTATCGGATGTCCGTGACCGGCACGGGAGGTAGGATTTCTCCTATCCCGTAAGCCTCTTATCCCTGATTGACATTTTATATATGCATAACCACCCATTTCTAATACAAACAATATATAGTATATATGGCCATCCCTATCCGGTGACCTAAGTAGCACGTAATGCACGGCTCGCTCAACGCCGCTTCAGTCTATACATATACACATAATCAATCACACGTACATATAATATACATATTGATCATGCGCTTCAGGGCGGGTGATCTATCCTATTCACATGCAGAATTCCTGTGTACAGTCAAGTATACATATTCAATCACACACCTGCATAAAATATACATATTGATTACACGCCTCAATAAGTGTGACCTATCCTATTCACATGCGGAAGCCGTATTTTCACACAATCAAGTATTCAGTCACACATATATATAAATTTACATATTGACCACACGCTCAGTGCGTGTGATCTATCCTATTCACATACGGAAGTCACATTCATATATATATATATATATATATATATATATATATATACACATGATATTCATCATATCATAACCTATGTTCCCAACAACGGACCAATCTTTAACCTGTATGAAGCCGACAATTCTAGAGTGGGACATATACATATATATATATATATATAGCAACTGTACAAAACAATGCTATACCCAAAAGAATCATATACATATATATCTTGACAAAATACATGTATCAATACTACCCATGCGAACAATGCGTGCGGCCTCTAATTCTGTCCGCCTCCCTGAGATGAAGTGGAAGCGCTCCCGATGCCTATACCACCTGTGTCTGTAACATTTAACATTGGGGTGAGTCAAACGGACTCAGTGAGAGGCTTTCCCATCCCTGGTGTAGTAGCGGGTACCATTACAACTGGGGAAGAGGAGCCCATCACAAACACATACGCATATAACGGGTTTAAATTTCCATATATTAGGTGGTCACGCAAATAGCATATATTATATCCACAACATAGAATTTAAAGCATGGTTTTGCATACGTTCAAATTCACACATACATCATATCATAGTTTAACATACAACTTCATGTGGATGTCCATGTACAAATAACTGAGATGATAAACTGGCCCGAAGGCATATCTTCGTTAGGAGAGAATCTGGCCCGAAGGCAATATCTCACGTGAGCAGTATAGGAACCTAGTTGATCATTCTAGGAACCCCTGGCCCCATGACTTTACTTGGAACATTAGTCTGACCCTAAGACTTCACTTGGAGCATAGCCGGCGACTCATCTGACCTCGGTTTACCCAAGGCAATAGCCACAATGTGGTGTACTCATATACTTTGTATTTCTGTGAGTTTGACTCAAAATAATGGACTCAATCTACCCGGACCCTCCGTGATAGACTCGGTTCCCGCGTTGTACCATAAATGACCCCTATGGACCACTACTTGTTCATTTTACTTCTTCTTAGGCAAATCTAGATCTCCAAGTGGTTTCTAATTCGGACTCTTGGTTCAAAACAAAGTCACCTATGTTTATTTTCCTTAAGGATTTACATACATAACCACACTTTTCAAATAATTATCAATGAGGCTGGTTTCTAGTACCACAAGGCCTTCCCAAATAAAATTGACTCGATCCTACCCCCGATATCATCTAGGTCCCGAGGACCTTCTTTTCATATAAGGCTCCTTGAGCCACCATCGCTTTTGCAATTCACATACTCACATATAGCACGTTTTCACATACATGGTAATTTAGGAACAACAATAGCATGTTATCTAACATATAATTCCTACAAATAGGCAAGAAGGCAAACCATATATCCATATCCGCAGTCAACCCTATAGGACAAGGATAGGAAAGCCCCTCACCTGGTTGGCCCCTCGTATCGACTTTCGGTGTGCCCGAAGGTCCACTCACTGTATGGTGCCCAATACACATATACTTGAGAGATTTAGAAACTTGAAACTTAGCCAATATCATGTACATGTAACGCTAATGCCCATGTTCTCTCTAATTAATTCCATAGACTAGTTGTTGGCTTGGAATGCCCCCAACTAGTTTTCGGAACACCTAACATGCTTCTATTCGTGTCCAACCCTTTCTTAATCACACTATTCGGAAGCATTGACTTGGGAATGCAAGGTTACCCAATTCCACCTCTATGTGTCCATATAAACTTCCATTACCCAAGTCTTGAATTTATGGCTCAAGAGAATCATAAATCCTACTTGTCCAAGATTTCCATTTACCAAAATAACCTTGAACACTTTACCTACACATGAATACACATACCCGAATACGCGTAAAATTAGAAAATTGTCTCTTTTTCCCGAACCGGGTTCCGGGTGAGACGGGAATTACTCGGGTTTTAATCCCCCGTACATTCCAATAATTTTAACAATTATATAATTACAATTTCCACCTTTTAATGCACCCCCAATCAGTCCACAACACCTTTAAACCTTAACAACCACATTTTCCTACAATTTTTATATAGATGAGAGTATATGTAATAATAATAATAATAATAATAATAAATGAGATTTTGGCCAAAAACATGAGATAGGCAATTTAAAAGATAAAAATGGTTAGGTATCTTAATTTTTATTAATACATAATTTAAAGTTACGAATAATTAGTCAAAATCACCATATTTGATATAATTAATATAGACCAAACAATTAACAAAGTGAAACATACAATATCATCACGTTGTGACGATGTTGATTAACTTTTTTATGCTCATTAGTCATTACATGAAAAAAAGCTCATATCTCTAAAATTTGTTAGCCGGTGATTCTTCTTTTATGTTCAATACATGATACTACCTTAGCTTATGAACATTACACTTTTGTTTATCCTCACCTAATGGCCTGTTGTAAAAAAGATTAAACAATTAATGCTATAATCAAAATTAGCACAAGAAATCCGTGCAAGTAAATAAATTGAAGTGTTGTTGTGGAGTGGTACATATGAAGTTAAAGAATGTCGAGGGGCACAAACTTAATAAAGCACATAGCTATGACTAATGCACCCCTCAAATTCACCAAAACACCATTTAATACACTACTTTAATTTAGCAAATTAGAGGCATCTCCTTCTTTAGCGAATCCATGAACCTTAAATCCATCAAAAACAAAAGATTTAGAAACAACGTAAAAAATAGAAAATTCATTCGTTGTAGCTATAATGTAACAACTTTAAACGCAATGATAGATAATAAGTATGTAAGAGAGATTAATCAACAAAAATATTAATAAAAGCAAAAATCATGAAGATGAAGAAACTTATCCAAAGAAAATCATGAGAAATAGAAATTGTTCATAGAAATTGAGGAAACAAATTCCAAAAGAATGATAGAAGCAACTCTTGACAAAAAGAATAAAGAAAAATACCTTTAACAGAGATAAATCAATTATTATGCTCAATGTAACAATGTTGTTCTTCCACCATCTCTCTTAAACTTTCACCTTCAAGTTCTTACACCATTTTCTAAAAATAAAGAAAAAAAATAAAGAGCATAGAAGCATGTAAAAAAAGTATATAAAAAAAAAAGAACTATAGATAAAAGAGACAAAGGAGAAACCTACCACAAAAGAAAAAAAAAAACAAGCCATTGATAGAAATAGAAGAAAATCTTCATTGCTCTAGTTTTGTTGTTCCTTGAGCAAAGAAAATGGAGAAAAAGATGCGTTCTTATTACTACACCATCTTTGAAGAAATTATTTATAGAAAAAGAAAAGAGAAGAACAAAGGGAGAGATAATAATTTAAAATGATGATATTAGCAAAATTAAACGTATTTAATTTTTTAAAATTGTAATAAATTGCAATAATTTTTTATAAAGGCATTTAATAATCGTTTTATTTTAAAAGCATAATAGTTCAAGATCATATTTAATACATTTGACTTGGAATCAAAATATTTTAAATTTAAATTTCAAAAATTCCTTAATACATCTTTTTTTAAAAATTGCATTAAAAAATAATATTAAATATGTTATGGTATTTTCAGATATTGACCATTAAAATGGTTGATTGGTCATTAAAGTAGATGTTTTTTTTTTCACAATAAAACATATTTAAAATATGATGATATAATTAATATCAAAATCTTAACAAATTTCAAAGCATATTTGAAGGGATATGTGTCACGACCCCGATTCCAGGAATCCGTGACCGGCACGGGAATAGAATTTAGCCTCTAAACCCGTAAGCCTTATCCATAATCATAAATTATCTACCCTTATATACAATCATCATTCAATATTCACATAGTGTATATAGTGGCCACACCATCATTGGTGGCCTAGATAACCTGCAATCCACGGCGCTCAATGCCGCTTCAGCCCATTTCACGTGTATATATATATATACATCCATACACTCAGGTCATCCACACATAAATATATATATATACATAGTGATCAAACCCCAAAGGAATGATCTATCCTATTCACACACAATATAGGTATAACCTGTCATAATCACACATGTACACTCACACGCACAGTTAAGTATACGTAGTGATTACACGTCTCAATACGTGTAATCTATCCTATTCACATGCAGATATTTATATTTTTCATCCAACATATACCAAGTCACACGTATATATATAGCATATACATATTGATCACACACCATTATGTGTGATCTATCCTATTCACATACGCAGATATGTATATATATAAGTATATCAAGACTTTCCCAACACCCAGAATCCTATCAGTAAGCACATGTGAAGCCGACATGTCTAGATATAGCATAATTCAAAAGCTGCAAATATTTACATCACATTTACAACTTTAGAATATATACAACTCAAAATAATGAAGGCTAAATAATCAAAAGATGTCCACCCACGCGAACAAATGCGGTGCAAGTGGATAGATGTCCGTATCACTGTCCGGACGTCGAAGCCTGCCCGATTCCTGTATCTGTAACATATAAACAGAGGGCGTGAGTCCAACAGACTCAGTGAGAAGCTTCCCATCCTCGGCGTAGCGGCGGGTACCACTACAGCTGGGGAAAGGGAACCACTCACAACCACATGCGCACGAAATACCAGTTTATCATAAGTTATATAATGATCAGGCAACATTAATATAACGTTACATCACAGATAAACCTAAGAATCATGCTCCTCAATCCTGCTACTCATAAGCAACCAATAACATGAAACATTTCATATCAAAACTATAAATCATACAATCGACTCTAGTGCCACGCTAGAGCAATAGCCTCAACGGGCAAGTCTTTCAAATGCTATGCACCACCCTAGTGCCAAGCTAGGGCAATAGCCACAACGGGCAAGTCTATCAAATGCTATGCACCACCCTAGTGCCAGGCTAGGGCAATAGCCACAACGGGCAACCATGTATATGAAATGCACCACCCTAGTGCCAGGCTAGGGCAATAGCCACAACGGGCAAATGTCTGACGTCATATTTCACTCTCTTACTTTCAGTGGGGTTTGTAACACGGACTACCCATTTCTATTCTAAAGTGTCTTTACCTCAGCAGTGTGAACTCCACTAAGAATTTCTAATCAATTATGAGATTTTCTATTCTTTGCTTAGTACCCAACCCTTGATTAGATGATCACCTAGCTCTAAGGTATTTCCTAAGTTCATTTACCACAAATCACGTCGACGTGTATAAATAAGTCAGTCTCATTTCCTTAGTGGGTTTCTAATTATTAGGACAAACCAAAAATTGAACGAAATCAATATCCTACCCCTTTTTACTTGTACTGTTTGGCGTATCCCATGTCATCACATGGATACCCTCCAGTACCACTTCAACTTTAATCAATCACATATATACAACTATTTTCACAATTAACAGTTTAGGAACAACAATAACATGTTATTTCCTAACAATTCTTACAAACAAGCAAGTAAGCAAACCACGTATTCACATCCTCATTCAACCCTGTAGGGCAAGGATGGGAAACCCCTCACCTGGACGGCTTCCTGATTCTGGTCCTGGAGTCACTCCTGCTCCAGACGATTCGTGGTTACCTAACAAACATATTTACATAATTATTGTCTTAATTCTATGCAAATCATATGCATATGCTATGCTCATGCCTTATAGATACGTTAAACTTTGCCAAGAACCAAGTCCTTGGTCTTAACCTTCTTCCTCTCTCTTAATACTCATTTTCACCTACAAGTGTTCGTATGTGACTTTTCACAACCAACCTTTCAACTCATATCCACATACAACATATGTGGCCGGATATCCTTTAAAATTGATAATTCACCTAATAAAAGCATTTCACTATTTAAATCAATCCCGAGCATCCACCACGGTCTAATCTAAATTCCTACTCATATCTTAGCTCCATATTCTAGATTGGATTGAGAGGTGTCTCTTTTATTACCGAATTAGTTTTCGGTTGAGACGGAATTACTCGGGTTCAATCCCTCGTATATTCCAACAATTCCTACTATTATATAACACCAATCCAACACACCAATCAATCCCAAATCAATTTATACTACACTTTAATCCTCTTTAAACTCCATTGTCCTATTGTTTCCAAATTGAATAACTTCCATCATTAATTTTCCAACACCTACACTTCCAAATACCTCTAAACAACCCAATAGCTTCAAATTAGGACCCAAAGTAATTTATTCATACCAATTAGGAATTTTCCAAAAATCCCTAAAATAGATAAATTTGGGGTTTGAGGGATTCGGGACTTTTTACCTCGATTCAATCGGATAGGATGATGGAATGGGGTAGAAAGAACTCCCGGTCACCTTCCTCGGCTTCGAAACGGCGGATTCCGGCGAAGATTCCGGCTAAAAATAGCTTTCCGTCGCGTCTCCCTCTCTCCTCTGTAGACCCGCGCCGGACCGCCTTCCTCCGGCGTCCAGCTTCGCCATCGACTGCTCCTGCCCCGGCGAACAGCGGCGTCGGCCTCCGACTGGCTCTCTCGCACTCACGTCCTTCCTCCCCGCTGCCCTTACCGTCGCCGGTCCTCTCTCTTTCACCTTCTTTCTTTTTTCTTTCTCTGCTTGCTTAAGTCTCGGCTTTGCTCTCTGGATGCAAAGAAATGAGGACCAATTTTAATTATAAGGGGGGGTCACGTGTGTGACCCCCTTCCTCCGCCATATACATATATATTTTTTTTAAAAAAAAGAATTGTATGTATATATACATATTTATATATATATATTTAATATATTATTTATTGTTAAAATTTGACTTTGGGGTTAATAGACTTACACCCAATATTTCCCGTTAGGTCCAAATTTTTGGTCCAAATAAAATTTCATTTATTTTAAATTTTCTCCTTTCCCTTCCAAATTAAATTAGGACCTTAACGTTGATTGGAAAATTTCCGGGTATTACAATATGAAAATTAGGGTATATTATTATGAATTTACAATTGATACAAAAATAGTGTTATGATTATTGATTTTGAATTAGCTTAATTCTTTTAATTAACGAAAATTGATTTAAAAAATCAGAGCATGCCAAGAGATATAAATATATAAAAAATATTATATTGAAGATATGTAATTATGAAATTAAATTAATTTCCAACATGGCACTTGTGTATAAATAAAATATAATTGATAAATATATATATATATATGGTAAATAAAACGCTTAAACAAAATTTTATAAAAAAATGCTTAAACAAAATTTATTTTAATTAATAATATATAGATATATAGATTTCCTTCCTCAGCATAGATCCATTTTGACGTTTTGATAGGTGTTGCATTAGGATTAGTATTTAGAGTTATCAAGAGTTCAAATTCACCCGTTGCAAGTCATTGAATCGATCTTAGGTTATATGTCTTCTTAAATTAAAAAAAAAATTAACACAGATCTTCAGACAAATTCAACGATTGAAAAATAGTGAAATTGAGCTCTTAATAGCACTCCCTCTTGTTATTAGTATTACTGTCAAAACGGTCCGGCCCGTTTATTAGGCGGGCTTGGGAATTGATGCCCAAGTCCGTGAGCTAAACGGGCTAGCCCGCGGACCACTTTTTTATTTTTTTAAATATGTTATTTTTTAAAAATAATTATAAAATTATATATTTACTTAAAAATGAGTACTTTTTTATTTTAAATTAATATTTTATTATTATTTAAATTATTTATACACATTATTAAAATAAAATTATTATTTAACACATAAAGTTACCTAAAACATATATATTTATACATATTTCAAACAAATATATATTAATTTTTCATTTTTAATTTTTTTAATTTTTTGCGGGCCGGCCCGTGGGGCCTGCGGGCTTAAACAAGCCAACCCGTTTATGTCCGTTTTTAAATGAATCTATTTTTTAATGTCCAAGCCCGCCTATTTAATAGGCAGACCGAAAAGTCCATTTTATCAGTACTAATTATTAGTGACACCTGTGTGGCTGTATCAAATGCTTCACAGTCAATTTAGTTGTTGACAAGGCAGAAGTGCATAGAATGTAAAATAGAAAAAATGAAATAGAATATGTCAAAAAAAATAGAATATGAAGTTTTTAAAAATGTTTTTTAAATTTATAAACTAAAAACAAAAATTACAAAATATTATAGCTCATAAAATAATTTCAATGATTTTTTTTATTTATTTAAATTTAATAATTATCATTAATAAACAAAAACAAATTTAAATTAGATAAAAAGTGCGTCAATTTTTAAGAAAGAAAAATCATTTAATTTTATTTAAGTTTTTGATAAAATAAACATTTAATTTAATTTAATATATTTTAATATAAAACTTATACTTTGTGTCTCTATATATTTTTATTATACTTTATTTTCGATTTTTTTGTATGCATATAAAAAATTAATTAAATATTACAATTGGAATTAATATAAAATCCTCCTCAGATTTTTTAATATGATATTTATTTATTTAAATCAATTAGTGATGAGGTCAACCGAAAAAATCAGTGCAAATTGATTCATGGATCATGCAAACATTTATGATATGATTAATTACAACAATCTGCATTAATTAAAAAGGTTATGCCAAGGAATGATCTCAGCCGTTGGCTTGGAGGTAAGCTAGATTTCTTCGAAGTATGACGTGACGAAATTGCAAAACATGACACTCCAGCCACGTGGCAAGAAATGACTTCATGTACTTGGCTTTAATAATATATATAGATATATAGATATATAGATATATAGATAATAATATATATATATATAATAGAATTTATATGGGGGGACCACGTGACCCCCATCCCATTTACACACACACCCATCCTCCCATTACACACACTCACAATTAAACAAATAAAAAAAGAAAAAGAGAATATGCAGGAGCAAAACGTGACCCCAAACAATTCAATTAACACACAAATAAAATAAGAGTAAAACACTGTTTTGGTCCTCCACATATGTCTTTTTTGTCAATTTGGTCCCCCATAGATCGGTGTTATCAATTTGGTTCCCCATAGATCAAACTGTTAGCAATTTGGTCATTCCGTTAATTAACTTGATGACATGTCAAGTTAAGTTGTAACTCAGCAATTTTTTCATCTATGTAGGCATAAATTAATTTAGAGTAATTTATTTTTTATTTAAAAAACCTTTTAAATTTAAAAAAATTTTAAAAAAACCTTTGGCATATCTCCTTTTAACGCAAAGAAGCATATTTGTGTCATTTTTTTTATTTTTTTTAATTTAAAAGGTTTTTTAAATAAAAAATAAATTACTCTAAATTAATTAATGCCTAGTCAGATAAAAAAATTGCCGAGTTACAACTTAACTTGACATGTCATCAAGTTAATTAACGGAAGGACCAAATTGTTAACAGTTTGATCTGTGGGGGACCAAATTGATAACACCGATTTGTGGGGGACCAAATTGACAAAGGAGGCATCTGTGGAGGACCAAAAGCAGTGTTTTACTCAATAAAATAATATATATATAATATGTTAAGTTAAGTGCCAAAACGTGAAGCAACAAACGCATAAAAAAAATTAGAACAGAAGCAGACTCACGCATACGGCCACGCACGAACCGAGAGCAGTAGCCAACGGACCGAGACGGAGAGGAAGCCACGGGAACCGGCCGGAAAATGCACGCCGGTGCCGGAGAAGGTGACCGGACTTCATCTTTCATCACCACCAAGCTCCCCATCCAATTGAAATCAAGTAAGAAAGCCCCAAACTCCCAAAACCCCAATTTCTCCAATTTTGGGTATTTTAGGAATTCTTCGAATAATTCCAATCGGGGCATTCCGGGGTTAAATTTGAACTTAGTGGATGTTATTGAAAGCTTGGGGAGGTTCAAATCGAAGTTAAATCGTAGGAATTGACCGGGTATGGAAATTAGGAAAATTGGGTTAGGAAATTGCTCTAAAATTCGAAATTGATAGTTTGATGCATGTTTAGGCTTGGATTGGAGTAGTATAAGTGTTATAAATGCTGGAAATAATTAAGGGAATAAAGCTCGAGTATTTACCATCTCAACCAGAACCCAATCCGATGAAAAAGAGGCAAAATACTAAGCCACAGTACCGTAAAGAGCTGTGCGGTGGGTTGGACACCTCGGTCTAAGTCCGTGGTGGACACCTAAGAACCCTTAAATTGGTCCTAAGGCTCTAAGTATACCCAATTATATTTTTATATATAATTAAAGAGGTAATATTTAAGCTTTTACTCGGCGAATAAGGGAGACGGTGGAATGAGTAAGCTAGAGCCTCTTTTGAACCGTGAATTTAATTCTTTAATTAGTTAAATACCCATATGAACACATGAAGGGAAATTTAGACAAGTGGAAATCTCTAACCTAAGCAGTTAGAGGTTCTAAATGGTTCGAAAGTGTGAAAGTCGAATATGAGACGTTCTGGACTTTTAGAAAGAGTAAATAAAACGACGTAACGAACTAAATAATTAGTTCTTAGAAATATCTAGAGGGTACATGAGCATTAGCATGACACGCGCATTTTTAGATGCTTAGTTACACATTCTAAATTTCCTAAATAAATATGTGTATAGGGCACCACAGAGCGATTGGAGCTTCAGGCACTCCGAGGACTAGGCCTAACTAGTAATGAAGTATAATATTCAACTAGTTCTCATAGGGCGTCTTTCAAGGTTAAATATGTTAGTTGAGTTTGTTTAGGTTGTCCGGGTAGATCGAGTTGGTTATCTTGGTCGGACAGACAGGATTCAGTTAACAGTAAGTATGCCGCATAGTGGCCATTACCTTGGTTTAACCGGGGTCAGACAAGTTGCCGGCTATTACTCTAAGCGTGCCTTGGAGTCATAAAGTTCCTAGTTTGATCAACTAGGTTCGAATAAGACATTGCCTTCGGGTCAGTATTTCTCTTAGCGTAACGCGGGGGACAGAAAGTGAAATGCCTTCGGGCCAGTATTTCTCTTAGCATAAAGCAGGAGACAGAAAGTGAATGCCTACGAGCATAACTATGTATGACTTATGAAAAGATATGATATATGTTTATGATTGGTTTACATAAACATGTTAGGAGCATGAATTAGGATTTTTAATTGTGAATATGATATATTGATTGCCTGATCATATTTAAGGTCACAATATAAATATGTTTCATGCGCATGTGGTTGTGGTTGCTCCCTTCCCCCAGCTGTAGTGGTACCCGCTGCTATGCCAAGGATGGGGTAGCTTCTCACTGAGTCTATTCGACTCACCCCCTATTTACATGTTTCAGATACAGGTGGTTCAGGAGTCAGGAATGCGTCCACTTCTTCTCAAGGAGGCGGACAACTCTGAAGACCGCACGCTTTGTTCGCGTCGGTAGTTATTTTGATTATGTATATGTGTTGTGATGTATATATATATATATGAATCCTTTTTGGGCGTGGCATATGTACGTCTACACCTGCTGCATATATATATGTCACACTTGAATTCTAGCATTGTCGGCTTCATACAGATTAAAGTTAGGTCTTGGTGATGGGAATATAGGCTATGATATAATATATATCATGTATATACGTATATGACTTCTGCATGCGACTAGGAAAGGTCACACACATTGAGGCATGTGATCAATACGTAAATTATATGTATGTGTGATTGAATACCTGTTTGTGTGAAAATATGGCTTCCGCATGTGAATAGGATAGATTACACGCATTGAGGCGTGTGATCAATATGTAAACTATATGTAAGCGTGTGATTGAATATGTATGACTGTATACAGGACTTCTGCATGTGAATAGGATAGATCACCTGCCCTGAAGCACGTGATCAATATGTATATTATATGTACTTGTGAATGAATATGTGTATATGTATAGACTGAAGCGGCGTTGAGCGAGCCGTGGATTGCAAACTGCTTAGGTCACCGGAAACGGATGACCATATATGTTATATATTGTTTTTATTAGAAAAGGGTTGTAATACCCGAGGGGCATTTTTTGAATCAAGTCAATTGTGTATAGTAAGACCTAGCATGGTCATCATTTGGAGTTGGAATGTAAGGACAAAATAAATAAATAAATAAATAAATGGACAATAGAAATAAATAATAATTTTGTGTATACATATAGATAAATAAAATTAAATAGGAATTGATGGGATAATATGAAATTGATAAAATTTATGAAATTGAAGTTAAGCATTTTGGCTAAAGAGAATAAAAATAAATTTTTTTAGAGTGAAATAAAAATTTTTGGGATATAATTAAGATTTTAATAGTTTCAGAGTTGAGAATTTAAGAAATTAAAATAAATATGAAAATTAGGTAGAAAAATTATAATCTTGTTTAAATGTGGTCATATGAATTATTCAAAGCTTATAGTTTAAATTTGAGAATTTTTTGAAAATAAAAATTATACTGGGTAGGAAATTTTCATCTGCAAGACACTCAATGACAGATATTTTTAATAGGCTTATGATTAGCCAAAATTTTCAAAATTTTGTTATTCTTACCTACAAATAAATATAGACAATAAAATCCATTCAAAACTCTATTTTACCCTACTCTAAAAGAAAAATGTCAAATACCAAGTTGCCCTTAAAAGGCCCTTACCCATATGAACCCACGATTTGCTCTGCTTCTGCGTTTTTTTTTTCTGCTGCTCCTTCCACTTTCTTTTCCTTCTCTTCACCACATTGTTCATCCTTTCCAATCTCAAGCCTCCACCCTCACTTAATTCTTGTTCCCACATCAATCTAAGATTCCCTCAAGTTTCTCTATTCTTTTGGAACATCAAAGAGCTTGGGTTACTCTTCCAAACCTCCATTTTCGGATTTTTACAAGGTGAGTTCCCAAAAACTTGTTTCCACCACTTGAATCATGATTTTCTTGTTAAGAATGAGTTACCCAATGATAGTATACCACCTTAGGTTCATTCTTGTGTATAAGAATCACCCTAATAATGAGTTCCATGAAGATTTGTACTATAGGGTTTGTGACCTACGAAATTTGGGGAAATTTATGGAATTGGAGGATTTTCTTGAACTTGATAATATTTATAAACTTTGAATGATTTGTTTGGATATTCTAAATGGTTTGGATAATGCCAAATGGTTGGGTTAGTGATATGTGAACCCTTTTGTGAAGGTAAGAATTTTCCATAATTAATTGATTTTCTATTGGTGGGGCTTGGAGAGCAACCAATGGAAGGAATTTAATTGTTTATACATTTCATTATTTTAAAGCTAGAGAAAACACCAAATGATGACCATAGCTTAGGTAGTGGAATTTAGGCATTGATATGTGTAGAAGTGGGAAATTGGTTAATATGGAGTTTATGGAAAGTTTGCTACACACATGTGTAGATAAGTAGTTTAATTGGTGTGGTTCTATTTGTTAGGACTCAAGTGCTTCCTTGGAGACAAGAGTGCTCAAGGGTTACTAAGTAAAACCGCTAAGGTGAGGGATTTCTCATCCTTGCCCTACAGGGTTGATTGAGGATGTGGATATGCGGTTTGCTTACTTGCCTATTTGTAAGGATTGTTTAGTGGTTAACATGCTATTATTGTTCCTAAATTGTTATCCATGAAAGTATTTGTATATGTGTGTTTGACTACAGGTAAAAAGGGTACTGGAGGGTATCCATGTGATGACATGAGGTACGCCGAACAGTACAAGCAAGGGGGTAAGTTGTTGATTGAGTCCAAGGTTTGGTTTACCATATTAATTAGAAACTCACCTAAGAAATCATAAAGAAAGTGTTGCTAACATCGACGTTTTATGGTAATTGAACTTAGGAAAGACCTTAGAGCTAGGTTATGATCTAAACCAAGGGTTTGGGAACAATATAAGGATTTATACGATCTCTTAATTGATTAGTGAGTCGTAGGGATGTCCACACTACCTAGGTAAAGTCAGTTTAGGATCGTAATGGGTAGATAGAGTCAGGATCCTAGCTGAAAGCTTGGGAAGAGAAACAAGTTAAAACAATTGCCTGTTGAGGCCATTGCCCTAGCTTGGCACTAGGGTCAGTTAAAGAGTAAAGCATTTGCCCGTTGAGGCCATTGCCCTAGCCTGGTACTAGGGTCAGTAAAAGACTAAAAGATTTGCCCGTTGAGGCCATTGCCCTAGCCTGGCACTAGGGTCAGTTAAAGATTAAGAGAAATTGCCCGTTGAGGCCATTGCCCTAGCCTGGTACTAGGGCCAGTTGAGTGATTTACAATTTTTATATGATATGTTAATTATGATTGTTTGATTATGAGAAGCATGATAGAAAAGCATGATCTGTAGGTTTATCTTTGATTTTAATGTGATATTAATAGTGCCTGATCGTAACATAACAAGTGATAAACTGGACTTTCATGCGTATGTGATTGTGGTTGTTTCCCTTTCCCCAGCTGTAGTGGTACCCGCTGCTATGCCGAGGATGGGAAGCTTCTCACTGAGTCTGTTTGACTCACTCCCTCTGCTTCAAAGTTTCAGATACAGGGGTCGGGCAGGCATCGACGTCTGGAAAGTGATACGGACATCAGACCATCCTTACGCACTTGTTCGCGTGGGTGGACACCTTTTGGTTATTTTGATTTCACTTGCTGTACATATTTTAAAGTTGTAAGAGTTGTATATATATATTTACAACTTTTGATATTTACCTACTCTAGAATTGTCGGCTTCACATGTACTTAAAGACAGGGTCCAGTTTGGGGAAGACTAGGATATATGTTTGAGTATATAAACTTCTGCATGTGAATAGGATAGATCATATGCATTGAGGCGTACGGTCAATATGATATGGATATATATTATGTGTGCTTGCTGCATGTGAATAGGATAGATCGTACGTATTGAGACGTCCGGTCAATATGATATTAATATTTACATTATGAGTGCTGATAAATATATCTATACACTGGATTGAGCTGAAGCGGTATTGAGCGAACCGTGGATTGCAGGTTAATTAGGCCACCAGTGAGGTGTGGCCACTAGTATGATATATATATATTGATTATATAGCAGGGTAGTTATAAACATGTTTACAGGATAAGGCTAACGGGTTTAGAGGTAAGAATCTATTCCCGTGCCGGTCACGTACTCCCGATGGCACTTGAGACCTCAGTTTCTATAATCACCATGACGATGGTCATTGCCCTATCCTGGCAATAGGGTCAGAAAGGTTTTATATGCTATGACGATAGCTTGAGGCTCAGAGAGTACATCTGGACGGGTATATGAGTTATATCCTGTTGAGGATACTTGTACATATTAATAAGGAGAAGAATTGTTGATCCTTCGGGAAAGATACAAAGAATCCTATTAATATGTGAGACCAAGGTAAGGAGACACGGGAGGAACCTACGGGTGAACCGTGAGCCTAACCTAGTAAAAGAGAAACCATCCTGTGGAGTTGGTCCAGGGTGTGTCAGTGGCCATGCTTCGAGACGTCGTGCCGTGCCTGCCATGTGGCCTGGTTGGGTAATGGACGAGTGGGCTCAAGCTATTGCCCCGTAGTAAGGGGTCAGGACGTTCCACATGGTGGCTATGCGTCAGTTGGTTGATAGATAGAGATTGATTGTGTTTGATTAATAGAATTGTCATGAGGTGACCAGTACCCAAGTGAATGAGTTAAGTATTATTTGATTAACAGAATTGTCACGAGGTGACCAGTACCCAAGTGAATGGGTTAAGTATGTTTTGCCACATGGTGGCCAGCAACCCGAGTGCATGGGTTCGAAGTGGGAAAGCCACGTAGTGGCTAGTAGATACCCCAGAGTTGGGGAGATTAAATAGATGTTTGTTTAGCATCTGTGTGTATGTACAAATTGCCTGTGCTTGCATATAATTGCTGATTGTGCAGCGTAGTGGTAACGTACAGGATTACGTCACCACACGTCTTGTTTGATTCAGACATGCTGAAACGTGAGAAGACCGGAAAGTAAAAGCTGGCACTATATGTTACATGTTTACTTGCTTATTGATGACGTGGAATAAATTGCTGCATGTTTACAGTTATTAAATGCATGTGAGTGTTTGGGTGAAATTTATGTTGTTGTGTGGTCGCCAAGAATGTATGCTAATTAACAGTAACCAATTGTTTTTGCATGTGGTTGTGTATGACTCCCAATCCCAGCGCCATGGTACCCGCCTTGCGCCGGGGATGGGAGAGTTCTCACTGAGTCGTGTGGTTAAGACTCACACCTCATGTTTACTACACAGAGACAGGTTAAGTAGAGGTGGAAGAAGTCTCGGTGGAACGAGGGACAAGCAAAACTTTCCAAGACCCACAACTTGTTCATGTGGGTGAATAAATTTTATTTACTTTATTATTGTATCATAAAGTAAAGGGTAGACGTACCTAATTAGATTGTATCACTAAATCTAGAACTGTCAGCTTCATACACCTTAAAGATCAGGATCCGTTAGATTTCAATGCAGGGAAAACTTGTTTCCAAAATATATATCTATACATATATCTGTTGCATGCGAATAGGATAGGCAGCATCTTCGGATGTGTAGCCAGTACACAGGTTATATATTATGTGTGTATTCCTATATCTATATCCTGAAGTGGCACTGGCCGTGGATTTGCTTGCCTAGGATAGGCCACCATTTCGGTGTAGCCATAGTATTATAAAGCATGTGAATGTATTTTTTCAATAATAGCTATTCTGTCAATTAGGTGATAAGGCTTACAGGCATAGGGATATTCCTTGTGTCTGTGCCGGTCACGGTCCTCTAAATGGGAGTCGTGACGAACTTGGTATCAGAGCCTGGTTGTTCTTTAAGGGTGGGAAGCTAACTAGTAGTCTCGGGTGTCAGTTGGGCTATCCATTACGAATCCGGACGTAACGGTGGATCCGACGGGCACTTGTGAGGTTGCTCAGGATGTTGAGTCATAAATTCTTTCGAGTCAACGCTTCAGGCATAGAATTTGTATGTGAAATTCTATGGAAAGCATATAACCTGTACATTACACAAGTACCGATGAGCACTAAGGCGTAAGGTGGGGTGGCAGGGACCCCGGGAACCTTAGGCCATAATAGGGAAAGGAGACATCCATCGAGGATGCTACATAGACACAAACACATTTGGTTGAATTGTACGCAGGAATGTGCTACAATGTGTGATTTTTTTACAAGTGTTAAATGAGAAGATGCGTCTGCTCTGTTAGCAGCGCGTTGTGTGCTATGATATAGGCACAAATTGTTTGATTTATCATATGGAATGCAAGTAGAATAGAAATATGCACTGAATGGTAGTTTAGGCTAGGAATGGTTTGTAAGGTGAAAGAAAAGACACGCTTGGCGTGTAGAAAAGAAATTAAGCCCATGGGGCGATTGAAATGGAAAGTTTACAGACAAGAATAAACAGGGCCAGGGGGCATGAGACCGACAGGAAGATGACCACGAGAATGGGTCACAACTGTGCGGTATGCTATGACACTGAAGGAAGTGAGTGGTCCTTCCTAGAAAGTAAACAGAAAAGAGGTGGTGTATGCCACAGTATAGAAGTAGAAGTCTACGGACTAGAAAATCAGGATACGGTATATGGAAGGGCAAAGTGGCCGAACCATATGCCGTAGAGATAGATGTTAAGAAGTAGAGGCATATGTAAACGTGTAAAGCGTGACCATATGCTGAACAGGAAACAGAGTAAATGGTAAGGCACAGGGTAGGAGCCTAGTCCAACCTTGCGCTCGATCCATGAACTGCTAGTTCCTTAAGCAAACAAGGGGGAAATGAAGGTGTTAAGCCCAACCAAACTCTCTTGGGTTGCTTAAGGAAGAGCATAAAGAATAGGATATTGACCACATGAGAAATTTTTGTAAAAGTCCTTTTTTTGGTTTTTCCGGATGAGAGATTCTGAAAGACCCTCAAACTTTTCTTGAAAATACTAGGGATAATCATTGGAACGCAAATTTTCATGAAAACTGTTTCTCAAATTGTGTCATTCCAATTGGTTAAACCCTAACCATTTACGAAAATCTTAGGCGTCATTTTCTAAGAAATAAACTTGAATTATTTTTTTTAAAAAAAAACGCAGGGTGCCTAAGAAAACTAACTCATGTGACCAATACCCTACCAAACAATAGTCCTTTTACAGGTAAGCTGTATAAGGATGGTAGATGTAGTTGAGAAATCACTCGCGGGGAGTAATTAAAGTTAATTAGACATCAAAAAGTACTAGAGAGTGCTAAGGTGCCAAGGGAGTATACAGGTAAACCTAAGGGTTAACAATTAAGGGTGCCATAGGGTGATTATGGACCCGAAATCATTAGACCGGAGCAGGTCTAGAAGTGGAAATGGGGGTAGATCGTCGGGTACCGTTCAGAGATAAGAAAATGAGTGCTATTGCGGTAGCTAGCTCTCGAACAAGATAACGTGAGAGATAAACCCCAAAGGGTCTCGTGGAGGCCCGAGGGGAGAGAAAGTAGACAGGGATAAGTAGTCCCATAAGGGGGGAAGAGTGGAAGCCTATAGGACCCCATAGGATAAGAGTCAAGTAGGAGGTGGAGAACCAACTACTATTGTAAGTGCATGTATAGTACACAGCTTGTATTGGACAAAGCTAGGTAAGCTAGTTCCATAGGTTGGTGAACCGTAAATCTGTTAGTCTGAAGCCCGTGTATGGGTGGAGACTGAGTGGATAAACCAAAAGTATAAATGGCCATGTGGGTGCCATAAAGGGAAAATTAACCGTAAGGACGGTTAATCGAGAAGGAGAATTTAATGAGTAATGAGTATTCAGAAATACTCGAAGAAAGAGTATCACGTAGATACGAAATGGAAAAGAAGAGAGTGAATACGGGAACGACGTCGAGTAAGCATCTGGGGATGCGAGCCAAAATGATAAAACAAGTATGCTACCGTTGGGGGCGATTGGAACCCAATGGGTAACACACTTGCAAGAGGCGGTATATGTTCGTGAACATATGCCACACCATAAGAAAGGAAAGAGTCAAACCGTGGGAGCGAATCCCGTTTGATCAAGGGGAGTAGAGCGTGTCCGGAAGGGTTCATGCTGGAGTTAATTGATCAAATATTCCAAGTAGGAATACAAGATCTAAGTGAGTTGTGGAGTCCGAGTGGGCCAAATTAGGGTAAAAGTCAACGGAAACCCAACGAGTAGAGCAAGCATAGGATGTGCAACTCTAAGTGGACTTACTTGAGGATGGTATAGATCCACAGTCATAGTCGTGTTAAGCGAGGCCTTCGGATGTGAAGACCAAACTGAGCCTTAGCCTGAGTAATGAGCATGATAGTAAGAAGGAGACTGAGGAGTTTCCATTATAAATATAAATGACTACAAGTAGTAGTCAGAGAAGAGTCTAAGTCGGTCAGACATAGGATGTCGACAGGGAGTAACCTGAAGCGGTTATGGAAACCACTAAGGGTAAGTGTAGAAGTTCGGAAAAGAAAGGGAAACACGAGTCATAAATGTAAGATCCTTTACCGTTTGGTGGAGAAACGGTTAGTGTAATACATAGTCGTGCTGGTGTCATGGCATTTACCTTCGTTAGGACACGAGTAGGGTAAACCGAGTCGGTAGTGAGTGTAACAACTTTGGAAGGGTTGAGTACACTAATGGCATAGAGTATAAACACCTACGAAGGGTGCATGCCGGGTAAGCGGTATGCCTAGATGTAGAGTAGAGGGTGTAGTAAGATGTAAGCGGCCTTTTCTGGAGAAGCCGTTTACAAAGAATATATTGGGGAAATACCAGCAGAAGGGTAGCTGCGTGGTAGTAGAGGATACTTAAGTACGGGGACTCCGATGTAAAGGAGTAGAGTTTATAGAAATAGAGCCTAGTGTCCTATGCAAATAGCTAGTGTCTTGGTGTGTTCCAAGACGGATATAAGAAGTCACTACGAAGGTAGCTAGTCGGACAAGCAGATTGAGTCAAGGTAAACCTCACTAGAGAAGGCAATGGTTAACTCCTCGGAGAACTAAATTGGAGCATGGCATGTGGTATGTGCCAGACACTCCATTGCAAAATTAGTAACACAAAGTGAATTGAAACTAGAAAAGTTAGGTATCCTAAGGGAATGATACGACGACAGATGAAGTTTGTCGGTTAACACCTCGCGGAGGGGTGGTTAACTACGAAACTAGAAATGCAAACGATCACAGAAAGAAGATGTAAAACCAGATAGAGACCTTGAGTCTCTAGGAAAGAAAGATGAACCGTAGGGTAAAACGGTAAACCTTCCACATTGAGGGAAACCATAGATAAAATTGAGCCAAGGGAGGGCAACAAGCCAACAACCCCACGAAGGAGATGAAATTCGGGGACCGAATTTCTTAAGGGGGGAAGAATGTAATACCCCGAAAAAATTCAAGGATTAAAGAATTATTTATTTAAAAATTCGAGGATTTAAGAATGACTTATTCCGGGGCTAGGAATTAAAACCTCAAAAGGAGTATAGGAAAAGTATGAAGGTTAAGGGAAACCGGAAAGGAACCGCGAAATTGTTCAAAATTTCAAGTAAAATAAAAGATGAAAGGAAGGAGTAAAATGTTTTTTTTTTCGAAATTAATTCAGGACCTACGAAATTAGAAACCAAAAATAAATAGGAGTGGGAAGTAAATTAAAATAATATTAGTTATTATTTGTTTAATTATTAATTAGTTTATTTTTATTATCTTTATTTTAAATATTTAAAAGGGTTATTTTTAAGAAAGTAGAAAGTGAAAGAAAAGAAGTAGAAAATAATTTTTGGATTTAATTCGGGACCTAAGAACTTGGAAATCTGAATTAAATAGGGAAGGGGATTAAATTAAAAATACAAATTTGTTATTATTTATTTAATTATTAATTAATTTATTTTTAATAATATTTATTTAATTATCTAATTATTATTATTTTATTTTAATTATATTTATTTATTTAGTTATTATAATTATTTTATTATTATAATTATTTAATATTATTTTGGGCGTGTCGTAGATTAAAAAAATATAAGAAAGGAAGATAAAAGAAAAGAAAGAAAAAGAAAGAGAAAAAGAGATAAGTGCGTGAGAGGAAGAGAGAGAGAGAGAAGACGTGAGGAAGAGAGAGAGAGGGTGGAGAGGTGAGGGAGGAAGAAGGGGAAGAGGAGGATTTTGCCGGAAAGGTGGTCGGAGAAGAGCTAGTCGACGCCGGGAAAAGTCACCGGAGCTCGGTTACAACATCTTCTACACCTCTCACCAATCGAATCAAGGTTGGTAACGCCAATTTCATTCTAAACCCTCAATTTTTCCATTTTTAGGGATTTCTTCGATTCACCTTCGATTGGGTTGTTTCGAGGGTAGATTGGGACCTAGAAAGTGTTCTTGAACACTTAGTTGGGGTAGGAATCAAGATTACATTCTCGGATTTGCCCAAATTCGAATTTGGAAGGATTTGGGGTTGAAATTTTAATTATTTCCAAATTGGGAAAAATTGTGATAATTAGGATTGAGCTTGGATTTTGAGTAAATAAGCTTGGACTGATATTATTAAAATTATATAGTTGAAATATTAGCTGAACAAGACCCGTGAAGAGCTGGCCCGAGGTTACTAAGGCCGGACCTTGGCGTTAATGTGCCGGGTCCCCGCTCGGTTTGCCCAAATACACTTTAAGGGTGATGTTGAGGGCTCCAAACCTCTTCTTTTCAATCTTAAACACCCTAGAATAATTCTAAATATGCTATCAAGCATCAAGAATTAATTTAGGTACTTTCTTGTTTCTCAAGGATGGAAACTTGCGGAACAATGAAGTCCAAATTCTAAAATGTCAATTTTATTCCTTCATAATTATTAGGAAGCCTTAAGTAGGATGAATTAGGGGTGTATTGAGGTTTAGAAATTAGATTTCTTAGAACCCAAGTAGGAAAACAAGTTGAATCAAAATGCTTAGACCTTCCAAAAATTAGGATTACATCCAAATCAAGCTAGATAAGCTTTCTAAGAAGTGAATACAAGTTGGATAGATGTTTAATACTCAAATCCAAGTATGTGAAACACTCAAGTAGGGTGTTATATGCGAGCAAGTCAAGTGTCCAAGGAAGGATACAAATAAGTCGGGATAGAGAAGTCCAATAAGACCAAGAGCTTGACTCTGTGGCAACCATGGAGTACATGAGAGAGTAATGGGGAGATAAATAACAAGTTAAGCTAAGTAATAACCTCATTAAAGTAAATGTTGTTCTTATAGGAACAAGGGCACGCAATAGAGTGCAACAGGAACTCCGAGGAGACTAAAGTTACAGGAGAGGATTGCATGGAAGGTTGGCAAAGGTGAGGGTTCTTCCATCTCTGCTCCTAGGGTTGTACGCTTATGTGGATTACATGAGTATGTATATTCTCTGCTTGTCTGGTATGTGTTAGCTAGAGATATAGAATGCTAAAAGAATGAAAGAACTAGAAAATAGGTTGTGGAAGATAGCTTGGAAAGGAAGACATAGGAGTAGAGTATAATTGTTTGCTATGATTGGTGTGTTACAAGTCCAACTCATACACTACGGAGGCAAGATGAGTATTTTATTAAATCTTTTCCACGACGGTGGCAAGAGTCCTTGTACGGAAGGGCAAAACTTTATTTTGAAAACTTGTCACGACGGTGACTTAAATTAAAAATCATGCAAAGGGAGTTATTGGTGGGTTTCGAATTTGGTTATGCTAGCGATGTGAGACATCGACTAGAACAACGTCAGATGGCACTTGAGACCTCAGTTTTTATAATCACCATGACGATGGTCATTGCCATATCCTAGCAATAGGGTCAGAAAGGTTTTATATTGCTATGACGATAGCTTGAGGCTCAAAGAGTGCATCTGGACGGGTATATGAGTTATATCCTGTTGAGGATACATGTACATATTAATAAGGAGAATAATTATTGATCCTTCGGGAAAGATACAAAGAATCCTATTAATATGTGAGACTAAGGTAAGGAGACACGGGAGGAACCTACGGGTGAACCGTGAGCCTAACCTAGTAAAAGAGAAACCATCCTGTGGAGTTGGTCCAGGGTGTGTCAGTGGCCATGCTTCGAGACGTCAAGCCTTGCCCGCCATGTGGCCTGGTTGGGTAATGGACGAGTGGGCTCAAGCTATTGCCCCATAGTAAGGGGTCAGGACGTGCCACATGGTGGCTATGCGTCAGTTGGTTGATAGATAGAGATTGATTGTGTTTGATTAATAGAATTGTCACGAGGTGACCAGTACCCAAGTGAATGGGTTAAGTATTGTTTGATTAACAGAATTGTCAAGAGGTGACCAGTACCCAAGTGAATGTGTTAAGTATGTTTTGCCACGTGGTGGCCAGCAACCCGAGTGCATGGGTTCTAAGTGGGAAAGCCACGTAGTGGCTAGTAGATACCCCAGAGTTGGGGAGATTAAATAGATGTATGTTTAGCATCTGTGTGTATGTACAAATTGCCTGTGTTTGCATATAATTGCTGATTGTGCAGCGTAGTGGTAACATACAGGATTACGTCACCACACGTCTTGTTTGATTCAGACATGCTGAAACGTGAGAAGATCGGTAAGTAAAAGCTGGCACTATATGTTACATGTTTACTTGCTGAAACGTGAGAAGATCGGTGGAACGAGGGACAAGCAAAACTTTCCAAGACCCACAACTTGTTCATGTGGGTGAATAAATTGTAATTGTAGTTTTATTTACTTTATTATTGTATCATAAAGTAAAGGGTAGACGTACCCAATTAGATAGTATCACTAAATCTAGAACTGTTAGCTTCACACAAAATAGGTATTTTCTAATTAAAAAATATAAGAAAAATATATGATGGTGGGAGAATGTAGGAGAGAGAAAATAGATATGATAGGTAGTTATTAAAAAAGTAGGGAAATAATAATTTCTTAATATTTAATTTATTTTTAAAATATAATTATAATTTTTATATTGTATTTTAAAAATTCAAAAAAAAATATCAAATATCCAATATGTTATTATTTAAAAATATAATAATAATTATTTTATATTATATTTTAAAAAAATTAAAGAATAAATTACATGCACGTACGTGCATGCGAAGCCTCTAGTATATTATATTCTAATTAATTATTATAAGAAGGGGAGTGGGGTGCCGGGGCTATAAGGGAGGGAAGAAGAGAAGAAAGAAATAAGAAAATAAGGGAAAGAGAGAGAGACGGATAGAAAGAAAGAAAGAAGGGGAAAAACGAGAGAGAGAGGGAGAAGAGGCGAGGAAGGAGAAGAGGAAGAAGAGGTGGGTTCGCCAGAAAAAGTCACCGAAGCTCGAGTACGACGTCTCCTACACCTCCCACCAATCGAATCAAAGGTTGGTAACCCCAATTTCATTCGAAAACCCCAATTTCTTCATTTTTAGGGATTTCTTCGATCCACCTTCGATTGGGTTGTTTCGAGGGTAGATTGAGACCTAGGAAGTGTTAACACTTAGTTGGGGTAAGAATCGAGGCTATACCCTCGGGTTTAGCTGAATTCGAATTTGAAAGGGTTTGGGGTAGAAAATTCTAAATATTCATAAATTGGGGAAATTATTGATAATTAGGATTGAGCTTGGATTTGAGTAAATAGGCTTGGATTGGAATTATTGAAACTATATTGTTGAATTATTAGCTTAACAAGACCCGTGAAGAGTTGACCCGAGGTTACTAAGGTTGAACCTTAACGTTAACGTGCCGGGTCCCTGCTCGGATTGCCCAAATACACTTTAAGGGTGATGTTGAGGGCTCCAAACTTCTTCTTTTCAATCTTAAACACCCTAGAATAACTCTAAATATGCTATCAAGCATCAAGAATTATTTTATGTACTTTCCTGTTTCTCAAGGATGGAAACTTGCGGAACAATAAAGTCCAAAATTTAAAATGGAAATTTAATTCCTTCGTAATTATTAGGAAACCTTAAGTAGGATAATTTAGAAGCATATCGAGGTTTAGTAACTCAAATCGAAGGCTCCAAAATCAATTCAAGGTGAGCGATAGTTATACGAAACCAAGTGTGTAGCACTTGAGACTCTCATGGAAGAGAGGGAAGACGGGTAAGACCAAGAACTCGGTTCTTGGCGACGTTTAGGTACATTTTAGGCACGAGCATTCCATATGCATATGAGTTGCATATAGTTAAGATTGTTAACCACGTGAGTGCAATTGTTAGGAAACCACGAATCATCTGGAGCGGGAGTTACTCCAGGACAAGCACAAGGAAGCCGTCCAGGTGAGGGGTTTCCCATCCTTGCCCTATAAGGTTGATTGAGGATGTGGATATGTGGTTTGCCTACTTGCCTATTTGTAAGAATTACCTAGTGGTTAACATGCTATTGTTGTTTCTAAACTGTTATATGTGAAAACATTTGTATATGTGTGTTTGACTACAGGTAAAGAGGTACTGGAGGGTATCCATGTGATGAAATGAGATACGCTGAACAGTACAAGCAAGGGGTTAAGTTGTTGATTGAGTCCAAGGTTTGGCTTACCCTATTAATTAGAAACTCATTAAAGAAATCGTATAGAAGTTGTTAGTAAACGTCGACGTTTTATGGAAATTAGAATTAGGGAAGACCTTAGAGCTAGGTTATGATCTAAACCAAGGGTCCAGGAACAATATGAGGATTAATACGATCTCTTAATTGATTAGTGAGTCGTAGGGATGTTCACACTACCTAGGTAAAGTCAGTTTAGGATAGTAATGGGTAGATAGAGTCAGGATCCCAGCTAAAAGCTAGGGAAGAGAAACAAGTTAAAACATTTGCCCGTTGAGGCCATTGCCCTAGCCTGGCACTAGGGTCAATAAAAGACTAAAATATTTGCCCGTTGAGGCCATTGCCCTAGCCTGGCACTAGGGTTAGTAAAAGACTAAACGATTTGCCCGTTGAGGCCATTGCCCTAGCCTGACACTAGGGTCAGTAAAAGACTAAAAGATTTGCCCGTTGAGGCCATTGCCCTAGCCCTGACACTAGGGTCAGTTAAAGATTTAAAATAAATTGCCCGTTGAGGCCATTGCCCTAGCCTTGCACTAGGGTCAGTTAAGTGATTTACAATTTTCAAATGATATGTTAAAAGTGTTTGCTTGACTATGACAAGCATGATAGAAAAGCATGATCCGTAGGTGTATCTTTGATTTTAATGTTATATTAATATTGCCTGATCGTAATATAACATTTGATAAACTGGATTTTCATGCGCATGTGATTGTGGGTGTTTCCCTTTCCCCAACTGTAGTGGTACCCGCCGCTACGCCGAGGATGAGAAGCTTCTCACTGAGTCTGTTTGACTCACTCCCTCTGCTTCAATGTTTCAGATAGAGGGATCGGGCAGGCATCGAGGTCCGGACAGTGATACGGACATTAGACCATCCTTTACGCACTAGTTCGCGTGGGTGAACACTTTTTGTTATTTTGACTCTTTCGGTTGTACATATTATAAGTTGTAAGAGTTGTGTATATATATTTATAGCTTTTGATATGTACCTACTCTAGACTTGTCGGCTTCACATGTACTTAAAGACAGGGTCCAGTTTGGGGGAAAAACTAGGATATATGTATGAGTATATAAACTACTGCATGTGAATAGGATAGATCGTATGCATTGAGGCGTACAGTCAATATGATATGGATATATATATTATGTGTGCTTGCTGCGTGTGAATAGGATAGATCGTATGTATTGAGACGTACGGTCAATATGATATGAATATTTATAATATGAGTGTTGATATATATATGTATACACTAGGCTGAGCTGAAGCGGTCTTGAGCGAACCGTGGATTGCAGGTTAATTAGGCCACCAGTGAGGTGTGGCCACTATTATGATTGTATATATTGATTGTATAGCAGGGTAGTTATAGTTATGTTTACAGGGTAAGGCTTACGGGTTTAGAGGTAAAAATCTATTCTTGTACCGGTCACGTACTCCCAATTTGGGGTCGTGACATAATTAGTTTTCACCGATGAGTGTTTCGAAAACTTGATATTCATTTTCCTTTTTTAATCATTTTTCGCCGATGATTGTTCTGAAAACTTGATATTCATTTTTATTTTTTTTAATCATTTTTCGTCGATGAGTGTTTCGAAAACTTGATAATCATTTTTCTTTTTTTAATCAGTTTTCGCCAATGAGTGTTTCGAAAACTTGATAGTCATTTTTCGTTTTTTAAATAATTTTCTCCGATGAGTGTTTCGAAATCGTAATATTCATTTTTCTTTCTTTTAAATAGTTTTCACCGTTGAGTGTTTCGAAAACTTGATATTTATTTTTCTTTTTCTTAATCAGTTTTCGCCTATTAGTGTTTCGAAAACGTGATATTCATTTTTCTTTATATAATTAGTTTTCACCGTTGAGTGTTTCGAAAACTTGATATTCATTTTTCTTTTCTTAATCAGTTTTCGCCGATGAGTGTTCTGAAAACTTGATATTCATTTTTCTTTTTTTAATAAGTTTTCGCCGATGAGTGTTTTGAAAACTTGATATTCATTTTTCTTTTTTTAATCATTTTTCACCGATGAGTGTTTCGAAAACTTGATATTCATTTTTCTTTTTTAATCAGTTTTCACCGATGAGTGTTTCCAATACTTGATATTGATTTTCCATTTTTAATCAGTTTTCGCCGATGAGTGTTTCGAAAACTTTATATTCATTTTTATTTTTTTAATCAGTTTTCGTCGATGAGTGTTTCAAAAACTGGACATTCATTTTTCTTTTTTTAGTAAGTTTTCGCTGTTGAGTGTTTCGAAAAATTGATATTAATTTTTCTTTTTTTAATCAATTTTCGCCGATGAGTGTTTTCGAAAACCTGATATTCATTTTTCTTTTTTTAATCAGTTTTCGCCGATGAGTGTTCTGAAAACTTGATATTCATTTTTCTTTTTTTAATTAGTTTTCACCGATCAGTGTTTCGAAAACATAATATTCATTTTCCTTTTTTAATCAATTTTCGCCGATGAATGTTTCGAAAACGTGATATTCATTTTTCTTTATTTAATTAGTTTTCACCGATGAGTGTTTCGAAAACTTGATATTCATTTTCCTTTTTTGATCAGTTTTCGTCGATGAAGGAGATGAAATTCGGGGACCGAATTTCTTAAGGGGGGAAGAATGCAATACCCCGAAAAAATTTCAAGGATTAAAGAATGATTTATTTAAAATTTTGAGGATTTAAGAATGATTTATTTCAGTGCTAGGAATTAAAACTCTAAAAAAAAAGAATATAGAAAATGTATGAAAGTTAAAAGAAATCGGAAAGGAATTTTTTTTCGAAGATTGTAATACCCGAGGGGTATTTTTGGAATCAAGTCAAATATATAGTAAGACTTAGAATGGTCATCATTTGGAGTTGGAATGTAAAATAATAATAATAATATATAAACAAGTAAATAAATATATATATATATATAGATAAATAATCCTAATTAAGAAATGATGGGATAATTTGAAATTGATAGAATTTTTATGTTGAGGTTGGACATTTTGACTAAATAAAATAAAAATAATTTTTTGGAAAGAAATAAGAATTTTTGGGTTATTACTAGGATTTTAATGGCTTTAGATTTGGGAATTTGATAAATTAAAATAAATAATAAATTCCAATAGAAAAATATAAATTGGGTTAAATATGAATCATATAAATTATTTCGAGCTTATAGTTTAAATTTGAGAATTTTTCAGAAATAAAAATTGTACTGGGTAGAAAATTCTCATCTGCTAGAGACTCAGTGACAGATATTTTTAATAGGCCTATGATTACCAAAAATAAATCTAGATGAGAAAATCCAATCAAAACTCTATTTTACTATATCCCAAAAGTTGTCAAATGTCTAAATTACCCATAAATCTCTCAACAACTCATTAGAAAACATTATTTTTAACTCCAGAGGAGCATTCTCACACCACTTCCCTTCCACTCATCTTCTTCCTCTTCCTCCCAACTCTCTCTTAGGGCATGGAAGATTTTGCAAAATCTTCACATTCCAACTAGATTTGTTGCTTCCTACCACCAATCTAAGACTCTCTCAAGCTTCCTCCACCATTGTTGAGCATCAAGGAGCTTGGGCAATCTCCCACAAACTCCAAAATCGAATTTCCTCAAGGTGAGTCACTAAAATCTTGTCTCCACCACTTAAATCTTAGATTTCTTGTTAGAAATGAGTTATCTATCAATAGTATATCACCTTAGAATCATTTTTGAGCACAGAGATCATCCAAATATTGAGTTTTATGGAGATTTCTACTCTATAGTTCATGACCTACGGGCACTTGTGAGGTTGCTCAGGATGTTGAGTCATAAATTCTTTCGAGTCATCGCTTTAGGCATATAATTTGTATGTGGAATTCTATGCAAAGCATATAACCTGTACAGTACACGAGTGCCGATGAGCACCAAGGCCTAAGGTGGGGTGGTAGTGACCCCAGGAACCTTCGGACGCCGTAATATGGAAAGGGGATATCCATGGAGGATGCTACCTAGACACAGACACATTTGGTTGAATTGTAGGCAGGAATGCGCTACAATGTGTGATTGTTTTGCAGGTGTTAAATGAGACGATGCGTCTGCTCTGTTAGTGGTGCATTGTGTGCTATGGTATAGGCACAAGTTGTTTGATTATCGTATGGAATGCAAGTAGAATAGAAATATGCAGTGAATGGTAGTTTAGGCTAGGAATGGGTTGTAAAGTGAAAGAAAAGACACGCTTGGCGTGTAGAAAAGAAAGTAAGCCCATGCGACGATTGAAATGGAAGGTTTACGTACAAGAATAAACAGGGCCAGGGGGCATGAGACTGACAGGATGATGACTACGTGAATGGGTCACGACTGTGCGGTATGCTATGGCTGAAGGAAGTGAGTTGTCCTTCATAGAAAGTATTTAGAAAAGAGGTGGTGTATGACACAGTATAAAAGTAGAAGTCTACGGACTAGAAAAATCAGGATACGGTATATGAAAGGGAAAGTGACCGAACCATATGCCGTAGAGATAGATGTTAAAAAGTAGAGGCATATGTAAACGTGTGGAACGTGACCATATGCCGAGCAGGAAACAGAGTAAATGGTAAGGCACAGGGAAGGAGCCTAGTCCAACCCTACGCTCAATCCATGAACTGTTACTTCCTTAAGCAAACAAGGGGGAAAAGAAGGGATTAAGCCCAACCTAACTCTCTTGGGTTGCTTAAGGAAGAGCATAAAGAATAGGATATTGATCACATGAGAAATTTTTATAAAAATCTTTTTGGTCTTTTCGGAAGAGAGATTCTGAAAGACCCTCAAACTTTTCTTGAAAATACTAGGGATAACCATTGGAAGGCAAATTTCAGAAAACTCTTTCTCAATTTGTCTCATTCCAATTGGTTAAACCCTAACCATTTACGAAAACCTTAGGCGTCATTTTCTAAGAAATAAACTTGAATTAATTTAAAAAAAAACCCGCAGGGTGCCTAAGAAAACTAACTCATGTGACCAATACCCTACCAAACAATAGTCCTTTTACAGGTAAGTCGTGTAAGAAGGGTAGATGTAGTTGAGAATTCACTCGCTTGGAGTGATTAAAGTTAAGTACACATCGAAAAGCACTAGAGAGTGCTAAAGTGCCAAGGGAGTATACAGGTAAACCTAGTGGTTACCAGTTAAGGGACCATAGGGTGATTATGGACCCGAAAGTATTAGACCGGAGCAGGTCTAGAAGTGGAAATGGGCGTAGACCTTCGAGTACCGTCCAGAGATAAGAAAATGAGTGCTATTGCGATAGATAGCTCTCAAGCGAGATAACGTAAGAGATAAACCCCAAAGAGACTCGTGGAGGCCTGGAGGGAGAAAAAGTAGACATGGATAAGTAGTCCCATAAGGGGGAAGAGAAGCCTATAGGACCCCATAGGATAAGAGTCAAGTAGGAGGTGGAGAACCAACTACTACCGTAAGTGGATGTATAGTACACAGATTGTAGTGGACATAGCTAGGTAAGCTAGTTCCACATGTTGGTGAACCGTAAATCCGTTAGTCTGAAGCCGTGTATGGGTGGAGACTGAGTGGACAAACAAAACGTATAAATGGTCATGTGGATGCCATAAAAGGAAAATTTACCATAAGGACGGTTAATCGAGAAGAAGAATTTAGTGAGTAACGAGAATTGAGAAATACTCGAAGAAAGAGTTTCACCCGTAGGTACGAAATGGAAAAGAAGAGAGTGAATACGGGAACGGAGTCGGGTAAGCATCTGGGGATGCGAGCCAAAATGATAAAACAGGTATGCTACTGTTGGGGGCGATAGGAACCCAACGGGTAACACACTTGCAAGAGGCGGTATATGTTCGTGAACATATGCCACACCGTAAGAAAGGAAAGAGTCAAACTGTGGGAGCAGATCCCGTTTGGTCAAGGGGAGTAGAGCATGTCCAGAAAAGTTCATACTGGAATTAACGGATCAAGTATTCCAGGTAGGAATACAGCATTTAAGTGAATTGAGGAGTCCGACTGGGCCAGGTTGGGGTAAAAGCCAACGGAAACCCAAAGAGTAGAGTTACCAAAGGATGTGCAACTCTAGGTAGAGTAACCTGAGGATGGTATAGATGCACATTCATAGTCGTGTTAAGCGAGGTCTTCGGATGTGAAGACCAAACTGAGCCTGAGGCAGAGTAATGAGTATGATGGTAAGGAGGAGACTGGTGAGTTTCCATCATAAACAGAAATGACTACAAGTAGTAGTTAGAGAAGAGTCTAAGTCAGTCAGACATGGGATGTCGACAGGGAGTAACCTAGAGTGGTTATGGAAACCACTAAGGGTAAGTGTAGAAGTCCAGAAAAGAAAGGGAAACATGAGTCATAAATGTAAGATCCCTTACCGTTTGGTGGAGAAACGGTAAGTGTAATACATAGTGGTGCTAGTGTCATGATATGTAGCTTCGTTAGGAGATGAGAAGGGTAAACTGAGTCGGCAGTGAGTGTAACAACCTCGGAAGGGTTGGGTACACTGATGGCACAGGGTATAAACACCTACGTAGGGTGTATGCCGTGTAAGCGGTAAGTCTAAATGTAGAGTAGAGGGTGTTTTAAGATGTAAACGGACTTTTCTGGAGAAGTCGTTTACAAAGAATATATCGGGGGAATACCGGTAGAAGGGTAGCTGCTTGATAGTAGAGGATACTTAGGCACGGGGACTACAAGGTAGGGGAGTACTTTATAGAAATAGAACCTAGTGTGCTATGCAAATAGCTAGTGTCTTGGTGTGTTCCAAGACGGATATAAAAAGTCACTATGAAGGTAGTTAGTCGGACAAGCAGATTGAGTCAAGGTAAGCCTCACTAGAGAAGGCAATAGTTAACTCCTCGGAGAACTAAAATGGAGCATGGCATGTGGTGCGTGTCAGACACTCCATTGCAAAATTAGTAGCGCAAAGTGAATTGAAATTAGGAAAGTTAGGTATCCTCGGGGAAGGATGCGATGACAGATGGAGCCTGTCGGTTAACACCTCGTGGAGGGGTGGTTAACTACGAAACTAGGAATACAAACAGTCACAGAAAGGGATGTAGAGACTAGATAGAGACCTTGAGTCTCTAGGAAAGAAAGATGAAACCGTAAGGTGAAACGATAAAACTTCCACATTGAGAAGAACCATAGGTGAAATTGAGGCAAGGGGATAACAAGCCAACAACCCCATGAAGGAGATGAAATTCGGGGACCGAATTTCTTAAGGGGGGAAGAATGTAATACCCTGGAAAAATTTCAAGGATTTAAGAATGATTTATTTTTGGAATCAAGTCAAATATATAGTAAGACTTAGAATGGTCATCATTTGGAGTTGGAATGTAAGATAATAATAATAATATATAAACAAGTAAATAAATAGAAATATGTTTATATATATAGACAAATAATCCTAATTAAGAAATGATGGGATAATATGAAATTGATAGAATTTTTATGTTGAGGTTGGACATTTTGACTAAATAAAATAAAAATAATTTTTTTGGAAAGAAATAAGAATTTTTGGGTTATTATTGAGATTTTAATTGCTTTAGTTTTGGGAATTTGATAAATTAAAATAAATAATAAATTCAAATACAAAAATATAAATTGGGTTAAATATGAATCATATGATTTATTTCGAGCTTATAGTTTAAATTTGAGAATTTTTCAGAAATAAAGATTGTACTGGGTAGAAAATTCTCATCTGCTAGAGACTCAGTGACAGATATTTTTAATAGGCCTATGATTACCCAAAATTTTGTAAATTTTCCTATTCTTACCCAAAAATAAATCTAGATGAGAAAATCCAATCAAAACTCTATTTTACCATATCCCAAAAGTTGTCAAATGTCTAAATTACCCATAAATCTCCCAACAACTCATTAGAAGACATTTTTTTTTTTAACTCCAGAGGAGCATTCTCACGCCACTTCCCTTCCATTCATCTTCTTCCTCTTCCTCCCAACTCTCTCTTAGGGCATGGAAGATTTTGCAAAATCTTCACATTCCAACTAGATTTGTTGCTTCCTACCACCAATCTAAGACTCTCTCAAGCTTCCTCCACCATTGTTGAGCATCAAGGAGCTTGGGCATTCTCCCACAAACTCCAAAATCGGATTTCCTCAAGGGGAGTCACTAAAATCTTGTCTCCACCACTTAAATCATAGATTTCTTGTTAGAATTGAGTTATCTATCAATAGTATATCACCTTAGAATCATTTTTGAGCATAGAGATCATCCAAATATTGAGTTTTATGGAGATTTCTACTCTATGGTTCATGACCTGCGAATTTGGAGAAAGTTTTGGAAATTGTGGATTTCCTTGATGCTTGTTGGTATGTATGAACTTTAAATTATATGTTTAGATATTTTAAATGATTTGGAATGATGCCCAATGGTTAGGTTGGTGATATGTGAACCCTTGATGAAAGTTAGGACTTCCCATATTTGGCAAAATTTCCATTAATGGAGCTTGGAGAGTGAACAAGGTTGTGAGATTAATTAATTATGTATTAAATTGTGTTTAATCTAGAAAGAACGCCAAATGATGACCATAGGCTAAGTAAATGAACTTGGGGGTTGGATAAATGTAAGAAGTCATAAGAAAAGAAGTTAGGAAATTGTATGAAATTTGATATCGATTGAATTGGTTGTATTTGATAGGGTTCAAGTACTTCCTTGGAGACCAGAGCGCTCAAAGGGAATGCTAAGTGAAGCGGTCAAGGTGAGGGTTCTTCCATCTTTGCTCCTAGGGTTGTATACTTGTGTGGATTACATGAGTATGTACATTCACTGCTTGTCTGGTATGTGATAGCTAGAGGTATAGGATGTTAAAAGAATAAAGGAACTAGAAAATAGGTTGTGGAAAGTAGCTTAGATAGGAAGACATAGGAGTAGAGAGTAATTGTTTCCTATGATTGGTGTGTTACAAATCCAACTCATACACTCCGGAGGCATGATGAGTATTTTATTAAATCTTTTACACGACGGTGGCAAGAGTCCTTGTACGGAAGGACTAACTTTTTATTTTGAAAACTCGTCACGACGGTGACTTAAATTATAATCATGCAAAGGGAGTTATTGGTGGCTTTCGGATTTGGTTATGCTAGTGATGTGAGACATCGACTAGAACAACGTCATATGGCACTTGAGACCTTAGTTTTATAATCACCATGACGATGGTCATTGCCCTATCCTGGCAATAGGGTCAGAAAGGTTTTATATTGCTATGATGATAGCTTGAGGCTCAGAGAGTGCATCTGGACGGGTATATGAGTTATATCCTGTTGAGGATACTTGTACATATTAATAAGGAGAGGAATTGTTGATCCTTCGGGAAAGATACAAAGAATCCTATTAATATGTAAGACCGAGATAAGGAGACACGAGAGGAACCTACGGGTGAACCGTGAGCCTGATCTTACAGAAGAGAAATCATCCTGTGGAGTTGGTCTAGGGTGTGACAGTGGCCATGCTTCGAGACGTCGTGCCATGCCCGCCATATGGCCTGGTTGGGTAATGGACGAGTGGGCTCAAGCTATTGCCCCGCCGCAAGGAGTCAGAGCGTGCCACGTTGTGGCTACGTATCAGTTGTTTGATAGATAGAAGTTTATTGTGTTTGATTAATAGAATTGTCACGAGGTGACCAGTACCCAAGTGAATGGGTTAAGTATATTTTGCCACCTGGTGGCTAGCAACCCGAGTGCACGGGTTCGAGGTAGAAAAGCCATGTAGTGACTAGAAATTACCCCAGAGTAGGGGAAGTTAAGTAGATGTATGTTATAGTGTCTGCGTGTACTTAAACAATTGTCTGTGTTTGCATATAATTGTTGATTGTGCAGCGGAGTGGTGACGTACAGGATTACGTCATCACAAAGTCTTGTTTGATTCAAACATGCTGAACGTGAGAAGACCAGTAAGTAAAAGCCGTCACTATATGTTACATGTTTACTTGCTGATTGATGACGTGGAATAAATTGCTGCATGTTTACAGTTATTAAATGCATGTGAGTGTTTGAGTGAAATTTCTGTTGTTGTGTGATCACCAAGAATGTATGCTAACAACAGTAACTAGTTGTTTTTGCATGTGGTTGTGTATGACTCCCAAACCCAGCGCTATGGCACCCACCTTGCGCCGGGGATGGGAGAGTCCTCACTGAGTCGCGTGGTTAAGACTCACGCCTCATTTTTATTGCACAGAGACAGGTTAAGTACAGGTGGAAGAAGTCTCGATGGAACGAGGGTTGAGCAACACTTTTCCAAGACCCACAACTTGTTCATGTGGGTGAATAAAGTGTAATTGTAATTTAATTTACTTTATTATTGTATCATAAAGTAAAGGGTAGACATACCCAATTATATTGTATCACTAAATCTAGAACTGTCAGCTTCACACACTTTAAAGATCAGGATCTGTTAGATTAAGATGCAGGGAAAACTTGTTTCCAAAAATATATATACATATATCTGTTGCATGTGAATAGGATAGGCAGCATCTTCGGATGTGTAGCCAATACACAGGTTATATATTATGTGTGTTTTCCTATATCTATATCCTGAAGCGGCACTGGCCGTGGATTTGCTTGCCTAGGATAGGCCACCATTTCAGTGTAGCCATGGTATTATACTGCATATGGATGTATTTTCAATAATAGATATTCTGTCAATTAGGTGATAAGGCTTACAGGCATAGGGATATTCCCTATGTCTATGTCGGTCACGGTCCTCTAAACGGGGGTCGTGATAAACTTGGTATCAGAGCCAGGTTGTTCTTTAAGGGTGTGAAGCTAACTAGTAGTCTCGAGTGTCAGTTGGGCTATCCATTATGAATCCAGATGTAACGGTGGATCCGACGAGCACTTGTGAGGTTGCTCAGGATGTTGAGTCATACATTCTTTTGAGTCATCGCTTTAGGCATAGAATTTGTATGTGAAATTCTATGCAAAGTATATAACCTGTATAGTACACGAGTGCCGATGAGCACCAAGGCCTAAGGTGGGGTGGTAGTGACCCCCGGAACCTTCGGACGCCGTAACATGGAAAGGAGATATCCATGGAGGATGCTACCTAGACACAGACACATTTGGTTGAATTGTAGGCAGGAATGTGCTACAATGTGTGATTGTTTTGCAGGTGTTAAATGAGACGATGCGTCTGCTCTGTTAGTGGTGCATTGTGTGCTATGGTATAGGCACAAGTTGTTTGATTATCGTATGGAATGCAAATAGAATAGAAATATGCAGTGAATGGTAGTTTAGGCTAGGAATGGGTTTTAAATTGAAAGAAAAGACACGCTTGGCGTGTAGAAAAGAAAGTAAGCCCATGGGGCGGTTGAAATGGAAGGTTTACAGACAAGAATAAACAGGGCTAGGGGGCATGAGACTAACAGGATGATGACTACGTGAATGGGTCATGACTGTGCGGTATGCTATGGCTGAAGGAAGTGAGTTGTCCTTCCTAGAAAGTAATTAGAAAAGAGGTGGTGTATGCCACAGTATAAAAGTAGAAGTCTACGGACTAGAAAAATCAGGATACGGTATATGAAAGGGCAAAGTGGCCGAACCATATGCCGTAGAGATAGATGTTAAGAAGTAGAGGCATATGTAACCGTGTGGAACGTGACCATATGCCGAGCAGGAAACATAGTAAATGGTAAGGCACAGGGAAGGAGCCTAGTCCAACCCTGCGCTCAATCCATGAACTGTTACTTCCTTAAGCAAATATGGTGGAAAAGAAGGTATTAAGCCCAACCAAACTCTTTTGGGTTGCTTAAGGAAGAGCATAAAGAATAGGATATTGATCACATGAGAAATTTTTATAAAAATCTTTTTGGTCTTTCCGGATGAGATTCTGAAAGACCCTCAAACTTTTCTTGAAAATACTAGGGATAACCATTGGAAGGCAAATTTCATGAAAACTCTTTCTCAATTTGTCTCATTCCAATTGGTTAAACCCTAACCATTTAGGAAAATCTTAGGCGTCATTTTCTAAGAAATAAACTTGAATTAGTTTAAAAAAAAACCGCAGGGTGCCTAAGAAAACTAACTCATGTGACCAATACCCTACCAAACAATAGTCCTTTTACAGGTAAGTCGTATAAGAATGGTAGATGTAGTTGAGAAATCACTCGCTTGGAGTGATTAAAGTTAAGTACACATCGAAAAGCACTAGAGAGTGCTAAAGTGCCAAGGGAGTATACAGGTAAACCTAGTGGTTACCAGTTAAGGGACCATAGGGTGATTATGGACCCGAAAGTATTAGACTGGAGCAGGTCTAGAAGTGGAAATGAGCGTAGACCTTCGAGTACCGTCCAAAGATAAGAGAATGAGTGCTATTGCGATAGATAGCTCTCGAACTAGATAACGTAAGAGATAAACCCCAAAGAGACTCTTGGAGGCCCGAGGGGAGAGAAAGTAGACATGTATAAGTAGTCCCATAAGGGGGGAAGAACGGAAGCCTATAGGACCCCATAGGATAAGAGTCAAGTAGGAGGTGGAGAACCAACTACTACCGTAAGTGCATGTATAGTACACAGATTGTAGTGGACATAGCTAGGTAAGCTAGTTCCACAGGTTGGTGAACGGTAAATCCGTTAGTCTAAAGCCGTGTATGGGTGGAGACTGAGTTGACAAACCAAACATATAAATGGTCATGTGGATGCCATAAAAGGAAAATTTACCATAAGGACAGTTAATCGAGAAGGAGAATTTAGTGAGTAACGAGAATTGAGAAATACTCGAAGAAAGAGTACCACACGTAGGTACGAAATGGAAAAGAAGAGAGTGAATACGGGAACGGAGTCGGGTAAGCATCTGAGGATGCGAGCCAAAATGATAAAACATGTATGCTACTGTTGGGGGCGATTGGAACCCAACGGGTAACACACTTGGAAGAGGCGGTATATGTTCGTGAACATATGCCACACCGTAAGAAAGGAAAGAGTCAAACCGTGGGAGCGGATCCCGTTTGGTTAAGGGGAGTAGAGCATGTCCAGAAAAGTTCATACTGGAATTAACGGATCAAGTATTCTTGGTAGGAATACAGGATTTAAGTAAATTGAGGAGTCCGAGTGGGCCAGGTTGGGGTAAAAGCCAATAGAAACCCAAAGAGTAGAGTTAGCATAGGATGTGCAACTCTAGGTGGACTAACCTGAGGATGGTATAGATCCACAGTCATAGTAGTGTTAAGCGAGGTCTTCGGATGTGAAGACCGAACTGAGCCTGAGGCAGAGTAATGAGTATGATGGTAAGGAGGAGACTGGTGAGTTTCCATCATAAACAGAAATGACTACATGTAGTAGTAAGAGAAGATTCTAAGTCAATTAGACATGGGATGTCGACAGGGAGTAATTTGGAGTGGTTATGGAAACCACTAAGGGTAAGTGTAGAAGTCCAGAAAAGAAAGGAAAACATGAGTCATAAATGTAAGATCCCTTACCGTTTGGTGGAGAAATGGTAATTGTAATACATAGTGGTGCTAGTGTCATGACATGTAGCTTCGTTAGGACACGAGAAGGGTAAACCGAGTCGGCAGTGAGTGTAACAACCTCGGAAGTGTTGGGTACACTGATGGCACAGGGTATAAACACCTACGTAGGGTGTATGCCGTGTAAGCGATAAGTCTAAATATAGAGTAGAGGGTGTTGTAAGATGTAAATAGACTTTTCTGGAGAAGTCGTTTACAAAGAATATATCGGGGGAATACCGACAGAAGGGTAGCTGCTTGATAGTAGAGGATACTTAGGCACGGGGACTCCGAGGTAGGGGAGTACTTTATAGAAATAGAACCTAGTGTGCTATGCAAATAGCTAGTGTCTTGGCGTGTTCCAAGACGGATAAAAGAAGTCACTACGAAGGTAGTTATTCGAACAAGCAGATTGAGTCAAGGTAAGCCTCACTAGAGAAGGCAATAGTTAACTCCTCGGAGAACTAAAATGGAGCATGGCATGTGGTGCGTGTCAGACACTCCATTGCAAAATTAGTAGCGCAAAGTGGATTGAAATTAGGAAAGTTAGGTATCCTCGGGGAAGGATGCGATGACAGATGGAGCCTGTCGGTTAACACCTCGCGGAGGGGTGGTTAACTACGAAACTAGGAATACAAATAGTCACAAAAAGAAGATGTAGAGACCAGATAGAGACCTTGAGTCTCTAGGAAAGAAAGATGAAACCGTAGTGTAAAACGATAAAACTTCCACGTTGAGAGGAACCATAGGTGAAATTGAGCCAAGGGGATGACAACAAGCCAACAACCCCATGAAGGAGATGAAATTCGGGGTCCGAATTTCTTAAGGGGGGAAGAATGTAATACCGCGAAAAAATTTCAAGGATTAAAGAATGATTTATTTAAAATATCGAGGATTTAAGAATGATTTATTTCGGGGCTAGGAATTAAAACTTAAAAAAAAAAGAATATAGAAAACGTATGAAAGTTAAAAGAAGCCGGAAAGAAATTTTTTTCGAAGATTATAATACCCGAGGGGTATTTTTGGAATCAAGTCAAATATATAGTAAGACTTAGAATGATCATCATTTGGTGTTGGAATGTAAAATAATAATAATAATATATAAACATGTAAATAAATAGAAATATGTATATATATATATATATATATATATATATATATATATATATATATATATAGACAAATAATCCTAATTAAGAAATGATGGGATAATATGAAATTGATAGAATTTTTATGTTGAGGTTGGACATTTTGACTAAATAAAATAAAAATAATTTTTTGTAATGAAATAAGAATTTTTGGGTTATTATTAAGATTTTAATTGCTTTAGATTTGAGAATTTGATAAATTAAAATAAATAATAAATTCAAATACAAAAATATAAATTGGTTAAATATGAATCATATAAATTTGTTAAATATGAATCATATGAATTATTCTTTCAATTAGGTGATAAGGCTTACAGGCATAGGGATATTCCCTGTGTCTGTGCCGGTCACGGTCCTCTAAACGGGGGTCGTGATACCCTAGTAGGCACTAATTCTCCCTCTTTATTTTGGACTACTGTGATTCCAGATTTCTTAGGGACAACTTGGATAGGACTAACCCATTGACTATCAGAAATAGGATATGTGACACCAGCATCTAATAATTTCACTATTTCCTTTTTTACAACTTCCATCATATGTGGGTTTAGCCTACGTTGTGGTTCCCTAGAGGGTTTGGCATTATCCTCTAGATAAATTTTATGCATGCATACTGAAGGATCTATTCCTTTTAAATCAAACACATACCACCCTATAGCCTCTTTATGTTTTGACAAAACCTTGACTAATTCATTTTCTAGTTCATCAGTTAATTGACATGAAATAATAATAGGCAAGGTGATAAATGAACTATTTCATGAGACTTGGGAAAGATTTCGAGATTTGCTATGTAGTTGTCCTCACCATGAAGTTCCTAAATGGCAATTAGTCAATAGTTTTTATTCTGGCTTAAGTGAACGTAATCAACAAATGATAGATTCTTCATGCGGCGGAATTTTTCTAGATAAAAATCCAGATGAAGCGTGGGATCTGTTTGAACATTTAATTGAGAATTCTCAACAACGTGCCACGTCATCACGTATTGGAACTTCTAGACAAGTAGCGAATAAAGGAGGAATTTATGAAGTCTCTAATAATCATGATTTATCAAATCAAGTGGCTTCATTGTCTAAGAAATTTGACCAATTAATGAACAAATTGCCTGTAAATTTTTCTAATTCTCAAGATGTTTGTGTCATTTGTGCTAGCCCTAAGCATTGTGCAACTGATTGTCCAAGTGCTTCTAGTTATCCTGAATTTATGGAAGAACATGTTAATGCAACACAAGGGTTTAAACAAGATAATCCTTACTCAAACACATACAATCCAGGATGGAGAAATCATCCTAATTTCTCTTGGAGACAACAAAATTCTGATCCACAAAGGCAACAAGTGAACCCAAATGGCTTGGTTAATCCTTCTACTTATCAGTCCCCAAGGTATGCTCAACCTGCTCCTCAATCTTTTCAATCTTCAGGTATTGATCATAATTTTCAAAATCAAGTTTTGTCTGCTCTTAAGAACCTAGATCCTATGAGACAATTGTTAGATTCACATACTCAATCTATAGCAAAGCTAGAAACTCAAGTAGGACAACTAGCCAATACCATTGCTAGAAGAGATGAGGGTAAGCTTCCGAGTTTTCCAATGGAAAATCCTAGAGGTCAAACTTATCAGGAAGAAACCAAAGCAGTTACAACTCTTAGGAGTGGTAAAATAATTGATAACAAGGTAGGTTTAGACAATGAGGAAGCAAATAAAGAAGAAAAAGAAAAAGAATGCTTAAGGGAAAAGAGTCAAACTGATAAGGTGAAAAATATAATTCCTCAAGTTGTTGATGAGTCAATTCCATATAAACCAAAAGTACCTTTTCCAGAAGCTCTAAAATCACCATCACCTAATGGAAAAGATAAAAAAATGGAAGACATATTAGAGACATTTAAGCAAGTAAAAATCAATATTCCTCTTTTAGAAGCTATAAAGCAAGTTCCTGCCTATGCAAAATTCCTTAAGGACATGTGTACATTTAAAAGAAAATCTAAAAATCATGTGTCTAAAAAGGTTTTTCTTAATGAACAAGTGAGCTCAGTTTTGCAATATAACACTCCACCTAAGCTTAAAGATCCTGGTGTTCCTACTATCACATGCTTTATTGGAGATAAAAGAATTGATAGGGCACTCTTAGATTTAGGTTCTAGTGTTAATTTAATTCCATATTCTGTGTATGAAGAACTAGGCCTTGGAGAGTTGCAACCTACAAATATGACCTTACAACTTGCCGATAGGTCAATTAAGGTGCCTAGAGGAAGAATTGATGATGTCTTAGTACAAGTGGATAAAGGTTACTTTCCTGTTGATTTCGTGGTATTAGACATGGATTCTGCTAATCATACTAGAAACCAAACTCCAGTTATTCTAGGTCGTCCTTTCTTAGCAACAGCTAATGCCACAATTAATTGTAGGACCGGAGTAATGGATGTTTCAGTGCTAAATATGAGGGTTAAACTCAATGTTTTTAAAGCTTCATCCCAACCCTCTATATATGATGATTCTGATTGTTTTAAAGTTGATATAATTGATGAAATCATTCAAGAAGCACTTCCTACAATTTTAAGTAAAGACCCCTTAGAAACCACACTGACATATAGTGAATGGGAAAATATTGATGTTGAAAGGGAGTTAAGAGAATCCATGTTAGACTTAAATTCTCTTGAAACCTCATCATGGGTAGCTAAGCATGAGCAATTTCCCCCTTTAGCTAAGTCGCCACTTGTTCCATCTATAATATCGCCTCCAAAGCTTGAATTAAAGCCTCTACCTTCTACACTAAAATATGTGTTTCTTGGTGATAATGAGACCTTGCCTGTTATTATTTCATCTCAATTAACTGGTGAACAAGAAAATGAACTAGTCAAGGTTTTGTCTAAACATAAAGAGGCTATAGGGTGGTCTGTGTTTGATTTAAAAGGAATAGATCCTTCAGTATGCATGCATAAAATTTATCTAGAGGATAATGCCAAACCTTCTAGGGAATCACAACGTAGGCTAAACCCACATATGATGGAAGTTGTAAAAAAGGAAATAGTGAAATTATTAGATGCTGGAGTCATATATCCTATTTCTGATAGTCAATGAGTTAGTCCTATCCAAGTTGTCCCTAAGAAATCTGGAATCACAGTAGTCCAAAACAAAGAGGGAGATTTAGTACCTACTAGGGAAACTACGGGATGGCGTGTTTGTATAGACTATAGAAAGCTAAATTCTATGACTAGGAAAGATCATTTTCCTTTACCATTCATTGATCAAATCTTAGAAAAGTTAGCTGGTCAAAGTTATTATTGCTTTCTAGATGGATATTCTGGTTACATACAAGTGCTTGTGTACCCTGAGCATCAAGAGAAAACTACTTTCACTTGTCCTTTTGGTACTTTTGCCTATCGTAGAATGCCTTTTGGGTTATGTAACACACCTGCTACCTTTCAAAGATGTATGATTTCTATATTCTCTGATATGGTTGGGAACTTTCTAGAAGTGTTCATGGATGATTTTTCAATTTTTGGTGCAACTTTCGATGAATGTTTGCATAACTTGTCAAAAGTGCTAAAAAGATGTGAAGAAACCAATTTGGTTTTAAGTTGGGAGAAAAGTCATTTTATGGTTCAAGATGGCATAGTACTAGGTCATAAGGTGTCTAAAAAGGGAATTGAGGTAGACAAAGCTAAAGTTGACCGTATTAACAATCTTCCACCACCTGCATCTGTTAAGCAAATAAGATCTTTTCTTGGTCATGTAGGTTTCTATAGAAGATTTATTAAAGACTTCAGCAAAATCGCTAGACCCTTGACTAATCTTCTTGGAAAAGATGTCCCTTTTAATTTTGATGAGTCATGTCTAGAAGCCTTTGAAAAGCTTCGATCTCTTCTTGTTTCAGCACCTATAGTGCAACCTCCAGATTTTTCTATGCCTTTTGAGATTATGTGTGATGCTTCTGATTATGCTGTTGGTGCAGTTCTAGGTCAAAGAGTGAATAAAATGCCACATGTGATTTACTATGCTAGTAAAACACTTACTGATGCTCAAAAGAATTATACTACTACTGAAAAAGAATTACTAGCTGTTGTATTTGCTCTTGATAAATTTCGTCCTTATCTGCTACAATCTAAGGTTATTGTCTTCACTGATCACTCTGCTTTGAAATATCTATTATATAAAAAGGAGACAAAACCTAGGTTAATTAGATGGGTTTTATTGTTGCAAGAATTTGATATTGAAATTAAACATAAGAAGGGTTGTGAGAATCTTGTAGCTGATCATTTGTCTAGGATTCACATTGAAAATAAAGATGACTTAATCATACAAGATACCTTTCCAGATGAACAACTATTCTTGGTAACTAAATCGAAATTACCTTGGTTTGCAAACATTGTTAATTACCTTGCCATAGGTAAAATTCCTTCGCATTGGTCAAAGCAAGATAAGGATAGATTCTTCTCTCAAGTAAAACATTACTATTGGGAGGACCCTTACTTGTTTAAGCATTGTTCAGATCAAATAATTCGTAGGTGTGTCCCTGAATATGAGTATGATAGTATTTTATCAATGTGCCACTCATCTGCTTGTGGCGGACATTTTGGAGGTCGCAAAACTGCTGCTAAGGTTCTACAATGTGGCTTTTATTGGCCAACTTTATTCAAAGATGCCCACCAATTTTGTCTTGCTTGTGAAAAATGTCAACGCACTGGTTCATTATCTAGGCGAGACATGATGCCTTTACAACCCATTTTAATTGTAGAAATTTTTGATGTATGGGGCATTGATTTTATGGGTCCTTTCCCACCTTCATTTGGCTTCGTATATATTTGGTTGCTGTAGATTATGTCTCAAAATGGATAGAAGCTATAGCCACAAGAACTAATGATCATAAGGTGGTAATACAATTTGTGAAAGATAATATTTTTAGTCGATTTGGTACTCCTAGAGCTTTGATTGGTGATGGAGGTAGTCACTTTTGTAATCGTTCCTTAGAAACACTTCTTAGGAAGTATTCTGTTACACATAAAGTAGCTACCCCATACCATCCAGAAACAAGTGGTCAAGTAGAGTTATCAAATCGTCAGATTAAGTCCATCTTAGAAAAGACTGTTCGTCCTGATAGAAAAGATTGGTCATTAAGACTGAATGATGCTTTGTGGGCTTATCGTACTGCATATAAAACCCCTATAGGAATGTCTCCATTTAGAATAGTTTATGGGAAAGCATGTCATTTACCAGTAGAATTAGAACATCGAGCATTTTGGGCAATAAAAGCTTTGAATTTTGATATGAAACAAGCTAGCTCTCATAGGAAATTACAGTTAAATGAATTAGATGAGATGCGTAATGAAGCTTATGAAAATTCTAAGATTTACAAGGCCAAAACCAAAGCTTTCCATGACAAAATGATTTCTCGTAAAACTTTTAAACTTGATCAAAAGGTTTGGCTTTTCAATTGAAAGTTGAAATTGTTCCCTGGTAAGCTTTAGATCAAGATGGGATGGTCCTTATATTGTTCAACAAGTTTATCCATCAGGAGCTATTCAAATAAAGGATCCTAAGGATGGTAGGATGTTAACTGTTAATGGTCAACGTTTAAAACCAGTGATTTCAAATGCTGATGTGGGAGTTGATTTAGAGTCTACTAATTTAGTAGATCCTCTATATTCTGATTAACTGAAAAAGTCATTTCTGAGTCTGGCTGAAGACTTTAAACTTAGCGCTGACTAGGAGGCAACCTAGGCTTTTGATATATTTATAATATGTTTGCTACTTACTTGTCTTGGCTAGTGGTTTAAAAACTTTTTGCAGAAAGAACATGGTACATGGTGAGAACTTTGATCTTTGGACTTCAAGAAAATCTTTCCTACAACTCTCCAGGTTGTATTCTTCCATTCTCCTTTGATTTTGTGATAATTTCTAACCCCTATTATTGATGATAGTGCAAAAACTAAGTGTGGGGGTAGAAAAATTTGAATGCAAGCTGGATGATTAAGTCTTTCACTATTATAACCATTATATAAGTTTAAATTGAATTAGCACTTTTTCCATTCTCAACATCACTAGTTTTATATATAAAAAAAAAATATAGATATGTGTGTTTAATTTTATTATTTGCACAATTGTTAAGATATTTATTAGTTCTTCCATTAAGATAATTCTGACTTTTATCAATTAACTCATGATTTGAGAAGTTATGTCATGATGACTACATAGATCAAATTACCTTAGTGAGGTTTGAGCCATAATGTTGATTTACTTTTAATCAACTCTTTCATTTCTTGTGAGGATTGTTCAATCATGTTTGTAATACTCTAGAACTTGCTTATTGTCCCTTTTGAAACTACCTTTGACACTATGTTTGCATAAAAGTGATAAAGGCACTTAGGATGTTAAATTTTAAACACCAGAGCCAAATGAGCCCACCTTGTATACAAATTTCTCTAGTGAGCCAATCTTGAGCCTTTTAGCCAATTTTGTTATTTTCACCACATTACAAGCCTTATTTTCCCAGAAAGACCATATGTAATACCCTTGACCATATTTTATAGAGTATAGTTACTTTTGTTAATGTGGGAATGTATTATAAAAAAGAAAAAGAAGAAGAAGAAAAAAAGAATGGTCTGATTTGAAAAATACAATGAAATGAAAGAAGAAATGAGGACGTGAAGAAAAAAAATGATGATGAGAAAGAATGGGAAAATTCCTATATTTTGTAAGTTTAGATGTAATTCTTATCTCATCACCATAGATTTTGGCTATCAAAGAATTGTTGATAAGTGCAAAAGGAATTATGTTGATATGTAAAAGAAAAAGGATTCATGCTCTATTAAATTCTTGGTCATGAGCACCACTATCCTAAAAAATCCTTACCTATTCCTTGGCCAACATTACAACCAAATGCAAAGTCCTTTTGATTAATGCTTGTTATAGTTGTTTTTAGTGGAGATAGGAAGAATTTGCAAGCCTATGGTAGTGTTATTAGATTGATTGAACTTGAGTGATACATTGGTAAACTTTAAACACTTGAGAGTTGAGTTAAACACATGCCCTTAGTGAGGATCTATGTAGCTATCATGTTAACTTCTTGGTTACAAAGATATCTTTGAATGGTTGACTAATGAGGTTTCAATAATTGCATTGTTAAAAAAAAAAGAAAGAAAAAAAGAAACAAAATTATGGTTGGTGATGTTGACTATGAGGAAAAGACTTTTTAATTTAATCTATATATATGGTTATAACCTTTGAGTAACTAAACTCTCTGATTTACATGATTTAGTTCTTCTCCTTTGCTCGAGGACTAGCAAAGCTTAAGTGTGGGGGGTGTGATAAATGCATATTTTAATAGAAATATTTCCCTTAATATTTATTTATTAGTCCTTGAAAAATTATAATTTTTGGATATAAAATTTAATTTTTGTGAACCTTTATTGCAGAGAGTATTCTTAATTTTCGGGCTAAAAGTAACTTGATGGACCAATTCATGAAAGCTCACGATTATCCTAGGAAGTTCTTGGAAGTTCGTAGAATGAAGTTAAATAAAGAAAATGTGAAGAAATGACAAATAAAAGGCGGTGGCACAACTGGTTATTTGTGGAGGATTGTAAAGGTAGGCAAGTGTTCGATTCTAGATGGACACCTTTTTGACAAAAAGAAGCAAATTTTGAATTTGCTACATGACACGGCTGACTAAGAAAATAAAGGCGGCAATTTGAAGATAAGGACAAGTGGCAGCTCGTCTGGTCAAAAGGTTTGACAAGAAGCTTCTGGAGCCCGTGTTTGAGACAGCTATCACGGGTTTTCGTACATTTTTTTTCATCATTTTTTAGCCGTAATTGTTGACTTCCATGTCTGAGTATGATAATTAAAGATAGCACCTTTGTCATATCTGGAAGCTAGACGAAGTGGCTAGAAGTTGTGCTTGTAAAGTCCTTGCTCCGTACTCGATTCCCAGCAAGGCCACGTGTCTCCTTTTTATTAAAAAGCATCTTAGCCTCCAATTTTGACTCTAATTTTCATTGACTAGTGGATAGTGGATGGAAAATATGACAACTGTTCTTCTCCAGCCCAACTGGCAACTCTACAAGTGTGTAGACTTGAAGGGCCTTACTTCAAGCCTTGTTGCTTACTCTTTTTTTAATTTTTTTTTCTTAGCCATGAAGTAAGCTTTTTTTTGAGAGCAAGTTTTTTCTATAAATAGGAGTAGGATGGAAGGGTCCAAGCATCCAATTTCACACAAACTTCTCACTTCCATTTTTCTTCTTCCAAATTCTCTCATTACTCTCTCTCACAAAAATTATCAAGATCAAAATTCTCAAAGGAGAGATGGTGGAGATCAAGAGTTTGGTAATTATGTATTTTGCCATGGAGAACTAATTTTTTCTACTTAGGATTTTTGATGAAGCCCTAGCTATGTAATTTTATATTTGATATTAATTAAGGATATGCACATTTATTTTATGGATTACATGACTAAGAATTTTCTTTAATATTTCATTGTGCTCTTATTGTCTTATTTGATTTTAATTTCTATTCAATATTTCTTGTAGTAATATTCATTGATTTTAAAATCAAAACTATTACCCACTTTAATTCTTGTAGTCTTAAATGTGGAGGTCATGTAATGGTAATCATAGAATTGTAACAACATTTGAATATTCTATGCTAAACCTAGATGGATTATGTCATACTTGAATAGTCCATGCTAAAATTAGATAGAGTATGTCAAAAACTTTGTTCCAATATCATTCTAAGTGATTCAAAGCTTGTAGCCTAGAACATTGCATGAAATAAATGGTAGTCCTTAATTAAACATCGGATATTTAATTACGAAGCTAGTGGTGGATTCAAAGTCCTAAGTTATTCAACTTGGTTCTATCAACTTTGAATATTTTACTTTCTATTTTTTCACTCTTGTTAAACTTTTTTTTTATTCTTTACTTCCAGTTCCAAAACCCCTTTCTTTTAAATTTAAAATTGTGAAAACGTTAAATTCTAGTAATCCAACTGATCCCTGTGGGTTCGACCCCCTTGTATTCGTACGTATTACAACTGACCTTGTATACTTGCAAGTAGAGGGGATTTTATTACTTGAAAATCTGTCCATCACAAGGTCCCATTATCACCAAGAAACACATATTTTAGTGTAGAAGGTAGAGGCTTTAATTCAAGCTTTGGAGGTGATATGATAGATGGAACAGGTGGCGACTTAGCTAAAGGGGGCAATAGCTCATGCTTAGCTACCCATGATGAGGTTTCAAGTGAATTTAAGTCTAACATGGATTCTCTTAATTCCCTTTCAACATCAATATTTTCCCATTCACTATATGTCAGTGTGGTTTCTAAGGGGTCTTTACTTAAAATTGTAGGAAGTGCTTCTTGAATGATTTCATCAATTATATCAACTTTAAAACAATCAGAATCATCATATATAGAGGGTTGGGATGAAGCTTTAAAAACATTGAGTTTAAGCCTCATATTTAGCACTGAAACATCCATTACTCCGGTCCTACAACTTATTGTGGCATTAGCTGTTGCTAAGAAAGGACGACCTAGAATAACTGGAGTTTGGTTTCTAATATGATTAGTAGAATCCATGTCTAATACCACAAAATCAACAAGAAAGTAACATTTATCTACTTGTACTAAGACATCATCAATTCTTCCTCTAGGCACCTTAATTGACCTGTCGGCAAGTTGTAAGGTCATATTTGTAGGTTGCAACTCTCCTAGGCCTAGTTCTTCATATACTGAATATGGAATTAAATTAACACTAGAACCTAAATCTAAGAGTGCCCTATCAATTCTTTTATCTCCAATAAAGCATGTGATAGTAGGGACACCAGGATCTTTAAGCTTAGGTGGAGTGTTATATTGCAAAACTGAGCTCACTTGTTCATTAAGAAAAACCTTTTTAGACACATGATTTTTATATTTTCTTTTAAATGTACACATGTCTTTAAGGAATTTTGCTTAGGCAGGAACATGCTTTATAGCTTCTAAAGGAGGAATATTGATTTTTAATTGCTTAAATGTCTCTAAAATGTCTTCCATCTTTTTATCTTTTCCATTAGGTGATGGTGATTTTAGAGCTTCTGGAAAAGGTGCTTTTGGTTCATATGGAATTGACTCATCAACAACTTGAGGAATTATATTTTTCACCTTATCAGTTTGACTCTCTTCCCTTAAGCATCCTTTTTATTTTTTCTTTTTCTTCATTTGCTTTATTATTGTCTAAACCTTCCTTGTTATCAATTATTTTACCACTCCTAAGAGTTGTAACTGCTTTGGTTTCTTCCTGATAAGTTTGAGCTCTAGAATTTTCCATTGGAAAACTCGGAGTATATTGATCATTGGGTGTGAATTTGGTGTGATTTTAGTGGTTTACGCATTCTGATATACTAGTGAAACATGTATCAAGACTTAAGGGAAATATGCGTGATTGTGATTGATTTTTGTATTTATTTGGCATATTGAGTTAATGGCCAAGGTCTTGATTTAGTTTCTTGAATTTTCAGGTGCCAAATTAGTAATTCAAAAAGCCGAGTTCATGGTATTGAGGGAGCTGGAGTTAAGTTGGAGTCAAACGGAGCTAATTTGGAACCTTTGGATTGAAGAAAACCTCACTCTTTAAGCTTGGAACAGTGTGACAGCGCTATAGCGCCGTATTAGAGAAAGAACCAAAAAAAAAGAGAAGAAAAGTATAGAGACACGGCGCTATAGCGCCAAAAAAACTTGTTGGTTGCCAAATTAACCGGTGCAAGTATACACCGCCAACAAGTAATACAATGATAAGTAGAGTATCGTCCACAGGGAACTAAGCTAAAACGAATTAATTACCAATGTGTTCATATTTCACCTAAGTCAAGCAACCAGAATCGAATGTTTTAATTCAAATCAAACGAACAACACAATTTAGCAAAATCAATGCGAAAATAAATCAAGAGAGTAAATGAGATTAAGAGCTCTTAGGATTGTAGTTTCACCTAGCACTTCACTAATGGAATTACGTCATTTTTTTCACTACTCAATTCATTGGTTTGATGTTAGTCTTAGCCCTATTTTCGTTATATGAATCTTCCAATCCTATATAATTTCTACCTCTCTAAAAACTCCACATATGCCTATAGAAGTCTAAGTTCAAGCTAAATCCAACTCCTCAAGGCCCTTGGGTATATACCTATCCCTTGGGCAAATCAAGTTAATCAAGAATAATCAGCATCGATCAAGAAGTATTCAACTCAAAGACTAAATTTATGGGTCCTTTCCCAAGGAAACCCCAAATCCTCTAATTTCCCTAACTGATGGCCAAACAAATAGGGTTCATCAAGCACAAAGTTGAATAAACACCAAAATCCATTAAATCAAGCAATCAAAATAAAAAATCCATTAGTTTATATGCTAGGGAACCACAATCATAAGACAAGAAGAGCCTAGCCTATCATTGTCATCAATATAAACATAGCCCTAGAGTGATACATCAGAAAAATCACAAGAGTAAAGAAGAAGAAGAAAACTCCGTCTCCAAGGCCTAAATCAACTCCTTGCTTGCCTCAGGACCATGAAAATCACTCCAAGAACTTGCAAAACTCTAACCCTAGCACAACCGTAGCTCCAAGCCTCTTTTCCAGCTCTGCCCAAAACCCTCTTTAATCAGCAAAAACACGAAATCCCTGAAGTGGCCCTGCGACACGGTGCTATAGCGCTGTTTATGGCACTGTAGCGCCAACAGCGCTATAGCGCCGTGTCTCTGTACTTTTCTTCTTCTTTTTTTGTTCTTTCTCTAATACGGCGCTATAGCGCCGTTGGATGGTGCTATAGCGCCGTCACACTGTTCCAAGCTTAAAGAGTGAGCTTTTCTTCAATCCAAAGGTTCCAAATTAGCTCCGGTTGACTCCAACTTAACTCCAGCTCCCTCAATACCATGAGCTCGGCTTTTTGAATTATTAATTTGGCACCTGAAAATTCATGAAACTAAATCAAGACCTTGGCCATTAACTCAATATGCCAAATAAATACAAAAATCAATCACAATCACGCATATTTCCCTTAAGTCTTGATACATGCTTCACTAGTATATCAGAATGCGTAAACCACTAAAATCACACCAAATTCACACCCAATGATCAATATACTCTCAAAAAGGCTTATAATTTACCCTCTTTAACTCTATTTCCAAAGAGTTATCACACCCCCAAACTTAAAGCTTTGCTCGTCCTCGGGCAAATCAAAATCAAAATCATACAAAAAGGATAAATGCATGCACTAATTCCCATAAAAGCTTCATAAATGACTTACTTGGATCCTCAGCTGCTACATCCTTCACCGCTATTAACAGAAAACTTACTTATCCAAGGTCATTAATAAAAATATTCAAAATTAGGGACATGTTTCTTGCCTACTTCTAGAGTGTGTGTGTGCTTGTAACTGATGATCTCTCCTACATGATTTATTGGTTTAGTTTAGCATTACCTTGATTGCTTAACAACTCAAGATTGAGACTTCATATGCTTAAGTTTCTAGTCTTTCTCCACTAATGTAGACAACACATGAACTTAAGATCCTTAGGACTTATTAGGCTTGTAACGTGGCCAAGGGTTTGGGCTAACAAGAAAAGGATTAGGATTCAAACACATTCAAGAGTTAGCAAAAATTTACTTCAAAGCACAAATCGCCACACGGGAACTTCCCATTTCCACAAGCACAAATATTTTTCTTTACTTTACATTTTCTAATTTTTTTTCGTTACCTAGACACGACAACTTTTCTTTCTTTCATTCATCTTTCCCTTGTTACATAGTTACTAACTATGTCTTTCTTTCTTTCTTTTCCTTCATTCTCCTATCTAGGCATGTGCTTCCACTACAAAAAATAGGACTTTCTGCGGCGACTCTTCGGTGGCGACAAGTAAAGTCGCTGCTGAAAAGGAGTTTTCGGCAGCGACATTTGATAGTCGCCACCAAAGACCCTTGTGTGGCGACATTTAAATGTCGCCACAAAAGACCCTTTGGTGATGACAAAGGGTCGCCACCGAAAAATCCTTTGGTTGTGACATTAAGTAAGTCGCCACAAAAGAGTCTTCAGCGGCGACCAAAAGTCGCAGGTGAAGACATGTCTTTGGTGGCGACTAAAAGGTCGCTGCTGAAGACAAGTCTTTGGTGGCAACTAAAAGGTCGCTGCTGAAGACATGTCTTTGGTGGCAACCAAAGTCGCTGCTGAAGACAAGTGTTTGGTGGCGACTAAAAGGTTGCTGCTGAAGATATGTCTTTGGTGGCGACTAAAAGGTCGCTGCTGAAGACATGTCTTTGGTGGCAACCAAAGTCGCTGCAAAAGACATGTCTTTGGTGGCAACTGAAATGTCGCTGCTGAAGACATGACTTTGGTGGCGACTAATGTCGCTGCTGAAGACATGTCTTTGAGATTAAAGACAAATATATATATAATAAATATATTAGAATGACATTATATAACAAAAGGTGATATATCGCTTAGTGGTTGCTGCAGAAATTACCATGCATCACGTCCCGACTTCGAATCCGTCCATGCGCCATTTTTCAAAAAATATACGGTGGTGGTGATCGTCGGCCGGTGGAGGTCCGGCAAGGTGGTCATCGTCGGCCGTCGGAGTTCTGGGCGGTGGTGGTCGCCAGCCAGCGGTGGTCGGAGGTCCAGCAAACGGTGGTCGTCGCCGGCTGTCGCTTGCATTTTCGATAACTGCTTTTAATGGCGACGACCTTGCAGCGACTTTTTGGTCTTCGGTGGCGACAAAAGTCTCCACCGAAGACCTTTTTTTTTGTAGTGTTCAACTAACCTCTTGAAGGGTGTGTTCTTTGTTTTTTTTCGGGTTAGAGGGGTGGCTCATGCGGCTACCAAAGAAATAAATTTATGGTTTTTCACATTAGGCTCAACAGTAGGGTGCTAGGGAGTAAATGAATAAGGGTAGTCTTGAAAGGCTCAAATGCAGAAAGAACTGCCTAAATCATATCCCTAGTTCATGCATTGCCTAGGATTTCGCCTCGAAAGAGTTTGAGATCAGTTCTAGAGTCCCAAAGTTGAATTAATTATGCAACCTAAGTACTGCTATTCCTTTCCCCTAAACATGCATTTGATCCCACTAGTTATCCTGTGCGTGAAAATTTTCCAGAAATATGTGCAAAACAAATCACTAATTAAGGAACCAAGTAATGATGAACAAGAACAAGGCTTCCCATTAATTGCAAAAGAAAAGAATGCAACTAATTTCCTCATTGGAGTTAAATCAAAATGAAGCCAAAGGAAGAGAAAAATGCAAACATTTAAGCTCAAACTAAATAAAAATTGTCCTGGAATTAACAAAAGGAAAAATTTAGGAGAGTTCATAAGAAAATCTTCCCCACCCCCAAATTTAAAATGAACATTGTCCCAATGTTCAAAGCATATATATTGGGCAAAGGGAATGGGTACCTGAGTAAACTAGAAAGTATATAACAATTGGTGTCATAAACAAACAAACAAAACAAAACAGAATAAAAGAATAGAATCCAACACAATTAAATGATTACAGGGATAATTCAAATCACTAGACCCATCAAGCATAAGCAAATGAATATTACAGTAACCTCAATATACTGATGGGTACTAGCATAATTATCACGAGCTCTCATAAAACACAAGAAAGCAACACATAAGCACAACTAAAGCAAAAACAAAGACAAAAATGAAAAACACAAAAACAGGGATAGGGGTAGCAGGGGCATCCTGAATCAGTGCTCTGGAGGAGGCGGCAGATCTTGTAGTGAGGGTCCAGCTTGTCACCGTTTGTGCACTTCACAAATTCTCAGAATTTTTGGTGAGTAACACCATTACAAGCTCTGAGGTGCTGAGTTTGCGCCTCGAGATATGCCATCCTAATTCTCCTTTTTATGCTCCATTGTGTTTCCTTGAATCCTGGTAGTTTCACCCTTTGTGCATTTGGTCCTTGCTTGGCAACCACATTTGCCCTGTAATTGAAACAAGAAAAAATTAATCAAAAACTAGCTGGGAACCTAACTAACACAATCAAAATTAGACAAAACCACATTTTAAAATTAAAAGCAATGGGACTCAAGACGTCTTGGGTTGCCTCCCAAGTAGCGTTAAGTTTAAAGTCTTCAGCCAGACTTTCATATTTTGTTTCTTATCCTGGATCAATTGGAGTAAAGGGAGTTGGCGTGGCATTGCAGAAATTCCATGTGATAGCACTTTCATGGACTATATTGTCTTGCAACCCTTGCATGAAAATCCAATCTTGTTCCATTGAATATGATGGTGAAGGTTTATGGCACCAAGGCGGTGCTCTAATTTTCCAAGGTGGGGCTTCTAGTATCTTTGCACACCTAACAAAGTCAACATCACAAGTCTCAGCATAAGGATACTTGAAAATTTCACTAGGATCAATTGGGTGGTATTTTAATTCATCATCCTGAACTGAACAATCTACCACATTATCCACCACATTAACATGAAAACATTCTTCAGTTTCTTCGGGCAACTTCATTGCTTTGAACATGTTAAATTTTACCTCTTGATCTTGGACTCGCATTGTCATCTCACCTTTCTGCACATCAATAATAGTTCTTCCTGTAGCTAGAAATGGTCTGTCCAAAATGATTGGTACATTTTTGTCTTCCTCGTAGTCAAGAACAATGAAATCAGCTGGGAGAATGAGCTTATCAACCTTCACTAACACATTCTCAACAATGCCTCGCGGATAAGCTATTGACCGATCAGCCATCTGCAACACAATAGTAGTGGGGCTAGCTTCCCCTAAACCCAACTTCTTGAATATAGAGAGAGGCATTAGGTTAACACTTGCCCCTAAATCACATAAAGCTTTGCCACAAAACTGATTGCCTATAGTGCAGGGAATGTTAAAACTGCCTGGATCCTTAAGCTTTGGTGGAAGCTTATTTTGTAAAACGGCTCTGCATTCTTCAGTGACAGCTACGGTCTCAAAATCAACCAATCTCGTCTTCTTTGACAAAATATCCTTCATGAATTTCACATAAGAAGTCATATGCTCCAAGGCTTCAGCAAAAGGTAAGTTGATATGCAGCTTTTTAAACACATCTAAGAATTTCTTGAACTGTTGATCTGAATTATGCTTTTGGAGTCTTTGAGGGAATGGTGGTGGAGGTCTATAATTTGTAGGCACCTTCTTAGGCATGTCCCCATGTGCCTCTTCAACTGGTTTCTCAATCACCACTAGTTTTGCCTCCTTACTTGCTTCATATTTCGTTGTCTCAGGATTCCCTTCTATTTCTTTCCCACTTCTCAAAAATATTGCATTGCAATGCTCCTTTCCTTCTTTCCTAGGATTAGGCTCAGTGTCACTAGGAAGGGTACCTTGTTGTCTATTGTTTAGAGAAGTTGCCAACTGACCCACTTGAGTTTTAAGACTTCTCAAAGATGATGCTTGGCTTTGGATTAGTGCAGTTTGATTTTGAATAACTGCATTTTGTCTTTGCATGAGGGCGTCATTCATAGACATGTAAGACATCATCATTTCCTCCAATGATGGCTTCCTTTCAACTGGTGGAGGTAGTCCATGCGGGTAGTTAGGATGTGCGGCAGATGAAGACGGTCTCGTACCTTGATTTTGGCTCCATGAGAAATTTGGTTGATTTCTCCACCCCGGATTATATGTGTTAGAGTAGGGATTATTAGCATTCCTGTTCGCCAGATACTGAACACTCTCCAAGACAAGAGGGCATTGCTCTGAAGTGTGACTTTCTCCATAATTCCCACAAGGTTGGACAAATGGGCTCACAGCTTTAACTGCTCCCTGAATACCCAAAGATTTAACCTCTTTAGTCAAAGTAGCAATTTGAGAAGATAAGGATGCAAACATATCAGAGTCTTGTACTCTAGCAACTCTTGCATGCACATTTCTATCCGAGTGCCATTGGTGATTGTTAGATGACATTGTCTCTAACAAAGTATAAGCAGCATCTACTTGTTTGGACATTAGAGCCCCACCAGCTGCAGCATCAATAGACGTTCTGATCTCAGAAGATAACTCATTATAGAATGTTTGCACTTGAAGCCATTTTGGTAGCCCATGATGTTGACATTTTCTCAATAATTCCTTGAATATTTCCCAAGCTTCATAGAGACTTTCATTGTCCAAAAGCACAAAAGAAGTTATGTCATTTCTCATCTTGGCAGTTTTCCCAGGTGGAAAATACTTAGTAAGAAATTGTTGTGCCAACTCTTCCCATGTAGAGATCGACCCTTCTGGTAAAGATTGTAGCCAAACTTTTTCCTTATCCCTTAATGAGAAGGGAAAGAGCCTCAGACAAATGGCATCATCAGAAACACCATTGTGCTTGAAAGTATCACAGATCTCCAGAAAATTAAGGATGTGGTTGTTGGGGTCTTCAATAGGTGAACCCCCAAACTGCCCATTAGCTTGCAAAAGTTGGATAGTAGCCGGCTTGATTTCAAAATTATTTGCTTGAATAGACGGCCTCCGGATACTATGTTGCAACCCATCAAGTTTCGGGGTTGCATCAGAAACATTGCGGTTGTTTTGCTCAACCATTTCAGCTTCTTCAGAATGAGTGCTCTCAGGTGAACATGGAGAAATAGGACTTCTAACCGGAGAATGAGAGATAGCATGTCCTCTCCTTTTCCTTCCACGCACAGGAGGTGGTTAAGTTTCAACAACTTTCTTCTTCTTCTTCTTACCATGAGGCATACACTAAAAAGAGCACCTGAAAAGATACACAAACAATTGAATTACAACTAACAATGACTAAAATCAGAGAAAAAATAAAATGCTTGATCTAAGGCCCGTATTTAGCACTAATATCAAATAAATTTCAACTAAGCTCCCCGGCAACGGCGCGAAAAAACTTGTTGGTTGCCAAATTAACCGGTGCAATATACACCGCCAACAAGTAATACAATGATAAGTAGAGTATCGTCCACATGGAACTCAGCTAAAACGAATTAATTACCAATGCGTTCATATTTCACCTAAGTCAAGCAACCAGAATCGAATGTTTTAATTCAAATCAAACGAACAACACAATTTAGAAAAATCAATGCGAAAATAAGTCAAGAGAGTAAATGAGATTAAGAGCTCTTAGGATTGTAGTTTCACCTAGCACTTCACTAATGGAATTACGTCATTTTTTCACTACTCAATTCATTTTTTTGGTGTTAGTCATAGCCCTATTTTCGTTATATGAATCTTCCAATCCTATATAATTTATACCTCTCTAATTAAACTCCACATATGCCTATGGAAGTCTAAGTTCAAGAGATGCATTAAGTTCAAGCTAAATCCAACTCCTCAAGGCCCTTGGGTATATACCTATCCCTTGGGCAAATCAAGTTAATCAAGAATAATCAACATCGATCAAGAAGTATTCAACTCAAAGACTACATTTATGGGTCCTTTCCCAAGGAAACCCCAAATCCTCTAATTTCCCTAAGTGATGGCCAAACAAATAGGGTTCATCAAGCACAAAGTTGAATAAACACCAAAATCCATTAAATCAAGCAATCAAAATAACAAATCCATTAGTTTACATGCTAGGGAACCACAATCCTAAGACAAGAAGAGCCTAACCTATCATTGTCATCAATATAAACACAGCCCTAGAGTGATACTGTTAGCCCCAAGGTTTCATGCATCATAATATAGTTTTGAATGATAACAAAATCATGTGTATAATTATATAAAATATAATTATTTTATGAATGATTAAGAAATATAAATATGACATTGATCATGAATCAGAAATTAATAATATAAATATGATATTGATCATGCATAATAAATTAATTGATTCTATTGTCTCTAATTAATTATTATTTAATTGATTATTATATGATATGTAATCAACTTTTGTAATTGCATGAGATTGTTTTTAGTAATTGGTGGTGCAGCTTTTAGGTTGAGTAATTGGTGAATCAAAAGAATCAAAATGCCAATTAAAGAGTTGATTTCCTCCAACGGCTATTTTCCAATTTTGGTGACCAAGCTTCACTATAAATAGAGAAGCATTCCACTCTCATTTTCACCAAGTCTCAAAGCAAGTGGAATAGGCTAAAGTGTTTCATATCTCTCTCATTTGAGAATTATTTTCTAGAGCTTAGTGTCTGGGTATTATCTACACTTAGAGAGTGTAAAGGGTTTGAGCTTTCTTGTATTCCCTTATAGAAAAAAAAGGTTATCCAAATATTCTCTACTTGGGTTCGTTGTTGGTGAGCGAGTGAAAACCGACCCGTTTTAGGTGAGCGGGAAAACCTTGTTGTTGTTGGTGAGGGAGTGAAAACCAACCCGTTGCTTGTGAGCGGTCTTGTAAAACAAGTATTGTCAGTATAAAAATCTCTTGCTGTGCAAGGGGACTGGACGTAGGCCATTGTTCGGCTGAACCAGGATAAATCTAATGCGTGCTTATTCTCTCCTTATACTTTTATTTTTCTACACTATTTAATTATTGCATTTTAATTAAGTCATTTATAGATTAGTTATATATATATATATATATATATATATATATATATATATATATATATATATACATATAATTTAATATTCATATATGTACACAAAATATTTTCTTTGGAATTAAATAGTTTTTACAAACACCTATTTTTTGTGGGGTTAGAAACACCTATTCACCCCCTCTAGGTGGAACTGTCAGATACATCAGAAAAATCACAAGAGTAAAGAAGAAGAAGAAAACTCCGTTTCCAAGGCCTAAATCAACTCCTTGCTTGCCTCCGGACCATGAAAATCACTCCAGGAACTTGCAAAACTCTAACCCTAGCACAGCTCCAGCTCCAAGCCTCTTTTCCAACTCTGCCTCCGTCAAAACGCGCAGCCAAAACCCTCTTTAATCAGCAAAAGCACGAAATCCCTGAAGTGCCCCTGTGACATGGCGCTATAGCGCTGTTTATGGCGCTATAGCGCTGTTTATGGCACTATAGCGCTGAGTGCAGCGCTATAACGATGATTGTTTCGAAAACGTGATTTTCATTTTTCTTCATTTAATTAGTTTTCACCGATGAGAGTTTCAAAAACTTTATATTCATTTTTATTTTTTTTAATCAGTTTTCGTCGATGAGTGTTTCGAAAACTTGATATTCATTTTTTAATCAGTTTTCGTAGATGAGTGTTTCAAAAACTTGATATTCATTTTTCTTTTTTTAGTAAGTTTTAGCTAATGAGTGTTTCGAAAACTTGATATTCATTACTTGATATTCATTTTTCTTTTTTTTAATAAATTTTCGCCGATAAATGTTTCGAAAACTTGATATTCATTTTTCTTTTTTAATCATTTTTCGTCGACGAGTGTTTCGAAAACTTGACATTCATTTTTTTTTTTAATCACTTTTCGCCGATGAGTGTTTCGAAAACTTTATATTCCTTTTTATTTTTTTAAATCAGTTTTCGTAGATTAGTGTTTCGAAAACTTGATATTCATTTTTCTTTTTTTAATCAGTTTTCGCCAATAAGTGTTTCAAAAACTTGATATTCATTTTTCTTTTTTTAATCAGTTTTCGTCGATTAGTGTTTCGAAAACTTGATATTTATTTTTCTGTGTTTAATCATTTTTCACCGATTAGTGTTTCGAAGACATGATATTCATTTTTCTTTTTTTAATCATTTTTCGTCGATCAGTGTTTCGAAAACTTGATATACAGTTTTCGCCGATGAGTGTTTCGAAAACTTTATATTCATTTTTAATTTTTTTAATCAGTTTTCGTAGATTAGTGTTTCGAAAATCGATATTCATTTTTCATTTTTTTAATCAGTTTTCGTCGATTATTAGTGTTTTGAAAACTTGATATTCATTTTTCTTTTTTTAATCAATTTTCACCGATTAGTGTTTCAAAAACTTGATATTCATTTTTCTTTTTTTAATCATTTTTCGTCGATGAGTGTTTCGAAAACATGATAATCATTTTTCTTTTTTAATCAATTTTCACCGATGAGTGTTTCGAAAACTTTATATTCATTTTTATTTTTTTAATCAGTTTTCGTAGATTAGTGTTTCGAAAATTTGATATTCTTTTTTCTTTTTTTAATCAGACTTCGTCGATAAGTGTTTCGAAAACTTGATATTAATTTTTCTTTTCTTAATCAGTTTTCCACGATGAGTGTTTCGAAAACGTGATATTCATTTTTCTACATTTAATTAGTTTTCACCGATGAATGTTTTGAAAACTTGATATTCATTTTTCTTTTTTTAATATTTTTTCGCCGATGAGTGTTTCGAAAACTTTATATTCGTTTTTCTTTTTTTAATCAGTTTTCGTAGATTAATGTTTCGAAAACTTGATAATCATTTTTTTTTAATTAGTTTTCCCAAATGAGTGTTTCGAAAACTTGATATTCATTTTTCATTTTTTAATCATTTTTCGTCGATGAGTGTTTCAGAAACTTGATATTCATTTTTCATTTTTAATCAGTTTTCGCCGATGAGTGTTTCATAAACTTTATATTAATTTTTATTTTTTTAATTAGCTTTTGAAAATTAGTGTTTTGAAAACTTGATATTCCATTTTTCGTTTTTTAATCAGTTTTCGCCGATGAGTGTTTCGAAAATATAATATTAATTTTTCTTTTTTCTTTTTAAATAGTTTTCGCCGATGAGTGTTTCGTTAACTTGATATTCATGATTCTTTTTCTTAATCATTTTCGCCGATGACTGTTTCGAAAACGTGATATTCATTTTTCATTTTTTAATTAGTTTTCACCTATGAGTGTTTCGAAAACTTGATATTCATTTTTCTTTTTTTAATCAGTTTTCGCCGATGAGTGTTTCGAAAACTTGATATTTATTTTCTTTTTTTCATCATTTTTCGTAGATTACTGTTTTGAAAACTTGATATTCATTTTTCTTTTTTTTAATCAGTTTTCGCCAATGAATGCTTCGAAAACTTTATATTCATTTTTATTTTTTTAATCAGTTTTCGTAGATTAGTGTTTCGAAAACTTGATATTCATTTTTCTTTTTTTTAATCAGTTTTCGTCGATTAGTGTTTCGAAAACATTATATTCATTTTTCTTTTTTTAATCAGTTTTCACCGATTAGTGTTTCCAAAACTTGATATTCATTTTTCTTTTTTTAATCAGTTTTCGCCGATAAGTGTTTCGAAAACTTGATATTCATTTTTCTTTTTTTAATCAGTTTTCGTCGATTAGTGTTTCGAAAACTTGATATTTATTTTTCTTTTTTTAATAAATTTTCGTAGATTAGTGTAATATCCGAGATATTAATTTTTATTATTATCATTATTATTAATTAATTTTTCTTAGGTAAAGAAAAATATATTAAATTAAAAAGTTAAAGAGTTAAAAAAATAAAATGGAGAAGGGAAAGGAATGAGATTTTTGAAATTTATTTTAGGACTTAAAAGAAAGTGGGATTAAAAAGAAAGGAAGGAATTAGGATTTAAATGATATATTAGTTTTTATTATTATTATTTTTTGGGTAAAAACCGTGTACCCCATATCCTAATAAGTAAAACAAAATATAAAACATATATATATATATATATATATATATATATATATATAATAAAATAGATGGGGGGGACCGTGACCCCTTTACCAATTAATTAACACACATTAAAAAAAATGAGCAGAAGCAAAAAACGAGACCCTCCCCCATTCAGTAAACACACGCACATGAGAGCAGAAAAAAACAGAGGCAGCCACGCACGAGACGGACGGAGCAACCGAGAAGAAGAAGGAGAAGCACACACGGTGGTTTGGTGCCGGATTTTCGCCGGAGAACGCGTCCTGCCGCCGGTGAAGGCCTCCGGACTTCACCTTCACCACCCATTAAGCTCCCCATCCGATTGAATCAAGGTATGGAAGCCCCAATCCTTCAAAACCCCAATTTCTCCAATTTTGGGTATTTTAGAAATTCTTTAATCTCTTCCAATCGGGGCATTCCAAGGTTAAATTTGAGCTTAGTAGGTGTTATTGAAAGCTTAGTAAGGTTCAAAATCGAAGTTAAACCGTAGGAGTTGATCGAGTATGGAAATTAGAAAAATTGGGTTAGGAAATTGCTCTAAAATTCAAAATTGATAGTTTGGTGCATGTTTAGGCTTGGATTGGAATAGTATAAGTGTTGTAGTTGCTGGAAATAAACAAGGGAATAAAGCCCGAGTATTTACCATCTCAATCGGAACCCTATCCGGTGAAAAAGAGGCGAAATAGTAAGCCACCGTACAGTAAGGAGTTGTGCGGTGGATTGAACACCTCGGTCTAGTCCGTGGTGGACACCTAAGATCCGCTAAATTGGTTCCGAGGCTCTAATTATACCCAATTATATTTTTGTATATAATTAAAGAGGTATTAATTAAGCTTTTACTCGGCGAATAAGGGAGACGGTAGAATGAGTAAGCTAAAGCCTCTTTTGAGCCGTGAATTTAATTCTTTTATTAGCTAAATACTCTTATGAACACGTAAAATGAAATTTAGACAAATGGGAATCTCTAACCTAAGCATTTAGAGGTTCTAAATAGCTCGGATGTGTGGAAGTCGATATAAGATAGTATGGACTTTCAAAAAGAGAAAAATAGGATGACGTAACGAACTAAATAATTAGTTCTTGGAAATATCTAGAGGGTGCATGAGCATTAGCATGAAACGTTCATGGTAGATGCTTAGTTACGCGTTTCTAAATTGTTTAAGTACATGTGTATAGGGCACCACAGAGTGATTGGAGCTTCAGGCACACTGAGGACTGATCAGGAGGGCCAACAAGGTGAGGGGCTCTCCCATCCCTGCCCCACAGGGTTGGATGACTACGTGAAAATGTGGTTTGCTCTGTTTTGTGTAATTATTATATGAAATTTATTTATATGTATAAATTTGTATTACACGTGTATGATTTGCAAGTAAGCAGTCAACGTACAATTGTACATGTGCCTTATATGATTAGTCTCAAGTGTTTATGTGCTATTGTGGCTCACTGAGCTTTATATGTTACCATGGGTAGGATTGAGTCATAATTTCATATGTGAGAAGTTCAGTAACATTAAAAACCAATCACATCGATCGTCACTGTTAAGATCTTGTTCGTACGGTTTGTTGAGGAAAACTGAACTTAGGATTGTTGAATGTGAGTGAGAGTGTTGCAAAATTGGAACGGGGGAATCTAAGCCTAACTAATGAACACGTATAAAATTCAGTTAGTTACTAATAGGGCGTCTTTCAAGGTTAAGTTGTTAGTTGAACTTGTTAGGTTAGTTCGGGTAGATCGAGTCGATTATCCTGGTCGGACAGACAGGATTCAGTTAACAGTAAGCATGCCACATAGTGGCCATTACCTTGGTTTAACCAAGGTCAGACAAGTTGCCGGCTATTACTCTAAGCGTGCCTTGGAGTTAGAAAGTTCCTGGTGTGATCAACCAGGTTCGAACATGAAATTGCCTTCAGGCCAGTATTTCTCTTAGCGTAATGCGGGAGACAGAAATTGAATGCCTACGTGCATAAGTATATGTTAACTATGAAACTATATGTTATATGTTTATGATTGGTTTACATGCGGATTAATAAATATGTTAGTAACATGAATTAGGATTTTTAATTGTGAATATGATACATTGATTGCCTGATCATGTTAAAGGTCACAATATAAATCGGTTTCATGCGTATGTGGTTGTGGTTGCTCCCTTCCCCCAGCTGTAGTGGTACCTGCAGTTACGCCAGGGATGTGGGAGCTCCTCACTGAGTCTGTTCGACTCAGCCCCCCTGTTTACATGTTTCAGATACATGTGGTTCAAGAGTCGGGAACGCGTCCACTTCTTCTCAAGGAGACGGACAACTCTAAAGACCGCACGCTTTGTCCGCGTCGGTAGTTATTTTGGTTATGTACATGTGTTGTGATGTATATATATATATATATATATATATATATATATATATATAATTGGTTTTTGGGCGTAGCGTTTGTACGTTTACATCTGCTGTGTATATATATATATATATATATATATATATATATATATATATATATATATATCATACTTGAATTCTAGCAATGTCGGCTTCAAACAGATTAAGGTTAGGTCTTGGTATTGGGACTTTAGGCTATGATGTAGCATATATCATGTATATATATATAGGACTTCCGCATGGGACTAGGATAGATCACACGCCTTGAGGGGTGTGATCAATATGTAACTTATATATATATGTGTGACTGAATACCTGATTGTATGAAAATATAGCTTCCGCATGTGAATAGGATAGATCACACACATTAAGGCGTGTGATCAATATGTAAACTATATGCAAGCGTATGATTGAATATATGTATGACTGCACACAGGATTTCTGCATGTGAATAGGATAGATCACCTGCCCTGAAGCGCGTGATCAATATGTATACTATATGTACGTGTGGGTGATTATGTGTATATGTATAGACTGAAGCGGCGTTGAGCGAGCCGTGGATTCCACACTACTTAAGTCATCGGATATGGATGGCCATAAATACTAAATATTGTTTGTATTAGAATTGGGTAGTTATGAACAAGTGAAAATGCTAATCAGGAATCAGAGGCTTATGGGATAGGAGAAATCCTACCTCCCATGCCGGACAAGGACGTCCGATAGGGGGTCGTGACAATTAGTGTTTCGAAAACTTGATATTCATTTTTTTTGTTTTTAATCAGTTTTCGCGGATGAGTGTTTTCGAAAACTTGATATTCATTTTTCTTTTTTTTAATCAGTTTCCGCCAATGACTGTTTTGAAAACTTGATATTCATTTTTCTTTTTCGTAATCAGTTTTCGCCGATGAGTGTTTCGAAAACGTGATATTCATTTTTCTTTATTTAATTAGTTTTCACCGATGAGTGTTTCGAAAATTTGATATTTATTTTTCTTTTTTAATCATTTTTCGTCGATTAGTATTTCGAAAACTTGATATTCATTTTTCTTTTTTTTAATCAGTTTTGTCGATGAGTGTTTCGAAAACTTGATATTCATTTTTCTTTTTTTAATAAGTTTTCAACTATTAGTGTTTCGAAAACTTAATATTCATTTTTCTTTTTTTAATTATTTTTCGTCGATAAGTATTTCGAAAACTTGATATTCATTTTCTTTTTTAATCAGTTTTCGCCGATGAGTGTTTCGAAAACTTTATATTCATTTTTATTTTTTTTTAATCAGTTTTCGTAGAGTAGTGTTTCGAAAACTTGATATTCATTTTTCTTTTTTAATCAATTTTTGCAGATGAGTGTTTCGAAAACTTGATATTCAGTTTTCTTTTTTTAATCACCTTTCACCGACGAGTGTTTCGAAAAACTTGATATTCATTTTTCTTCTTCTTAATCAGTTTTCAACGATGAGTGTTTCGAAAACGTGATATTATATTTTCTTTATTTAATTAGTTTTCACCTATTAGTGTTTCGAAAACTTTATATTCATTTTTCTTTTTTTAATCAGTTTCCCCCGATTAGTGTTTTGAAAACTTGATATTCATTTTTCTTTTTTTAATCAGTTTCAATCGATGAGTGTTTTGAAAACTTGATATTCATTTTTGTTTTTTTAATCAGTTTTCATCGATTAGTGTTTTGAAAACTTGATATTCATTTTTCGTTTTTAATCAGTTTTCACCAGTTAGTGTTTCCAAAAATTGATATTCATTTTCCTTTTTTAATCAGTTTTCGCCGATGAGTGTTTCGAAAACTTTATATTCATTTTTATTTTTTTTAATCATTTTTCGTAGATTAGTGTTTCAAAAACTGGATATTCATTTTTCTTTTTTAATCAGTTTTCACCGATGAGTGTTTCGAAAACTTGATATTCATTTTTCTTTTTTAGTAAGGTTTAGCTAATGAGTGTTTCGAAAACTTGATATTCATTTTTCTTTTTCTAATCATTTTTCACCGATAAGTGTTTCGAAAACTTGATATTCATTTTTCCTTTTTTAATCATTTTTCGCCGATGAGTGTTTCGAAAACATGATATTCATTTTTCTTTTTTTAATAAGTTTTCGCCGATTAGTGTTTCGAAAACTTGATATTCATTTTCCCTTTTTTATCAGTTTTTGCCGATGAGTGTTTCGAATACATGATATTTATTTTTATTTTTTTTAATCAGTTTTCGTCGATGAGGGTTTGGAAAACTTGATATTCATTTTTCTTTTTTTAGTAAGTTTTCGCTAATGAGTGTTTCGAAAAGTTGATATTTATTTTTCTTTTTTTAATCAGTTTTCACGGATGAGTGTTTCGAAAACTTGATATTCATTTTCCTTTTTTAATCAGTTTTCAGCGATGAGTGTTTCGAAAACTGTATATTCATTTTTATTTTTTTGAATCAGTTTTCGTCGATGAGTTTTTCGAAAACTTGATATTCATTTTTCTTTTTTTAGTAAGTTTTCGCTGATGAGTGTTTCGAAAACTTGATATTCATTTTACTTTTTCTAATCAGTTTTTGCTGATGAGTGTTTCGGAAACTTGATATTCATTTTTCTTTTTGAATTAGTTTTCACCGATGACTGTTTTCAAAAACTTGATATTCATTTTATTTTTTATTCAGTTTTCGCTGATTAGTGTTCTGAAAACTTGATATTCATTTTTCTTTTTTTTAATAAGTTTTCGCCGATGAGTGTTTTGAAAACTTGATATTCATTTTTCTTTTTTTGATTCAGTTTTTGTCGATGAGTGTTTCGAAAACTTGTGTCACGACCCCCTATCGGACGTCCGTGACCGGCACGGGAGGTAGGATTTCTCCTATCCCGTAAGCCTCTAATCCCTGATTGACATTCTTATATATGCATAACTACCCATTTCTAATACGAACAATATATAGTATATATGGTCATCCCTATCCGGTCACCTAAGTAGCACGCAATCCATGGCTCGCTCAACGCCGCTTCAGTCTATACATATACACATAATCAATCACACGTACATATAATATACATATTGACCATGCGCTTTAGGGCGGGTGATCTATCCTATTCACATGCAGAATTCCTGTGTACAGTCACGTATATATATTCAATCACACGCCTGCATAAAATATATATATTGATCACACGCCTCAATGCGTGTGACCTATCTTATTCACATGCGGAAGCCGTATTTTCACACAATCAAGTATTCAGTCACACATATATATAAATTTACATATTGACCACACGCTCAGTGCGTGTGATCTATCCTATTCACATGCGGAAGCTTCATTCATATATATATATACACATGATATTCATCATATCACAACCTATGTTCCCAACAACAAGACCAATCTTTAATCTGTATGAAGCCGATAGTTCTAGAGTGTGACATATACATATATGCATATAGCAACTGTACAAAACAATGCTATACCAAAAGAATCATATACATATACATCCTGACAAAATACATATATCAATACTACCCACGCGAACAATGCGTGCGGTCTCTAAGTCTGTCCGCCTCCCTGAGATGAAGTGGAAGCGCTCCCGATGCCTATACCACCTGTGTCTGTAACATTTAACATTGGGGTGAGTCAAACGGACTCAGTGAGAGGCTTTCCCATCCCTGGCGTAGTAGCGGGTACCACTACAACTAGGGAGAGGAGCCAATCACAAACACATACGCATATAACAGATTTTGAATTTCCGTATATTAGGTGGTCAGACAATTAGCATATGTCATATTCACAACAAAGAATTTAAAGCATGGTTCTACATACATTTAAATTCACACATACATCATATCATAGTTTAACATACAACTTCATGTGGATATGCATGTTCAAATAACCGTAATCATAAACTGGCCCGAAGGCATATCTCCGTTAGGAGAGAATCTGGCCCGAAGGCAATATCTCACGTGAGCGATATCGGAACCTAGTTGATCATTCTAGGAACCCCTGGCCCCAAGACTTTACTTGGAACAATAATCTGACCCCAAGACTTCACTTGGAGCATAGCCGGCGACTCATCTGACCTCGGTTTACCCAAGGCAATAGCCACAATGTGGTGTACTCATATACTTTGTATTTCTGAGAGTTTGACTCAAGATAACAGACTCGATTTACCCGGACCACCCGTGATAGACTCGGTTCCCGCGTTGTACCATAAATGACCCCTATGGACCACTACTTATTTATTTTAATTCCTCTTGGGAAATTCTAAATGTCCAAGTGGTTTTCTAATCCGGAATCCCTCGGTTTAAAACAAGGTCACCTATGTTCATTTTCTTTGAGAGTTTACATACGCCACCACACTTTTCAGATAAATAATTAATAAGGTGGGTTTCTAGTACCACAAGACTCTCCCCATTAAAATTGACTCGATCCTACCCCCGATCTTATATAGGTCCCGAGGACCTTCTTTTCATATAAGGCTCCTTGAGCCACCATCGCTTTTACAATTCACATACACACATATAGCACATTTTCACATATACTATAATTTAGGAACAACAATAGCATGTTATCTAGCATGTAATTCCTACAAATAGGCAAGAAGGCAAACCATATATCCATATCCGCAGTCAACCCTATAGGTCAAGGATAGGAAAGCCCCTCACCTGGTTGGCCCCTGGGATCGGCTCTCGGTGTGCCCGAAGGTCCGCTCACTGTATCGTGCCCTATACACATATATTTGAGAGATTCAGAAGCTTGAAAATTCAACCACTATCGTGTACATGCAACGCTAGTGCTCATGTTCTCTCTAATTAATTCAATAGACTAGTTGTTGGCTTGGAATGCCCTCAACTGGTTTTCGGAACACCTAGCATGTTTCTATTCGTGTCCAACCCTTGCTTAATCACTCTACTCGGAAGCCTTGAGTTGGGATTTGGGAATGCAAGGTTACCCAATTTCACCTCCATGTGTCCATATAAAATTCCCACTACCCAAGTCTTGAATTTATGGCTCAAGAGAGGCATAAATTCTACTTGTCTAAAATTTCCATTTACCGAATTAATTTTCAACACTTTACCTGCACATGAGTACACATATCCGGATACACGTAAAATTAGGAAAGTGTCTCTTTTTCCCCGAACCGGGTTCCGGGTGAGACGGGAATTACTCGGGTTTTAATCCCTCGTACATTCCAATAATTTTAACAATTATATTATCACAATTTCCACCTATTCATGCACCCCCAATCAGTCCACAACACCTTTAAACCTTAACAACCATATTTTCCGGCGAGTTTTCCGGCGAGAAAGCTCTCTCCCTTTGCTTTCTCTCTCTAACCCAAACTCTCTCTCCTCTCTTCCAGCACACAGTGATGGCGACGAACTCCGGCCGGCTTCCTCGCACGTCCGGCCACCACAGCTCGGGCACGCAGCTCACCTTCCTCGTGCTCCTTCCCGTCGACGCCTCAAACTGCTCTCTCCCTCTCGTGTACCTCTCGTTTCTCTGCTTCTCTCTCACGCCTCCTTTCCCTTTCTTTTTTTTTCTTTTCTGAATCCCTTTTCTTTATATTACATATATATATATATATATATATATATATATTATATCACTAAAAAAAAAACGAATTCGGTTTATATATATATATATATACCTAATTAATTAATATATATATGTACATATCACAAAGAAAGAAAAAGAAACCTGATATGATAAAATAAATAAAAAAAGAATATTTTCCATTCTTAAATGAATTAATTTAATTTAATTAGTGATGCTAGTTAAAATATTCCCGGGTATTACAACTTGATAGTCATATTTCGTTTTTTAATCAGTTTTCGCCGATGAGTGTTTCGAAAACGTAATATTCATTTTTCGTTTTTTTAAATAGTTTTCGCCGATGAGTGTTTCAAAAACTTGATATTCATATTTCTTTTTCTTAATCAGTTTTCGCTGATGTGTGTTTCGAAAACGTGATATTCATTTTTCTTTATTTAATTAGTTTTTACCGATTAGTGTTTCGAAAACTTGATATTCATTTTTCTTGTTTTAATCATTTTTCGCCGATGAGTGTTCGAAAACTTGATATTCATTTTTCTTTTTTTCATCAGTTTTCGCCGATGAGTGTTTTTAAAACTTGATATTCATTTTCCTTTTTTGATCAGTTTTCGCCGATGAGTGTTTCGAAAACTTTATATTCATTTTTATTTTTTTGATCAATTTTCGCCGATGAGTGTTTCGAAAACTTGATAGTCATTTTTCATTTTTTAATAATTTTTTGCCGATTAGTGTTTCGAAAACGTAATGTTCATTTTTCTTTCTTTTTTTTAAATAGTTTTCGCCGATGAGTGTTTCGAAAACGTGATATTCATTTTTCTTTTTAAATAGTTTTCGCCGATTAGTGTTTCGAAAACGTGATTTTCTTTTTTCTTTTTTTAATCATTTTTCCCCGATGAGTGTTTCGAAAACTTGATATTCATTTTTCTTTTTTTCAATTTGTTTTCGCCGATGAGTGTTTCAAAAACGTAATATTCATTTTTCTTTTTTCAATCAGTTTTCGCCGCTGAGAGTTTCGAAAACTTGATATTCATTTTTATTTTTTAAATTAGTTTTCGCCGATGAGAGTTTCAAAAACTTGATATTCGTTTTTCTTTTTTAATAAGTTTTCACCGATGAGTGTTTCGAAAACTTAATCTTCATTTTTATTTTTTTAATTAGTTTTCGTCGATAAGTGTTTCGAAAACTTGATATTCATTTTTCTTTTTTTAGTAAGTTTTTCTAATGAGTGTTTCGAAAACTTGAGTTACAGGATAGGAACAACGGAACACGATTGAGTGCAATAGGAACTCCGAGGAGACTAAAGTTACAGGAGAGGATTGCATGGAAGGTTGGCCAAGGTGAGGGCTCTTTCATCTTTGCTCCTAGGGTTGTATGCTTATGTGGATTACATGAGTATGTATATTCTCTGCTTGTCTGATATGTGTTAGCTAAAGGTATAGAATGCTAAAAGAATAAAAGAACTAGAAAATAGATTGTGGAAAGTAACTTGCATAGGAAGACATAGGAGTAGAGTGTAATTGTTTGCAATGATTGGTGTGTTACAAATCCAACTCGTACACTCCGGAGGCATGATGAGTATTTTATTAAATTTTCCCCAAGACGGTGGCAAGAGTCCTTGTACGGAAGGACTAAGCTTTTAATTTAAAAACTCGTCACGACGGTGACTTAAATTATAATCATGCAAAAGGAGTTATTGGTGGGTTTCGGATTTGATTATGCTAGCGATGTGATACATCGACTAGAACAACGACAGGTGGCACTAGAGACATCAGTTTTATAATCATCATGATGATGGTCATTGCCCTATCCTGGCAATAGGGTCAGAAAGGATTTATATTGCTATGACGATAGCTTGAGGTTCAGAGAGTGCATCTGGACGGGTATATTAGTTATATCCTATTTGAGGATACTTGCCCATATTAACAAGGAGAGAAATTGTTGATCCTTCGGGAAAGATACTAAGAATCCCATTAATATGTGAGACTAAGGTAAGGAGACACGGGAGGAACCTACGGGTGAACCGTGAACCTAACCTAGAAAAGAGAAATCATCCTGTGGAGTTGGTCCAGGGTGTGTCAGTGGCCATGCTTCGAGACGTCGTGCCGTGCCCGCCATGTGGCCTGGTTGGGTAATGGACGAGTGGACTCAAGCTATTGCCCTGCAGCAAGGGGTCAGGACGTGCCACATGGTGGCTACGTATCAGTTGTTTGATAGATATAAGTGGATTGTGTTTGATTAATAGAATTGTCACGAGGTGACTAGTACCCAAGTGAATGGGTTAAGTATTGTTTGATTAACAGAATTTTGACGAGGTGACCAGTATCCAAGTGAATGGGTTAAGTATGCTTTGCCACGTGGTGGCCAGTAACCCGAGTGCACGGGTTCGAAGTGGGAAAGTCACGTAGTGGCTAGTAGATACCCCAGAGTTGGGGAGATTAAGTAGATGTATGTTTAGCATCTGTGTGTGTGTACAAATTGTCTCTGTTTGCTTATAATTGCTTATTATACAGCGTAGTGGTAACGTACAAGATTACGTCACCACACGTCTTGTTTGATTCAGACATGCTGAAACGTCAGAAGACCGGTAAGTAAAAGCCGGCACTATATGTTACATGTTTACTTGATGATTGATGACGTGGAATAAACTGCTGCATGGTTACAGTTATTAAATGCATGTGAATGTTTGGGTGAAATTTTTGTTGTTGTGTGATCACCAAGAATGTATGATAACAACAGTAACTAGTTGTTTTTGCATGTGGTTGTGTATGACTCCCAAACCTAGCGCTACGGTACCCACCTTGCGCCGGGGATGAGACAGTCCTCACTGAGTCGCGTGGTTAAGACTCACACCTCATTTTTACTACACAGAGACAGGTTAAGTACAGGTGGAACAAGTCTCGGTGGAACGAGGGTTGCGCAAAACTTTTCCAAGACCCACAACTTGTTCATGTGGGTGAATGAAGTGTAATTGTAATTTATTTACTTTATTATTGTATCATAAAGTAAAGGATAGACGTACCCAATTAGATTGTATTACTAAATCTAGAACTGTCAGCTTCACACACCTTAAAGATCAAGATTTATTTTACTGCGATACAGGGAAAATTTTCTTTTCAAAATGTATACATATACATATATCTATTGCATGTGAATAGGATAGGCAGCATCTTCGGATGTGTAGCCAATACATATGTTATATATATTATGTGTGTTTTCCTATATCTATATCCTGAAGCGGCACTGGCCGTGGATTTGCTTGCCTAGGATAGGCTACCATTTCAGTGTAGCCATGGTATTATACTGCATGTGGATGTATTTTCAATAATAGACATTCTGTCAATTAGGTGATAAGGCTTACAGGCATAGGGATATTTCTTGTGTCTGTGCTGGTCATGGTCCTCTAAACGGGGGTCGTGACAAACTTGGTGTCAGAGCCAGGTTGTTCTTTAAGGGTGTGAAGCTAACTAGTAGTCTCGGGTGTCAGTTGGGCTAGCCATTACGAATCCGGATGTAACGGTGATTCCGATAGGCACTTGTGAGGTTGCTCTGGATGTTCAGTCATAAATTCTTTCGAGTCATCGCTTTAGGCTTAGAATTTGTATGTCAAATTCTATCCAAAGCATATAACCTGTACAGTACACAAGTGTCGATGAGCACTAAGGCGTAAGGTGGGGTGGCAGTGACCCCGGGAACCTTAGGACGCCATAATAGGGAAAGGAGACATCCATGGAGGATGCTACCTAGACACAGACACATTTGGTTGAATTGTAGGTAGGAATGCGCTACAATGTGTAATTGTTTTACAGGTGTTAAATGAGACAATGCGTCTGCTCTGTTAGCGCCGCATTGTGCGCTATGGTGTAGGCGCAAGTTGTTTGATTATAGCATGAAATGCAAGTAGAATAGAAATATGCAGTGAATGGTAGTTTAGGCTAGGAATGGTTTGTAAAGTGATAGAAAAGACACGCTTGGCGTACAAAAAAGAAAGTAAGCCCTTCGGTCGATTGAAATGGAAAGTTTACAGACAAGAGTAAACAGGGCCATGAGGCATGAGATCGACAGGAAGATGACCAAGTGAATGTGGATGTATTTTCAATAACAGGATAGGCCACCATTTCGGTGTAGCCATGGTATTATACTGCATGTGGATGTATTTTCAATAATAGACATTCTGTCAATTAGGTGATAAGGCTTACAGACATAGGGATATTTCTTGTGACTGTGCCGGTCACGTTCCTCAAAACGGGGGTCGTGACACGTGAGTGCTTCGAAAACTTGATATTCATTTTTATTTTTTTAATCAGTTTTGACCGATTAGTGTTTCGAACACTTGATATTCATTTTAATGTTTTTTAATCAGTTTTCGTCGATGAGTGTTTCGAAAACTTGTTATTCATTTTTCATTTTTTAATCATTTTTCGCCGATGAGTGTTTCGAAAACGTAATATTCATTTTTCTTTTTTTAATAAGTCTTCGCTCATGAGTGCTTCGAAAACTTGATATTCATTTATATTTTTTTAATCAGTTTTCACCGATGAGTGTTTCGAAAACTTTATATTCATGTTTATTTTTTTTAATCACTTTTCGCCGATGAGTGTTTCGAAAACTGGATATTCATTTTTCTTTTTTTTAGTAAGTTTTCGCTGATGACTGTTTCGAAAACTTGATATTCTTTTTTCTTTTTTAATCAATTTTTGCCGATTAGTGTTTCAAAAACTTGATATTCATTTTTCTTTTTTTAATTAGTTTTCGCCGATGAGTGTTCTTGAAAACTTGTTATTCATTTTTCTTTTTTTAATCAGTTTTCGCCGATTAGTGTTCTGAACACTTAACATTCATTTTTCTTTTTTTAATCAGTTTTCGCCGATGAGTGTTTTGAAAACTTTATATTTATTTTTCTTTTTTATAATCAGATTTCGCCGATGAGTGTTTCGAAAACTTGATATTTATTTTTCGTTTTTTTAATCAATTTTCGCCGATCAGTGTTTCGAAAACTTGATAGTCATTTTTCGTTTGTTTAATCAGTTTTCGCCGATGAGTGTTTCGAAAACTTGATGTTCATTTTTCTTTTTCTTAATCAATTTTCGCCGATGAGTGTTTCGAAAATGTGATATTAATTTTTCTTTATTTAATTAGTCTTCACCGTTGAGTGTTTTGAAAACTTGATATACATTTTTCTTTTTTAAATCATTTTTCGCCGATGAGTGTTTCGAAAACTTGATATTTATTTTTCTTTTTTGATCAGTTTTCACCGATAACGGTTTCGAAAACTTGATATTCATTTTCCTTTTTTAATCAGTTTTTGCCGATGAGTGTTTTGAAAACTTTATATTCATTTTTATTTTTTTTAATCAGTTTTCGTCGACAAATGTTTCAAAAACTTGATATTCATTTTTCTTTTTTTAGTAAGTTTTCGCTAATGAATGTTCCGAAATCTTGATATTCATTTTTCTTTTTCTAATCAGTTTTTGCCAATGAGTATTTTGAAAACTTGATTTTCATTTTTCTTTTTTTAATTAGTTTTCGTCGCTGAGTGTTTTCGGAAACTTGATATTCATTTTTCTTTTCTTAAATAGTTTTCGCCGATTAGTTTTTCGAAAACTTCATATTCATTTTTCTTTTTTTAATCATTTTTCGCCGATGAGTGTTTCGAAAACTTGATATTCATTTTTCTTTTTTTAATCATTTTTCGCCGATAAATGTTTCGAAAACTTGATATTCATTTTTCTTTTTTTAATCATTTTTCGCCGATGAGTGTTTCGAAAACATGATATTCATTTTTCTTTTTTTAATAAGTTTTCGCTTATTAGTGTTTTGAAAACTTGATATTCATTTTCCCTGTAATACCCCGGAAAATTTCTGTTTTTTAAACCTTCTTGTTTCTCAAGGATGGAAACTTGCGGAACAAATTAAGTCTAACTTCGTGAATTTCAATCTAATTCCTTCACAACCTTTAGGAAACCTTAAGTAGGATAAATTGGAGGTATATTGAGGTTTAGAAACTAGATTTCTTAGAACCCAAGTAGAAACACAAGTTGAATTAAAATGCTTAAACCTTCATAGAATTAGGATTCCTTCCAACCAAGCTAGATAAGCTTCCTTAGATGCGAATACAAGTTAGATAGAGGTCTAGTACTCAAATCCAAGTATGTGAAACACTCAAGTAGAGTGTTATACGCGAGTAAGTCAAGTGTCCGAGGAAGGATACACATAAGTCGAGATAGAGAAGTCCAATAAGACCAAGAGCTTGACTCTGTGGCAACCATGAACTACACGTGAAAGTAATGGAGAGACAAATAACATGTTAAGCTAAGTAATAACCTTAATGAAATAAATGTTGTTCTTATAGGAACAACGACACACGATTGAGTGCAACAAGAACTCCGAGGAGACTTAAGTTACAGGAGACGATTGCATGGAAGGTTAGCCAAGGTGAGGGTTCTTCCATCTCTGCTCCTAGGGTTGTATGGTTATGTGGATTACATGAGTATGTATATTCTCTGCTTGTCTGGTATGTGTTAACTAGAGGTATAGAATGCTAAAAGAATAAAAGAACTAGAAAATAGGTTGAGGAAAGTAGCTTGGATAGGAAGACATAGGAGTATAGTTTAATTGTTTGCTATGATTGCTGTGTTACAAATCCAACTCATACACTCCAGAGGCATGATGAGTATTTTATTAAATCTTTTTCACGACAGTGGTAAGAGTCCTTGTACAGAAGGACTAAACTTTTATTTTGAAAACTCGTCACGACGGTGACTTAAATTATAATCATGCAAAGGGAGTTATTGATGGGTTTTGGATTTGGTTATGCTAGCGATGCGAGACATCGACTAAAACAACGTCAGATGGCACTTGAGACCTCAGTTTTATAATCACCATGACGATTGTGATTGCCCTATCCTGGCAATAGGGTCAGAAATGATTTATATTGCTATGACGATAGCTTGAGGTTCAGAGAGTGCATCTGGACGGGTATATGAGTTATATCTTGTTGAGGATACTTGTCCATATTAACAAGGAGAAGAATTGTTGATCCTTCGGGAAAGATACAAAGAATCCTATTAATATGTGAGACTAAGGCAAGGAGACACGGGAGGAACCTACGGGTGAACCGTGAGCCTAACCTAGTAAAAGAGAAATCATCCCGTGGAGTTGGTCCAAGGTGTGTCAGTGGCCATGCTTCGAGACGTCGTGTCGTGCCCGCCATGTGGCTTGGTTGGGTAAGGATGAGTGGGCTCAAGCTATTGCCCCGCAGCAAGGGGTCAGAACGTGCCACTTGGTGGCTACGGATCAGTTGTTTGATAGATAGAGGTTGATTGTGTTTGATTAATAGAATTGTCACGAGGTGACCAGTACCCAAGTGAATGGGTTAAGTATGTTTGCCACGTGGTGGCCAGCAACCTGAGTGCACGGGTTCGTGGTAGAAAAGCCATGTAGTGGCTAGTAAATACCCCAGAGTAGGGGAAGTTAAGTAGATGTATGTTATAGTATCTACGTGTACTTGAAAAATTGTCTTTGTTTGCATATAATTGCTGATTGTGCAGCAGAGTGGTTACGTACAGGATTACGTCATCACAACGTCTTGTTTGATTCAGATATGCTGAATGTGAGAAGACCGGTAAGTAAAAGCTGGCACTATATGTTACGTGTTCAATTGCTGATTGATGACGTGAAACAAACTGCTGCATGCTTATATCTATTAAATGCATGTGAGTGTTTGGGTGAAATATCTGTTGTTGTGTGATCGCCAAGAATGTACGCTAATTAACAGTAAGTAGTTGTTTTTGCATGTGGTTGTGTATGACTCCCAAACCCAGCGCTATGGTACCCACCTTGTGCCGGGGATGGGAGAGTCCTCACTGAGTCGCGTGGTTAAGACTCACACATCATTTTTACTATACAGAGACAGGTTAAGTACAGGTGGAAGAAGTCTTGGTGTAACAAGGGACGAACAAAACTTTCCAAGACCCACAACTTGTTCATGTGGGTGAATAAATTGTAATTGTAATTTAATTTACTTTATTATTGTATCATAAACTAAAGGGTAGACGTACCCAATTAGATTGTATTACTAAATCTAGAACTATCAGCTTCACACACCTTAAAGATCAGGATTAGTTATCTTGCGATACCGGGAAAACTTGTTTTCAATATATATATATATAAATATATCTGTTGCATGTGAATAGGATAGGCAACATCTTCGGATGTGTAGCTAGTACACAGGTTATATATATTATGTGTGTTTTCCTATATCTATATCCTGAAGCGGCACTGGCCGTGGATTTGCTTGCCTAGGAAAGGCCACCATTTCGGTGTAGTCATGGTATTATACTGCATGTGAATGTATTTTTAATAATAGATATTCTGTCAATAAGGTGATAAGGCTTACAGGCATAGGGGCATTCCTTGTGTCTATGCCAGTCACAGTCCTCTAAACGGGGGTCGTGACAAACTTGGTATCAAAGCCTGGTTGTTCTTTAAGGGTGTGAAGTTAACTAGTAGTCTCGGGTGTCAGTTGTGTTAGCCATTACGAATTCGGACGTAACGGTGGTTCCGACGGGCACTTGTGAGGTTGCTCAGGATGTTGAGTCATAAATTCTTTCGAGTCATCGCTTGAAGCATAGAATTTGTATGTGAAATTCTATGCAAAGCATATAACCTGTATAGTACACAAGTGCCGATTAGCACTAAGGCGTAAGGTGGGGTGGCTGTGACCCCAGGAACCTTAGGACACCATAATAGGGAAAGGAGACATTCATGGAGGATGCTACCTAGACACAGACACATTTGGTTGAATTGTCGGTAGGAATGCGCTACAATGTGTGATTGTTTTGCCGGTGTTAATTGAGACGATGCGTCTGCTCGGTTAGCGACGCATTGTGCGCTATGGTATAAGTGCAAGTTGTTTGATTATAGCATGAAATGCAAGTAGAATAGAAATATGCAGTGAATGGTAGTTTAGGCTAGGAATGGTTTGTAAAGTGATAGAAAAGACATGCTTGGCGTGCAAAAAAGAAAGTAAGCCCATGGGGCGATTGAAATGAAAAGCTTACAGACGAGAGTAAACAGGGCCATGAGGCATGAGATCAGCAGGAAGATGACCAAGTGAATGGGTTCTGACTGTGCGGTACGCTATGGCTGAAGGAAGTGAGTTGTCCTTCCTAGAAAGTAAACAGAAAAGAGGTGGTGTATGCCACAGTATAGAAGTAGAAGTCTACGGACTAGAAAATCAGGATACGGTATATGGAATTGCAAAGTGGCCGAACCATATGCCGTAGAGATAGATGTTAAGAAGTAGAGGCATTTGTAAACGTGTAAAGCGTGACCATAGGCCGAGTAGGAAACAGAGTAAATGGTAAGGCACTAGGAAGGAGTCTAGTCCAACCCTGCGCTCGATCCATGAACTGCTAGTTCCTTAAGCAAACATGGGGGAAAAGAAGGGATTAAGCCCAACCAAACTCTCTTGGGTTACTTAAGGAAGAGCATAAAGAATATAGGATATTGACCACATGAGAAATTTTTATTTTTATCTTTTGTAAAAATCTTTTTGGTCTTTCTGGGTGAGAGATTCTGAAAGACCCTCAAACTTTTCTTGAAAATACTAGGGATAACCATTGGAAGGAAAATTTTCATGAAAACTCTTTCTCAATTTGTGTCATTCCAATTGGTTAAACCCTAACCATTTACGAAAACCTTAGGCGTCATTTTCTAAGAAATAAACTGGAATTAATTTTAAAAACCCGCAGGGTGCCTAAGAAAACTAACTCATGTGACCAATACCCTACAAAACAATAGTCCTTTTACAGGTAAGCTGTAGAAGGATGGTAGATGTAGTTGAGAAATCACTCACTTGGAGTGATTAAAGTTAATTAGACATCGAAAAGCACTAGAGAGTGCTAAGGTGCCAAGGGAGTATACAGGTAAACCTAAGGGTTCCCAATTAAGGGGGCCATAGGGTGATTATGGACCCGAAAGCATTAGACCAGAGCAGGTCTAGAAGTGGAAATGGGCGTAGACCTTCGGGTATCGTCCAGAGATAAGAACCGAGTGCTATTGTGATAGATAGCTTTCGAACGAGATAACGTAAGAGATAAACCCCAAAGGGACTTGTGGAGGCTCGAGGGGAGAGAAAGTAGACAGGGATAAGTAGTCCTATAAGGGGGAAGAGTGGAAGCCTATAGGACCCCATAGGATAAAAGTCAAGCAGGAGCTGGAGAACCAACTACTACTGTAAGTGTATGTATAGTACATAGATTGTAGTGGACATCGCTAGGTAAGCTAGTTCCACAGGTTGGTGGACCGTAAATCCGTTAGTCTAAAGCCCGCGTATGGGTGGAGACTGAGTGGACAAACCAAACGTATAAATGGCCATGTGGGTGCCATAAAAGGAAAATTAACCGTAAAGACTGTTAATCGAGAAGGAGAATTTAGTGAGTAACGAGTACTGAGAAATACTCGAAGAAAGAGTACCATGTAGGTACGAAATGGAAAAGAAGAGAGTGAATACGGGAACGGAGTCGAGTAAGCATCTAGGGATGCAAGCCAAAATGATAAAACAGGTATGCTACCGTTGGGGGTGATGTCCAACGGGTAACACACTTGCAAGAGGCGGTATAAGTTCGTGAACATATGCCACACTGTAAGAAGGGAAAGAGTCAATCCGTGGGAGCGAATCCCGTTTGGTCAAGGGGAGTAGAGCATGTCCGAGAAGGTTCATGCTGGAATTAACGGATCAAGTATTCCAAGTAGGAATACGGGATTTAAGTGAGTTGAGGAGTCCGAGTGGGCCAAGTTGGGGTAAAAGCCAACGGAAACCCAATGAGTATAGTTAGCATAGGATGTGCAACTCTAAGTGGACTAACCTGAGGATGGTATAGATCCACAGTCATAGTCGTGTTAAGTGATGTCTTCGGATGTGGAGACCGAACTGAGCCTGAGGCAGAGTAATGAGTATGATGGTATGGAGGAGACCGATGAGTTTCCATTATAAACTGAAATGACTACAAGTAGTAGTCATAGAAGAGTCTAAGTCAGTCAGACATACACTACAAGAAATGTGTTTTTTACCGACGCTTGTTTTTATCATTTCATGGCTTAACCCGTCACTAAATGACATTTTGTGGCGGATTTCAAACTGTCACAAATGGACGTGTCGCAATGTAATTTCTTGACGGTTTTAGCCAACTGTTGGAATAAATGCCACAAAATGTACATTTCTAATGGTTTTAGTTCGCCAAAAAATGTAACTTAAACTCGTGACGGTTTATAGCTGTCACGAAATTTCCAAGTGATTTTTTGACGGTATCTTAACCGTCACAAAATGAAAGGTATATTTATGGCGGTTGCTGACTGTCAGAAAATGTTTGGTAAATTTGCGACATTTTGTACTTGCCAGAAAATCAACTGTCAATTTGTGACAGTTTGAAACCGTCAGAAATTGTCATTTTATTTTTTAAAAAATATCACATATATTTTTAGAAAATATATATAATTGACTATATTAATGCTCAAAATAGATATAAATACTCATAGAAGTACTTATATATAATACTCAAAATAGATACAAAAATTAACGTAAGTTTCTCTCATCCGATATTCCCTATCACTAAAATATTTGTTTGTAAAACCAAAGAAAAAATAATTCATGACAAAATGATAAGTGCTTCTAACAAAACCTCCAAAAGGTCTACCTAGCCTCCTCCAATATTGAAAAATTAAAAATTATGAGTATTATTAAAGTGATGTAGAATAAATATCACAAATAGTTAAATAATAAACAATATACATATTTGACCTATTATAGGAAGTTTGGATCACGGAGGAATAACAAATGCTACTCCAATTCCACCTTTGACCTATTCATGGATGATATCATGTATGATTATAAAAGTAATGATTGTGTTGTGGAGTCTCTGCTTATTGCTTGACTACTCACAACCAAGTGCAGTGAAAAATAACAAGCTAAAAGCATAATTTCCACAAAAAGAAAAGGGAACAAAAATAAAGAAATGAAAAGAAGTTCTAATGGAAGCTACTTCAACTTCATTTCTTCACTTTTCTCTTCCAAAATGCATGGGTTTCCAGGTGAAATGAGATCTTCCAAACGAACCACCCATCCAAATTGAATCAGAAAAAGAAAAAAAGTTGTAACTTGGGACTTGTAAAAAGGCATATACACTAAGCCTTTTAAAGGTTATAAGAGATTTTGATTCTGTGTTGCATTATGGATCATATCATTTATAAACAATCAATTTCAACATTTTTCTTCTTATTTTTTATTTTCAGGGTATAAGAGATTGCTGTAATGTTGAATATCATGCTGGAGCAAATTATGCAGATATCAAATATAGGCCCTGCATGAAGAATGAAATAATTGCCTAGAGATCTAGAAACTATAATATATAAAGTAGTATTCAATTAAGTCTTCTAAATAAGGCCAAAAAATAGTCTTCTAAATGGAAACCAAAACAATAATTTAACCAAAAAAATTTATGTGCGTTTATTACTAGTGCTTCTAGTTTGTTTCAGAGGACTTATTGTCCTCTTCCCATGTATTCTCTTTATTCAATCTTTTTGTATATAAAAAAAAGCCAATGCTTCTACTTTGCATGCTTGGCATCATCCATCATGCTGGTAGCAAGACTTGTAACAGCCTTTTTAACTTTCATCCTTTCATACTAATAAGCTAGATATTTTCTTTACTATTCTTCCAAGTGCTAGAGATCTAACTCAAAAAGTTATAGCAGAGGATGGACCATTTAAATCCAAGTTAGATACTATATAATAAATGCAATCCAGAGTCAAAAGACAAAAATTCTACACATAGTAAAAAGCACATTTTCTACTGTTAATATAGTAAACAACCTTGAATCAAGTCTCCAATTTTCATGTTAAATTAGCTAATGAAAGCACTAACAAAGATTATAGTGGCTTAAGAGAAAATATTAGAGGCTAAACCATATAAATACAACCATTGGATCAAAACGTACAAGCAACAGATAACTGTGTAATGTCAATAGAGCTAACACAGATCCATTTAGCAGTTTCAGTGTCGGAAGCAACCGAAAGTGACTGTTGGAAAAAAGAAAAGAAAAGAAATGTCACTTAATTAAAAAAACAGTTAATGTGCATGATTTAAATTTCTAAATCAACAACAATAACAATCAAAGCCTTTTCTCAATTTAAATTTCTAAATCAACAACAAAAAAATAAATCCTCTCTATAGCCCTTTTTGCATCTTGTAAATAACAGTCAACTACAATGCATAGTCAGCAACTCTTTTCTCTCAATAAATGGATGTATACTAAACTGATTTATCAATTACAATTTCATATTGATAACCTTAATGCTTCAAATCAATTCTTTCTAAAGGATATCAAAGCAAAAGGTATTGCACCATGGCAAACATACTGATATAACTTAGCTTGCTCCAAGACCAAAGTTTCCAATCCATCCATTTTGCTTTAGCTGTGGACACAAATAAAACTTTGTCAAAGTTTGCAAAAAGATTTCCAGCAGAGGTGTTGGAAGTATGATGGTTAACATCAAGAAATTAAATAAATAAAAAATGAAATTATATGGAACAAAAGGAGGGGAAAAAAGTAACTTTAAAGGAGGAGGAGAGTATATATATGACAACAATGATCCACCAAGAGCAAGATAAAAAACTATAGGGTAATCATAGTATTTTTCTCATTAATAAAAAACAAAAAGAAAACAAAGAATAATGTTAAATGGCTATAAAATTCCAACATTAACATTGGCAGAAAAAAATTACTCTGTGGCCCTGTACACATATGCAGCATCATGAATATTCATGGCCAATGAACTGAACTGTAGAATTATTTTGATTGAATTTTTGTACAATTTACCGATCAATATCTAAAAAATTAAGAATTAAATTGAAAAACAACATCACTGGCCCTGACTTTGAACCAACCAAGCATTCTTGAATTGTGATTCTACAGATTCTCTGAAGTCCTTTAACCAAAAATTAATAACAAGTTTTGAAAAAATAAAGCAAAAAATTTTGAATAATTGATTTACTATAAAGGCTTCAAATTAAGTAGAAGGTTTTGATCCATAGTCAGCATCAGTAATGAGTAATCTATAATCAACAGTAGTGGTAGCGGTGATACAGAGCCTTTGTGTTTGTCTTGTTTTCATCAAACAAAAAGTTGTTGCAACTACTAGTACAACTGCTAATTAGCTCTTTAATCTCCTCTATCCCATAATCTAATCCTGAATTATTATTACGTGATCTTTTTTTTCCATTATTTATGCAACTAATTTGTACAATATGTTTCATATGTATAAGAACTAAGCTTAAAGTCAAAATAAAAGATGAACCACAATTTAAGTTAACAAACATAGTCTATTTCTAGTGATTTCCATCAAAATCTAAATGCTTAGAAGTATATAGAAACCAAACAGATAATGAAACAAGAGAACAAACATAAAAATAAAATGAGAATAAAATTAAAAATAGACGTCATATGACTACAAGTTCATTCCATTTTCTTTGGTTAAATAAGAATCGAAGTTCGGAGCAAAAACAACTACTATGATCAAACTCAGCAACTTTAACACAAGATAAACGGAAAATATACACGAACAACTTGATCATAACCAGAAGAAATACAAGAAAACTATGAATATAAACAAAAACAATCAATCAATCACCCATAAATATGCGAGATTCGCATCATTCAAACATCAACTAGTAAAATAAGACATACTCAGAATACGATCAACATCATCCTCAAATTAATTCTTAAAAGGGTGATCACAAGTCACAACCACAATCGCATAAGGAATTCAATTCATAACCAATAATAAGCAGTCACAACAAAGATGGAATGGAACTGCATCGTGAAAAGCTGAATTAACAACAATGAAGCACATATCTAACAATACCTTTCTAGGGCACGATACAGGCTCCAGAGAATAGTCATGCTAAGCAGCAATCGATTATCGGCGTTGCTGGTTCTGTTCTGTCACGACCCCAGTTTAGAGGACCGTGACCGGCACAGACACAGGGAATATCCCTCTGCCTGTAAGCTTTATCACCTAATTGATAGAATATCTATTATTGAAAATACATCCACATGCAGTATAATACCATGGCTACACCGAAATGGTGGCCTATCCTAGGCAAGCAAATCCACGGCCAGTGCCGCTTTAGGATATAGATATAGGAAAACACACATAATATATAACCTGTGTACTGGCTATACATCCGAAGATGCTTCCTATCCTATTCACATGCAACAGATATATGTATATATATATTTTTGGAAACAAGTTTTCCCTGCATCGTAATCTAACGGATCTTGATCTTTAAGGTGTGTGAAGCTGACAGTTCTAGATTTAGTGATACAATATAGTTGAGTACGTCTACCCTTTACTTTATGATACAATAATAAAGTAAATTAAATTACAATTACACTTTATTCACCCACATGAACAAGTTGTGGGTCTTGGAAAAGTGTTGCTCAACCCTCGTTCCACCGAGACTACTTCCACCTGTACTTAACCTGTCTCTGTGTAGTAAAAATGAGGTGTGAGTCTTGACCACGCGACTCAGTGAGGACTCTCCCATCCCCGGCGCAAGGTGGGTACCATAGCGCTGGGTTTAGGAGTCATACACAACCACATGCAAAAACAACTAGTTACTGTTGTTAGCATACATTCTTGGTGATCACACAACAACAGAAATTTCACCCAAACACTCACATGCATTTAATAACTGTAAACATGCAGCAGTTTATTCCACGTCATCAATCAACCATTAAACACGTAACATATAGTGCCGGATTTTACTTACCGGTCTTCTCACGTTCAGCATATCTGAATCAAACAAGATGTTGTGATGACGTAATCCTGTACGTCACCACTCCGCTGCACAATCAACAATAATATGCAAACACAGACAATTCTTTAAGTACTCACAGATACTATAACATACATCTACTTAACTTCCCCCACTCTGGGGTATTTACTAGCCACTACATGGCTTTTCTACCTCGAACCCGTGCACTCGGGTTGCTGGCCACCACGTGGCAAAGCATACTTAACCCATTCACTTGGGTATTGGACACCTCGTGACAATTCTGTTAATCAAACAATACTTAACCCCTTCACTTAGGTACTAGTCACCTTGTGACAATTGTATTAATCAAACACAATCAACTTCTATCTATCAAACAATACATAGCCACCACGTGGCACATCCTGACCCCTTGCTGCGGGGCAATAGCTTGAGCCCACTCGTCCATTACCCAACCAGGCCACATGGCAGGCACGGCATGACGTCTCAAAGCATGGCCACTAACACACCCTGGACCAACTCCACAAGATGATTTTTCTTTCACTAAGCTAGGCTCACGGTTCACCCGTAGGTTCCTCCCGTGTCTCCTTACCTTAGTCTCATATATTAATAGGATTCTTTGCATCTTTCCCGAAGGATCAACAATTCTTCTCCTTGTTAATATGTACAAGAATTCTCAACAGGATATAACTCAAATACCCGTCCAGATGCACTCTCTGAGCGTCAAGCTATCGTCATAGCAATATAAATCCTTTCTGACCCTATTGCCAAGATAGGGCAATGACCATCGTCATGGAGATTATAAAACTGAGGTCTCAAGTGCCATCTGACGTTGTTCTAATCGATGCCTCAAATCGCTAGCGTAACCAAATCCGAAACCCACCAATAACTCCCTTTGCATGATTTTAATTTAAGTCAATGTCGTGACGAGTTTTCAAAATAAAGTTTAGCCCTTCCGTACAAGGACTCTTGCCACCGTCGTGGAAAAGATTTAATAAAATACTCATCATGCCTCCAGAGTGTATGAGTTGAATTTGTAACACACCAATCATAACAAACAATTATACTCTACTCCTATGTCTTTCTATCCAAGCTACTTTCCACAACATATTTTCTAGTTCTTTCATTCTTTTAGCATTCTATACCTCTAGCTAACACATGCCAGACAAGCAGAGAATATGCATACTCATGCAATCCACATAAGCATACAACTCTAGGAGCAGAGATGAAAGAGCCCTCACATTGGTCACTTTACTTAACATTCCCTTTGAGCACTCTTGTCTCCAAGGAAGTACTTGAATCCTATCACATAAAACCAATTCAATCCATATCAATTTTCATACATCAACTTCTATTTCACCACATAAGTCCTATCACATATAATCCTTTCCACCATATTCTAAATTCATAATTACATAGCAACTTAAAACTACATTCAAGGCTAACCCAAAACCCCTTATTAAGCTAAGGTCATCATTTAGAGTCCTTTTTAAGTTAAAAACAATTTATGCTTAAGTAAACAATTCTTGCTACTTGCTCACTCTCCAAGCTCCTTCAATGAAGGATTTTGCCAAATATGGAAACTCCTCATTTTCACCATGGGTCCACACATAAAAAAAATCCAACCATTGGGCAATCTCTCATTTCATTTAAAAAAATGTAAGCAATTCATTTGGAACCCAAACAAACCAACAATTTTTTTATCTAGGATTTTGTTTGATCTTTGAAATGACACTTAAAAGTTGGTTAAACTCATTTTAGTTGAAGGAAAAGGAACCATTCAAATTAAGGAAGAAATAACAACTTTTCAAAAACTAGAAACTTGGTAGTGTGTAAAACAGAACCGCTAACTTTCGAGAAACTTCCCAGAAAATCTAACCGTTGGACTTTTTATTAAAAATACAACTTAGAAAGCTTAGGATGTTAGCTTTCATATGGCTTTGGAATCACTCAAATCTATTAAGTAACGAATTCAGAAAACACATTTAAACAGAGCAAGATCTGATTCAAAACAGCATGCAACATTTGGCAAGCTTCATTGAAATGGTCATATCTCCTTCCATACTCAACGAAATTATTTGATTCTTCTTTCTAAATCAAGCTTAGAGATAAAATATTCTAATTATCAATTCATTACAGAAAGGGTTTGAGCCATTTAAGAGCAATAATTTAAAAACAGTAGCCAATCATACAAAAATTCCGCATCAGTTTAGAAAACAGAACTGCTGACTTTCGAGGCCATTTACAGAAGATATAACCGTTGGAATATTTTGGAAAAATACAATTTAGAAAGCGTAGGATGTTAGCTTTCATATGGATTTGGAATCATGCAAATCCATCAGGAAACGAATTCAGAAAATACGTTTAAACAGAGCAAGGTCAGATTCAAAAACTCAGTTTTTGACAAAAACATGTTCCACGAATTTCTTGTGTCTTATACCATCAAAGATTGTTGTTTTTAGAAGAACATGATGAACAAACTCAAATCTCTAACCCAGCAAAATCTCAGCACAACCAACAATTAAAACATCCAATAGAAATGTTCATAACATCAAGAATGCAAAGTTTGAGCCTCCATTGTTCATAAAATCAAGAAATGGTGAGGATGAGAAAAATTATAGATGGAGGAGATTACTAAACCTACCTCAAGAGAGTAAAACAAGATGAAGAAAAGGTTGGGGGTGGCATCCTAATCCTTGCTCCAGCTCGCCGGATTCCGGCGAGATTCTCGCCGGATTTGCTCCCTCATCCAAGCCCTAGCTCCCACTCTCTCTCTTCTCCCTCTCTCTCCTTTCCTTTCTTTTTCTTTTCTGATTGTGTGTGTGAGTGGCGTGGAAGGGGTGTAAGTGGGGAGAAACAAGTTTTCTCTTCACTTTAGTCCCTCCATCCTCCAACTCTACGTTTTCCTTCGTTTTAGTCCCCGGTTCCTTTTAACTTTCATATTTTTTTTTCTATTTATATATATATATATATATATTATGTTTTAAATTCCTAGCCCCGGAATAAATCCTTCTTTAATCCTCAAAAAAAATTTTTTTAATAAATCATTCTTAAATCCTCAAAATTTTCCGAGGTATTACATGTTCGACAGCTGCGACAACTCTTGCTAAGCATAGCAGACGACGACTGATCGACGGCGTTGCTGGAATGTGCTAAAATTTTAGGCCAAAAGCGTACCTATCAGCTATTATTCTTGCAGGCAGAGAAGAAGACGAGAAGAGGCGTAGAAGCGGTGAAGAAGAAGAAGCTCGATGAAGCATTGTAGGCGAGAGTATGTACGTGAATGCAAGTGTACGGTGATTTTGCAGTATTGCAGAAGAGGCTTCGGATGTCGATGTGAAAATGGAGACCTAATGGAGGGAAAGAGTACAAGGCCTTAGCAATTAGCGCAAATCAAGTTTGGGTTTCACTAGTATTTTTGTGGCGGCCATAGTCCGATAATTTATGCACAAAAAATTTATTAAATTAAAGATTATTTTTTTATAAATTTTCTGGCAGCCATAATGGGTCACCAATGAACAATAAAATTATTAAATTAAATAATTATCATTTTTCAGCGACTTGACTGCCACAAATGAACCAAAACCGCCAGAAAATGAGTTTATTTTCTGACAGGTACTTAAGTGCCACAAAATGTGTAATTTTTTGGCAGTTTAAATCACCCGCCACTAAATAAGTGCCAGTAATTAACATTTTTTTTGTAGTGATAGGATGTCGACAGCGAGTAACATAAAGTGGTTATGGAAACCACTAAGGGTAAGTGTAGGAGTCCGGAAAGGAAAGGGGAACACGAGTATTTTATTAAATCTTTTTCACGACTGTGGCAAGAGTCCTTGTACCGAATGACTAAACTTTTATTTTGAAAACTCGTGACGACGGTGACTTAAATTATAATCATGCAAAGGGAGTTATTGGTGGGTTTCGGATTTGGTTATGCTAGCGATGTGAGACATCGACTAGAACAACGTCAGGTGGCACTTGAGACCTCAGTTTTATAATCACCATGACGATGGTCATTGCCCTATCCTGGCGATAGGGTCAGAAAGGATTTATATTGCTATGACGATAGCTTGAGGTTCAGAGAGTGCATCTGGACGGGTATATGAGTTATATCATGTTGAGGATACTTGTCCATATTAACAAGGAGAAGAATTGTTGATCCTTCGGGAAAGATACAAAGAATCCTATTAATATGTGAGACTAAGGTAAGGAGACACGGGAGGAACCTACGGGTGAACCGTGAGCCTAACCTAGTAAAAGAGAATCATCCTGTGGAGTTGGTCCAGGGTGTGTCAGTGGCCATGCTTCGAGACGTCGTGCCATGCCCGCCATGTGGCCTGGTTGGGTAATGGACGAGTGGGTTCAAGCTATTGCCCTGCAGCAAGGGGTTAGAACGTGCCACTTGGTGGCTACGAATCAGTTGTTTGATAGATAGAGGTTGATTGTGTTTGATTAATAGAATTGTCACGAGGTGACTAGTACCCAAGTGAATGGGTTAAGTATGTTTGCCACGTGGGGGCCTGTAATACCCGAGAAATTTTTTTCTAAAAGTTTAAAATAAAATCAAAAGGGTAAGAGAAGAAGTGGAAATAATTTTTAGGATTTAATTCAGGACCTAAGAAAGTGGAAACCTAAATTAAATAGGGAAAAAGGATAAAATTGAAAATATTTTTCAGCCTTACTTATTTAATAATAATAATATTATTATTATTATTATTATATATTGAAAAATAAAAGAAAATAAAAAGAAAAAGAAAAGAAGTAGGAAATTAAACTAAAAAAAAGTTTTAATTATATTTAGTAAATTATTAATTATTAGTTAATTATTTATTTATTCATTTATTTATTTTATTATATATATATATATATATATATATTATTTTAATAAATTTTGTAAAAAAAAGGGAGTGGGATGCCGTGTATAAGATAAGAAGAAAGGAAAGAATTGAAATAAAAAAGAAAGATGAAGGGAGGCTACGGGAATTAGAAACAAGAAAGAAAGGAAAGGAAGAGAGAGAGAGTGGAGCGTGGAGAAGAGGAAGAAGAAGGAGAGTTGGGGTTCGCCGAAAAGGTGACCAGGGAGAGCTAGCCAACACCGGAAAAGTCATCGGAGCTCGGGTACGACGTCTCCTACACCTTCCACCAATCGAATCAAAGGTTGGTAACCCCAAATTTCTTCATTTTAGGGATTTCTTCATTCCACCTTTGATTGGGTTGTTTCGAGGGTAGATTGAGACCTAGGAAGTGTTCTTAAACACTTAGTTGGAGTAATAGTCGAGGCTATACTCTTGGATTTAGCCGAATTCGAATCTGAAAGGGTTTGGGGTTTGAAATTCTAAATATTCTCAATTTTGGGGATTCGTTGATAAATTTGGAATCGGGCTTGGATTTGAGTAGTTAGGGTTGGATTTATGTTGTTGGATTGTATATAGGGCAACAAAACTCGTGAGGTGCGGAGTTGAAGCCGGGGTCGAAAGGGGGCCAGAACGGGCTCAAACCGGCCCACAGCACAACAAACGAATTGCTGTTTTGCGAACCGGCGCTATAGCGCCATTTCTCTGGTTCACCAAAGGCTGCTGCCTGGCGCTATAGCGCCAGAAACGGCACTATAGCGCCATGCCTCTCTCCAGCATTCTCAAAAGTCATTTTTTAGCCAATCCGGGGCGTCCGATCCTCCTATTTTCAATCCAAAACATCTTAGGACACCCCAACCATGTTTTTAAGGATCAAAACATTTCAAATGTCTTCTTACCCCTCAAGAATAGGAACTTACAGAATAAGCTACGCCCAATTTCTTGAATTTCTAAATTCCCCGTACACCGTCATTAGGTAACCTTAAGTAGGATGGCTTAGAAGCACGTTGAGGTTTAGTAACTCAAATCCAAGGCCCCAAAAGCAACTCAAGGAGAACGATGGTTGTATGAAACCAAGTGCAAGGCACTTGAGACTCTCATAGAAGAGAGGGAAGACGGATAAGACCAAGGACTCGGTTCTTGGCAACGTCTAGATGTATTCTAGGCATGAGCATGTAGTATGGATATGAATTGCATATAGATGAGATTTTAACCACTTGAATGCATTCGTTAGGAAACTACGATTCGTCCGGAGCGGGAGTTACTCCAGGCCAAGCGCTAGGAAGCCGTCCAGGTGAGGGGTTTCCCATCTTTGCCCTACAGGGTTGATTGAGGATGTGGATATGTGGTTTGCCTACTTGCCTATTTGTAAGAATTATTTAGTGGTTAACATGCTATTGTTGTTCCTAAACTATTATATATGAAAGTATCTGTATATGTGTGTTTGACTACAGGGAAGAGGTACTGGAGGGTATCCATGTGATGACATGAGATATGCCGAAAAGTACAAGCAAGGGGGTAAGTTGTTGATTGAGTCCAAGGTTTGGTTTACCATATTAATTAGAAACTCACCTAATAAATCATAAAGAAAGTGTTGCTAACGTCAATGTTTTACGGTAATTGAACTTAGGAAAGGCCTTAGAGCTAGGTTATGATCTAATCAAGGGTATGGGTATTACATAAGGATTAAAACGAGCTCATAAATTGATTAGTGAGTCATAGGGAGGTTCACACTACCTAGGTAAAGTCAGTCTAGGATAGTAATGGGTAAATAGAGCCAGAATCCCAGTTGAAGGCTCAGGAAGAGAAACAAGTCAGAAAAGATTGTCCGTTGAGGCCATTGCCCTAGCCTGGCACCAGGGTCAGTTAAAGAGTAAAGCATTTGCCCGTTGAGGCCATTGCCCTAGCCTGGTACTAGGGTCAGTAAAAGACTAAAAGATTTGCCCGTTGAGGCCATTGCCCTAGCCTGGCACTAGGGTCAGTTAAAGATTAAGAGAAATTTGCCCGTAGAGGTCATTGCCCTAGCCTGACACTAGGGTCAGTTGATTGATTTACAGTTTTCATATGATATGTTAATTATGACTGTTTGATTATGAGAAGCATGATCTGTAGGTTTATCTTTGATTTTAATGTTATATTAATATTGCATGATCGTAATATAACATTTGATAAACTGGACTTTCATGCGCATGTGATTGTGGGTGTTTCCCCTTCCCCAGCTGTAGTGTTACCCGCCGCTACGCCGAGGATGGGAAGCTTCTCACTGAGTCTGTTTGACTCACTCCCTCTGCTTCAATGTTTCAGATACAGGGATCGGGTAGGCATCAACGTCCGGGCAGTGATACGGACATCAGACCATCCTTACGCACTTGTTCGCGTGGGTGGACAACTTTTGGTTATTTTGATTTCACTTGTTGTATATATTTTAAAGTTGTAAGAGTTGTATATTTACATTTACAACTTTTGATATGTACTTACTCTAGAATTGTCGGCTTCACATGTACTTAAAGATAGGGTCCAGTTGGGGATAAACTAGGATATATGTTTGAGTATATATAAACCTCTGCATGTGAATAGGATAGATCGTACGCATTGAGGCGTACGGTCAATATGATATGGATATATATTATGTGTGCTTGCTGCATGTGAATATGATAGATCGTACGTATTGAGACGTACGGTCAATATGATATTAATATTTACATTATGAGTGCAGATAAATATATCTATACACTGGATTGAGCTGAAGCGGTATTGAGTAAACTGTGGATTGCAGGTTAATTATGTCACCAGTGAGGTGTGGCCACTAGTATGATATATATATATATATATATATATATTGACTGTATAGCAGGGTAGTTATAGTCATCTTTATAAGATAAGGCTTACGGGTTTAGAGGTAAAAATCTATTCCCGTGCCGGTCACGTACTCCCGATTTGGGGTCGTGACATGGCCAGCAACCCGAGTGCACGGGTTCGAGGTAGAAAAGTCATGTAGTGTCTAGTAAATACCCCAGAGTGAGGGAAGTTAAGTAGATGTATGTTATAGTATCTACGTGTACTTAAAGAATTGTTTGTGTTTGCATATAATTGCTGATTGTGCAGCAGAGTGGTGACGTACATGATTATGTCATCACAACGTGTTGTTTGATTCATATATGCTGAACGTGAGAAGACCGGTAAGTAAAAGCAGACACTATATGTTACGTGTTTAATTGCTGATTGACGACGTGGAACAAACTGCTGCATGCTTATATCTGTTAAATGCATGTGAGTGTTTGGGTGAAATATCTGTTGTTGTATGATCGCCAAGAGTGTATGCTAATTAACAGTAAGTAGTTGTTTTTGCATGTGGTTGTGTATGACTCCCAAACCCAGCGCTATGGTACCCACCTTGCGCCGGGGATGGGAGAGTCCTCACTGAGTCGCGTAGTTAAGACTCACACCTCATTTTTACTACACAGAGACAGGTTAAGTACACGTGGAGGAAGTCTTGGTGTAACGAGGGACGAACAAAACTTTCCAAGACCCACAACTTGTTCATGTGAGTGAATAAATTGTAATTGTAATTGTAATTTAATTTACTTTATTATTGTATCATAAAGTAAAGGGTAGACGTACCCAATTAGATTGTATTACTAAATCTAGAACTGTCAGCTTCACACACCTTAAAGATCAAGATTAGTTATCTTGATCTACCGAGAAAAGTTGTTTTCAATATATATATATATACATATATCTGTTGCATGTGAATAGGATAGGCAACATCTTCGGATGTGTAGCCAGTACACAGGTTATATATATTATGTGTGTTTTCCTATCTATATCCTGAAGCGACACTGGCCGTGGATTTTCTTGCCTAGGATAGGCCACCATTTCGGTGTAGCCATGGTATTATACTACATGTGAATGTATTTTCAATAATAGATATTCTGTCGATCAGGCGATAAGGCTTACAGGCATAGGGGCATTCCTTGTGTCTGTGCTGGTCACGGTCCTCTAAACGGGGGTCGTGACATTCCCTTTTTAATCAGTTTTCACCGATGAGTGTTTCGAATACATGATATTCATTTTTATTTTTTTTAATCAGTTTTTGTCGATGAGGGTTTCGAAAACTTGATATTCATTTTTCTTTTTTTAGTCAGTTTTCGCCGATCAGTGTTTCGAAAACTTGATATTCATTTTTCTTTTTTTAATCAGTTTTCGCCGACAAGTGTTTCGAAAACTTGATATTCATTTTCCTTTTTTAATCAGTTTTCGCCGATGAGTGTTTCGAAAACTTTATATTCATTTTTTTAATCAGTTTTCGTCGATGAGTGTTCGAAAACTTGATAGTCATTTTTCATTTTTTAATCATTTTTCGCCGATGAGTATTTCGAAAACGTAATATTCATTTTTCTTTTTTTTTAAATAGTTTTCGCCGATGAGTGTTTCAAAAACGTGATATTCATTTTTTTAATCATTTTTAGCCGATAAGTGTTTCGAAAACTTGATATTCATTTTTCTTCTTTTAATTAGTTTTCGCCGATGAGAGTTTCGAAAATTTGATATTCATTTTTATTTTTTTAATTAGTTTTTGCCTATTAGAGTTTCGAAAACTTGATATTCATTTTTCTTTTTTAATAACTTTTCATGGAAGAGTGTTTTGAAAACTTGATCTTCATTTTTATTTTTTTTAATCTGTTTTCGTCGATAAGTGTTTCGAAAACTTGATATTCATTTTTCCTTTTTTGGTAAGTTTTCGCTAATGAGTATTTCGAAAACTTGATATTCATTTTTTTTAATAAGTTTTTGCCGATTACTATTTCGAAAACTTGATATTCAATTTTCTTTTCTTAATAAGTTTTCGCTCATGAGTGCTTCGAAAACTTTATATTCATTTTTCTTTTTTTAATCAGTTTTCACAGATGAGTGTTTCAAAAACTTGATATTCTTTTTCTATTTTTAATCAGTTTTCGCCGATGACTGTTTCGAAAACTTTATATTCTTTTTTATTTTTTTTAAATAGTTTTCACCGATGAGTGTTTCGAAAATTGGATATCCATTTTTCTTTTTTTAGTAAGTTTTCGCTAATGAGTGTTTCGAAAATTTGATATTCATTTTCCTTTTTTAATCAGTTTTCGCCGATGAGTGTTTCGAAAACTATATATTCATTTTTATTTTTTTAATCAGTTTTCGTCGATGAGTGTTTTGAAAACTTGACAGTCATTTTTCCTTTTTTAATCATTTTTCGCCGATGAGTGTTTCGAAAACGTAATATTCATTTTTCTTTTTTTAATAAGTTTTCGCTCATGAGTGCTTCGAAAACTTGATATTCATTTTTCTTTTTTTAATCAGTTTTCACCGATGAGTGTTTTGAAAACTTAATATTCTTTTTCTATTTGTAATTAGTTTTCGCCGATGAGTGTTTCGAAAACTTTATATTCATTTTTTTTAATTAGTTTTCGCCGATTAGTATTTCGAAAACTGGATATTCATTTTTATTTTTTTAGTAAGTTTTTGCTGATGAGTGTTTCGAAAACTTGATATTCATTTTTCTTTTTTTAATCAATTTTAGCCTATGAGTGTTTCGAAAACTTGATGTCATTTTTCTTTTTTTAATCAGTTTTCGCCGATGAGTGTTCTCGACAACTTGATATTCATTTTTCTTTTTTTAATCAGTTTTCGCCGATTAGTGTTTTGAAAACTTGATATTCATTTTTCTTTTTTTAAGCAGTTTTTTACGATGATTTTTTTGAAAACTTTATATTCATTTTTCTTTTTTTAAATCAATATTCGCCGATGAGTGTTTAGAAAACTTGATACTTATTTTTCTTTTTTAATCAGTTTTCGCCGATCAGTGTTTCGAAAACTTGATAGTCATTTTTTTTGTTTTTTAATCAGTTTTCGCCGATGAGTGTTTCGAAAAGTTGATATTCTTTTTTCTTTTTCTTAATCAGTTTTCGCCGATGAGTATTTCGAAAACGTGATATTCATTTTTCTTTATTTAATTAGTCTTCACCGATGAGTGTTTCGAAAACTTGATATTCATTTTTCCTTTTTTAATCATTTTTCGCCGATAAGTGTTTCGAAAACTTGATATTCATTTTTCTTTTTTTAATCATTTTTCGCCGATGAGTGTTTCGAAAACTTGATATTCATTTTTCTTTTTTAATCATTTTTCGCTGATGAGTGTTTCGAAAACTTGATATTCATTTTTCTTTTTTAATAAGTTTTCGTCGATGAGTGTTTCGAAAACTTGATATTAATTTTGTTTTTTAATTAGTTTTTGCCGATGAGTGTTTCGAATACATGATATTTATTTTTATTGTTTTAATCAGTTTTCGTCGATGAGGGTTTCGAGAACTTGATATTCATTTTTCTTTTTTTTAGTAAGTTTTCACTAATGAGTGTTTCGAAAACTTGATATTTATTTTTCTTTTTTTAATCAGTTTTCACCGATGAGTGTTTCGAAATCTTGATATTCATTTTCCTTTTTTAATCAGTTTTCGACGATTAGTTGTCACGACCCACGTTTAAAGGACCGAGACCGGCACAGACACAGAGAATATCCCTCTGCCTGTAAGTCTTACCACCTAATTGACAGAATAGCTATTATTGAAAAATACATTCACATGCATTATAATACCATGGCTACACCGAAATGGTGGCCTATCCTAACCAAGCAAATCCACGGCCAGTGCCGCTTCAGGATATAACCTGTCTACTGGTTACACATCCGAAGATGCTCCCTATCCTATTCGCATGCAACAGATATATGTATATATATTTTGGAAACAAGTTTTTCCTGCATCGTAATCTAACGGATCCTGATCTTTAAGGTGTGTGAAGCTGACAGTTCAAGATTTAGTTATACAATCTAATTGGGTACGTCTACCCTTTACTTTATGATACAATAATAAAGTAAATTAAATTAAAGTTACAATTTATTCACCCACATGAACAAGTTGTCGGCCTTGGAAAGTTTTGCTTGTCCCTCGTTCCACCGAGACTTCTTCCACCTGTACTTAACATGTCTCTGTGTAGTAAAAATGAGGTGCGAGTCTTAACCACGCGACTCAGTGAGGACTCTCCCATCCCCGGCGCAAGGAGGGTGCCGTAGCGCTGGGATTGGGAGTCAAAGAAAACCACATGCAAAAACAAATGGTTACTGTTAATTAGCATACATTCTTGGTGATCACACAACAACAGATATTTCACCCAACCACTCACATGCATTTAACAAAAATAAGCATGCAGCAGTTTATCCTGCGTCATCAATCAACAAGTAAACATGTAACATATAGTGCCGGCTTTTACTTACCGATCTTCTCACGTTCAGCATGTTTGAATCAAACAAGACGTTGTGGTGACGTAATCCTGTACGTCATCACTATGCTGCACAATCAACAATTATATGCAAACACAGACAATTTGTACATACACACAGATACTTTAGCATACATCTACTTAATTTTCCCCACTCTGGGGTATCTACTATTCACTACGTGGCTTTTCTACTTCGAACCCGTGCACTCGGGTTACTGGCCACCACGTGGCAAATATACTTAACCCATTCACTCAGGTATTGGTCACCTCGTGACAATTCTGTTAATTAAACAATACTTAACCCACTCACTTGGGTATTAGTCACCTCGTGACAATTCTATTAATCAAACACAATCAACTTCTATCTACCAAACAACTGATACGTAGCCACCACGTGGCACGTCCTGACCCCTTGCTGCGGGGCAAAAGCTTGAGCCCACTCGTCCATTACCCAACCAGGCCACAATGGCGAGCATGGCACGACGTCTCAAAGCCTGGCCACTAATACACCCTGGACCATCTCAACAGGATGATTTCTCTTCTGAAAGATCAAGCTCACGGTTCACCCGTAGGTTCCTCCCGTGTCTCCTTATCTTGGTCTCACATCTTAATAGGATTCTTTGTATCTTTCCCGAAGGATCAGCAATTTCTCTCCTTATTAACATGTACAAGTATCCTCAACAGGATATAACTCATAAACCCGTCCAGATGCACTCTCTGAGCCTCAAGCTATCGTCATAGCAATATAAAACCTTTCTGACCCTATTGCTAGGATAGGGCAATGACCATCGTCATGGTGATTATAAAAACTGAGGTCTCAAGTGCCATCTGACGTTGCTCTAGTCGATGTATCACATCGCTAGCATAATCAAATCCGAAACCCACCAATAACTCCCTTTGCATGATTATAATTTGAGTCACCGTCATGACGAGTTTTCAAAATAAAGTTTAGTCCTTCAGTACAAGGACTCTTGCCACCGTCGTGGAAAAGATTTAATAAAATACTCATCATGCCTTCGGAGTGTATGAGTTAGATTTGTAACACACCAATCATAGCAAACAATTATACTCTACTCCTATGTCTTCCTATCCAAGCTACTTTCCACAACCTATTTTCTAGTTCTTTCATTCTTTTAGCATTCTATATCTCTAGCTAACACATACCAGACAAGCAGAGAATATACGTACTCATATAATCCACATAAGCATACGACCCTAGGAGCAGAGATGAAAGAGCCCTCACCTTGGCCAACCTTCCATGCAATTCTCTCTTGTTACTTTAGTCTCCTCGGAGTTTCTATTGCACTCTATTGCGTGTCGTTGTTCCTATAAGAACAATATTTACTTCATTAAGGTTATTACTTAACTTAACTTGTTATTTATCTCCACATTACTCTCACCTGTAGTCCATGGTTGCCACATAGTCAAGCTCTTGGTCTTATTGGTCTAAGCATTTTAATTCAACTTGTGTTCCTACTTGGGTTCTAAGAAATCTAGTTTCTAAACCTCAATATACCTCTAATACACCCTACTTAAGGCTTCCTTATAATTATGAAGGAATAAAGTTACCATTTTAGAATTTGGACTTCATTGTTCCGCAAGTTTCCATCCTTGAGAAATAATAAGGTACCTAAAATAATTCTTGATGCTTGATAGCATATTTAGAATTTTTCTAGGGTGTTTAAGATTGAAAAGAAGACGTTTGAAACTCTTAACGTCACCCTTAAAGCACATTTCGGCAAACCGAGCAGGGACCCGGCATGTTAATGCCAAGGTCCGGCCTTACTAACCTCGGGCCAGCTCTTCACGAGTCTTGTTCAGCTAATATTTCCACAAGATAATTTCAATAGGACCAATCCAAGCCTATTTACTCAAATCCAAGGTCAATTCCTAAGCTATCAACAATTTCCCCAATTTGGAAATAATTGTAATTTCAACCCCAAATCCTTCCAAATTCGAATTTGGCTAAATCCGAAGATATAATCTCGATTCCTACCCCGACTGAGTGTTCAAGGACACTTTCTAGGTCTCAATCTACCCTCGAAACAACTCAATTAAAGGTGGAATGAAGAAATCCCTAAAAATAGAAAAATTGAGGGTTTCGAATGAAATTGGGGTTACCAACCTTTGATTCGATTGGTGGGAGCTGTGGAAGATGTTGTAGTCGAGCTCCGTTGAGCTTTTCCAGCGTCGGACCGCTCTCGATCTCCGGCGACTTTTCCGACGATTTCCCTCTCTTCCCTTTCTTCCTCTTCTCTGCTCCTCCCTCTCTCTCTCTCTCTACCTTACGTTTTCCTTTCTTTTCTTTCTCTTTCTTCTCCTCTTCTTTTTCTTTCTTTCTTTCTTCTTCAATCCTTTCTCATTTCTAAAAACGCACGGCACTTTTTCTTTTATATAATTATAATAATAATAATAATAAATAAATGAATAATAATAAATAATTATAATTAAAATAAATATGATAAATAAATAAATAACTAAATATAATTAACAATAAAATATTTAAATAATAAATAAATAAATATTATTAAAAATAAATTAATTTATAATTAAATAATTAATAACTAATATATAATTTTAATTTAATGCCTTTCCCAATTTAATTCCGGTTTTCAAGTTCTTAGGTCCCGAATTAAATTCAAAAATTATTTTCTACTTATTTTCTTTCACTTTCTACTTTCTTAAAAACCCCCTTTTAAATATTTAAAATAATCATAATAAAAATAAACTTATTAATAATTAAACAAAATAACTAATAATATTTTGATTTAGTTCTCACTCCTATTTATTTGGGGGTTTCTAATTTCGTAGGTCCTAAATAATTTCCAAAAATATATTTTACTCCTTTCTTTCATCTTTTATTTTACTTGAAGTTTCGAAGAATTTCGCGATTCCTTTCCGGTTTCCCTTAACCTTCATATTTTATATTATTATTTTTTTCTATATTCATTTTAAAGTTTTAATTCCTAGCCCCGAAATAAATCATTCTTAAATCCTCGACATTTTAAATAAATCATTCTTTAATCCTCAAAATTTTTCGGGGTATTACATTAGTGTTTCGAAAACTTTATATTCATTTTTATTTTTTTTAATCAATTTTCTTCTATGAGTGTTTCGAAAACTTGATAGTCATTTTTCATATTTTAAACATTTTTTGCCGATAAGTGTTTCGAAAACGTAATATTCATTTTTCTTTTTTTAATCATTTTTCACTGATGAGTGTTTCGAAAACTTGATATTCATTTCTCTTTTTTTAGTAAGTTTTCGCCGATGAGTGTTTCGAAAACTTGATATTTATTTTGCTTTTTTAATCTGTTTTCACCGATGAGTGTTTCAAATACATAATACTTATTTTTCTTTTTTTAATCAGTTTTCACCGATGAGTGTTTCGAAAACTTGATATCATTTTTCTTTTTTTTAATAAGTTTTCGCTGATGAGTGTTTCGAAAACTTGATATTTATTTTTCTTTTTTTGAATCAGTTTTCGCCAATGAGTGTTTCGAAAACTTGATAGTCAAATTTCGTTTTTTAATCATTTTTCGCCGATGAGTGTTTCGAAAACGTAATATTCATTTTTCTTTTTTTAAATAGTTTTCGCCGATGTATGTTTCGAAAACTTGATATTCATTTTTCTTTTTCTTAATCAGTTTTCGCCGATGAGTGTTTCGAATACGTGATATTCATTTTTCTTTATTTAATTGGTTTTCACCGTTGAGTGTTTCGAAAACATGATATTCATTTTTATTTTTTTAATCATTTTTCGCCGATCAGTGTTTCGAAAACTTGATATTCATTTTTCTTTTTTAATCAGTTTTCGCCGATCAGTGTTTCGAAAACTTGATATTCATTTTTGTTTCTTTAATCAGTTTTCGCCGATGAGTGTTTCGAAAAACTTGATATTCATTTTTCTTTTTTAATCAGTTTTCGCCGATGATTGATTCGAAAACTTTATATTCATTTTTATTTTTTTAATTAGTTTTCGTCGATGAGTGTTTCAAAAACTAGGTAGTCATTTTTCATTTTTTAATCATTTTTTGCCGATGAGTGTTTCGAAAACGTAATATTCATTTCTTTTTTAAAAAAAAATTGTTTTCGCCGAGTGTTTCGAAAACTTGATATTCATTTTTATTTTTTTAATTAGTTTTCGCCGATGAGCATTTCGAAAACTTGATATTCATTTTTCTTTTTTTATCAGTTTTCGCCGATGAGTGTCTCAAAATCTTGATATTCATTCTTCTTGGTTTTTATCAGTTTTCGCCGATGACTATTTCGAAAACTTGATATTCATTTTTTTAATAAGTTTTCACCGATGAGTGTTTTGAAAACTTAATCTTCATTTTTATTTTTTTTAATCTGTTTTCGTCGATGAGTGTTTCGAAAACTTGATATTCATTTTTCTTTTTCTAGTTAGTTTTTGCTAATGAGTGTTTCGAAAACTTGATATTCATTTTTCTTTTTTTAATAAGTTTTTGCTCATGAGTGTTTCGAAAACTCTATATTCATTTTTCATTTTTTAATCAGTTTTCACCGATGAGTGTTTCGAAAACTTGATACTCTTTTTCTATTTTTAATCAGTTTTCGCCGATGAGTGTTTCGAAAACTTTATATTCATTTTTATTTTTTTAATCATTTTTCGCCGATCAGTGTTTCGAAAACTTGATATTCATTTTTCTTTTTTAATCAGTTTTCGCCGATCAGTGTTTCGAAAACTTGATATTCATTTTTGTTTCTTTAATCAGTTTTCGCCGATGAGTGTTTCGAAAAACTTGATATTCATTTTTCTTTTTTAATCAGTTTTCGCCGATGATTGATTCGAAAACTTTATATTCATTTTTATTTTTTTAATTAGTTTTCGTCGATGAGTGTTTCAAAAACTAGGTAGTCATTTTTCATTTTTTAATCATTTTTTGCCGATGAGTGTTTCGAAAACGTAATATTCATTTCTTTTTTAAAAAAAAATTGTTTTCGCCGATGAGTGTTTCGAAAACTTGATATTCATTTTTATTTTTTTAATTAGTTTTCGTCGATGAGCATTTCGAAAACTTGATATTCATTTTTCTTTTTTTATCAGTTTTCGCCGATGAGTGTTTCAAAATCTTGATATTCATTCTTCTTGGTTTTTATCAGTTTTCGCCGATGACTATTTCGAAAACTTGATATTCATTTTTTTAATAAGTTTTCACTGATGAGTGTTTTGAAAACTTAATCTTCATTTTTATTTTTTTTAATCTGTTTTCGTCTATGAGTGTTTCGAAAACTTGATATTCATTTTTCTTTTTCTAGTTAGTTTTTGCTAATGAGTGTTTCGAAAACTTGATATTCATTTTTCTTTTTTTAATAAGTTTTTGCTCATGAGTGTTTCGAAAACTCTATATTCATTTTTCTTTTTTTAATCAGTTTTCACCGATGAGTGTTTCGAAAACTTGATACTCTTTTTCTATTTTTAATCAGTTTTCGCCGATGAGTGTTTCGAAAACTTTATATTCATTTTAATTTTTTTAATCAGTTTTCGCCGATGATGAGTATTTTGAAAACTTGATATTTATTTTTCTTTTTTTTAATCAGTTTTCGCCAATGAGTGTTTCGAAAACTTGACAGTCATTTTTCATTTTTTATATTCATTTTTCTTTTTTTAATTAGTTTTCGCCGATGAGGGTTTTGAAATCTTGATATTCATTTTTCTTTTTTAATTAGTTTTTGTAGGGAAAGGCCTGGGTTCACATCATCCGACCCGACCCAGGGACCGAAAAGAAAAACCGAAAAATAAACCATGCAGAAATTAAATATTGTGGAAGCTACTAACCTGGACGTCATTGCTAAAACCTTGGATCTTGCCAGTGCTTCTGCTCCACTAGGGCTGACCTCTAATCGACAAACACCAAAAAGGGTCGCACCAAACGGAGGACTCTACCTACGAGAGGTAGAACCACATGTCCACGACTGATGCGCGGAAGAAGACTCAAGAGAATGAGAAAATTATACTGAGTGGGGTTTCCCAAACGGGACCCCCCTTTCCAACACATGGAATGAGCAACTGGAAAGGTGTGGAGTCACTCCTATTTATAGGAGGATGAGAGAGCTCCCATCATTGATGCAAGCAATGTGGGACTTGGAATATGAACAAAATATCATGCTTCCATCATGATCACCTAGCCCACTTTGGGCCACGAGTGCGAGCTCGTGTGACCACCGATGAGTGTCATCTTGGTGTCGTTTTGTTCGTCTCAATGATCTTTCCAACGGATCCTCACTCGACGCGATCGGACTCCCACATGGGCGGATATTTAGTCCCGAAGACCCCAATATATCCAACATACTCCCACTCGCACGTGGTGGGAGGCCCATGACTATCCTTATCACAAAGGACTTCTCTATTTCTCTTTCTCTCGTTGTCTTCTTTCATACTTCGTGTCAGTCATGACCGCTTGGCACGATATGTGGGAGCCTTATACTAGAAGCCTGTTAGGGCCCAGCTATAAGTGATGCTACAACCCAAGTGTCTGATGGTGTGACCACATGTCTCACCGAAAAATAGTGCCATGGGTTCCCTAGGCGTGTTCATATACATGGCTAGTCCAATCCCTCTAAGTCTACAATAAGACTAGGACTTTAGCCACACTCAGTTGCGGTAGGTATCCACATCCATGAGTACCTCAAAGGGATCAGATAATGGGTCGACCTCAGGATACTATCACACATGCATATGTCAACACAATCTTCCTTTCGACCTCTTATTAGTTCAATCAAAGATAGCTGCTTTCCTAACAGTCTTCCATCGGGCCGTATTTTTCCATAGCCTCTTGGAAAGGTATCAAAGTTGCATGCACTACCTCATCTCTTCATGACAGAGTCAAAGTGCATAAGGGTACCCTTTGAAAGGATTGATGCATTCTTTCAGGGACTCACACAATATTGAAGCAGGGATTCATTCAGATGCTTCCCGTGCGGTTCTTAAAGCACATGCGGTATGAAATGCACGTTGTGGTGTTCTCGAGCATATGTTGATTTTAATTCTCAATCACTTACACCACACAGACCTTAGTCCAGACTCACTTAGAATCTGACTTGAGTTTGCTACCACACTTCACTCGCTTCACATAGCGCCAAGTGGAGCACTCACGTCTGGCTACAGGCATTATGAATAGCGGGGATTCATAATTCGATCATAAGACCTCATCATCTTAGCGGATCTCATCCTAGTACACTTACTAGGGCGACTTATCAATTCTCAGTGGCGTTTTCCTGTCCAACACTCGGCGCTTTTCAGTTGCCTCTGGATATTCACACTATATCCCATTTTGGTGTTCAAGGAAAAAGCACTCAAGTCTCATCTTGGCCCACACCACTTGTGTGTCCAAGGTAGTTGCTCGTGTGAGAGAGCTAATCTCCCAAGCCCGTGCGACATATTTTATATGTTGTGTAATAAGTACTTCTATTTCTTGATCCAAACAAAATAAAGGTATGTCTAGGCATCATACTTTACTTATGATAAAGAAATAAAGTTCTCACAAATCTTGTCCTCATGACATTAACTATGTTAAATCACCCTAGTTCTAAGCAATCCTGTGTATCTGAAACACTAGTTTTACGGCTTGTATCTCTATACAGCCAACCCATCAATGCGGGTCCGTGAGGGTATAGAGCCAATGCTCTATCACATGTCATACTGTGAGGACCCTCTCTCCGGTCACTTGATGCTTAGACTGAAACAACAGGGTAGTTAACTACTGTGTAACGATGTCTGTTACAAAGTTGTGTTGCGTAATTTTGTGGTACTTAGGCTTTCTTTGGTGTAAACCATAGCTGTTTGACTTCATGAGATCAATGTCACTAGGTCAACAGCTCTGCTTGTGACCTATAAGTGACTTTAGATCTTCCAATCCAAACTGCCCTGTGTACTGCTGATGATCATGCAATGAACTCCATGTCTCTAGTGCACAAAGAAATTCATAATCCTTACTTGTCTCTCTGCAAGATGGTTCCAGTGCTTAGCAAAGCCCACCAAGATGTGGATGTCTTCTCATCTAAGTCTTTTACCCAATCGACATCAATGTGCGGCCCGCCGTTTGCGAGTCACCAATATGATGAAAACAATCGATTGGCAGCAACGCCCTACAAGTACCTTAAAACACTCTAAACAGTGTGTTTGACCTAGGTTTGACTGATAACGGCTCATAAAGCCGACTACAAAAGGCACGTTAGAGCGAGTATAATCTTCATTATAGTTCAAGCTACCAACTACATGTATGAAAATTCTATCCAATGACTCCATCTCTGACTTAGTCTAAAGACGTCTAGCAAGCACAAATTATTGCCTCTTACTACTAGCGCATCACTCGGGTTCAGGTCCCCTCAAATGGAATCCGCCAAGAATCTCTTCTTCATAGGATTCTTGTGACAAAGTTAGTCGATTCTTGGAGCATTCTCCAAGAATATTGACTCCCACTGTCTAAACCTATTCCTTTATCTTAAAAGATGAAAGGATAGCCATCCTTAATTGGCTAAAGCAACCTCTATGTTATTTCTAGCTGGCCATATGTCTTCTACATATAGCGTGAGGTAATGAAATACTCTCAGCTTTCTTTAAATGGACTAAGTGGTCAATTACCACGAGTCTAGATGAATATGTGAGATCTTGGCAAATCCTTGAAGACGGCATACTATGCACTCCTGGCCTTTTGCCATGCGACCTATTTGCTTTTCCACATAGATCCCTTCACCTAGTTTGCCATACAAGAAAGCAGTCTTGACATCCTAATTGAGGTACCCCCAGACTTAAACTGGTGACCAAAGCTAGAATCAGACTCTTACCACACAATAAACGAGAAGGTTTCATCACAATCGATACCTTTTTGTTGTATGTACTTCTTCACTGCTTAATGTGCCTAGTAGTGGTCGATTGACCCATCTGTCTCCCCTAACTTTTGAGAGCACACTTGTTCTCAAAATGCCTTGTGACGCGGGGCAGAGCCACCAAGTCTTATACTTGGTATGTCCTTATAGACTTCATCTTTTCTTCTTCCATCGTCGTAGTCCACCTTTTAATAGTAGGGCCGGAGAGAGCCTTTTGAACTATCAAAGGCTCTACTTGATAATTTAGTACTTCTCTGTAGTCTTCTTGGATTGTGCTTCATGGAAGATATGCTACTTGTAAACATTACTCCCACTGGACTCAGCAACTGGAGATGCGTCTATACGCTTCTCTCAACGTGTTGTAGGTCCGCCTCCTTTCAATAAAGATGCACATCCCAAAATCCATCTCCCTTGCTCTGGAAAGGTTTGTCTTAAGGACCATTACATCCTTAGACTTAAATTATGTGACCGGAATGTCTTCATTCTCGCTAATGGAGACGTATCCTTCTGAGTGACCAAGCTATCTTACCAAGACACGCTACTTGCCTCTAGGGTCAAGCTTCCCATACTCATAGGAAGGATCAAGTATGCTGTATACCCTCATGATCTCAACATACTCTAATCAGGTCTTTTACCTAACTAGAACTCATAAGGAATCACTCACATAATTTGGGGGGCATATGGTTAAGTATGAAAGCGACTGTTAGCAAAGCATCTCCCCAAAGGGAACGTTCACTTGAGTCATTATCAACTTAACCAACTCCACGAGCAACTCATTTTTGCTATGGAGTGTGTGGAATAGTTAGTTATCTAACAATTCCAATTTCATCACGTAACTGTGTGAAAATACTAGGCCACTAGCCTTGCCCCCACGCTTATCGGACCACTGATGTCCGAGTGGACTAATTTGATCAAAGCGGGTTGTCTAGTTTCATGATTGAATGGATTTCAGGTTGATTTGTCTGTAAGGCAATGTTTACAAACTAGAAAGACACAGCAAAGCAACTAGTTGAATTACGGGAATGTAATTCAAAGTGCATCACAACACAACCATTGTCATAAAATCAGAACTAACACTAAGGAGTCATGATAAACATGTAGATCACATTATATCCTAAATTCTCTCACGGAAAAATAGCTTATAATAAGTTCCGTTCAGTATCTAGAACACATAACATATATAAAGATAAAGAGTGACCACTACGAAATTTCGTTTTGTAGCTGCCCAACCTCTTAACTTTAATAATGTTTTTTTCCCATGAGGATACTTCTGATCCCACTAGGTAGAGGACAGAACTCCATTAACCAATGTTCATGGGTGAGAGGAAAATGAATGCTGCAAACAATTTTTGCGCATAGTGCCTTATGGATTGGCACAAACAACATTTGACCTTGGCCAAAATCTATTTTCCTCTCTTGCTTTTCCTTTGAACTGAAGCTACTTAGCTTACACTTACCCTTTTTCTTCCTAGCACCACGTCTCTTAGACCCATTGTCCTTGTTCTTTGAGCCTATAGCTCTAGGAATCTTTAGCCACTTAGGCTACATGCTCGGTGGATTTCGCAACCTTGTGCCACAAATCCTTGAGCACTAGGTCGAAATGACCTATATGCACTCCCAATAGGAGGGAAGAGATCTGGCAATAGTTTGAACTCACTGTTTACCAGTGGGGAGTGTTCAGGCTTACTCACACTCCCAAATTATGTTTGATTTCTCCCTTAGATGCATCTTCATTCTCTTGTCAGAGCGCATCTTGGAGGCATCAAACTTGATTGTAAGCTGCCTCAGTTTGGTGGCCACAGTGTCAGCAAAGCGATATCTCTAATGTGATATACATTTACAAGTTTTGTAGTTATACTATCAGTCAATCCTAAACGCTAACACTAATTACACAGTTCCTTATTACACAACACACAACTCTTGAAAATTGTAACCAACGCAAGACGAGTGTAGATATAGTCAGTCTCGGCATTCGAGAAGTGGGGTCAACCACCCTCATCACACAGAGAGCCTATATATGTACACCTTTCTCTACTTGACTCAACAATTTTCATAGAATAGTCACATATTATTCAAAATCCCTTTTGGATTCCCACTAAGAAAGGGATCAAGAAGGACATTGAGTCACCACAGGCACGACCTCAAACTTCAACTTGATTACAACGCTTACGATCATTTAAATAGTCACTTACTATTCAAATTCCCTCGTGGATAAGCATTTACATCGAGTTATGGGTTTGCCACATGCTACCCCTAGCTCCCACTCGAGCAAAACGCTTAAGATAATTTAAACGATCACAAACCGCTTAAATCTTCTCTCTCGTTGTGTATGTGAATGAGTCATCCGCTCTTTAGACTCCAATTCACCCTAATTGCTTCCCATATTTGTATTTGTCTCGCGAAAACAAGAAAAACTACTAAAAAATCGGAGCTAAAACGGAGACATTACACGCAACAAAAAACTTCGCGACGTTGGTCAACGGTCAGCGTTGACCTCCGGCAGTCAACCCCGGCCGGCCGTCAGACATCAGTCGGCACCGCCATCCAAGGCGGTGCCGATCGCCGGACATCTACCGTCATCGGCAACCCGCGGCAGTCGAGGTTGCCGGACCTCCACCGGCGACAGCGCCTGTCCCCGGTAAACACCGCCGACCACCGTCGGAGGCTTCCTGACCTTCAACGGCACTGGCGACCCGCAGGCGGCCCCGGTCACTGGACCTCCGCCAGCGACCGCGCCGGTCGCTGGTCAACACCGCCGACCACCGTCGGAGGCTGCCAGACCTTCGCCGGTCGGCTATCGTCGGTGGCCTATTTTGCCGGTCAACCTCGTTAGTCAACGTTCCCCTTCCCCAAAGCAGTAGCATACATCCACATGTATATATCTAATTCGTAGGGTACACATACCTTAAATAATATAAACATGCATGCAAATTAGGGTCTTTAATAAGAAAGGGGAACCTAAACATGTTTCTAGGTTTTAGGGTATGGGTTACCAGTCTATATTGAATTAAAAAATTAACACATAACTTAAATTAAAAAATTATGGGACCCTACCCTACAATATATGACTCTCTCATGTTTTAATTCAAAATTAAAACATTTAATTAAAACTGGGAACCTAAGCATGTTCCTAAGTTTTAAACAAACAAGCCATAAACATGTTTCTAACCCTTTTCGGTTCATCAATCCCAGGAGAACAGAGCTCTAGCATAACCTGGCTCTGATGCCAATATAGGGAAATGCCCGGAACCACATGATCCGACCCGACCCAGGGACCGAAAAGAAAAATAGAAAAATAAACCAGGCAGAAATTAAATATTGCGGAAGCTACTAACTTGGATGCCATTGCTAAACCTTGGATCTTGCCAGTGCCTCTGCTCCACCAGGGCTGACCTCCAATTGACGAACACCAAAAAGGGTCGCACCAAACGGACGACTCTACCTAAGAGAGGTAGAACCACATGTCCACGACTGATGCGTGAAAGAAGACTCAAGAGAATGAGAAAATTATACTGAGTGGTGTTTCCCAAATGGGACCCCCCTTTCCAACACATGGAATGAGCAACTGGAAAGGTGTGGAGTCACTCTTATTTATAGGAGGATGAGAGAGCTCCCATCATTGACGCAAGCAATCTGGGACTTGGAATATGAACAAAATATCATGCTTCCATCTGATGAGTGTCATCTTGGTGTCGTTTCGTTCGTCTCTTAGCAAGCTCTCCAACGGATCCTCACTCGACCCGATCGGACTCCCACATGGGCGGATATTTAGTCCCGAAGACCCCAATATATCCAACATACTCCTACTCGCACATGGTGGGAGGCCCATGACTATCCTTATCACAAAGGACTTCTCTATTTCTCTTTCTCTCGTTGTCTTCTTTCATACTTCGTGTCAGTCGTGACCGCTTGGCACGATATGTGGAAGCCTTATACTAGAAGCCTGTTAGGGCGCAGCTATAAGTGATGCTACAACCCAAGTTTCTGATGGTGTGACCACATGTCTCACCGAAAAATAGTATCATGGGTTCCCTAGACGTGTTAAAAAACATGGCTAGTCCAATCCCTCTCAGTTTCCGCCGATGGGTGTTTCGAAAATGTAATATTCATTTTTCTTATTTTTATATAGTTTTCGCCAATGAGTGTTTCGAAAATGTGAAATTCATTTTTCTTTATTTAATTGGTTTTCACCGATGAGTGTTTCGAAAACCTAATATTCATTTTTCTTTTTTTAATCATTTTTCGCCAATGAGTGTTTCGAAAACTTGATATTCATTTTTCTTTTCTTAATCAGTTTTCACCGATGAGTGTTTCGAAAACTTGATTTTCATTTCTCTTTTTTCTTAATCAGTTTTCGCCGATGAGTGTTTCGAAAACTTGATATTGATTTTTCTTTTTTTAATCAGTTTTCGCCTATGAGTGTTTCGAAAACATGATATTCATTTTTCTTTTTTAATTAGTTTTGGTCGATGAGTATTTCGAAAACATGATATTCATTTTTCTTTTTCTTAATCAGTTTTCGCCGATGAGTGTTTCGAAAACGTGATATTCATTTTTCTTTTTCTTAATCAGTTTTTGCTGATCATTGTTTTGAAAACTTGATATTCAGTTTTCTTTTTTAATTAGTTTTGGTCGATGAGTGTTTCGAAATCTTAATATTCATTTTTCTTTTTTTAATAAGTTTTCACCGATGAGTGTTTTGAAAACTTGATGTAACTTCAGAATATTCCACCTTGGGACACGTGGCACTGGCGTTCTAGAAGCATGGCCCCAGCACCCGCTGGAGACACGTGGCACAATTCATCCCTCCATTACGTGGCCCTCACCCACGTCACCACATGGAGCTTCCCCTCAACTAGACGTGGGATCTCCACAAAGCCTCATGGGACGACCCACGTCCCACGAGGTTGTGGGTCGAACACGATCTCCCCACACACAAGTATAAATAGACCCTCACTCGGGGGACTCATAGACCTTCAACCCTGAACAGGATTACATACAACCTGAAGGATTATCGCACATCACCCTCAGATACACCTCACGTATACTTTCACCTCCTCGAGCCCAGCCGTTGGCCTTCCGTCCAGGCCAAGCTCCGACGGGCTCACCTCCTCCTTGGAGCACACTGCTTACAGGGCTTCCAGCAGCCCTCAGAGACCACAGCTCTCTCCCACTAAGGCAACCTCCCACAGAGTGGCTCGCCCGCCCGGAGTACCTTAGACACGTCTTAACAATACACGGCCCAATACAGGTAACAACCTTGTCTAACGGCTCCAATCGACGTCACCATGACAAACTACGTGTGGACTTTGATCCCTCCAGAAGGGTACGTAGGCACCTAGATGCATCACCTAAGGACAAGTCCCCCAAGGTTCAGGCCCCTTGCGGTCCTAAATTCATATTACAATTTTCTGAGCCAAAAAAGACAGTTACACTTGATATTCATTTTTCTTTTTTAATTAGTTTTTGGCAATGAGTATTTCGAAAATTGGATATTCATTTTTCTTTTTTTAATCATTTTTTGCCGATAAATGTTTCGAAAACTTGATATTCATTTTTCTTTTTTTAATTAGTTTTGGTCGATGATTGTTTCAAAAACTTGATATTCATTTTTCTTTTTTTAATAAGTTTTCTCCAATCAGTGTTTAGAAAAATTGATATTCATTTTTCTTTTATTAATCAGTTTTCGCCGATAAGTGTTTAAAAAACTTTATATTCATTTTCATTTTTTTAATCAGTTTTTGCCGATGAGTGTTTCGGAAACTTGATATTTATTTTTCTTTTTTTAATTAGTTTTTCGCCGATGAGTGTGTCGAAAACTTGATAGTCATTTTTCATTTTTTAATTATTTTTCGCCGACGAGTGTTTCAAAAACGTAATATTCATTTTTCTTTTTTTTAAATAGTTTTCGCCAATGAGTGTTTTGAAAACGTGAAATTCATTTTTTTAATCATTTTTCGCCGATGAGTGTTTCGAAAACTTGATATTCATTTTTATGTTTTTTAATCAATTTTCGCCGATAAGTGTTTCAAAAACTTAATATTTATTTTTCTTTTTTTTTAATCAGTTTTCGCCGATAAGTATTTTGAAAACTTGATATTCATTTTTCTTTTATTAATCAGTTTTCGCCGATGAGTGTTTCGAAAACATGATATTCATTTTTATTTTTTTAATTAGTTCTCGCCGATGAGAGTTTCGAAATTCATTTTTCTTTTTTTAATCAGTTTTTGCCGATGAGTGTTTCGAAATCTTGATATTCATTTTTCTTGTTTTTTATCAGTTTTCACCGATGAGTATTTCGAAAACTTGATATTCATTTATCTTTTTTAATAAGTTTTCACCGATGAGTGTTTCGAAACCTTAATCTTCATTTTAATTTTTTTAATCAGTTTTCGTCGTTGAGTGTTTCGAAAACTTGATATTCATTTTTCTTTTTTTAGTAAGTTTTCGCTAATGAGTGTTTCGAAAACTTGATATTTCTTTTTCTTTTTTTTAATCAGTTTTTACCGATGAGTGTTTCGAAAACGTGATATTCATTTTTCTTTTTTTAATTAGTTTTTATGATTAGGGTTTCGAAAACTTGATTTTCATTTTTCTTTTTTTAATAAGTTTTTACCCATGAGTGTTTCGAAAACTTCATATTCATTTTTGTTTTTTTAATCAGTTTTCACCGATGAGTGTTTCGAAATCTTAATATTCATTTTTCATTTTTTAATCAGTTTTCGCCGATGAGTATTTTCGAAAACTTGATATTCATTTTTCTTTTATTAATCAGTTTTCGCCAATGAGTGTTTCGAAAACTTGATATTCATTTTTATTTTTTTTATTAGTTTTCGCCGGTGAGAGTTTCGAAAACTTGATATTCATTTTTCTTTTTTTAATCAGTTTACGCCGATGAGTGTTTTGAAATGTTGATATTCATTTTTCTTGTTTTTTATCAGTTTTCGCCGATGAATATTTCGAAAACTTGATATTCATTTATCTTTTTTAATAAGTTTTCACCGATGAGTGTTTCGAAAACTTAATCTTCATTTTAATTCTTTTTAATCAGTTTTCGTCGTTGAGTGTTTCGAAAACCTGATATTCATTTTTCTTCTTCTAGTAAGTTTTCGCTAATGAGTGTTTCGAAAACTTGATATTTCTTTTCCTTTTTTTTAATCAGTTTTTACCGATGAGTGTTTCGAAAACTTTATATTCATTTTTCTTTTTTTAATTAGTTTTTACGATTAGTGTTTCGAAAACATGATATTCATTTTTTTTAATAAGTTTTTGCCCATGAGTGTTTCGAAAACTTCATATTCATTTTTCTTTTTTTAATCAGTTTTCACCAATGAGTGTTTCGAAAACTTAATATTCATTTTTCTTTTTTTAATCAGTTTTTGCCGATGAGTGTTTTCGAAAACTAGATATTCATTTTTCTTTTATTAATCAGTTTTCGCCGATGAGTGTTTCGAAAACTTGATATTCATTTTTAGTTTTTTAATTAGTTTTCGCCGATGAGAGTTTCGAAAACTTGATATTCATTTTTCTTTTTTTAATCAGTTTTCGCTGATGAGTGTTTCGAAATCTTGATATTCATTTTTCTTGTTTTTTATCAGTTTTCACCGATGAGTATTTCGAAAACTTGATATTCATTTATCTTTTTTAATAAGTTTTCACCGATGAGTGTTTCGAAAACTTAATCTTCATTTTAACTTTTTTTTTAATCAGTTTTCGTCGTTGAGTGTTTCGAAAACTTGATATTCATTTTTCTTTTTTTAGTAAGTTTTCGCTAATGAGTGTTTCGAAAACTTGATATTTATTTTTCCTTTTTTTAATCAGTTTTTACCGATGAGTGTTTCGAAAACTTGTTATTCATTTTTCTTTTTATAATTAGTTTTTACGATTATTGTTTCGAAAACTTGATATTCATTTTTCTTTTTTTAATAAGTTTTTGCCCATGAGTGTTTCGAAAACTTAATATTCATTTTTCTTTTTTTAATCAGTTTTCGCCGATGAGTGTTTTCGAAAACTTGATATTCATTTTTCTTTTATTAATCAGTTTTCGCCAATGAGTGTTTCGAAAACTTGATATTCATTTTTATTTTTTTAATTAGTTTTCGTCGATGAGAGTTTCAAAAACTTGATATTCATTTTTCTTTTTTTAATCAGTTTTTGCCGATGAGTGTTTCGAAATCTTGATATTCATTTTTCTTGTTTTTTATCAGTTTTCGGCGATGAGTATTTCGAAAACTTGATATTCATTTATCTTTTTTAATAAGTTTTCACCGATGAGTGTTTCGAAAAGTTAATCTTCATTTTAATTTTTTTAATCAGTTTTCGTCGTTGAGTGTTTCGAAAACTTGATATTCATTTTTTCTTTTTTTTAGTAAGTTTTCGCTAATGAGTGTTTCGAAAACTTGATATTTCTTTTTCTTTTTTTAATCAGTTTTTATCGATGAGTGTTTCGAAAACTTGATATTCATTTTTCTTTTTTTAATTAGTTTTTACGATTAGTGTTTCGAAAACTTGATATTCATTTTTCTTTTTTTAATAAGTTTTTGGCCATGAGTGTTTCGAAAACTTCATATTGATTTTTCTTTTTTTAATCAGTTTTTACCGATGAGTGTTTCGAAAACTTAATATTCATTTTTAGGTTTTTTTAATCAGTTTTCGCCGATGAGTGTTTTCGAAAACTTGATATTCATTTTTCTTTTATTAATCAGTTTTCGCAAATGAGTGTTTCGAAAAATTGATATTCATTTTTATTTTTTTAATTAGTTTTCGCCGATGAGAGTTTCGAAAACTTGATATTCATTTTTCTTTTTTTAATCAGTTTACGCCGATGAGTGTTTCGAAATCTTGATATTCATTTTTCTTGTTTTTTATCAGTTTTCGCCGATGAGTATTTCAAAAACTTGATATTCATTTATCTTTTTTAATATGTTTTCACCGATGAGTGTTTCGAAATCTTAATCTTCATTTTAATTTTTTTTAATCAGTTTTCGTCGTTGAATGTTTCGAAAACTTGATATTCATTTTTTCTTTTTTTAGTAAGTTTTCGCTAATGAGTGTTTCGAAAACTTGATTTTTTTTTTCTTTTTTTTAATCAGGTTTTACCGATGAGTGTTTCGAAAACTTGATATTCATTTTTCTTTTTTTAATTAGTTTTTATGATTAGTGTTTCGAAAACTTGATATTCATTTTTCTTTTTTTAATAAGTTTTTGCCCATGAGTGTTTCGAAAACTTCATATTCATTTTTCTTTTTTTAATCAGTTTTCACCGATGAGTGTTTCGAAAACTTAATATTCATTTTTCTTTTTTTAATCATGTCACGACCCCCATTTAGAGGACCGTGACCGGCACAGACACAGGGAATACCCCCATGCCTGTAAGCCTTATCACCTAATTGACAGAATATCTATTATGGAAAATACATTCACATGCATTATAATACCATGGCTACACCGAAATGGTGGCCTGTCCTAGGCATGCAAATCCACGGCCAGTGCCGCTTCAGGATATAGATATAGGAAAACACACATAATATATATAACCTGTGTACTGGCTACACATCCGAAGATGCTGCCTATCCTATTCACATGCAACAGATATATGTATATATATATTTTTGGAAACAAGTTTTCCCTGCATCGTAATCTAACGGATCCTGATCTTTAAGATGTATGAAGCTGACAGTTCTAGATTTAGTGATACAATATAATTGGGTACGTCTACCCTTTACTTTATGATACAATAATAAAGTAAATTAAATTACAATTACACTTTATTCACACACATGAACAAGTTGTGGGTCTTGGAAAAGTGTTGCTCAACCCTCGTTCCACCAAGACTTCTTCCACATGTACTTAACCTGTCTCTGTGTAGTAAAAATGAGGTGTGAGCCTTAACCACGCGACTCAGTGATGACTCTCCCATCCCCGGCGCAAGGTGGGTGCCATAGCGCTAGGTTTGGGAGTCATACACAATCACATGCAAAAACAACTAGTTACTGTTGTTAGCATACATTCTTGGTGATCACACAACAATAGACATTTCATCCAAACACTCACATGCATTTAATAACTGTAAACATGCAGTAGTTTATTCCACGTCGTCAATCAGCAAGTAAACATGTAACATATAGTCCCGGCTTTTACTTACCGGTCTTCTCACGTTCAGCATGTTTGAATCAAACAAGACTTTGTGATGACGTAATCCTGTACGTCACCACTCCACTGCACAATCAACAATTATATGCAAACACAGACAATTCTTTAAGTACACGCAGACACTATAACATACATCTACTTAGCTTCCCCCACTCTGGGGTATTTACTAGCCACTACATGGCTTTTCTACCTCGAACCCGTGCACTCGGGTTGCTAGCCACCAGGTGGTAAAACATACTTAACCCATTCAATTGGGTACTGGTCACCTCGTGACAATTCTGTTAATCAAACACAATCAACTTCTATCTATCAAACAACTGATATGTAGCCACCACGTGGCACGTCCTGACCCCTTGTTGCGGGGCAATAGTTTGAGCCCACTCGTCCATTACCCAACCAGGCCACATGGCGGGCACGACACGACGTCTCGAAGCATGGCCACTGACACACCCTGGACCAACTCCACAGGATGGTTTCTCTTTTACTAGGTTAGGCTCACGGTTCACCCGTAGGTTCCTCCCGTGTCTCCTTACCTTTGTCTCACATATTAATAGGATTCTTTGTATCTTTCCCGAAGGATCAACAATTCTTCTCCTTATTAATATGTACAAGTATCCTCAACAGGATATAACTCATATACCCGTCCAGATGCACTCTCTGAGCCTCAAGCTATCGTCATAGCAATATAAAACCTTTCTGACCCTATTGCCAGGATAGGGCAATGACCATCGTCATGGTGATTATAAAACTGAGGTCTCAAGTGCCATCTGACGCTGTTCTAGTCGATGTCTCACATCGCTAGTATAATCAAATCTGAAACCCACCAATAACTTTCTTTGCATGATTATAATTTAAGTCACCGTCGTGACGAGTTTTCAAAATGAAAGGTTAGTCCTTCCGTACAAGGACTCTTGCCACCGTCGTGGAAAAAGATTTAATAAAATACTCATCATGCCTCCGGAGTGTATGAGTTGGATTTGTAACACACCAATCATAGCAAACAATTTCTCTCTACTCCTATGTCTTCCTATCTAAGCTACTTTCCACAACCTAATTTCTAGTTCCTTTATTCATTTAACATTCTATACCTCTAGCTAACACATACCAGACAAACAAAGAATGTACATACTCATGTAATCAACATAAGCATACAACCCTAGGAGCAGAGATGAAAGAGCCCTCACCTTGGTCACTTTACTTAACATTCCCTTTGAGCACTCTTGTCTCCAAGGAAGTACTTGAACCCTATCACATACAACCAATTCAATCGATATCAAATTTCATACAATTTCCTAGTTTCTTTTTTTTATGACTTCTTACATTTATCCAACCCCCAAGTTCATTTACTTAGCCTATGGTCTTCATTTGATGTTCTTTCTAGATTAAACACAATTTAATACATAATTAATTAATCTCACAACCTTGTTCACTCTCCAAGCTCCTTCAATGAAGGATTTTGCTTGATCTTTGAAATGACACTTAAAAATTGGTTAAACTCATTTTAGTTGAAGGAAAAGGAACCATTCAAATTAAGGAAGAAATAAAAACTTTTCAAAAACTAGAAACTTGGTAGTGTTTAAAACAGAACCGCTAACTTTCGAGAAACTTCTCAGAAAATCTAATCGTTGGACTTTTTAGTAAAAATACAAATTAGAAAGCTTAGGATGTTAACTTTTATATGGCTTTGGAATCACTCAAATCCATTAAGTAACGAATTCAGAAAACACATTTAAACAGAGAAAGATCAGATTCAAAACAACATGCAACATTTGGCAAGCTTCATTGAAATGCTCATATCTCCTTCCATACTTAACGAAATTATTTGATTCTTCTTTCTAAATCAAGCTTAGAGATAAATTATTCTAATTATCAATTCATTACAGAAAGGGTTTGAGCCATTTAAGAGCATTAATTTAAAAACAGTTGCCAATCATACAAAAATTCCGCATCAGTTTAGAAAACAGAACCGCTGACTTTCGAGGCCATTTCCAGAAGATCTAACCGTTGGAATATTTTGGAAAAATACAATTTAGAAAGCTTAGGATGTTAGCTTTCATATGGATTTGGAATCATGCAAATCCATCAAGAAACTAATTCAGAAAACACGTTTAAACAGAGTAAAGTCAGATTTAAAAACTCAGTTCTTGACAAAAACATGTTACTCTAATTTCTTGTGTCTTATACCATCAAAGATTGTTGTTTTTAGAAGAACATGATGAACAAACTCAAACCCTAAACTCAAATCTCTAACCCAGCAAAATCTCAGCACAACCAACAATTCTATTAAAATCCACAATTCCTTTAAAATTTATAAATTTCGTAACTTATGAACCCTAGAGAGAAATCAGCCATATAAATCATGATTTGGGTGTTTCCTATGTTCTAAAATAGTCCTAGGGTGATATACTATCAATGGGTAACTCATTTCTACCAAGAAAATTAAGATTTAAGTGGTGGAGACATGATTTTTGGAGGCTTACCTTCCCAAATCCGAGAATGAAGATTTGAGAGTGCTACCCAAGCTCTTTGATGCTCCAAGAGAGTAGATGAAGCTTGTGGGAACCTTAGATTGTTGGGAAGAAGCAAGAAATTTGATGGAAGTGAGTGGTTCCTTCAATTTGTTCTTGATGCCCTAAAGTGAATGAGGAATGAAGAAGAAGAGAAGAAGATAAGAATGAGGCGTGGGTGCTGGTTGGTGCTTCTGCTTATAAATTTGGGTTTCGGCGTTTAAGGGTAGTTTGGGCAATTGACAACTTTTGAGGTATGGTGAAATAGAGTTTTGATTGGATTTTCTTAACTATATTTGTTTGTAGGTAAGATTAGGGAAATTTTGAATTTTTTGGCTAACCATAAGCCTATTAAAAATATCTGTCATTGAGTGTCTTGCAGATGAAAATTTCCTACCCAGTAAAAATTTTATTTTCAAAAAATTCTCAAATTTAAACTATAAGCTTTGAATAAATCATATGACCACTTTTAAACAAAATTATAATTTTCTACCTAATGTTCATATTTATTTTAATTTCTTAAATTCTCAACTCTAAAACTATTAAAATCTTAATTATATCCCAAAAATTTTATTTCACTCTATACAATTTTATTTTTATTTTCTTTAGCCAAAATGTTTAACTTCAATTTCACAATTTTATCAATTTCATATTTTCCCTTCAATTCCTATTAAATTCAAGTTTCCAATTTCTTAGGTCCTGAATTAAATCCTGAAAATTATTTTCTACTTCTTTTCTTTTCCTTTCATTTTATTTTAAACCTCGAAAAATTTTCTTTCCGGTTTCTTTTAACTTTCACATATATTTTATTTTATTTTATTTTATTTTTTTCTAAGGTTTTAATTCCTAGCCTCAGAATAGATCACTCTTAAATCCTCGAATTTTTCAATAAATCATTCTTTAATCCTCGAAATTTTCCGGGGTATTACAAATCAGTTTTCGCCGATGAGTGTTTTCGAAAACTTGATATTCGTTTTTCTTTTTTTTAATCAGTTTTCGCCGATTACTGTTCTAAAAACTTGATATTCTTTTTTCTTTTTTTAATCAGTTTTCGCCGATGAGTATTTTGATTTTTCTTTTTTTTTTTAATATGTTTTCGCCGATAAGTATTTCGAAAACTTGATATTTATTTTTTTTTGAATCAGTTTTCGCCGATGAGAGTTTGGAAAACTTGATAGTCATATTTCGTTTTTTAATCAATTTTCGCTGATTAGTGTTTCGAAAACGTAATATTCAATTTTCTTTTTTTTTTTTAAAAAAAAGTTTTCGCTGATAAGTGTTTCGAAAACTTGATATTCATTTTCCTTTTTTTAATAAGTTTTCGCCCATGAGTGTTTCGAAAACTTGATATTCATTTTTCTTTTTTTAATCAGTTTTCACCGATGACTGTTTCGAAAACTTGATATTCATTTTTCTTTTTCTTAATCAGTTTTCGCCGATGAGTGTTTCGAAAATGTGATATTCATTATTCTTTATTTAATTAGTTTTCACCGATGAGTGTTTCGAAAACTTGATATTATTTTTATTTTTTTAATCTTTTTCGCCGATGAGTGTTTCGAAAACTTGATATTCATTTTTCTTTCTTTAATCAGTTTTCGCCAATCAGTGTTTCGAAAACTTGATATTCATTTTTCTTTTTTTTATTAGTTTTCCCCGAGGAGTGTTTCGAAAACTTGATATTCATTTTCCTTTTTTAATCATTTTTCGCCGATGAGTGTTTCGAAAACTTTATATTCATTATTTTTTTTTAATCAGTTTTCGTCGATTAGTGTTTCGAAAACTTGACAGTCATTTTTCATTTTTTAATCGTTTTTTGCCGATGAGTGTTTCGAAAACGTAATATTCATTTTTCTTTTTCTTTTTTTTTAAAATAGTTTTTGCCAATGAGTGTTTCAAAAATGTGATATTCATTTTTCTTTTTTTAATCATTTTTTGCCGATGAGTGTTTCGAAAACTTGATATTCATTTCACTGTTTTTTAATCAGTTTTTGTCGATGAGTGTTTCAAAAACTTAATATTTCTTTTTCTTTTTTTTTGATCAATTTTCGCCGATATGTGTTTCGAAAACTTGATATTCATTTTTGTTTTTTTAATAAGTTTTCGCCGATAAGTGTTTCGAAAACTTGATATTCATTTTTATTTTTTATTAGTTTTCGCCGATTAGAGTTTCGAAAACTTGATATTCATTTTTTTAATCAGTTTTCACCGATGAGTGTTTCGAAATCTTGATATTTATTTTTCTTGTTTTTTATCAGTTTTCGCCGATAAGTATTTCAAAAACTTGATATTCATTTTTCTTTTTTAATAAGTTTTCACCGATCAGTGTTTCAAAAACTTAATCTTCATTTTTATTTTTTTAATCAATTTTCGTCGATGAGTGTTTCGAAAACTTGATATTCATTTTTCTTTTTTTAGTTAGTTTTCGCTAATGAGTGTTCCGAAAACTTGATATTTATTTTTCTTTTTTTAATCAGTTTTTGCCGATTAGTGTTTTGAAAACTTGATATTCATTTTTCTTTGTTTAATAAGTTTTCGCTCATGAGTGTTTCGAAAACCTGATATTCATTTTTATTTTTTAATCAGTTTTTGCCGATCAGTGTTTTCAACAACTTGATATTTATTTTTATTTTTTAATCAGTTTTCGCCGATTAGTGTTCTGAAAACTCTATATTCATTTTTCTTTTTTTAATCATTTTTTGCCGATGAGTGTTTCTAAAACTTGATATTTATTTTTCTTTTTTTGAATCAGTTTTCGCTGATGAGTGTTTCGAAAACTTGATAGTTATATTTTGTTTTAATCAGTTTTCGCCAATGAGTGTTTTGAAAACGTAATATTCATTTTTCTTTTCTTTTTTTAAATAGGTTTTGCCGATGAGTGTTTCGAAAACTTGATATTCATTTTTCTTTTTCTTAATCATTTTTCGCCGATGAGTGTTTCAAAAGCGTGATATTCATTTTTTTTATTTAATTAGTTTCCACCGATGTGTGTTTCGAAAACTTGATATTCATTTTTCTTTTTCTTTTTTTAAATTTTTTGCCGATGAGTGGTTCGAAAACTTGATATTCATTTTTCTTTCTTTAATCAATTTTTGCTCCAAACCTCTTCTTTTCAATCTTAAACACCCTAGGATAATTCTAGATATGCTATCAAGCATCAAGAATTATTTTAGGTACCTTCTTGTTTCTCAAGGAGGGAAACTTGCGGAACAATGAAGTCCAAATTCTAAAATGGTAATTTTATTCCTTCATAATTATTAGGAAGCCTTAAGTAGGATGAATTAGAGGTGTATTGAAGTTTAGAAACTAGATTTCTTACAACCCAAGTAGGAACACAAGTTGGATCAAAATGCTTAGACCTTCCTAGAATTAGGATTCCTTCTAATTAAGTTAGATAAGCTTCCTTAGATGCGAATACAAGTTAGATTGAGGTCTAATACTCAAATCCAAGTATGTGAAACACTCAAGTAGAGTGTTATATGTGAGTAAGTCAAGTGTCCGAGGAAGGATACACATAAGTCGGGATAGAGAAGTCCAATAGGACCAAGAGGTTGACTCTGTGGCAACCATGGACTACACGTGAGAGTAATGGAGAAATAAATAACAAGTTAAGCTAAGTAATAACCTTAATGAAGTAAATGTTGTTCTTATAGGAACAACGACACGCAATAGGGTGCAACAGGAACTCCGAGGAGACTAAAGTTACAGGGGAGGATTGCAAGGAAGGTTCGCCAAGGTGAGGGTTCTTCCACCTCTGCTCCTAGGGTTGTATGCTTATGTGGATTACATGAGTATTTACATTCTCTGTTTGTCTGGTATGTGTTAGCTAGAGATATAGAATGCTAAATGAATGAAAGAATTAGAAATTAGGTTGTGGAAAGTAGCTTGGATAGGAAGACATAGGAGTAGAGTATAATTGTTTGCTATGATTGGTGTGTTACAAATCCAACTCACACACTCCGGAGGCATGATGAGTATTTTATTATTTTTTTCCCACAACGGTGGCAAGAGTCCTTGTACGGAAGGACTAAGCTTTTATTTTGAAAACTCGTCACGACGGTGACTTAGGTTATAATCATGCAAGGGGAGTTATTGGTGGGTTTCGGATTTGATTATGCTAGCGATGTGAGACATCCACTAGAACAACGTCAGATGGCACTTGAGACCTCAGTTTTATAATCACCATGACGATGGTCATTGCCCTATCCTGGCAATAGGGTCAGAAAGGTTTTATATTGCTATGACGATAGCTTGAGGCTCAGAGAGTGCATCTGGACGAGTATATGAGTTATATCCTGTTAAGGATACTTGTCCATATTAACAAGGAGAAGAATTGTTGATCCTTCGGGAAAGATACAAAGAATCCTATTTATATGTGAGACTAAGGTAAGGAGACACGGGAGGAACCTACAGGTGAATTGTGAGCCCAACCTAGTAAAAGAGAAATCATCCTGTGGAGTTGGTCCAGGATGTGTCAATGGCCATGCTTCGAGACGTCTTGTCATGCCCGCCATGTGGCCTGGTTGGGTAATGGATGAGTGGGCTTAAGCTATTGCCCCGTAGCAAGGGGTCAGGATGTGCCACGTGGTGGCTACGTATAAGTTGTTTGATAGATAGAAGTTGATTGTATTTGATTAATAGAATTGTCACGAGGTGACTAGTATCCAAGTGAATGGGTTAAGTTTGCTTTGCCACGTGGTGGCTAGCAACCCGAGTGCACGGGTTCGAGGTAGAAAAGCCATGTAGTGGCTAGTAAATACCCCAGAGTGGGGGAAGTTAAGTAGATGTATGTTATAGTATCTGCGTGCACTTAAAGAATTGTCTGTGTTTGCATATAATTGTTGATTGTGCAGCGGAGTGGTGACGTACAGGATTACGTCATCACAACGTCTTGTTTGATTCAGACATGCTGAACGTGAGAAGTCCGGTAAGTAAAAGCCGGCACGATATCTTACGTGTTTACTTGCTGATTGATGACGTGGAATAAACTGCTGCATGTTTACAGTTATTAAATGCATGTGAGTGTTTGGGTGAAATTTCTGTTGTGTGATCACCAAGAATGTATGCTAACAACAGTAACTAGTTGCTTTTGCATGTGGTTGTGTATGACTCCCAAACCCAGCGCTATGGCACCCACCTTGCGCCGGGGATGGGAGAGTCCTCACTGAGTCGCGTGGTTAAGACTCACGCCTCATTTTTACTACACAGAGACAGGTTAAGTACAGGTGGAAGGAGTCTCGGTGGAACGAGGGTTGAACAACACTTTTCCAAGACCCACAACTTGTTCATGTGGGTGAAAGAATTGTAATTGTAATTTAATTTACTTTATCATGTATCATAAAGTAAAGGGTAGACGTACCCAACTATATTGTATCACTAAATCTAGAACTGTCAGCTTCACACACCTTAAAGATCAGGATTTATTATACTGCGATACAGGGAAAGTTTGTTTTCAAAATATAAATATATATACTTATATCTGTTGCATGTGAATAGGATAGGCAGCATCTTCGGATGTGTAGCCAGTACACAGGTTATATACATTATGTGTGTTTTCTTATATCTATATCCTGAAGCGGCACTGGCTGTGGATTTGCTTGCCTAGGATAGGCCATCATTTCGGTGTAGCCATGGTATTATAATGCATGTGAATGTATTTTTCAATAATAGCTATTCTGTCAATTAGGTGATAAGGCTTACAGGCATAGGGATATTCCCTGTGTCTGTGCCGGTCACGGTCCTCTAAACGGGGGTCGTGATAGTGACAAACTTGGTATCAGAGCCTGGTTGTTCTTTAAGGGTGTGAAGCTAACTAGTAGTCTCGGGTGTCAGTTGGGCTAGCCATTACGAATCCGGACGTAACGGTGGTTCCGACGGGCATTTGTGAGGTTGCTCAGGATGTTGAGTCATGAATTCTTTCGAGTCATCGCTTTAGGCATAGAATGTGTATGTGAAATTCTATGCAAAGCATATAACCTGTATAGTACACAAGTGCCGATGAGCACTAAGGCATAAGGTGGGGTGGCAGTGACCCCAGGAAACTTAGGACGCCATAATAGGGAAAGGAGACATCCATGGAGGATGCTACCTAGACACATACACATTTGGTTGAATTGTAGGCAGGAATGCGCTACAATGTGTGATTGTTTGCAGGTGTTAAATGAGATGATGTGTATGCTCAGTTAGCGGCGCATTGTGTGCTATGGTATAGGCACAAGTTGTTTGATTACAGTATGGAATGTAAGTAGAATAGATATATGCAGTGAATGGTATTTCAGGCTAGGAATGGTTTGTAAAGTTAAAGAAAAGACACGCTTGGCGTGTAGAAAAGAAAGTAAGCCCATGGGGCGATTGAAATAGAAAGTTTACAGACAAGAGTAAACAGGGCCATGAGGCATGAGATCGTCAGGAAGATGACCATGTGAATGGGTCATAACTGTGCGGTAAGCTATGGCTGAAGGAAGTGAGTTGTCCTTCCTAGAAAGTAAACAGAAAAGAGGTGGTGTATGCCACAGTATAGAAGTAGAAGTCTACGGACTAGAAAATCATGATACGGTATATGGAAGGGCAAAGTGGCCGAACCATATGCCACAGAGATATATGTTAAGAAGTAGGGGTATATGTAAACGTGTAGAGCGTGACCATATGTCGAGCAGGAAACAGAGTAAATTGTAAGGCACAGGGAAGGAGCCTAGTCCAACCCTGTGCTCGATCCATGAACTGCTAGTTCCTTAAGCAAACAAAGGGGAAAAGAAGGGATTAAGCCCAACCAAACTCTCTTGGGTTGTTTAAGGAAAACATAAAGAATAGGATATTGATCACATGAGAAATTTTTTTGTAAAAATCTTTTTGGTCTTTCCGGATGAGAGATTCTGAAAGACCCTCAAACTTTTCTTGAAAATACTAGGGATAACCATTGGAAGACAAATTTTCATGAAAACTCTTGCTCAATTTGTGCCATTCCAATTGGTTAAACCCTAACCATTTATGAAAACCTTAGGCGTCATTTTCTAAGAAATAAACTTGAATTAATTTTTAAAACCTCAGGGTGCCTAAGAAAACTAACTCATATGACTAATACCCTACCAAACAATAGTCCTTTTACAGGTAAGCTGTATAAGGATGGTAGATGACGTTGAGAAATCACTCGCTTTGAGTTATTAAAGTTAAGTAGACATCGAAAAGCACTAGAGAGTGCTAAAGTGCCAAGGGATTATACAGGTAAACCTAAGGATTACCAATTGAGGGGGCCATAGGGTGATTATGGACCCGAAAGCATTAGACCGGAGCAGGTCTAGAAGTGGAAATGAGCGTAGACCTTTGGGTACCATCCAGAGATAAGAAAATGAGTGATATTGTGGTAGATAGCTCCCGAACGAGACAACGTAAGAGATAAACCCCAAGGGGACTCGTGGAGGCATGAGGGGAGAGAAAGTAGACAGGGATCAGTAGTCCCATAAAGGGGGAAGAGCGGAAGCCTATAAAACCCCATAGGATAGAGTCAAGTAGGAGGTAGAGAACCAACTACTACTGTAAGTGCATGTATAGTACACAGCTTGTAGTGGAGATAGCTAGTTCCACTGAGTGGACTAACCAAATGTATAAATGGCCATGTGGGTGCCATAAAGGGAAAATTAACCGTAAGGACGGTTAATCGAAAAAGGAGAATTTAGTGAGTAACGAGTATTGAGAAATACTTGTAGGAAGAGTTCCACGTAGGTACAAAATGGAAAAGAAGAGACTAAATACGGGAACGGAGTCGGGTAAGCATCGGGGGATGCGAGCCAAATGATAAAACAGGTATGCTACCGTTGGAGGCGATTGGAACCCACCGGGTAACACACTTGCAAGAGGCGGTATATGTTCGTGAACATATGCCACACCGTAAGAAAGGAAAGAGTCAAACCATGGGAGCGGATCCCGTTTGGTCAAGGGGAGTAGAGCATGTCCGGAAAGGTTCATGCTGGAGTTAATGGATCAAGTATTCCAAGTAGGAATACAGGATTTAAGTGAGTTGAGGAGTCCGAGTGGGCCAAGTTGGGGTAAAATCCAACAGAAACCCAATGAGTAGAGTTGGCATAGGATGTGCAACTCTAAGTGGACTAACCTGAAGATGGTATAGATCCACAGTCATAGTCGTGTGAAGCGAGGTCTTCGGATGTAAAGACCGAACGGAGCCTGAGTCAGAGTTATGAGTATGATGGTAAGGAGGAGACTGGTGAGTTTCCATTGTAAAGAGAAATGACTACAAGTAGTAGTCAGAAAAGAGTCTAAGTTAGTCAGACATAGGATGTCGACGGGGAGTAACCTGAAGTGGTTATGGAAACCACTAAGGATAAGTGTAGAAGTCCGGAAAAGAAAGGGAAACACGAGTCATAAATGTAAGATCCTTTACCGTTTGGTGGAGAAACGGTAAGTGTAATACATAGTGTGCTAGTGTCATGGCATTTAGCTTCGCTGGACACAAGTAGGATAAACCGAGTCGGTAGTGAGTGTAACAACCTCGGAAGGGTTGGGTAAACTGATGTCACAAAGTATAAACACCTACGTAGGGTGTATGCCGTGTAAGCGATAAGTCTAGATGTAGAGTAGAGGGTGTAGTAAGATGTGAATGGACTTTTCTGGAGAATTCCTTTACAAGGAATATATCGGAGGAATACCAACAGAAAGGTAGCTTCTTGGTAGTAGAGGATACATAGGTACGGGGACTCCGATGTAGAGGAGTACTTCGTCAGTTAGAGTTAATAGAAATAGAACCTAGTGTGCTATTCAAATAGCTAGTGTCTTGGCGTGTTCCAAGACGGATATAAGAAGTTACTACGAAGGTAGCTAGTCGGACAAGCAGATTGAGTCAAGGTAAGCCTCACTAGAGAAGGCAATGGTTAACTCCTCGGAGAACTAAATTGGAGCATGGTGTGTGGTAAATGCTAGACACTCCATTGCAAAATTAGTAGCACAAAGTGAATTGAAATTAGGAAAGATAGGTATCCTCGGGGAAGGATACAACGACAGATGGAGTTTGTTGGTCAACACCTCGCGGAAGGGTGATTGTCACAACCCCCTATCGGACGTCCGTGACTGGCACGGGAAGTAGGATTTCCCCTATCACGTGGGCATACCCTCCTTCCAAACTGATTCTCGATCGATTTCAGCAAGAGTTCTCCCTCCACCCCTAGTCTGTCTCGTGATAGGTGGCATCCCTATACTGCACAAGGACCACACCTAATAAGTACAAGTATATTAATGATATTTCATATCAAAGAGAGTAGAAAGAAAGGCTGACACAATTTCCTGGGTACTTCCACAAGTGCCTTTTTACTCCCACGTTGTGCCCGGGATCACAACGAGGCGTAAACCGACACCCGGTCATACCTATGGCTTCATACAGTTTAAAGAAAACCAGGCTCTGATACCATGTTTGTCACGACCCCCTATCGGACGTCCGTGACTAGCACGGGAAGTAGGATTTCCGCTATCCCGTAAGTCTCTAATCCCTGATTGACATTTTAATATGTGTATATCTACCTATTTCTAATACAAACAATATATAATACATATGGTCATCCATTTCTGGTGACCTAAACAGTTTGCAATCCACGGCTCCCTCAGCGCCGCTTCAGTCTATATATATACACATATTCATTCACACGTACATATAGTATACATATTGATCATGCGCTTCAGGGCAGGTGATCTATCCTATTCACATGCAGAAATCCTGTATACAGTTATACATATATTCAATCACACGCCTGCATATAGTTTACATATTGTTCAGACGCCTCAATGCGTGTGATCTATCCTATTCACATGCGGAAGCCTTATTTTCATACAATCAGGTATTTAGTCACACATATATATAATTTACATATTGATCACACGCCTCAATGTGTGTGATCTATCCTATTCACATGCGGAAGTCATATATATATACACATGATATATATCATATCATAGCCTATATTCCCAACACCAAGACCTAACTTTAATCTGTATAAAGCCGACAATGCTAGAATTCAAGTGTGATATATATATATACATACACAGCAGATGTAAACGTACAACGCTACGCCCAAAAAAGGATTCATATATACATATACATCACAACATATATATAGAATCAAAATAACTACCGACGCGAACAAAGCGTGAGGTCTTTAGAGTTGTCCGCCTCCTTGAGAAGAAGTGGACGCGTTCCCGACTCCTGAACCACCTATATCTGAAACATGTAAACAGTGGGTGAGTCGAACAGACTCAATGAGAAGCTCCCCCATCCCAGGCGTAGCAGCGGGTACCACTACAACCGGGGGAAGGGAGCAACCACAACCACATGTGCATGAAACAGATTCGTATTATGATCCTTAACATGATCAGGCAATCAGTAAATCATATTCACAATTTAAAATCATATTTCATGCTTCTAACATATTTATTAATCCGCATGTAAATCAATCATAAACAATATAACATATGGTTCCATAGTTAACATATACTTGTGCACGTAGGCACTCACTTTCTGTCTCCCGCATTACGCTAAGAGAAATACTGGCCCGAAGGCAATTTCATGTACGAACCTGGTTGATCACACCAGGAACTTTCTGACTCCAAGGCATGCTTAGAGTAAAAGCCGGCAACTTGTCTGACCTAAGTTTAAACCAAGGTAATGGCCACTATGTGGCATACTTGCTGACGTCATAATCCTGTCTGTCCGATCAGGATGACCGACTCGATCTACTCGGACAGCCTAAACAAACTCAACTAACATATTTAACCTTGAAAGACGCCCTATTTGTAACCTATTGAATATCATACGTGTTCTTTAGTTAGGCCTAGATTTCCCCCATTTCAATTATGCAACACTCTCACTCACATTTAACAACCTAGGTTCATTTTCCTCAATGTACCATACGGTCAAAACCTTTCCACGATGATCAATTTAAATGGGTTTCTAATATTAATAAACCCTCACATATGAAATTCTGACTCAATCCTACCCACGGTATCATATAAGGCTCGGTGAGACACAATATCGCATATTCACTTGAGAATGAACATATAAACATATAAACAGTTTGCACGTCCACTATTTACTCACTAATCATATGCACGTAACATAAATACATTCATATAAATATATTCCATATATCATTTTGCACAAAATAGAGCAACCCACATTTTCCACGTAGTCATCCAACCCTGTGGGGCAGGGATGGGAGAGCCCCTCACCTCGTTGGCCCTCCTGATCAGTACTCGGAGTGCCTGAAGCTCTAATCACTCTGTGGTGCCCTATAGACATTATATTTAAGAAATTTAGAACGCATAACTAAGCATCTACCATGCACGTGTCATGCTAATGCTTTTGCACCCTTTAGCTATTTTCCAAGAATTAATTATTTAGATCGTTACGTCGTCTTATTTGCTCTTTCTGAAAGTCCAGAATGCCCCATGTTCGACTTTCACACTTTCGAGCCATTTAGAACCTCTAATTGCTTAGGTTAGAGATTTCCACTTGTCTAAATTTCCCTTCATGTGTTCATATGGGTATTTAACTAATAAAAGAATTAAATTCACGGTTCAAAAGGGGCTCTAGCTTACTCATCCCACCGTCTCCCTTATTCGCCGAGTAAAAGCTTAATTATTACCTTTCCAATTATATATAAAAATATAATTGGGTATAATTAGAGCCTTGGAACCAATTTAGCGGGTCTTAGGTGTCCATCACAGACTAGACCGAGGTGTTCAACCCACCGCACAGCTCTTTTACGGTACTGTGGCTTAGTATTTCGTCTCTTTTTCACCGGATTGGGTTCCGGTTGAGACGGTAAATACTCGGGCTTTATTCCCTTGAGTATTTCCAGCATGTATAACACCTATACTACTCCAATCAAAGCCTAAACATGCATCAAACTATCAATTTCGAATTTATAGCAATTTTCTAGCTAAATTTTCCTAATTTCCATACCCGGTCAATTCCTACGGTTTAGTTTCGATTCTGAACCTCACTAAGCTTTCAATAACACCCACTAAGCTCAAATTTAACCCCGGAATGCCCCGATTGGAAGTATTTGAAGAATTCCTAAAAAACCCAAAATTGGAGAAATTGGGATTTCGGGAGTTTGGGGCTTCCATACCTTGATTCAATTGGATGGGGAGCTTGGTGGGGATGAAAGAAGACTCCAGCCACCTTTTCCGGTCACCGGCGCACGTCCTCCGACGAGAAAACGGCCCAAAACCACCGTCCGTGCTTCTCCTTCTTCTCGGTCGTGGGCTGTGTTCGTGCGTCTGCTTGTGCGTTTCACTTTTCTTTTCTTTTGTTATAATGTGTGTTTTAATGAATTGGTAAGGGTCCCCCATATGTGTTATTATATTATTATTATTGTTTTACTTGTTTTGTTGCTTGCTGGAAGGGGTGGATATTAAATATTAGGTAATTAAAATCATGGGGTGTGTGTGAGTAATGGGAGGGGGTTACGGTTGGCCCTCCCCATATATTCTAATATATATTATTATTTTCTGTTGCTTAGTAATTAATAATAATAATAATAATAATATATATATTTTATTTAGTTATTTTATTTTCTTTTCCCCCATCTTTCTTTTTTTATTCCTATTCCTTTTAGGTCCTAGAAAAATTTCATGTATTCCCTATTACTTTCTTCTTTATTCTATTTTTAACCTTATAATTCTTTAATTTGATTTATTTTTTTCTGAAAGAAAAATAAATTTAATATTAATGAAAATAATCAGATCTAAATATCTCGGATATTACAGTGATTAACTACGAAACTAGAAATGCAAACGATCACAGAAAGAATATGTAGAAACCAGATAGAGACCTTGAGTCTATAGGAAAGAAAGATAAACTGTAGGGTAAAACAGTAAAACTTCCACATTGAGAGAAACCATAGGTGAAATTGAGCCAAGGGATGGCAACAAGCCAACAACCCCACGAAGGAGGTGAAATTCGGGCACCGAATTTCTTAAGGAGGGAAGAATGTAATACCCCGGAAAATTTCGAGGATTAAAGAATGATTTATTTAAAATTTTGAGGATTAAAGAATGATCTATTTCGGGGCTAGGAATTTAAAACTTTAAAAAGAATATAATATATATATATATATATATATATATATATATATATATATGAAAGTTAAAAGAAACCAGAATGGAGTTTTTTTTTTCAAAGATTGTAATACTCGAAATTTTTTTTCGAGATTTAAAATAAAATAAAAAGAGAAGGAAAAGAAGTAGGAAATAATTTTTGGGATTTATTCATGACCTAAGAAATTAGAAACCTAAAATAAATAGAAGTGGGAACTAAATTAAAACATTTTTAATTATTAATTAATTAATTATGAATATATTATTATTTTATTATTAAATTTAGTACACCAGCCACCCCTTTATACCCGTGACCCCTTCCCCTTAAACAATTAAAACCCAAATAAAAGAAAAAGAGAAAAGAGAACGAGAGGGAGGGCACGGGATTGAGGAAGAAGAGAAAGAGTGAGAAGAGAGAGAAATAGCCGTGAGGTAGAGAGAGAGGGGGATTCATCGGAATTCTGCCGGAAAGTCGCCGGAGAAGAGCTAGCCGACGCCGGGAAAAGTCATCGGAGCTCGGTTACAACATCTTACACACCTCCCACCAATCGAATCAAGGTTGGTAACCCCAATTTCATTCAAAACCCTCAGTTTTTCCATTTTTAGGGATTTCTTCGATTGACCTTCGATTGAGTTGTTTCAAAGGTAGATTGAGACCTAGAAAGTGTTCTTGAACACTTAGTTGGGGTAGGAATCGAGATTATATTTCCGGATTTGCCCAAATTCGAATTTGGAAGGGTTTGGGGTTAAAATTCTTATTCATAAATTGGGGAAAATTGTTGAAAATTAGGATTGAGCTTGAATTTGAGTAAATAGGCTTGGATTGATATTATTAAAATTATATAGTTGAAATATTAGCTGAACAAGACCCGTGAAGAGCTGGCCCGAGGTTACTAAGGTTGAACCTTGACATTAACGTACCGGGTCCCTGCTCGAGTTGCCCAAATACACTTTAAGGGTGGTGTTGAGGGCTCCAAACCTCTTCTTTTCAATCTTAAACACCCTAGAATAATTCTAGATATGCTATCAAGCATCAAGAATTATTTTAGGTACCTTCTTGTTTCTCAAGGAGGGAAACTTGCGGAACAATGAAGTCCAAATTCTAAAATGGTAATTTTATTCCTTCATAATTATTAGGAAGCCTTAAGTAGGATGAATTAGAGGTGTATTGAGGTTTAGAAACAAGATTTCTTACAACCCAAGTAGGAACACAAGTTGGATCAAAATGCTTAGACCTTCCTAGAATTAGGATTCCTTCCAATTAAGTTAGATTAGCTTCCTTAGATGCGAATACAAGTTAGATTGAGGTCTTATACTCAAAACCAAGCATGTGAAACACTCAAGTAGAGTGTTATATTCGATCAAGTCAAGTGTCCAAAGAAGGATACACATAAGTCGAGATAGAGAAGTCCAATAAGACCAAGAGCTTGACTCTGTGGCAACCATGGACTAGACGTGAGAGTAATGGAGAGATGAATAACAAGTTAAGCTAAGTAAGAACCTTAATGAAGTAAATGTTGTTCTTATAGGAACAACGACACGCAATAGGGTGCAACAGGAACTTCGAGGAGACTAAAGTTACAGGAGAGGATTGCAAGGAAGGTTCGCCAAGGTGAGGGTTCTTCCATCTCTGCTCCTAGGGTTGTATGCTTATGTGGATTACATGAGTATTTACATTCTCTGCTTGCCTAGTATGTGTTAGCTAGAGATATAGAATGCTAAAAGAATGAAAGAATTAGAAAATAGGTTGTGGAAAGTAGCTTGGATAGGAAGACATAGGAGTAGAGTATAATTGTTTGCTTTGATTGGTGTGTTACAAATCCAACTCACACACTCCAAAGGCATGATGAGTATTTTATTACATTTTTTCCCACGACGGTGGCAAGAGTCCTTGTACGGAAGGACTAAGCTTTTATTTTGAAAACTCGTCACGACGGTGACTTAAATTATAATCATGCAAAGGGAGTTATTGGTGGGTTTTGGATTTGATTATGCTAGCGATGTGAGACATCGACTAGAACAACATCAGATGGCACTTGAGACCTCCGTTTTATAATCACCATGACGATGGTCATTGCCCTATCCTGGCAATAGGGTCAGAAAGGTTTTATATTTCTATGACGATAGCTTGAGGCTCAGAGAGTGCATCTGGACGGGTATATGAGTTATATCCTGTTAAGGATACTTGTCCATAGAAAAACTGTTGATCCTTCGGGAAAGATACAAAGAATCCTATTAATATGTGAGACTAAGGTAAGGAGACACGGGAGGAACCTACGGGTGAACTGTGAGCCTAACCTAGTAAAAGAGAAATCATCCTGTGGAGTTGGTCCAGGGTGTGTTAGTGGCTATGCTTCGAGACGTCGTGTCATACCCGCCATGTGGCCTGGTTGGGTAATGGACGAGTGGACTCAATCTATTGCCTCGCAGCAAGGGGTCAGGACGTGTCGTGGTGGCTACGTATCAGTTGTTTGATAGATAGAAGTTGATTGTGTTTGATTAATAGAATTGTCACGTGGTGACTAGTACCCAAGTGAATGGGTTAAGTATTGTTTGATTAACAGAATTGTCACGAGGTGACCAGAACCCGAGTGAATGGGTTAAGTATATTTGCCACGTGGTGGCTAGTAGCCCGAGTGCACGGGTTCGAAGTAGAAAAGCCACGTAGTGGCTAGTAGAAACCCCAAAGTTGGGGAGATTAAGTAGATGTATGTTTAGCATCTGTGTGTAGGTACAAATTATCTGTGTTTGCATATAATTGCTGATTGTGCAGCGTAGTGGTAACGTACAAGATTACGTCACCACACGTCCTGTTTGATTCAGACATGCTGAAATGTGAGAAGACCGGTAAGTAAAAGCCTGCCCTATATGTTACATGTTACTTGCTGATTGATGACGTGGAACAAACTGCTGCATGCTTATATCTGTTAAATGCATGTGAGTGTTTGGGTGAAATTTTTGTTGTTGTGTGATCACCAAGAATGTATGCTAACTAACAGTAACTAGTTGTTTTTGCATGTGGTTATGTATGACTCCCAAACCCAGCGCTATGGTACCCACCTTGTGTCGGGGATGGGAGAGTCCTCACTGAGTCGCGTGGTTAAGACTCACACCTCATTTTTACTACACAGAGACAGGTTAAGTACAGGTGGAAGAAGTCTCGGTGGAACGAGGGTTGAGTAACACTTTCCAAGACCCACAAATTGTTCATGTGGGTGAATAAAGTGTAATTGTAATTTAATTTACTTTATTATTGTATCATAAAGTAAAGGGTATACGTACCCAATTAGATTGTATTACTAAATATAGAACTGTCAGCTTCACACACCTTAAAGATCAGGATTTATTTTACTGCGATACAAGGAAAATTTGTTTTCAAAATGTATATATATACATATATCTATTGCATGTGAATAGGATAGGCAGCATCTTCGGATGTGTAGCCATTATACAGGTTATATATATTATGTGTGTTTTCCTATATCTATATCCTGAAGCAGCACTGACCGTGGATTTGCTTGCCTAGGATAGGCCACCATTCCAGTGTAGCCATGGTATTATACTGCATGTGGATGTATTTTCAATAATAGATATTTTGTCAATTAGGTGATAAGGCTTACAGGCACAGGGATATTCCCTGGGTTTGTGCCGGTCACGGTCCTCTAAACGGGGGTCGTGACAGAGTGTTTCGAAAACTTGATATTCATTTTTTTAATCAGTTTTTACCGATTAGCGTTTCGTCGATGAGTGTTTCGAAACACTCATGAGTGAAAACTTATTAAAAAAAGAAAAATGAATATCAAGTTTCCGAAACACTAATCGGCAAAATTTGATTAAACAAAGAAAAATGAATATCAAGTTTTCGACACACTCATTAGCGAAAAGGCCAAATTACTCTTTTGGTCCTCAACGTTTGCACGAAGTTTAATATTAGACCTCAACGTTTCAAAAAGTTTTTTTAGGTCCTCAACGTTTTTTTGGGTCAAAATTGGTCCTCTAGCGTAACATCCGTCTGATTTTGCCATTAAATGCTAACGTGGAAGGCTTATGTGCTACACCCTCTTTCCTACGTGTCATATTTAAACGACATGGCATCCTCTCGTGCTCCAACTCAGCGAAACGATGCCGTTTTGATTAAAGGCTTGTTGAATTTAAATGGCAAAATGAAGTCGTTTTGCTGAGTTTAAGTCAGAGTGGGTGCCATGTCATTTAAATATGACACGTAGGAGAGAGAGTGTGCCACATAAGCCTTCCACGTCAGCATTTAATGGCAAAACCAGACAGATGTTACGCTAGAGGACCAATTTTGACAAAAAAAAACGTTGAGTACCTAAATTAACTTTTTGAAACGTTGAGGATCAATATTAAACTTCGTGCAAACGTTGAGGTCCAAAAGAGTAATTTGGCATTTTCGCTAATGAGTGTTTCAAAAACTTTATATTCATTTTTCTTTTTTTAATTAGTTTTTGCCGATTTGTGTTTCGAAAACTTGATATTCATTTTTCTTTTTTTAATAAGTTTTCGCTCATGAGTGTTTCGAAAACTCTATATTCATTATTCTTTTTTTAATTAGTTTTCACCGATGAGTGTTTCTAAAACTTGATATTCTTTTTCTATTTTTAATCAGTTTTCGCCGATGAGTGTTTCGAAAACTTTATATTCATTTTTATTTTTTTTAATCAGTTTTCGCCGATGAGTGTTTCGAAAACTTGATATTTATTTTTCTTTTTTTAATCAGTTCTCGCCGATGAGTGTTTTGAAAACTTGATAGTCATTTTTCTTTTTTTAACCATTTTTCGCCGATGAGTGTTTCGAAAACTTGATACTCATTTTTTTTAATCAGTTTTCGCCGATCAGTGTTTCGAAAACTTGATATTCATTTTTCTTTTTTTAATCAATTTTCGCCGATGAGTGTTTCGAAAACTTGATATTCATTTTCTGTCACGACCCCCTATCGGACGTCCGTGACCGGCACAGTAAGTAGGATTTCTCCTATCCCGTAAGCCTCTAATTCCTTATTGACATTTTCACATGTTTATAACTACCCATTTCTAATACAAACAATATATAGTATTTATGGCCATCCATATCCGGTGACCTAAGTAGCGTGCAATCCACGGCTCGCTCAACGCCGCTTCAGTCTATATATATACACATATACATTTACACATACATATAGTTTACATATTGATCACGCGCTTCAGGGCGGGTGATCTATCCTATTCACATGCAGAAGACCTGTATACAGTCATACATATATTCAATCACACGCTTGCATATAGTTTACATATTGATCACACGCCTCAATGCGTGTGATCTATCCTATTCACATGCGGAAGTCATATTTTCATACAATCAGATATTCAGCCACACATATATATAATTTACATATTGATCACACGCCTCAAGGCGTGTGATCTATCCTAGTCGCATGCGGAAGTCATATATACATATACATGATATACGCTATATCGTAGCCTAAAGTCCCAATACCAAGACCTAACCTTAATCTGTATGAAGCCGACAGTGCTAGAATTCAAGTATAATATATATATATACACACAGCAGTTGTATACGTACAAAAGCTACGCCAAAAATGGATTTATATATATATATATATACATCACTACATATGTACATAACCAAAATACTACCGACGCGAACTAAGCGTGCAGTCTTCAGATCGGTCTGCCTCCTTGAGAAGAAGTTGATGCGTTCCAGACGCCCGAACCACCTGTATCTGAAACATGTAAATAGGGGGTGAGTCGAAAAGACTCAGTGAGGAGCTCCCCCATCCCTGGTATAGCAGAGGGTACCACTACAGATGGGGGAAGGGAGCAACCACAACCACATGCACATGAAATGGATTCATATTGTGATCTTTAACATGATCAAGCAATCAGTAAATCATATTCACAATTAAAACCCTAATTCATGCTCTTAACATATTTATTAATCTGCATGTAAATCAATCATAAACATATAACATATGGTTTCGTAATTAACATATACTTGTGCACGTAGGCACTCACTTTCTGTCTCCCGCATTACGCTAAGAGAAATACTGGCCCGAGGGCAATCTTATGTTCGAACCTAGTTGATCACACTAGGAACTTTCTGACTCCAAGACACGCTTAGAGTAATAGCCGGCAACTTGTCTGACCTCGGTTAAACCAAGGTAATGGCCACTATGTGGCATGCTTGCTGTTAACTGAATCCTGTCTGTCCGACCAGGATAAGCGACTCGATCTACCCGAACTAACCTAAATCAGTTCAACTAACATATTTAAACTTGAAAGATGCCCTATTAGTAACTAACTGAATATTATTTGTTTTCTTTAGTTAGGCCTAGGTTTCCCCCATTTCAATTATGTAACACTCTCACTCACATTTAACAACCTAGGTTCATTTTTCCTCAATGTACCATACGGTCAAAACATTTACAACGATGATCAATTTAAATGGGTTTCTAAAGTTACTGAACTCTCACATATAAAGTCACGTCACAATCCTACCCACGGTAACACATGAGGCTCATTGAGCCACATTATCACATATACACATAATTGATTTGCATTTCCACCATTTTTTCTTACTAAACGTACACATGTAGCGCAAACTCATACAGATAAGTATATTTCATATAATAACTGCAATAAATTGGGAAAACCACATTTGCACGTTGTCATCCAACCCTGTGGGGCAGGGATGGGAGAGCCCCTCACCTCGTTGGCCCTCCTGATCAGTCCTCGAAGTGCCTGAAGCTCCAATTACCCTGTGGTGCCCTATACACATATATTTAAGAAATTGACTCGATCCTACCCCCGATCTTATATAGGTCTCGAGGACCTTCTTTTCATATAAGGCTCCTTGAGCCACCATCGCTTTTACAATTCACATACACAAATATAGCACGTTTTCACATATACTGTAATTTAGGAACAACAATAGCATGTTATCTAACATGTAATTCCTACAAATAGGCAAGAAGGCAAACCATATATCCATATCCGCAGTCAACCCTATAGGACAAGGATGGGAAAGCCCCTCACCTGGTTGGCCCCTCGGATCGGCTCTCGGTGTGCCCGAAGGTCAACTCACTGTATGGTGCCCTATACACATATACTTGAGAGATTTAGAAACTTGAAAATTCAACTACTATCGGGTACATGTAACGGTAATACTCATGTTCTCTCTAATTAATTCCATAGACTAGTTGTTGGCTTGGAATGCCCTCAACTAGTTTTCGGAACACCTAGCATGTTTCTATTTGTGTCCAACCCTTGCTTAATCACCCTATTCGGAAGCCTTGAGTTGGGAATGCCAAGGTACCCAATTCCACCTCTATGTGTCCATGTGAAGTTTCCATTACCCAAGTCTTGAATTTATGGCTCAAGAGAGGCATAAATCCTACTTGTCCAAGATTTCAATTTACCAAAATAACCTTCAACACTTTACCTACACATGAATACACATGTCCGGATACGCGTAGAATTGGAAAATTGTCTCTTTTTCCCCGAACCGGGTTCCGGGTGAGACGGGAATTACTCGGGTTTTAATCCCTCGTACATTCTAAAAATTTTAACAATGATATAATCGCAATTTCTACCTACTAATGCACCTCCAATCAGTCCACAACACCAGAATACTCACAATTTCCGGATCCTAAGCTTCCAACTCACTTCCTAACATGCAAATACTTCAATTTAGGACCCAGAATACTCAGATTCAATCAATTGGGGTCTTTCCAAAAATCCCTAAAATTGATAAAATTGGGGTTTGAGAGTTTCGGAACTTCTCACCTCGATTCAACCGGTTAGAAGGACGATATGGAGTAGAGGAGACTCCCAGCCACCTTCCCCGGTGAAGAGACGGTGTTTTCCGGCGAGAAACCCTCTCCCTCTTGGTTTCTCTCTCTAGCCCGCGACTCTCTCTCCTCCAGCACAACGATGGCGTTTTCCGGCGACGACGTCTCACTCCGGCACCGGCTCGCACGTCCGGCCACCCACGCGTGCTTCTCTGTCCGTGAGCTCCTCCGTGAACGATGCCTCAAGCTGCTCTCTCACGTTTCTCCGTTCTTCCCTCTTCCCTCTCGCACGCGATGCCTTCTCTGCTTCTTTTTCTTTATTCTTTCTTTTACCCTTTTCTTATATTATATATATATATATATATATATATATACATAAAAAAAGAAGTCTGATAGAATAATATAATATAAAATTAGAATACTTAAGTCTTTTAAAAAAAAATGATTTGTATCTACAAAATAATAATAAGTAGTAGGATGGTATTTATTTGTTATCTCATTTTCCACTTCTAAATTAATTAATTTAATTTAATTAGTAATGCTAGTTAAAATATTCTCGGGTATTACAATCTTCCCCCCTTAAGAAATTCGGTCCCTGAATTTCAAACAAAATACTAACCTTAGTCTCGAAATAGATGAGGATACGTCCTGCGCATTTCACCCTCGACCCCCCATGTAGCTTCTTCGGTCGAGTGGTTTCTCCATAGAACTTTAACCAATGGAATCTCTTTCGTTCTGAGTTTCTTCAACTGACGATCTAAGATTTCCACTGGCTCCTCTTCATATGTCATATTTTCGGTTAGTTGCATGTCTTGCGATTGGATTATGTGCGAGGGATCGGGAAGATACTTCCGAATCATCGATACATGAAAGACAGGGTGTACCCCCTCAAATTCCTTAGGCAATTCCAACCGATACGCTACATTCCTGACTCGTTCTAAGATTTCAAATGGTCCGATATACCGAGAACTCAACTTCCCTTTCTTACCGAACCGCATCACGCCTCTCATCGGTGATATTCTCAGGAATACCTGATCACCAACGGCAAACTCCAGTTCGATCCTTCGATTGTCTGCATAAGACTTTTGCCTACTCTGAGCCGTCAGCAATCTCTCCCTTATACACTTTACCTTCTGTAAGGCATCTTGTAGCAATTCCGGGCCGACTAGGCTAGCTTCTCCGACCTCGAACCACCCAATCGGGGATCTGCATCTACAGCCGTACAGAGCCTCGAAAGGTGCCATTTGAATACTTGCTTGATAACTGTTATTGTACGCAAACTCAGCCAAAGGTAAATACCTTTCCTAACTTCCGCCGAAATCCATAATACGCGCCCGAAGCATGTCCTCAAGAATCTGAATGGTTCTTTCTGATTGCCCGTCGGTCTGTGGGTGGAACGTCGTACTCAGATCAACTCTATTTCCCAACACTTCCTGCAATGACTTCCAAAACCTGGAAGTGAACTGTGGACATCTATCAGATATTATGGACACTGGCACACCGTGCAATCTAACGATTTCTGATAGATAAATCTGTGCATATTGACTCACTCCGTAAGTGGTCTTAACTGGAAGAAAGTGTGCGGACTTAGTCATACAATCCACTATTACCCAAACCGAATCAAATCCCCGTTGTGATCTTGGCAACCCTATTACAAAATCCATCGTTATCCTCTCCCATTTCCACTCAGGTATCTCTATTTGTTGTAATGTTCCGGCGGGCTTCTGGTGTTTAGCCTTGACTTGCTGGCACACTAAACACCTGGCTACATAGTTTGCGACATCCTTCTTCATGCCATTCCACCAATACAACTGTTTCAGGTCATGATACATTTTATTAGCTCCCAGAGATTGTATACGCTGTCCGGTGTGCTTCTTCAAGTATTCTTTCCTTCAAGTTATCAACCATAGGGACACACAACCGTCCCTCCAACCGAAGTATCCCAAAATCATCTATAGTGAATCGAACGTCGTCCCCTTTCCCTTTAGTTACAGTATCCCTGATTCGTTTGAGGTCGGTATCTTCATCTTGTCTAGCCTTCACCTCTTCTACCAAAGAGGACTGAGCTTGCAAATGGGCTAAAATTGAGTTAGAACTTCTAATCTCAAACTGGTTTCCCGTTTGCTCTAGCTCGTGCAGTTCTCTAATCAACGATCTTCTTTCTTCGCTTATATGAGCAAGACTGCCCATGGACTTCCGACTCAGAGCATCGGCTACCACATTAGCCTTTCCTGGATGATACAAGATCGTGCAATCATAGTCATTCAACAACTCTAACCATCGACGTTGTCTCAAGTTCAAGTCTTTCTGCTCGAAAATGAATTTGAGGCTCTTGTGGTCTGTATAAATTTCACAAGTCTCACCATATAAGTAGTGTCTCCATATTTTCAGAGCGAATACTACAGCCGCCATTTCGAGGTCGTGAGTCGGGTAGTTCTTCTCATGCTTCCTCATTTGTCGTGATGCATACGCAATCACCTTGCCATGTTGCATCAAGACACACCCTAACCCGATCCTCGACGCATCACAGTATACTACATACCCTCCTGTGCCTTCAGGTAATGCCAGCACCGGAGCGATAGTGAGGCTGTCCTTCAACTTCTAAAAACTCTGCTCACACTTGTCATCCCATACAAACTTCACTCCTTTTTGAGTCAACTTAGTCATAGGTGCAGCAACCTTAGAGAAGTCCTGCACAAATCTTCTATAATATCCCGCCAAACCCAAGAAACTGCGAATCTCAGTAACAGAGGTAGGTTGGGACCAATTCTTCACTACCTCTACCTTACTTGGATCAACGTGGATTCCCTCTGATGATACCACATGACCCAAAAAGGCAACTTTGTCAAGCCAGAATTCACACTTAGAGAACTTGGCATACAGTTTTTCCTCTCTCAACCTCTGCAATGCTAATCTCAAGTGATCAGCATGTTCCTCAGAATTCTTTGAATAAACCAATATGTCGTCAATGAAGACAATGACAAATCGGTCCAGAAATGGTTTAAAGACCATGTTCATCATGTCCATGAACGCTGCAGGAGCATTAGTTAATCCGAAAGACATCACCAAGAACTCGTAATGCCCATATCGGGTCTGGAATGCGGTCTTAGGTATGTCTGATTCACGAATCTTTAACTGATGGTACCCAGATCGCAAGTCAATCTTGGAGAACCGCTTCGCACCCTGCAACTGATCAAATAGGTCATCTATCCTTGGCAGTTGATATTGATTGCGAATCGTTACCTTGTTTAACTTTCGGTAATCGATACACAACCGCAAAGATCCGTCCTTCTTCTTTACAAAAAGGACCGGTGCACCCCAAGGAGAGAAACTGGGTGTTATAAAACCCTTGTCAAGCAACTCTTGCAATTGTGTATGTAGCTCCTTCAGCTCTTTCGGAGCCATATGGTAAGGTGGTGTGGAGATAGGCTGGGTGCCAGGTTGCAGCTCGATTTCAAATTCAATCTCACGATCGGGCGGCAACCCCGGCAATTCTTCTAGAAATACATCCAAAAACTCTCGCACTACCGGTACTTGAGTCGGTGAAAGTACCGCTTTCGTAGTATCTTGGACGAATGCCAAATACCCTTTGCATCCCTTTGCAAGTAACTTGGATGCCTTCAAAGCCGAGATTAAGCTTGGATACGGTGCAGCTCCGTCACCCCGTATCACAAAGGGCTCCTCGTTTGGCATATTGAATTTCAAGCATTTAGCATTGTAGTCCACAACCGCATGGCAAGACGACAACCAATCCATCCCGAGGATCACATCAACATCAACCATACACAACAACTGAAGGTCTACCACAGTCTCATGACCATCGACCTCCACAATGCAAGACTTGTGCACATACTCTACTTGTACTGGTTCTCCCATTGGAGTAGAGACCAGTACTGTCTCTTCCATTCTAGATGGACTTTTGTTGAATTTAGAGGCAAATGAATGCGACACATAGGCATGAGTGGAGCCGGAATCAAATAATAATCGTGCTTCAAGAGAGCAGACAATAAGAGTACCTGTCACGACTGCATTTGATGCATGAGCATCCTGCTGAGAAAGTGCGAATACCCACGCTTGTCCTCCACCTACCGCCCCTGGCCCTCGACCACTAGATCCTGCACCACGGCCTCTAGTCGCACCTGTACTTTCTGCCTGTGGTGGCACGGTTCTCACTGGTTGAGCTGGAATAGGTGTACTCCTCGGCGTCGGATTGCTTCTCACACTTGTACCCTCTTTTTTCTTTGGACACTCTCTAGCCATATGGCCCATCTGGCCGCAGTGGTAGCATCCACCTGTCAGTCTCCGACATATACCAAAATGAAATCTGCCGCAAGTCGCACACTGGGGCTTTGTCTTACCGGCATTTCCTCCCCCTTGTTCCCTCTGTCCCCCTTGAACATTACCTCTTGTACTTGTTTCATAGGTGGTTGTTGAGGATTGTCCCCCTGCGGACCCTGAAAATCCGTCACCTCCACCTGCTGTCTTCCTTTTCTTACTTCCACCTCCTTGGTTGTCACTGCCTGTAATTAACTTCACTTTGGGATCAACAGATGTCCCATACCTCTTCTTGGTTTCAATCATTCGAGCACAGTTTGCTGCTTGAGCTAAAGTCTCAAACTGTCTCCTCTGAGGTAACAAAGCAGTAAACAACGGCTCCGTGAGTCGGTGTATGAATCTCTTGATCCTCGCCTCTTCATCAGGAACCAACTCAGGTGAGAATTGAGCTAGTTCTGTAAAAAGTAACTCATACTCCGTCACGGTCATGTTAGGCGTCATCCACAACTCCTCGAATTGCTGACGCTTCGCATCTTTGGTGCCTTCAGGTAAAAACCAACCCAAGAATTCCCTCTGAAAATCTTCCAAGGTCATCGGTGCCACTCTCCTTGAATACCTTGTCTGTACGGACTCTATCCATACTCTAGCGGCTCCCCTTAGCTGGAATGAAGCTAATTCCACTAACTCATGCCCTGAGCACCTCAGCATGTGCCCAATTCTCACCACATCTCTGATAAAATACTGCGGATCCTCTTTCTCACTAGTTCCGCAAAAAGTGGGTGGATGAAGCTTCAGAAATTTTGAAATTGGCACCTCTCTGGGTGCTACCCGTGGCTCCCGGGCATTCCCTGTGGTTGTTGCCATTCCCTATCCTTTTCCTCAACAACCTCCATCTCTTGATTGCTAGGAACTCTCTCTTGTTCTTCCTCGCCGACTACTAACCGGTGTACTTCCCTCTGTATTTGTCTCGTCATCTCTTCTCTTAGTTCCTGAAATCCTACCGTGAGCATTTCCGCCATGGAAGGTGCACCCGTCTCTACTTGAGGTTGAGGTTTCGGTGACTGTCTCCCCTCTTCCCCTCTCACTTGTGCTCTCCCTCGACCACGAGCACGACCTCTACCTCGGCCTCGGGTACGGCCTCTACCTCGACCTCGGGTGGGCATTACCTCCTCCCGAATTGACACTTGATCAATTTCAGCAGGAGTTCTCCCTCCACCCCTAGTCCGTCTCATAATCGATGGCATCCCTATGCTGCACAAGGACCACACCTAATGAGTACACGTATATCAATGATATTTCATATCAAAGAGAGTAGAAAGAAGTGGCTGACTCAATTTCCTGGGTACTTCCACAAGTGCCGTTTTACTCCCACGTTGCGCCCGGGTTCACAACGAGGCATAAACCGACACTCGGTCTTACCTATGGCTTCATACAGTTTAAAGAAACCTGGCTCTGATACCAAGTTTGTCACGACCCCCTATCGAACGTCCGTGACCGGCACGGGAAGTAGGATTCCTCCTATCCCGTAAGCCTCTAATCCCTGATTAACATTTTCACCTGTTTATAACTACCCATTTCTAATACAAACAATATATAGTATTTATGGCCATCCCTATCCGGTGACCTAAGTAGCGTGCAATCCACGGCTCACTCAACGCCGCTTCAGTCTATATATATATACACATAATCACTCACACGTACATATATTATACATATTGATCACACGCTTCAAGGCGGGTTATCTATCCTATTCACATGCAGAATTCATGTATACAGTCAAGTATATATTCAATCACACACCTGCATATAGTTTACATATTGATCACACGCCTCAATGCGTGTGATCTATCCTATTCACATGCGGAAGCCGTATTTTCATACAATCAAGTATTCAGTCACACATATATATAAATTTACATATCACGCTCAATGCGTGTGATCTATCCTATTCACATGCGGATGTCATATACATATATATATACACATGATATATATCATATCATAGCCTATATTCCCAACAACAAGACCAATCATTAATCTGTATGAAGCCGACAATTCTAGAGTGTGACATATACATATATATATATATATAGCAACTGTACATAAACAATGCTGTATCAAATGGTTCATATACATATATTTCCTGACAAAATACATATATAAATACTACCCACACGAACAATGCGTGCGGTCTCTAAACATGTCCGCCTCCCTGAGATGAAGTGGACGCGCTCTCGATGCCTATACCACCTGTCTCTGTAACATTTAACATCGGGGTGAGTCAAACGGACTCAGTGAGAGGCTCTCCCATCCCTGGTGTAGTGGTGGGTACCACTACAACTGGGGGAAGGGAGCCAATCACAATCACATACGCATATAACGGATTTAAATTTCCATATGTTAAGTGGTCATGCAATTAGCATATATCATATTCACAACATAGAATTTAAAGCATGGTTTTACATACGTTTAAATTCATGCATACCTCATATCATAATTTAACATATAATTCCATGTGGTTATCCATGTTCAAATAACCGTAATCATAAACTGGCCCGAAGGCATATCTCCGTTAGGAGAGAATCTGGCCCGAAGGCATATCTCACGTGAGCGATATAAGAACCTAGTTGATCATTCTAGGAACCCCTGGCCCCAAGGCTTTACTTGGAACACGAATATGACCCCAAGACTTCACTTGGAGCATAGCCGGCGACTCATCTGACCTCGGTTTAACCAAGGCAATAGCCACAATGTGGTGTACTCATATAATTTGTATTCCTTTGTGTTTGATTCAGTATAACAGACTCGATCTACCCGGACCATTCGTGATAGACTCAGTTCCGCGTTGTACCATAAATGACCCCTATAGAGCACTACTCATTCATTTTACTTCTTAGACAAATCTAAATTTCCCAATTGTTTTCTAATTCAGAATCTCTCAATTTAAAACAAAATCACCTATGTTCATTTTCTTTAAGAATTTACATACACAAATATACTTTTCAGATAATAATCAATGAGGTTGGTTTGTAGTACCACAGGACCCTCACGTATAAAAATTGACTCGATCCTACCCGGACCATTCGTGATAGACTCAGTTCCGAGGACCTTCTTTCCATATAAGGCTCATTGAGCCACCATAGCTTTTACAGTTCACATATACACATATAGCACGTTATCACATATATTATAATTTAGGAATAACAATAGCATGTTATCTATTATATGATTCCTACAAGTAGGCAAGAAGGCAAACCATATATCCACATCCGCAGTCAACCCTATAGGGCAAGGATGGGAAAGCCCCTCACCTGGTTGGCCCCTCTGATCGGCTCTCGGTGTGCCCGAAGCTCCACTCACTATATGGTGCCCTATACACATATGCTTGAGAAATTTAGAAACTTGAAATTTAGCCACGATCGTGTACATGTCATGCTAATGCTCATGTTCTCTCTAATTAATTCCATAAACTAGTTGTTGGCTTGGAATGCCCTCAACTAGTTTTTAGAACACCTAGCATGCTTCTATTCGTGTCCAACCCTTGCCTATTCACACTATTTGAACTATTTGGAAACCTTGATTTGGGAATGCAAATTTACCCAATTCCACCTCTATGTGTCCATATGTAATTTCCATTAACCAAGTCTTGAATTTATGGCTGAAGAGAGTCATAAATCCTACTTGTCCAAAATTTCCATTTACCGAAATAATATTCAACTCTTTACTTACATATGAATACACATATCCGGATACGCTTAAAATTGGAAAATTGTCTCTTTTTCCCCGAACTGGGTTCCGGGTGAGACGGTGATTACTCGGGTTTTAATCCCTTATACATTCCAATAATTTTAACAATTATATCATTACAATTCAACCTATTAATGCATCCCAAATCAGTACACAACCCCATTAAAACAATTCCAACTCCATTTTCCTACAATTTTCCAACCCGGATAAATTCCATCAAATTGGTTCCGATTCCTAAGCTTCCAACTCTCTTCATAACATTCAAATACTTCAATTTAGGTCCCAGAATACTCAATTTGAATCAAATGGGGATTTTCCAAAAATCCCTAAAATTGATAAAATTGGGGTTTGAGAGTTTCGGGACTTCTCACCTCGATTCAATCGGTTAGAAGGATCATATGGAGTAGAGGAGACTCCCAGCCACCTTCCCCGATGAAGAGACGGCGTTTTCCGGCGAGAAAACTCTCTCCCTTTTGGTTTCTCTCTCTAGGCCGCCACTCTCTCTCCTCCAGCAACGACGGCGGCGTGAGCTCCGGCGGGACGGCGTGGCGTTGCACTCTGTCTTCCTCCTCGCGTGTCCGTCTTCCTCCTCGCGTCTTCGTCTTCCTCCTCGCGTCTTCCATGTTTGAACGACGCCTCAGCCCTCTCTTTCCGTGCCTTTCCTTCCTTCGTTCTTTCCCTCTCGCGTTTGCTTTCCTTTTTCTCTCCTTTATTCTTTTCTTTTCTTTTCTTTTATATATATATATATATATATAATTAATTCACATATATATATATATATAACAAAATCTGATATAATAATAAAAATAAAAAAATAGAATAATTAGGATTTAAAATAATTTGTATTTACAAAATAATAAGTAGAAGGATAGTGTGTACTTCTATCCCATTTTCTACTTTAAATGAATTAATTAAATTAGATTAATGATGCTAATTAAAATATTCTCGGGTATTACATTGATATTCATTTTTCTTTTTTTTAATCAGTTTTCGCCGATATGTGTTTTGAAAACTTGATATTTATTTTTTCTTTTTTTAATCAGTTTTCGCCGATGAGTGTTTCGAAAACTTGATATTCATTTTTCTTTTTTTAGTAAGGCTTCGCTGATGAGTGTTTCGAAAACTTGATATTTCATTTTTCTTTTTTTAATCATTTTTGCGGATGAGTGTTTCGAAAACTTGATATTCATTTTTCTTTTATAATCAGTTTTCGCCGATGAGTGTTTTCGAAAACTTGATATTTATTTTCTTTTTTAATCAGTTTTCGCCGATAAGTGTTCTGAAAACTTGATATTCATTTTTCTTTTTTTTTAATCAGTTTTCGACAGTGTGTGTGATCTATCCTATTCACATGCGGAAGTCACATTCATATATATATATACACACATGATATTCATCATATCATAACCTATATTCCCAACCACAAGACCAATCTTTAATCTGTATGAAGCCGACAATTTTAGAGTGTGACATATACATGTATATATATAGCAACTGTACAAAACAATGCTATACCAAAAGAATCAGATACATATATATATATCCTGACAAAATACATATATCAATACTACCCACGCGAACAATGCATGCGGTCTCTAAGTCTGTCCGCTTCCCTGAGATGAAGTGGAAGCGCTCCCGATGCCTATACCACATGTGTCTCTAACATTTAACATTGGGGTGAGTCAAACGGACTCAGTGAGAGGCTCTCCCATCCCTGGTGTAGTAGCGGGTACCACTACAACTGGGGGAAGGGAGCCAATCACAATCACATACGCATGTAACATATTTTGAATTTCCATATATTAAGTGGTCAGGCAATTAGCATATATCATATTCACAATAATGAATTCAAAGCATGGTTTTACATACGTTTAAATTCATACATACATCATATTACAGTTTAACATACAACTTCATGTGGATATCCATGTTCAAATAACCGTAATCATAAACTGGCCCGAAGGCACATCTCCGTTAGGAGAGAATCTGGCCCGAAGGCAATATCTCACGTGAGCGATATAGGAACCTAGTTGATCATTCTATGAACCCCTGGCCCCAAGACTTTACTTGGAACATTAGTCTGACCCCAAGACTTCACTTGGAGCATAGCCGGCGACTCATCTGACCTTGGCTTAACCAAGGCAATAGCCACAATGTGGTGTACTCATATACTTTGTATTCCTGTGAGTTTGACTCAAGACAAGAGACTCAATCTACCCGGACCATCCATGACAGATTCGGTTCCCGCGTTGTACCATAAATGACCCCTATGGACCACCACTTATACATTTTTATTTCTTCTTAGGCAAATCTAAATTTCCAAGTGGTTTTCTAATTCGGAATCTCTCGGTTTAAAACAAAGTCACCTATGTTCATTGTAATACCCGAGAATATTGTTAACCAGCATTATTAATTAAATTAAATTAATTAATGTAAGGGTGGAAAATATTTTTTTTTATTTATTTTATTATGACATTAGATTTTCTTTTGTGATAGGAATACACATATTTTAATTATATAAATATACATATATATGTAAGAAAAAAAAAAGGAAAAAGGAACCAGATTGTTTTCTTTTTAAGTGATATATACATATATACTAATTTAATATATATATATATATATGTAATAAGAAAACAAAAGAAAGGATAAAAGAGAAAAGAAAGAGAGCAGAGAGGGGTCGACGGAAGGGGAAGAAAAAACAAGAGAGAGAGGGGAGGAGCAGCTTGAGGCGTTCACGGAGGAGCAAGGAGGACGACGGCAGGCTCGTGGTGGTGGCCGGACGCACGGAGGAAGCCGGAGCTCGTCGCCGTTTGGTGCTGGAAGAGAGAGAATGACGGTTTTAGAGAGAGAAAACAAAGGGAAAGAGCTTCCACGTCGGAAAACTCGCCGAAAAACGCCATTTCTTCACCGGGGAAGGTAGCTGGGAGTCTCCTCTACTCCATATCGTCCTTCTAACCAGTTGAATCGAGGTGAGAAGTCCCGAAACTCTCAAACCCCAATTTTATCAATTTTAGGGATTTTTGGAAAGACCCCAATTGATTCAATCTGAGTATTTTGTGTCCTAAATTGAAGTATTTGCATGTTAGGAAGTGAATTGGAAGCTTAGGAACCGGAACCAAATTGATGGAATTTATCCGGGTTGGAAAAATTGTAGGAAAATGTGGTTGTTAAGGTTTAAGGGTGTTGTGGACTGATTTGGGGTGCATTGAAAGGTTGAATGATAATTATATAATTATTAAAAATTATTGGAATGTACGAGGGATTAAAACCCGAGTAATTCCCGTCTCACCCGGAACCCCGTTCGGGGAAAAAGAGACAATTTTCTAATTTTACGCGTATTCGGGTATACGTATTCATGTGTAAGTGAAGTGTTCAACGTTATTTTGATAAATGGAAAGCTTGGACAAGTAGGATTTATGATTCTCTTGAGCCATAAATTCAAGACTTGGGTAATGGAAGTTTATACGGACACATAGAGGTGGAATTGGGTGACCTTGCATTCCCAAGTCAAAGCTTCCGAATAGTGTGATTAAGCAAGGGTTGGACACGAATTAGAAGCATGCTAGGTGTCCCGAAAACTAGTTGAGGGCATTCCAAGCAAACAACTAGTCTATGGAATTAATTAGAGAGAACATAAACATTAACGTTACATGTACCCGAGAGTAGTCGAATTTTCAAGTTTCTAAATCTCTCAAGTATATGTGTATAGGGCACCATACAGTGAGCGGACCTTCGGGCACACCGAGAGCCGATCCGAGGGGCCAACCAGGTGAGGGGCTTTCCTATCCTTGCCCTATAGGGTTGACTGCGGATATGGATATATGGTTTGCCTTCTTGCCTATTTGTAGGAATTACATGTTAGATAACATGCTATTGTTGTTCCTAAATTACAGTATATGTGAAAACGTGCTATATCTGTGTATGTGAATTGTAAAAGCAATGGTGGCTCAAGGAGCCTTATATGAAAAGAAGGTCCACGGGACCTATACGATATCGGGGGTAGGATCGAGTAAATACTATCTAAAGGGTGTGGTTTTGTATATAAGTCCTTAAAGAGGATAGACCTAGGTGACTTTGTTCTGAACCAAGAGTCCGAATTAGAAACCACTTGGAAATCTAGAATTGCCTAAGAAGAAGTAAAAATGAACAAGTAGTGGTCCATAGAGGTCAATAATGGTACAACGCGGGAACCGAGCCTATCACGGGTGGTCCAGGTAGATTGAGTCTCCTGTTTTGAGTCAAACTCACAGAAATACAAAGTATATAAGTACACCACATTGTGGCTATTGCCTTGGGTAAACCGAGGTCAGATGAGTCGCCGGCTATGCTTCAAGTGAAGTCTTGGGGTCAGACTATTGTTCCAAGTAAAGTCTTGGGGCCAGGGGTTCCTAGAATGATCAACTAGGTTCCTATATCGTTCACGTGAGATATTGCCTTCGGGCCAGATTCTCTCCTAACGGAGATATGCCTTCGGGCCAGTTTATGATTACGGTTATTTGAACATGGACATCCACATGAAGTTATATGTTAAACTGTGATATGACGTATGTATGAATTTAAATGTATGTAAAACCATGCTTTAAATTCTTTATTGTGAATACGATATATGCTAATTGCCTGTCCACTTAATATATGGAATCTCAAAACCCGTTATATGCGTATGTGTTTGTGATTGGCTCCTCTTCCCCAGTTCTAGTGGTACCCGCTACTACACCAGGGATGGGAAAGCCTCTCACTGAGTCTGGTTGACTCACCCTAATGTTACATGTTACAGATACAGGTGGTATAGGCATCGGGAGCGCTTCCAATTCTTCTCAGGGAGGCGTACAGACTTAGAGGCCGCACGCATTGTTCGCTTGGGTAGTATTGATATATGTATTTTGTCAGGATGTATATGTATATGATTCTTTTGGTATAGCATTGTTTTGTACAGTCGCTATATGCATATATGTAAATTTATATATATGTGTGACTAAATACTTGATTGTGTGAAAATACGGCTTCCGCATGTGAATAGGATAGATCACCCGCCCTTAAGCGCGTGATCAATATGTATATTTTATGCAGGTGTGTGATTGAATATATATGCTTGACTGTACACAGGGATTCTGCATGTGAATAGGATAGATCACCCGCCCTTAAGCGCGTGATCAATATGTATATTATATGTACGTGTGATTGATTATGTGTATATGTAGAGACTGAAGCGGCGTTGAGGGAGCCGTGGATTGCGTGCTACTTAGGTCACCGGATAGGGGTGACCATATATACTATATATTGTTTGTAATAGAAATGGGTAGTTATGCGTATATAAGAATGTCAATCAGGAATTAGAGGCTTACGAGATAGGAGAAATCCTACCACCCGTGCCGGTCATAGACATCCGATAGGGGGTCGTGACATTCATTTTCTTTAAGAATTTACATACACAACCACACTTTTCAATTAATAATCAATGAGGTTGGTTTCTAGTACCACAAGACCCTCACAAATAAAATTGACTCGATCCTACCCCCGATATCATATAGGTCCCGAAGACCTTCTTTCCATATAAGGCTCCTTGAGCCACCATCGCTTTTACAGTTCACATATACACATATAGCACGTTATCACGTATATTATAATTTAGGAACAACAATAGCATGTTATCTAATATATGATTCCTACAAGTAGGCAAGAAAGCAAACCATATATCCTTATCTACAGTCAACCCTATAGGACAAGGATAGGAAAGCCCCTCACCTGTTTGGCCCCTCTGATCGGCTCTCGGTGTGCCCGAAGGTCCACTCACCGTATGGTGCCCTATACACATATACTCGAGAGATTTAGAAACTTCAAATTCAATCACTATCGTGTACATGTAACGCGTAAAATTAGAGAATTGTCTCTTTTTCCCTGAACCGGGTTCCGGGTGAGACGGTGCTTACTCGGGTTTTAACCCCTCGTACATTCCAATAATTTTAACAATTATATAATCACAATTCCACCTATTAATGCACCCCCAATCAGTCCACAACACCCTTAAACCTTACCAACCACATTTTCCTACATTTTTTCCAACCCGGATAAATTCCATCAGATTAGTTCCGGTTCCTAAGCTTCTAATTCACTTCCTAACATGCAAATACTTCAATTTAGGTCCCAGAATACTCAGATTGAATCAAATGGGGTTTTTCCAAAAATCCCTAAAATTGATAAAATTGGGGTTTGAGAGTTTCGGGACTTCTCACCTCGATTCAACCAGTTAGAAGGACGATATGGAGTAGAGGAGGCTCCCAACCACCTTCCCCGATGAAGAGACGGCGTTTTCCAGCGAGTTTCCGGCGTGAAACTCTCTCCCTCTTGCTTTCTCTCTCTAGCCCGTCACTCTCTCTCCTCCAGCCACAACGACGGCGACGAGCTCCAGTGGACGGCGACTCCGGCATCGGCTCGCACGTCCGGCTCCTCCCTCCCGCTGCTCTGCCCGTCGACGCTCTGCCCTCTCTCCGTCTCTCTCCGTGCGTGCCTTCCCCCGTTCTTTCCCCTCACGCCTTCCTTCCTTTATTCTTTCTTTCACTCACGCGATGGCCCTCTCTTTTTTTTCTTTTCTGTATCCTTCTCTTATATAATATATATATATATATATATACATATCACAAAAAAAATCTAATGTAATAATAATATAAAAATTAGAATACTTAGGACTTAAAATAATTTGTATCTACAAAATAATAAGTAGTAGGATAGTGTTTTCTTCTATCCCATGTTCAACTTTAAATAAATTAATTAAATTAGATTAATGATGCTAATTAAATATTCTCGAGTATTACAATCTTCCCCCCTTAAGAAATTCGGTCCCTGAATTTCAAATAAAATACTAACCTTAGTCTCGAAATAGATGAGGATACGTCCTGCGCATTTCACCCTCGACCTCCCATGTAGCTTCTTCGGTCGAGTGGTTTCTCCACAAAACTTTAACCAATGGGATCTCTTTCGTTCTGAGTTTCTTCAACTGCCGATCTAAGATTTCCACTGGCTCCTCCTCATACGTCATATTTTTGGTTAGTTGCACGTCTTGCGATTGGATCACGTGCAAGGGATCGGGAAGATATTTCCGAAGCATTGATATATGAAAGACAGGATGTACCCCCTCCAATTTCGTAGGCAATTCCAACCGATACGCTACATTCCCAACTCGTTCTAAAATTTCAAACGGTCCGATATACCGAGGACTCAACTTCCCCTTTTTACCGAACCGCATCACGCCTCTCATCGGCGATATTCTCAAGAACACCTGATCACCAACGGCAAACTCCAGTTCTCTCCTTCGATTGTCTGCATAAGACTTTTGCCTACTCTGAGCTGTCAGCAATCTCTCCCTTATACATTTTACCTTCTGCAAGGCATCTTGTAGCAATTCCGGGCCGACTAGGCTAGCTTCTCCGACCTCGAACCACCCAATCGGGGATCTGCATCTACGGCCGTACAGAGCCTCGAAAGGTGCCATTTGAATACTTGCTTGATAACTGTTATTGTACGCAAACTCAGCCAAAGGTAAATACCTTTCCCAACTTCCGCTGAAATCCATAATACACACCCGAAGCATGTCTTCAAGAATCTGAATGGTTCTTTCTTATTGGCCGTCGGTCTGTGGGTGGAACGCAGTACTCAGATCAATTCTAGTTCCCAACACTTCCTGCAATGACTTCCAAAACCTGGAAGTGAACTGTGGACCTCTATCAGATATTATGGACACTGGCACACCATGCAATCTAACGATTTCTGACAGGTAAATCTGTGCATATTGACTCACTCCGTAAGTGGTCTTAACTGGCAGAAAGTGTGCGGACTTAGTCATGCGATCCACTATTACCCAAACCGAATCAAATCCCCGTTGTGATCTTGGTAACCCTGTTACAAAATCCATCGTTATCCTCTCCCATTTCCACTCAGGTATCTCTATCTGTTGTAATGTTCCGACGGGCTTCTGGTGTCCGGCCTTGACTTGCTGGCACACTAAACACCTGGCTACATCTTTTGCGACATCCTTTTTCATGCCATTCCACCAATACAACTGTTTCAGATCAATGATACATCTTATTAGCTCTCGGATGGATTGTATATGCTGTCCGGTGTGCTTCTTCAAGAATTCTTTCTTTCAAGTTATCAACCATAGGGACACACAACCGTCCCTCCAACCGAAGTATTCCAAAATCATCTATAGAGAATCGGACGTCGTCCCCTTTCCCCTTAGTTACGGTATCCCTGATTTGCTTGAGGTCATTATCTTTATCTTGCCTAGCCTTCACCTCATCTACCAAAGAGGACTTAGCTTGAAAATGGGCTAAAAGTGAGTTAGAACTTCCAATCTCAAACTGATTTCCTGTTTGCTCTAGCTCGTGCAGTTCTCTAATTAACGGTCTCCTTTCTTCACTTATATGAGCAAGACTGCCCATGGACTTCCGACTCAGAGCATCGGCTACCACATTAGCCTTTCTTGGATGATACAAGATCGTGCAGTCGTAGTCTTTTAACAACTCCAACCATCGAAGTTGTCTCAAGTTCAAGTCTTTCTACTTGAAAATGTATTTGAGGCTTTTGTGGTCTGCATAAATTTCACAAGTCTCACCATATAAGTAGTGTCTCCATATCTTCAAAGCGAATACTACAGCCGCCATTTCGAGGTCGTGGGTCGACTAGTTCTTCTCATGCTTCCTCAGTTGTCGCGATGCATATGCAATCACCTTGCCATGTTGCATCAAGACACACCCTAACCCGATCTTCGACGCATCACAGTATACCACATACCCTCCTGTGCCTTCAGGTAATGCCAGCACCGGAGCGGTAGTGAGGCTGTCCTTCAGTTTTTGAAAACTCTGCTCACACTTGTCATCCCATACAAACTTCACTCCTTTCTGAGTCAATCTAGTCATAGGTGCAGCAACCTTAGAGAAGTCCTGCACAAATCTTCTATAATATCCCGCCAAACCCAAGAAACTGCGAATCTCAGGAACAGAGGTAGGTTGGGACCAATTCTTCACTGCCTCTACCTTACTTGGATCAACGTGGATTCCCTCTGATGATACCACATGACCCAAAAAGGCAACTCTGTCAAGCCAGAATTCACACTTAGAGAACTTGGCATACAATTTCTCTTCTCCCAGCTTCTGCAATGCTAATCTCAAGTGTTCCGCATGTTCCTCAGAATTCTTTGAATAAACCAAGATGTCGTCAATGAAGACAATGACAAATCGGTCCAGAAATGGTTTAAAGACCCTGTTCATCATGTCCATGAACGCTGCAAGAGCATTAGTTAATCCGAAAGACATCACCAAGAACTCGTAATGCCCTTATCGGGTCCGGAATGGGGTCTTAGGTATGTCTGATTCTCGAATCATTAATTGAAGGTACCCAGATCGCAAGTCAATCTTGGAAAACCGCTTCGCACCCTGCAACTGATCAAATAGGTCATCTATCCTCGGTAGTGGATATTGATTGTGAATCGTCACCGTGTTTAACTTTCGGTAATCGATACACAACCGCAAAGATCCATCCTTCTTCTTTACAAAAAGGACCGGTGCACCCCAAGGAGAGAAACTGGGTCTTATAAAACCCTTTTCAAGCAATTCTTGCAATTGTGTATGTAGTTCCTTTAGCTCTTTCGGAGCCATACGGTAAGGTGGTGTGGAGATAGGCTGAGTACCAGGTTGCAGCTCAATTCCAAATTCAATTTCACAATCGGGCGGCAACCCCAGTAATTCTTCGGGAAATACATCCAAGAACTCTCGCACTACCGATACTTGAGTCGGTGAAAGTACTGCTTTCGTGGTATCTTGGACGAATGCCAAGTACCCTTTGCATCCCTTTGCAAGTAACTTGGACGCCTTCAAAGCCGAGATCAAGCTTGAATACAGTGCAGCTCCATCACCCCCCGTATCACAAAAGGCTCCTCGTTTGGCATATTAAATTTTATACATTTAGCCCTGCAGTCCACAACCGCACGGCAAGACGACAACCAATCCATTCCGAGGATCACATCAAGATCAATCATACATAACAACCGAAGGTCTACCACAGTCTCATGACCATCGACCTCCACAATGCAAGACTTGTGCACATATTCTACTTGTACCGATTCTCCCATTGGAGTAGAGACCAGTACTGTCTCTTCCATTCTAGATGGACTTTTGTTGAATTTAGAGGCAAATGCATGCGACACATAGGAATGAGTGGAGCCGGAATCAAATAAGACTCGTGCTTCAAGAGAGCAGACAATAAGAGTACCTGTCACGACTGCATTTGATGCATGAGCATCCTGCTGAGAAAGTGAAAATACCCGCGCTTGTCCTCCACCTACTGCCCCTGGCCCTCAGCCACTAGATCCTGCACCACGGCCTCTAGCTGCACCTGTACTTGCTGGTTGTGGTGGTACGGTTCTTACTGGTGGGGCTGGAATAGGTGTACTTCCCGGCGTCGGATTGCTCCTCACACTTGTACCCTCTTTTCTCTTAGGACACTCTCTAGCCATATGGCCCACCTGGCCACAGTGGTAGCATCCCCCTGTCAGTCTCCGACACACCCCAAAATGATACCTGCCACAACTCACACACTAGGGTCTTGTTTTTCCGGCATTTCCACCCCCTTGCACTCTCTGTCCCCATTGAGAATTACTTCTTGTACCTGTTTCATGAGTGGTAGTTGAGGATTGTCCTCCTACGGAACCTGAGTATCCTGCACTTCCACCTGTTGTCTTCCTTTTCTTACTTCCACCTCCTTGGTTGTCACTGCCTGTAATTAACTTGACTTTGGGATCAACAGATGTCACATACCTCTTCCTGGTTTCAATCATTCTAGCACAGTCTGCTGCTTGAGCTAAAGTCTCAAACTGTCTCCTCTAAGGTAGTAAAGCAGTAAACAACGGCTATGTGAGTCGGTGTATGAATCCCTTGATCCTCGCCTCTTCATCAGGAACCAACTTAGGTGAGAATTGAGCTAGTTCTGTAAAAAGTAACTCATAATCCGTCACGGTCATGTTAGGCGTCATCCACAACTCCTCGAATTGCTGACGCTTTGCATCTTTGGTGCCTTCAGGTTGAAACCGACTAGGAATTCCCTCTGAAAATCTTCCCAGGTCATCGGTGCCACACTGCGTGAATACCTTGTCTGTACGGACTCTATCCATACTCTTGCCGCTCCCCTCAGCTGGAATGAAGCTAATTCCACTAATTCATGGCCTGAGCACCTCAGCATGCGCCCAATTCTGACCACATCTCTGATAAAGTACTGCGGATCCTCTTTCTCACTAGTTCCGCAGAAAGTGGGTGGATGAAGCTTCAAAAATTTTGAAATTGGTAGCTCTGTGGGTGCTGCCCGCGGTTCACGAGCCATTTCATGTGGTTGTTGCCATTCCCTATCCTCTTCCTCAACAACCTCCATCTCTTGATTGTTAGGAACCCTCTCTTTTTCTTCCTCGCCGACTACCAACCGGCGTACCTCCCTCTGTATTTGCCTCGTCATCTCTTCTCTTAGTTCCTGAAATCCTGCCGTGAGCATTTCCGCCACGGAAGGTGCACCTGTCTCTACTTGAGGTTGAGGTTCCAGTGACTGTCTCCTCTCTTCCCCTCTCACTAGTGCTCTTCCTCGACCTCGAGCACGACCCCTACCTCGGCCTCGGGTGGGCATTCCCTCCTCCCGAACTGATTCTCGATCAATTTTAGCAGGAGTTCTCCCTCCACCCCTAATCTGTCTCGTGATAGGTGGCATCCCTATACTGCACAAGGACCACACCTAATAAGTACACGTATATTAATGATATTTCATATCAAAGAGAGTAGAAAGAAAGGCTGACACAATTTCTTGGGTATTTTCACAAGTGCCTTTTTACTCCCACGTTGTGCCCGGGTACACAAAGAGGGGTAAACCGACACCCGGTCATACCTATGGCTTCATATAGTTTAAAGTAACCTGCCTCTGATGCCAAGTTTGTCACGACCCCCTATCGGGCGACCGTGATCGGCACGGGAGGTAGGATTTCTCCTATCCCGTAAGCCTCTAATCCCTGATTGACATTTTTATATATGCATAACTACCCATTTCCAATACAAACAATATATAGTATATATGGCCATCCCTATCCGGTGACCTAAGTAGCACGCAATCCACGGCTCGCTCAACGCCGCTTCAGTCTATACATATACACATAATCAACCACACGTACATATAATATACATATTCATCACGCGCTTCAGGGCGGGTGATCTATCCTATTCACATGCAGAATTCCTGTGTACGGTCAAGTATATATATTCAATCACACACCTGCATATAATTTACATATTGATCACACGCCTCAATGCGTGTGATCTATCCTATTCGCATGCGAAAGCCGTATTTTCACACAACCAAGTATTCAGTCACACATATATATAAATTTACATATTGACCACACGCTCAGTGCGTGTGATATATCCTATTCACATGCGGAAGTCACATTCATATATATATATATATACACATGATATTCATCATATCATAACCTATATTCCCAACCACAAGACCAATCTTTAATCTGTATGAAGCCGACAATTCTAGAGTGTGACATATACATGTATATATATAGCAACTGTACAAAACAATGCTATACCAAAAGAATCAGATATATATATATATATATATATATCCTGACAAAATACATATATCAATACTACCCACGCGAACAATGCGTGCAGTCTCTAAGTCTGTCCGCCTCCCTGAGATGAAGTGGAAGCGCTCCCGATGCCTATACCACCTGTGTCTGTAACATTTAACATTGGGGTGAGTCAAACGGACTCAGTGAGAGGCTCTCCCATCCCTGGTGTAGTAGCGGGTACCACTACAACTGGGGGAAGGGAGCCAATCACATACGCATGTAACAGATTTTGAATTTCCAAATATTAAGTGGTCAGGCAATTAGCATTTATCATATTCACAATAAAGAATTCAAAGCATGGTTTTACATACGTTTAAATTCATACATACATCATATTACAGTTTAACATACAACTTCATGTGGATATCCATGTTTAAATAACCGTAATCATAAACTGGCCCGAAGGCATATCTCTGTTAGGAGAGAATCTGGCCCGAAGGCAATGTCTCACGTGAGCGATATAGGAACCTAGTTGATCATTCTAGGAACCCCTGGCCCCAAGACTTTACTTGGAACATTAGTCTGACCCCAAGACTTCACTTGGAGCATAGCCGGCGACTCATCTGACCTTGGCTTAACCAAGGCAATAGCCAGAATGTGGTGTACTCATATACTTTGTATTCCTGTGAGTTTGAGTCAAGACAAGAGACTCAATCTACCCGGACCATCCATGACAGACTCGGTTCCCGCGTTGTACCATAAATGACCCCTATGGACCACCACTTATTCATTTTTATTTTTTCTTAGGCAAATCTAAGTTTCCAAGTGGTTTTCTTATTCAGAATCTCTCGGTTTAAAACAAAGTCACCTATGTTCATTTTCTTTAAGAATTTACATACACAACCACACTTTTCAGATAATAATCAATGAGGTTGGTTTCTAGTACCACAAGACCCTCACAAATAAAATTGACTCGATCCTACCCCCGATATCATATAGGTCCCGAAGACCTTCTTTCCATATAAGGCTCCTTGAGCCACCATCGCTTTTACAGTTCACATATACACATATAGCACATTATCACGTATATTACAATTTAGGAACAACAATAGCATGTTATCTAATATATGATTCCTACAAGTAGGCAAGAAAGCAAACCATATATCCATATCCGTAGTCAACCCTATAGGACAAGGATAGGAAAGCCCCTCACCTGTTTGGCCCCTTTGATCGGCTCTTGGTGTGCCCGAAGGTCCACTCACCGTATGGTGCCCTATACACATATACTTGAGAGATTTAGAAACTTGAAATTCAATCACTATCGTGTACATGTAACGCTAATGCTCATGTTCTCTCTAATTAATTCCATAGACTAGTTGTTGGCTTGGAATGCCCTCAACTACTTTTCGGAACACCTAGCATGCTTCTATTCGTATCCAACCCTTGCTTAATCACACTATTCGGAAGCCTTGATTTGGGAACTCCAAGTTACCCCAATTCCACCTCTATGTGTCCATGTGAAGTTTCCATTACCCAAGTCTTGAATTTATGGCTCGAGAGAGGCATAAATCCTACTCGTCCAAGACTTCCATTTACTAAAATAACTTTCAACACTTTACCTACACATGAATACACATATCCGGATACGTGTAAAATTAGAGAATTGTCTCTTTTTCCCCGAACTGGGTTCCGGGTGAGACGGTGCTTACTCGGGTTTTAATCCCTCGTACATTCCAATAATTTTAACAATTATATAATCACAATTCCACCTATTAATGCACCCCCAATCAGTTCACAACACCCTTAAACCTTACCAACCACATTTTCCTACAATTTTTCCAACCCGGATAAATTCCATCAAATTAGTTCCGGTTCCTAAGCTTCCAATTCACTTCCTAACATGCAAATACTTCAATTTAGGTCCCAGAATGCTCAGATTGAATCAAATGGGGTTTCTCCAAAAATCCCTAAAATTGATAAAATTGGGGTTTGAGAGTTTCGGGACTTCTCACCTCGATTCAACCGGTTAGAAGGACGATATGGAGTAGAGGAGGCTCCCAGCCACCTTCCCCGATGAAGAGACGGCGTTTTCTGGTGAGTTTCCGGCGTGAAACTCTCTCCCTCTCGGTTTCTCTCTCTAGCCCGTCACTCTCTCTCCTCCAGCCACATCGACGGCGACGAGCTCCGGCGGACGGCGTCTCTGGCTTCGGCTCGGACGTCCGGCTCCTCCCTCCCGCTGCTCTGCCCTCTCTCCGTCTCTCTCCGTGCATGCCTTCCCCCGTTCTTTCCCCTCACGCCTTCCTTCCTTTATTCTTTCTTTCACTCACGCGATGGCCCTCTCTTTTTTTTTCTTTTCTATATCCTTCTCTTATATAATATATATATATATAATTAATTAATATATATATATATATATATGTATATATATATATCCATATCACAAAAAAAAACTGATGTAATAATAATATAAAAATTAGAATACTTAGGACTTAAAATAATTTGTATCTACAAAATAATAAGTAATAGGATAGTGTTTTCTTCTATCCCATGTTCAACTTTAAATAAATTAATTATATTAGATTAATGATGCTAATTAAATATTCTCGGGTATTACACTAATAGTCATTTTTCATTTTTTAATCATTTTTCGCCGATAAGTGTTTCGAAAACGTAATATTCATTTTTCTTTTTTTTTAAATTGTTTTCGCCGATGAGTGTTTCGAAAACGTTATATTCATTTTTCTTTTTTTAATAATTTTTCGCCGATAAGTGTTTTGAAAACTTGATTTTCATTTTTCTTTATTTAATTAGTTTTCACCAATGAGTGTTTTGAAAACTTGATATTCATTTTTCTTTTTTTAATCAGTTTTCGCCGATGAGTGTTTCGAAATCTTGATATTCATTTTTCTTGTTTGTTATCAGTTTTCGCCGATGAGTATTTCGAAAACTTGATATTCATATTTCTTTTTTAATAAGTGTTCACCTATGAGTGTTTCGAAAACTTAATCTTCATTTTTAGTTTTTTAATCAGTTTTCGCCGATGAGTTTTTCGAAAATGTTATATTCATTTTTATTTCTTTAATAAGTTTTCGCTCATGAGTGTTTCGTAATCTTGATATTCATTTTTGTTTTATTTTTTATCAGTTTTCGCTGATGAGTATTTCGAAAACTTGATATTCATTTTTCTTTTTTAATCAGTTTTCGTCGATGAATGTTTCGAAAACTTGATATTCATTTTTCTTTTATTAATCAGTTTTTGCCGATTAGTGTTTCGAAAACTTTGTATTCATTTTTCATTTTTTCAATTAGTTTTCGCCAATGAGTGTTTCGAAAACTTTATAGTCATTTTTCATTTTTAATTCATTTTTCACCAATGAGTGTTTCGAAAACGTAATATTCGTTTTTTAAATAGTTTTCGCAGATGAGCGTTTCGAAAACGTAATATTCATTTTTCTTTTTTTAGTCATTTTTCTTTTTTTAATCATTTTTCGCCGTTGAGTGTTTCAAAAACATAATATTTATTTATTTTTTTTAATTAGTTTTCGCCGATGAGTGTTTCGTAAACTTGATATTCATTTTTCTTTTTTTAATCAGTTTTCGTAGATGAGTGTTTTGAAAACTTGATATTCATTTTTATTTTTTAATTAGTTTTCGCCGATGAGAGTTTCGAAAACTTGATATTCATTTTTCTTTTTTTAATCAATTTTCGCCGATGAGTATTTCAAAATCTTGATATTCATTTTTGTTGTTTGTTATCAGTTTTCGCCGATGAGTATTTCGAAAACTTGATATTCATTTTTCTTTTTTAATAAGTTTTCACCGATGAGTGTTTCGAAAACTTAATCTTCATTTTTATTTTTTTTAATATCGTAAGCTTGATATTCATTTTTCTTTTTTTAATCAGTTTTCACATATGAGTGTTTCGAAAACTTTATATTCATTTTTATTTTTTTAATTAGATTTCGCCGATGAGTGGTTCGAAAACTGAATATTCATTTTTCTTGTTTTTTGTAAGTTTTCGCTGATGAGTGTTTCGAAAACTTGATTGTCACGACTCCCTATCGGACGTCCGTGACCGGCACGGGAAGTAGGATTTCCCCTATCCTGTAAGCCTCTAATCCCTGATTGACATTTTAATATGTGTATATCTACTCATTTCTAATCCAAACAATATATAATACATATGGTCAACCATTTTCGGTGACCTAAGCAGTTTGCAATCCACGGCTCGCTCAGCGCCACTTCAGTCTAAATATATACACATATTCATTCACACGTACATATAGTATACATATTGATCACGCCCTTCAGGGCGTGTGATCTATCCTATTCACGTGCAGAAGTCCTGTATACAGTTATACTCAATCACACGCCTGCATATAGTTTACATATTGATCACACGCCTCAATGCATGTAATCTATCCTATTCACATGTGGAAGCCGTATTTTCATACAATCAGGTATTCAGTCACACATATATATAATTTACATATTGATCACACGCCTCAATGCGTGTGATCTATCCTATTCACATGCGGAAGTCATATATATATATACACACGATTTATATCATATCATAGCCTATATTCCCAACACCAAGACCTAACTTTAATCTGTATGAAGCCGACGATGCTAGAATAGGACGTATATATATACTGCAGCTGTATCTGTACAAACGCTACACCCAAAAAAGATTCATATACATATACATCACAACATATGTACGTAATCAAAATAACTACCGACGCGGACTAAGCGTACGGTGCTCAGATCTGACCCCCTCCCTGAAAAGAAGTGGACGCATTTTCGACTCCTGAACCACCTGTATCTGAAACATGTAAACAGGGGGTGAGTCGAACAGACTCAGTGAGAAGCTCCCCCATCCCTGGCGTAGCAGCAAGTACCACTACAGCTGGGGGAAGGGAGCAATCACAACCACATGCACATGAAACGGATTTATATTGTAACCTTTAATATGATCAGGTAATCAATATATCATATTCACAATTAAAAATCCTAATTCATGCTCCTAACATGTTTATTAATCCGCATGTAAACCAATCATAAACATATATCATATCTTTTCATAAGTCATACATAGTTATGCTTGTAGGCATTCACTTTCTGTCTCCTGCATTACGCTAAGAGAAATACTGGCCCGAAGGCATTCACTTTCTGTCTCCCGCGTTACGCTAAGAGAAATACTGGCCCGAAGACAATGTCTTATTCGAACCTAGTTGATCAAACTAGGAACTTTCTGACTCCAAGGCACGCTTATAGTAATAGCCGGCAACTTGTCTGACCCCGGTTAAACCAAGGTAATGGCCACTATGTGGCATACTCACTATTAACTGAATCCTGTCTGTCCGACCAGGATAACCGACTCGATCTACCCGAACTAACCTAAACAAATTCAAATAACCTAGTCGACCTTGAAAGATGCCCTATTAATAACTAACTGAATATTACAAGTGTGAATTAGCTAGGCCTAGTTTCCCCCGTTTCAATTATGCAACCCTCTCGCTCACAATTAACAACCTAGGTTCATTTTCCTCAATGTACCATACGGTCAAAACCTTTGCACGATGATCAATTTAAATGGATTTCTAATATTAATAAAGCCTCACATGTGAAATTCCGACTCAATCCTACCCACGGTATCACATGAGGCTCAGTGAGCCACAATAGCACATATACACCTTGCGGTTAATCATATAAGCACATATACTATTGCACGTTGACTGCTTATTTGCAAATCATATACGTGTAACACAAATTTATTCATAGAAATATATTCCATATATCAATTTGCACAAAATAGAGCAAACCACATTTTCCACGTAGTCATCCAACCCTATGGGGCAGGGATGGGAGAGCCCCTCACATCGTTGGCCCGCCTGATCAATCCTCGGAGTACTTGAAACTCCAATTACCCTGTGGTGCCCTATACACATATATATTTAAGAAATTTAGAACGCGTAACTAAGCATCTACCATGCACGTGTCATGCTAATGCTTATGTACCCTTCAGCTATTTTCCAAGAACTATTTATTTAGTTCGTTACATCGTCTTACTTGTTCTTTTTGAAAGTCAATATTGTCTCATATTTGCCTTTCACATTTTCGAGCTATTTAGAACCTCTAATTGCTTAGGTTAGAGATTCTCACTTGTCTAAATTTTCCTTCATGTGTTCATATGGGTATTTAACTAATAAAAGAATTAAATTCACGGTTCAAAAGAGGCTCTAGCTTACTCATTCTACCGTCTCCCTTATTTACCAAGTAAAAGTTTAATTATTACCTCTTTAATTATATATAAAAATATAACTGGGTATACTTAGAGCCTTGGAACCAATTTAGCAGGTCTTAGGTGTCCACCACGGACTAGACCGAGGTGTCCAACCTACCGCACAGCTCCTTACTATACGGTGGCTTAGTATTTCGCCTCTTTTTCACCGGATTGGGTTCCGGTTGAGACGGTAAATACTCGGGCTTTATTCCCTTGTATATTTTCAGCAATTACAACACTTATTCTACTCAAATCCAAGCCTAAACATGCATCAAACTATCAACTTCGTATTTTAAAGTAATTTCCTAACCCAATTTTCCTAATTTCCATACCCGGTAAATTCCTACGGTTTAACTTCGATTCTGAACCTTACTAAGCTTTCAATAACGTCCACTAAGCTCAAATTTAACCTCGGAATGCCCTAATTGGAAGTCTTTGAAGAATTCCTAAAATACCCAAAATTGGAGAAATTGGGGTTTTGAAAGATTGTGGCTTCCATACCTTGATTCAATCGGATGGGGAGCTTGTAGGTGTTGAAAGAGAGCTTCGGTCACCGTCACTGGCGTCGGAGCGCGATTTCCGGTGCCCAACCACCGTCTTCGTGTTTCTTCTCTTCCCCTTGAGCTTCTCGTTTGGACCACGGCTGCGTGCGTTTTTGCTGCTTTTGTCTGCTTCTTTTTGTTTTTCTTTTATTATGTTTGTTGCTTTAGTGAATGGGTGTGTGACTTTGTGTGTTATTATTAAATGGGGGGGTCACGTTTTTGCTTCTGCACTTATCTCTTTTCTTTTCTTTTTTTTTATTTGTTTAATTGTGAGTGTGTGTAATGGGAGGATGGGTGTGTGTGTAAATGGGAGGGGATCACGTTGCCCCCCCCACCCCATATATTTTAATATATATATATATATATATATATATATATATATACTATATACATTTTTTTTGAAAAATTTATTTATTATATATATATATATATATATATATACTATATACATTTTTTTTGAAAACTTTATTTATTTGTTACATCCTCTTTTTCTTTTAGGTCCTAAAAAAAATATTTAGATTTACTATTTTTCTCCCCTTAATTTTATTTTATCTTTAATTTAATTTATTTTTCTTTTTGAAAGAAAAATAAATATAATAATAATGAAAATAATCCAATCTAAATATCTCGGATATTACATTGATATTTGTTTTTCTTTTCTTAATCAGTTTTTGCCGATGAGTGTTTTGAAAACTTGATATTCATTTTTCTTTTTTTAATTAGTTTTCGCCGATGAGTGTTTCGAAAACTTGATATTCATTTTTCTTTCTCTTAATCAGTTTTCGCCAATGAGTGTTTCGAAAACGTGATATTCAATGTTCTTTATTTAATTAGTTTTCACCGATGAGTGTTTCGAAAACTTGATATTCAATTTTCTTTTTTTAGTAAGTTTTCGCTAATGAGTGTTTCGAAAACTTGATATTCATTTTTCTTTTTTTAAATAGTGTTCGCCGATGAGTGTTTCAAAAATGTTATATTCATTTTTCTTTTTTTAATTATTTTTCGTCGATGAGTGTTTCGAAAACTTGATATTCATTTTTCTTTTTTTAATCAGTTTTCGCCGATGAGTGTTTCGAAAACTTGATATTCATTTTTATTTTTTTAATTAGTTTTCGCCGATGAGCGTTTCGAAAACTGAATATTCAATTTTCGTTTTTTAGTAAGTTTTCGCCGATGAGTGTTTTGAAAAAATGATATTCATTTTGTTTTTTTTAATCAGTTTTTGCCGATGAGTGTTTCGAAAACTTGATATTTATTATTCTTTTTTTAGTCAGTTTTCGCTGATGAGTGTTTCGAAAACGTGATATTTATTTGTCGTTTTTTTTAAATAGTTTTGCCGATGTAGAAACTAGATAGAGACCTTGAGCCTCTAGGAAAGAAAGATGAACCGTAGGGTAAAACAGGAAAACTTCCACATTTAGAGAAACCATAGATGAAAATGAGCCAAGGAATGGTAACAAGCCAACAACCCCATGAAGGAGATGAAATTCGGGGACCGAATTTCTTAAGGGGGGAAGAATGTAATACCCCAAAAAATTTCGAGGATTAAAGAATGATTTATTTAAAATTCGTAGGTTAAAGAAAGATTTATTCTGGGGCTAGGAATTAAAACCTTAAAAAGAATATAGAAAAAGAAAAAAATGAAAGTCAAAAGAAATCGGAGAGGAAATTTTTTCAAAGATTATAATACCCGAGAAAATTTTTCGAAGTTTTAAAATAAAATAAAAGGAAAATAAATGAAGAAGAAAATAATTTTTTAGGATTTAATTCGGGACCTAAGAAATTGAAAACCTGAATTTAATAGGGATTGAAGGGATAATATGAAATTGATAAAATTGTGAAATTGAAGTTAAACATTTTGGCTAAAGAAAATAAAATAAATTTTTTAGAGTGAAATAAAATTCTTTTTGGGATATAATTAAGATTTTAATAGTTTTGGAGTTGAGAATTTAAGAAAAAATAAATATGAAAATTAGGTAGAAAATTATAATTTTGTTTAAAAGTAGTCATATGAATTATTCAAAGCTTATAGTTTAAATTTGAGAATCTTTTGAAAATAAAAATTATACTGGGTAGAAAATTTTCATTTGCAAGACACTCAATAACAGATATTTTTAATAGGCTTATGATAAGCCAAAAATTTTCAAATTTTTCCTATTCTTACCTACAAATAAATATAGTTAAGAAAATCCAATCAAAACTCTATTTTACTATACCCCAAAAGTTGTCAATTGCCCAAACTACCCTTAAATTCTCAAACCCCATTTATGAACCACGAATTGCTCCAGACGTAGCTTCTTCTTCTTCTTCTTCTTCTTCTTCTTTTCATTTCACTTTCTTATTCATCTCTTATCCATTTCTCCTCCACAACCTTCATCTCTCAACCATTTTCCTTGCTTCCTCCCACCATTTCCAAGTTTCATCAAGTTTCCTCTACCATTGTGGGACATCATAGAGCTTGGGCAACTCTCCCAAAACCCTAAATTCGGACTTGTAAGAGGTAAGTCCCAAAAATCATGTCTCCACTTCTTAATCATGGTTTTCTTGTTAGGAATGAGTTACTCATTGATAATATAGCACCCTATGACTCCTTTAGGACATAGAGAACCTTCAAATCATAACTTACATAGAGAACCATAAGGTGCGGATTTTTCCATTTTGGAAAGAATTGTGGAATGAGTTAGGAATGAGTTACTCATTGATAATATTAGAATTGTCAGTTTGTTTGGGTTCCAAATGAATTGCTTACACTTTTTAAATGAAATGAGAGATTGCCCAATGGTTGGATTTTTTTTATGTGTGGACCCATGGTGAAAATGAGAAGTTTCCATATTTGGAAAAATCCTTCATTGAAGAAGCTTGGAGAGTGAGCAAGTGGCAAGACTTGTTTACTTAAGCATAAATTGTTTTTAACTTAAAAAGAATTATAAATGATGACCTTAGCTTAATAAGGGGTTTTGGGTTAGCCTTGAATGTAGTTTTAAGTTGCTACGAAATTATGAATTTAGAATATGGTGAAAATGATTATATGTGATAGGACTTATGTGGTGAAATAGAAGTTGATGTATGAAAATTGATATGGATTGAATTGGTTGTATGTGATAGGACTCAAGTACTTCCTTGGACACAAGAGTGCTCAAAGGGAATGTTAAGTAAAGTGACCAAGGTGAGGGCTCTTTCATCTCTGCTCCTAGGGTTGTATGCTTAGGTGGACTACATGAGTATGTACATTCTCTGTTTGTTTGGTATGTGTTAGCTAGAGGTATAGAATATTAAAAGAATAAAGGAACTAGAAATTAGGTTGTGGAAAGCAGCTTAGATAGGAAGACATAGGAGTATAGAGTAATTGTTTGCTATGATTGGTGTGTTACAAATCCAACTCATACACTCCGGAGGCATGATGAGTATTTTATTAATCTTCTCCAAGACGGTGGCAAGAGTCCTTGTACGGAAGGACTAAACTTTTATTTTGAAAACTCGTCACGACGGTGACTTAAACTATAATCATGCAAAGGGAGTTATTGGTGGGTTTCGGATTTGGTTATGCTAAGGATGTGAGACATCGACTAGAACAACGTTAGATGGCACTTGAGACCTCAGTTTTTATAATCACCACTACAAAAAATCTGACATTCGGTGGCGACTAAAGTCGCCACCCAATGCTAAATAGTCGCCACTAAAAATCTTTGGTGTCAACTTTTAGGTCGCCACAAGGCCGCCACCTATAACTCCGTCGCCGAAAGTTTCGGTGGCGACTAAATGTGGTCGCCACCGAATATATACTTTTCAGTGGCGACTTTTGTCGCCACTGATGTAGCACAAATAATGCCATGGCATATCTTTCAATGGCGACCGTCTTTCAGTGGCGACTTTGGTCGCCACTGAAAGACATGTTTCAGTGGCAACTTTGGTCGCCACTAAAAGATACCACATGTTTCAATGGCCGGTGAAGACCTCTGCCATCGCTCGCCAGACCATCGCCTCCAGCCGCTGAACCTCCGTCCCCGGTTGTCGGACCTCCGCCTCCGGCCGCCGGATCTCCACTTTCATGACCACCTTATATTTTTTTTAAAATGGCTCATGGACGGATTTGAAGGCGGGACATGATGCATAGTAGTGTCCACAGCAACCACTGAGCCATATATTACTTTTTGTTATATAATTTCATTCTAATATATTTATTATGTTTTCTACCTTCGGTGGCGTCTTTCCAAGGTCGCCACTGAATGTGTTGAAGGGTTAAACATTTCGGTAGTGACTTTCCAAGGTTGCCACTAAAGGTGTTTAAGGGCTAGACGTTTCAGTGGCGACTTTTTGAGGTCGCCACCAAATGTAATGAAGGGTTAGACGTTTTGGTGGCGACTTTTCAGGGTTGCCACCGAATGTGTTGAACGTTTAAACGTTTCGGTGGCGACGTTTCAAGGTCGCCACCGAATGTGATGAAGGGCTAGACGTTTCGGTGGCGACCTTTTTGAGGTCGCCACTGAATGTAATGAAGGGTTAGAGGTTTCAGTGGCGACTTTTCAGAGTCGCCACCGAATGTGTTGAAGGGTTAAACATTTTGGTGGCAACTTTCCAAGGTCGCCACCGAATGTGTTGAAGGGCAAGACGTTTCAGTGGCGACTTTCTGTGGTCGCCACCGAATGTGTTGAAGGGCTAGACATTTCGGTGGCGACTTTTCAAAGTCACCACCGAATGTAATGAATGGTTAGACGTTTCGGTGGCGACTTTTCAAGGTCGCCACCGAATGTGTTGAAGGGTTGAATGTTTTAGTGGAGACTTTTTGAGGTCGCCACCGAATGTAATGATAGTTAGATGTTTCGGTGGCGACTTTTCAAGGTCGCCACCGAATGTGTTGAAGGGTTAAACGTTTCGGTGGCGACTTTGCAAGGTCGCCACCGAATGTAATGAAGGGTTAGAGGTTTTAGTGGCGACATTTCAAGGTTGCCATCGAATATTGTACATTGGGTGGCGACTTCCTCTTGTCGCCACCAAAAAGATATAAGAAATATAAATGGTGGCGACTTTATTTAGTCGCCACTGAAAAGTAACTTTCTGTGACAACATTTTAGTCGCCACCTATTGAACAGTTTTTTGTAGTGCACCATGACGATGGTCATTGCCCTATCCTGGCAATAGGGTCAGAAAGGTTTTATATTGCTATGATGATAGCTTGAGGCTTAGAGAGTGCATCTGGACGGGTATATGAGTTGTATCCTGTTGAGGATACTTGTACATATTAATAAGGAGAGGAATTGTTGATCCTTCGGGAAAGATACAAAGAATCCTATTAATATGTGAGACCAAGGTAAGGAGACACGGGAGGAACCTACGGGTGAACCGTGAGCCTGATCTTACAGAAGAGAAATCATCTTGTGGAGTTGGTCCAGGGTGTGTCAGTGGCCATGCTTCGAGACGTCGTGCCGTGCCTGCAATGTGGCCTGGTTGGGTACTGGACGAGTGGGCTCAAGCTATTGCCCCGCAGCAAGGGGTCAGGACGTTCCACGTGGTGGCTACGTATTAGTTGTTTGATAGATAGAAGTTGATTGTGTTTGATTAAAAGGATTGTCACGAGGTGACTAGTACCCAAGTGAATGGGTTAAGTATTGTTTGATTAACAGAACTGTCACGAGGTGAACAGTACCCAAGTGAATGGGTTAAGTATATTTGCCACGTGGTGGCCAATAGCCTGAGTGCACGGGTTCGAAGTAGAAAAGCCACGTAATGGCTAGTAGAAACCCCAGAGTTGGGGAGATTAAGTAGATGTATGTTTAGCATCTGTGTGTACGTACAAATTATCTGTGTTTGCATATAATTGTTGATTGTGCAGCGTAGTGGTAACGTACAGGATTACGTCACCACACGTCTTGTTTGATTCAGACATGCTGAAACGTGAGAAGACCGGTAAGTAAAAGCCGGCCCTATATGTTACATGTTACTTGCTGATTGATGACGTGGAACAAACTGCTGCATGCTTATGTCTGTTAAATGCATGTGAGTGTTTGGGTGAAATTTTTGTTGTTGTGTGATCACCAAGAATGTATGCTAACTAACAGTAACTAGTTGTTTTTGCATGTGGTTGTTTATGACTCCCAAACCCAGCGCTATGTTACCCACCTTGCGCCGGGGATGGGAGAGTCCTCACTGAGTCGCGTGGTTAAGACTCACACCTCATTTTTACTACACAGAGACAGGTTAAGTACAGGTGGAAGAAGTCTCGGTGGAACGAGGGTTGAGCAACACTTTCCAAGACCCACAACTTGTTCATGTGGGTGAATAAAGTGTAATTGTATTTTAATTTACTTTACTATTGTATCATAAAGTAAAGGGTAGACGTACCCAATTAGAATGTATTACTAAATCTAGAACTGTCAGCTTCACACACCCTAAAGATCAGGATTTATTTTACTGCGATATAGGGAAATTTTGTTTTCAAAATGTATATATATACATATATCTGTTGCATGTGAATAGGATAGGCATCATCTTCGGATGTGTAGCCAGTACACAGGTTATATATATTATGTGTGTTTTCCTATATCTATATCCTGAAGCGGCACTGGCCGTGGATTTGCTTGCCTAGGATAGGCCACCATTCCGGTGTAGCAATGGTATTATACTGCATGTGGATGTATTTTCAATTCTAGATATTTTGTTAATTAGGTGATAAGGCTTACAAGCACAGGGATATTCCCTGTGTCTGTGCCGGTCACGGTCCTCTAAACGGGGGTCGTGACAGTTTTCGCCGATGACAGTTTCGAAAACATGATATTCATTATTCTTCTTTTAATCATTTTTTGCCGATGAGTATTTCGAAAACTTGGTATTCATTTTTATTTTTTTAATTAGTTTTAGCCGATGAGCATTTTGAAAACTTGATATTCATTTTTCTTTTTTAAATCAGTTTTCGCCGATGAGTCTTTCGAAAACTTGATATTCATTTTTCTTGTTTTTTATCTGTTTTCGCCGATGAGTATTTCGAAAACTTGTTATTCATTTTTCATTTTTAATAAGTTCACCAATGACTGTTTCGAAAACTTAATCTTCATTTCTTTTAATCAGTTTTCGTCGATGAGTGTTTCGAAAACTAGATATTCATTTTTCTTTTTTTAATTAGTTTATGCCGATGAGTGTTTCGAAAACTTGATATTCATTTTTCTTTTTTAATCAGTTTTTGACGATGAGTTTTCGCTAGTGAGTGTTTCGAAAACTTGATATTCATTTTTCTTTTTTTAATCAGTTTTTGACGATTAGTGTTCCGAAAACTTGATTTTCATTTTTATTTTTTTTAATTAGTTTTCGCCGATGAGTGTTTCGAAAACTTGATATTCATTTTTCATTTTTAATAAGATTTCACCAATGACTGTGTCGAAAACTTAATCTTCATTTTTTTTAATCAGTTTTTGTCGATGAGTGTTTTGAAAACTTGATATTCATTTTTCTTTTTTTAGTAAGATTTCGCTAGTGAGTGTTTCTAAAACTTGATATTCATTTTTGTTTTTTTAATCAGTTTTTTACGATTATTGTTTCGAAAACTTGATTTTCATTTTTATTTTTTTAATCAATTTTCGACGATGAGTGTTTCGAAAACTTGATTTTCACTTTTCTTTTTCTTAATCAGTTTTTGACGATTAGTGTTCCGAAAACTTGATTTTCATTTTTATTTTTTTAATCAGTTTTCACCAATGAGTGTTTCGACAACTTGATATTCATTTTTCATTTTTTATAAGTTTTCACCAATGACTGTTTCGAAAACTTAATCTTCATTTTTTTAATCAGTTTTTGTCGATGAGTGTTTCGAAAACTTGATATTCATTTTTCTTTTTTTAGTAAGTTTTCGCTAGTGAGTGTTTCGAAAACTTGATATTCATTTTTGTTTTTTTAATCAGTTTTTTACGATTATTGTTTCGAAAACTTGATTTTCAATTTTATTTTTTTAATCAATTTTCGACGATGAGTGTTTCGAAAACTTGATTTTTATTTTTCTTTTTCTTAATCAGTTTTCACTGATGAGTGTTTCGAAATCGTGATATTCATTTTTCTTTTTTTTATCAGTTTTCGCCGATGATTGTTTTAAAAACATGATATTCATTTTTCTTTTTTAATAAGTTTTGGTCGATGTTCGTTTCGAAAACTTAATATTCATTTTTCTTTTTTTAATAAGTTTTCACCGATGAGTGTTTCGAAAACTTGATATTCATTTTTCTTTTTTTAATTAGTTTATGCCGATGAGTATTTCAAAAACTTAATATTCATTTTTCTTTTTTAATTAGTTTTGGTCGATGAATGTTTCGAAAACTTGATAATTATTTTTCTTTTTTTAAGTTTTCACCGATGAGTATTTCGAAAACTTGATATTCATTTTTCTTTTTTTAATCAGTTTTCATCGATGTGTGTTTTCGAAAACATTATATTCATTTTTCGTTTTTTAATCAGTTTTCGCCGATAAGTGTTCTGAAAATTTGATATTCATTTTTCTTTTTTTTAATCAGTTTTCGCCGATGAGTGTATTGAAAACTTGATATTCATTTTTCTTTCTTTAATCAGTTTTCGCCGATAAGTGTTATGATAACTTGATATTCATTTTTCTGTTTTTTAATCAGTTTTCGCCGATGAGTGTTTTGAAAACTTGATATTCATTTTTTTATTTTTTTTAATCAATTTTCGCCGATAAGTGTTCTGAAAACTTAATATTCATTTTTTAATCAGTTTTCGTCGATGAGTGTTTTGAAAACTTGATATTCATTTTTCTTTTTTTTTAATCAGTTTTTGTCGATGAGTGTTTCGAAAACTTGATATTTATTTTTTCTTTTTTAAATAGTTTTCGCTGATTAGTGTTTCGAAAACCTGATATTCATTTTTTTTCTCTTAATCAGTTTTCGCCAATGAGTGTTTCGAAAACGTAATATTCAATTTTCTTTATTTAATAAGTTTTCACCGTTTAGTGTTTCGAAAACTTGACATTCATTTTTCTTTTTTTAGTAAGTTTTCGCTAATGAGTGTTTCGATAACTTGATATTCATTTTTCTTTTTTTTAATTAGTTTTCCCCGATGAGTGTTTCGAAAACTTGATAGTCATTTTTCTATGTCTAATCATTTTTTCGCCGATGTTTCGAAAACTTGATATTTATTTTTCTAATTTTAATCAGTTTTCGCCGATGAGTCTTTCGAATACTTAATATTTATTTTTCTTTTTTTAATCAGTTTTCGCCGATGCGTGTTTTCGAAAACATGATATTCAGTTTTCTTTTTTAATCATTTTCACCGATGAGTGTTCTGAAAACTTGATATTCATTTTTCTTTTTTTTAATCAATTTTCGCCGATGAGTGTTTCGAAAACTTGATATTTATTTTTCTTTTTTTTAATCAGTTTTGCCGATGAGTGTTTCAAAAACTTGATAGTCATTTTTCATTTTTTAATCAGTTTTCGCCGATGAGTGTTTCGAAAACTTGATATTTATTTTTCTTTTTTTTAATCAGTCAGTTTTCGCCGATGAGTGTTTCGAAAACTTGATAGTCATTTTTCTTTTTTTAATCATTTTTCGCCGTTGAGTATTTCGAAAACTTGATATTCATTTTTCTTTTTTTAATCAGTTTTCGCCAATGAGTGTTTCGAAAACTTGATATTCATTTTTTTTAATTAGTTTTCGCCGATGAGCGTTTCGAAAACTTGATATTCATTTTTCTTTTTTTAATCAGTTTTCGCCGATGAGTGTTTCGAAATCTTGATATTCATTTTTCCTGTTTTTATCTATTTTCGCCGATTAGTATTTCGAAAACTTGATATTCATTTTTCTTTTTTAATAAGTTTTCACCGATTAGAGTTTCAAAAATATAATCCTCATTTTTATTTTTTTTGATCAATTTTCGTCGATGAGTGTTTCGAAAACTTGATATTCATTTTTCTTTTTTTAGTAAGTTTTTGCTAGTGAGTGTTTCGAAACTTTATATTCATTTTTCTTTTTTAAATCAGCTTTCGCCGATGAGTGTTTTGAAAACTTGATATTCATTTTTCTTTTTTAATTAGTTTATGCCGATGAGTATTTCGAAAACTTGATATTCATTTTTCTTTTTTTATTCATTTTTCGCCTATAAATGTTTCAAAATGTTAATATTTATTTTTCTTTTTTAATTAGTTTTGGTAGAAGAGTATGTTTCGAAAACTTGATATTCATTTTTCTTTTTTTAATAAGTTTTCACCGATGAGTGTTTCGAAAACTTGATATTCATTTTTCTTTTTTTAATCAATTTTCGCCAATAAGTGTCTCGAAAACTTTATATTCATTTTTATTTTTTTAATCAGTTTTCGCCGATGAGTGTTTTGAAAACTATTCATTTATTTTTCTTTTTTTTCAATCAGTTTTCACCGATGAGTATTTCGAAAACTTAATAGTCATTTTTCATTTTTTAATCATTTTTTATATTCATTTTTCTTTCTTAATTAGTTTTGGTCCATGTTTGTTTCGAAAACTTAATATTCATTTTTCTTTTTTAAATAAGTTTTCACCGATGAGTGTTTTGAAAACTTGATATTCATTTTTCTTTTTTAATTAGTTTATGGCGATGAGTATTTCGAAAACTTGATATTCATTTTTCTTTTTTTAATCATTTTTCGCCGATAAATGTTTCGAAATGTTAATATTTATTTTTCTTTTTTAATTAGTTTTGGTCGATGAGTATGTTTCGAAAATTTGATATTCATTTTTCTTTTTTTAATAAGTTTTCACCGATTGGTGTTTCGAAAACTTGATATTCACTTTTCTTTTTTTAATCAGTTTTCGCCGATAAGTGTTTCGAAAACTTTATATTTATTTTTATTTTTTTAATCAGTTTTCGCCGATGAGTGTTTCGAAAACTATTCATTTATTTTTTTTAATCAGTTTCGCCGATGAGTATTTCGAAAACTTAATATTCATTTTTCATTTTTTAATCATTTTTTATATTCATTTTTCTCTTTTTTTAATCAGTTCTTGCCGATGAGTGTTTTCGAAAACTTGATATTCAATTTTGTTTTTTTAATCAGTTTTCGCCGATGAATGTTTTGAAAACTTGATAACCGTTTTTTTAATCAGTTTTCGCCAATGAGTGTTTCAAAAACTTGATATTCATTACTCTTTTTTTAATCAGTTCTCGCCGATGAGTGTTTTCGAAAACTTGATATTTAGTTTTCTTTTTTTAATCAGTTTGCACCGATGAGTGTTCTAAAAACTTGATATTCATTTTTCTTTTTTTAATCAGTTTTCGCCGATGAGTGTTTCGAAAACTTGATATTCATTTTTCTTGTTTTTTATCTATTTTCGCCGATGAGTATTTCGAAAACTTGATATTCATTTTTCATTTTTAATAAGTTTTCACCAATGACTGTTTCCAAAACTTAATCTTAATTTCTTTTAATCAGTTTTCGTCGATGAGTGTTTTGAAAACTAGATATTTATTTTTCCTTTTTTAATTAGTTTATGCCGATGAGTGTTTCGAAAACTTGATATTCATTTTTTCTTTTTTTAATCAGTTTTTGACGATTAGTGTTCCGAAAACTTGATTTTCATTTTTATTTTTTTTAATCAGTTTTCACCGATGAGTGTTTCGACAACTTGATATTCATTTTTCATTTTTTATAAGTTTTCACCAATGACTGTTTCGAAAACTTAATCTTCATTTTTTTAATCAGTTTTTGTCGATGAGTGTTTCGAAAACATGATATTCATTTTTCTTTTTTTAGTAAATTTTCGCTAGTGAGTGTTTCGAAAACTTGATATTCATTTTTGTTTTTTTAATCAGTTTTTTACGATTAGTGTTTCGAAAACTTGTTTTTCATTTTTATTTTTTTAATCAATTTTCGACGATGAGTGTTTCGAAAACTTGATTTTCATTTTTCTTTTTCTTAATCAGTTTTCACTGATGAGTGTTTCGAAAACGTGATATTCATTTTTCTTCTTTTTTTTATCAGTTTTCGCCGATGATTGTTTTAAAAACTTGATATTCATTTTTTTTTAATTAGTTTTAGTCGATGTTTGTTTCGAAAACTTAATATTCATTTTTCTTTTTTTAATAAGTTTTTACCGATAAGTGTTTCGAAAACTTGATATTCATTTTTCTTTTTTTAATTAGTTTATGCCGATGAGTATTTCGAAAACTTAATACTCATTTTTCCTTTTTAATTAGTTTTGGTCGATGAGTGTTTGGAAAACTTGATAATCATTTTTCTTTTTTTAATAAGTTTTCACCGATGAGTGTTTCGAAAACTTGATATTCATTTTTCTTTTTTTAATCAGTTTTCGTAGATGAGAGTTTTCGAAAACTTTATATTCATTTTTCGTTTTTTAATCAGTTTTCGCCGATAAGTGTTCTGAAATCTTGATATCCATTTTTGTTTTTTTTAATCATTTTTTGTCGATTAGTGTTTTGAAAACTTGATATTCATTTTTCTTTTTTTAAACAGTTTTCGCCGATGAGTGTTTTGAAAACTTGATATTCCTTTTTTAATTTTTTAATCAGTTTTCGCCGATAAGTGTTCTGAAAACTCGATATTCATATTTTTTAATCAGTTTTCGCCGATGAATGTTTTGAAAACTTGATATTCATTTTTCTTTTTTTAATCAGTTTTTGTCGATGAGTGTTTCGAAAACTTGTTATTTATTTTTCTTTTTTATATAGTTTTCGCTGATTAGTGTTTCGAAAACCTGATATTCATTTTTTTCTCTTAATCAGTTTTCGCCAATGATTGTTTCGAAAACGTAATATTCAATTTTCTTTATTTAATTAGTTTTCACCGATTAGTGTTTCGAAAACTTGATATTCATTTTTCTTTTTTTAGTAAGTTTTTGCTAATGAGTGTTTCGAAAACTTGATATTCATTTTTCTTTTTTTTAATCAGTTTTCGCCGATAAGTGTTTCGAAAACTTGATAGTCATTTTTCTATTTTTAATCATTTTTCGCCGATGTTTCGAAAACTTGATATTTATTTTTCTTATTTTAATCAGTTTTCGCCGATGAGTGTTTCGAAAACTTGATATTCATTTTTCTTTTTTTAATCAGTTTTTTCGATGAGTGTTTCGAAAACTTGATATTCATTTTTCTTTTTTTAATCAGTTTTCGCCGATGATTTTTTTCGAAAACTTGATATTCAGTTTTCTTTTTTTAATCATTTTCACCGATGAGTGTTTTGAAAACTTGATATTCATCTTTCTTTTTTTTTTTAATCAGTTTTCGCCGATGAGTGGTTCGAAAACTTGATATTTATTTTTCTTTTTTTTAATCAGTTTTTTCCGATGAGTGTTTCAAAAACTTGATAGTCATTTTTCGTTTTTTTAATCAGTTTTCGCCGATGAGTGTTTCGAAAACTTGATATTTATTTTTCTTTTTTTTAATCAGTCAGTTTTTGCCGATGAGTGTTTCGAAAACTTGATAGTCATTTTTTCTTTTTTTAATCATTTTTCGCCGTTGAGTATTTTCGAAAACTTGATATTCATTTTTCTTTTTTTAATCAATTTCCGTCAATGAGTGTTCTATCCTGGTATAATCATCATGACGATGGTTATTGCCCTATCCTGGTAATAGGGTCAAAAAGGATTTATATTGCTATGACGATAGCTTGAGGCTCAGAGAGTGCATCTGGACGGGTATATGAGTTATATCCTGTTGAGGATACTTGTACATATTAATAAGGAGAAGAATTGCTGATCCTTCGGGAAAGATACAAAGAATCCAATTAATATGTGAGACTAAGGTTAGGAGACACGGGAGGAACCTACGGGTGAACCGTGAGCCTACCATAGCAAAAGAGAAATCATCCTGTGAAGTTGGTCCAAGGTGTGTCAGTGGCCATGCTTCGAGATGTCGTGTCATGCCCGCCATGTGGCCTGGTTGGGTAATGGACGAGTGGGCTCAAGCTATTGCCTCGCAGTTAGGGGTCAGGACGTGCCACTTGGTGGCTATGCGTCAGTTGTTTGATAGATAGAGATTGATTGTGTTTGATTAATAGAATTGTCACGAGGTGACGAGTGCCCAAGTGAATGGGTTAAGTATGTTTTGCCACGTGGTGGCCAGCAACCCGAGTGCATGAGTTCGAAGTGGGAAAGCCACATAGTGGCTAGTAGATACCCCAGAGTTGGGGAGATTAAGTAGATGTATGTTTAGCATGTGTGTGTATGTACAAATTGCCTGTGTTTGCATATAATTGCTGATTGTGCAACGTAGTGGTAACGTACAGGATTACGTCACCGCACGTCTTGTTTGATTCAAACATGCTGAAACATGAGAAGACCGGTAAGTAAAAGCCGACACTATATGTTACATGTTTACTCGTTGATTGATGACGTGGAATAAACTGCTGCATGTTTATAGTTATTAAATGCATGTGAGTGTATGGGTGAAGTTTCTGTTGTTGTGTGGTCGGCAAGAATGTATGCTAATTAACGGTAACCAGTTATTTTTGCATGTGGTTGTGTATGACTCCCAATCCCAGCGCAATGGTACCCGCCTTGCGCCAGGGATGGGAGAGTCCTCACTGAGTCGCATGGTTAAGACTCACACCTCATTTTTACTACACAAAGACATGTTAAGTACAGGTGGAAGAAGTCTCGGTGGAACGAGGGTTGAGCAACACTTTCCAAGGCCCGCAACTTGTTCATGTGGGTGAATAAATTGTAATTATTATTTAATTTACTTTATCATTGTATCGTAAAGTAAATGGTAGACGTACCCAACTATATTGTATCACTAAATCTAGAACTGTCAGCTTCACACACCTTAAAGATCAGGATCCGTTAGATTACGATGCAGGGAAAACTTGTTTCCAAAAACATATATATACATATATCTGTTGCATGTGAATAGGATAGGCAGCATCTTCGGATGTGTAGCCAGTACACAGGTTATATATTATGTGTGTTTTCCTATATCTATATCCTGAAGCGGCACTGGCCGTGGATTTGCTTGCCTAGGATAGGCCACCATTTCGGTGCAGCCATAGTATTATACTGCATGTGGAGGTATTTTCAATAATAGATATTCTGTCAATTAGGTGATAAGGCTTACAGGCAGAGGGATATTCCCTGTGTCTGTGCCGGTCGCGGTCCTCTAAACGGGGGTCGTGACAGTTTCGAAAACTGAATATTCATTTCTCATTTTTAATTAGTTTTGGTCGATGAGTGTTTCCAAAACTTGATATTCATTTTTCTTTTTTTAATAAGTTTTCACCGAAGAGTGTTGCAAAAACTTGATATTCATTTTCTTTTTTTTAATCAATTTTCGCCGATCAGTGTTTCGAAAATTTTGTATTAATTTTTACTTTTTTTAATCAGTTTTCGCCGATGAGTGTTTCAAAAACTTGATAGTCATTTTTAATTTTTTTATATTCATTTTTCTTTTTTTAATCAGTTCTCGCCGATGAGTATTTTTGAAAACTTGATATTTAGTTTTCTTTTTTTAATCAGTTTTCGACGATGAGTGTTCTGAAAACTTGATATTCGTTTTTCATATTTTTAGTCAGTTTTCGCCGATGATTGTTTCGAAAACTGGATATTCATTTTTCTTTTTTTTTAAATAGATTTCGCCGATGAGTGCTTCGAAAACGTGATAATCATTTTTCTTTATTAAATTAATTTTCACCGAGAGTGTTTCGAAAACTTGATATTCATTTTTCTTTTTTTAATCAGTTTTTGCCTGTTTAGTGTTTCGAAAACTTTATATTCATTTTTATTTTTTTAATCAGTTTTCGCCGATGAGTGTTTCGAAAACTTGATATTTATTTTTCTTTTTTTTTAATCAGTTTTCGCCGATGAGTGTTTCGACAACTTGATAGTCATTTTTAATTTTTTATACTCATTTTTCTTTTTTTTAATCAGTTTTCGACGATGAGTGTTTCAAAAACTTGATATTCATTTTTCTTTTTTTAATGAATTTTTTCCGATGAGTGTTTCGAAAACTTAATATTCATTTTTCTTTTTTTAATCAGTTCTCGCCGATGAGTGTTTTCGAAAACTTGATATTCAATTTTCTTTTTTTAATTAGTTTTCGGCGATAAGTGTTCTAAAAACTTGATATTCATTTTTCTTTTTTTTTAATCAGTTTTTGCCGATGAGTGTTTTGAAAACTTAATATTCATTTTTCTTTTTTTAATCAGTTCTCGCCGATGAGTGTTTTCAAAAACTTGATATTCAATTTTCTTTTTTTAATTAGTTTTCGGCGATAAGTGTTCTAAAAACTTGATATTTATTTTTATTTTTTTGATCAGTTTTCGCCGATGAGTATTTCGAAAACTTGATATTCATTTTTTTAATCATTTTTCACTAATGAGTCTTTCGAAAACTTTATATTCATTTTTATTTTTTTAATCAGTTTTCGCCGATTAGTATTTCGAAAACTTGATATTCATTTTCCTTTCTTGATCCGTTTTCGCCGATGAGTGTTTCAAAAAATTGGTATTTATTTTAATTTTTTTAATCCGTTTTTGTCGATAAGTGTTTCGAAAATATGATATTTATTTTTATTTTTTTAATCAGTTTTCTCCGAGGAGTGTTTCGAAAACTTGATATTCATTTTCCTTTTTTTAATCTGTTTTCGCCGATGAGTGTTTCGAAAACTTGTTATTTACTTTTCTTTTTTTATGATTTATCGCCGTTGAGTGTTTCGAAAACTTGATATTCATTTTTCTTTTTTTAATCAGTTTTTGCCAATGAGTGTTTCGAAATCTTGATATCCATTTTTCTTATTTTTTATAAGTTTTCGCCGATGAGTATTTCGAAAACTTTAGATTCATTTTTATTTTTTTAATCAGTTTTCGTCGATTAGTATTTTGAAAACTTGATATTCATTTTTCTTTTTTTAGTAAGTTTTCGCTAGTGAGTGTTTCGAAAACTTGATATTCAGTTTTCTTTTTTTAATCAATTTTTTCCGATTAGTGTTTTGAAAACTTGATATTCATTTATATTTTTTTAATCAGTTTTCTCCGATGAGTGTTTCGAAAACTTAATATTCATTTTTTTTTCTTAATCAGTTTTCACCGATGAGTGTTTCGAAAAGGTGATATTCATTTTTTCTTTTTTTTTAATCAATTTTCGCCGACTAGTGTTTTGAAAACTTGATATTCATTTTTCTTTTTTAATTAGTTTTGGTCGATGTTTGTTTCGAAAACTTAATATTCATTTTTTTTAATAAGTTTTCACCGATGAGTGTTTCGAAAACTTGATATTCATTTTTCTTTTTTAATTAGTTTATGCCGATGAGTATTTCGAAAACATGATATTCATTTTTTTAAATCATTTTTCGCCGATAAATGTTTCGAAAACTTAATATTCATTTTTCTTTTTTTAACCAGTTTTTGCCGATAAGTGTTTCGAAAACTTTATATTCATTTTTATTTTTTTTATCAGTTTTCGCCGATTAGTGTTTCGAAAACTTGATATTTATTTTTCTTTTTTTTTAAACAATTTTCGCCGATGTGTGTTTCGAAAACTTGATAGTCATTTTTCATTTTTTAATCATTTTTTATATTCATTTTTCTTTTCTTTAATCAGTTTTCGCCGATGAGTGTTTCGAAAACTTGATATTCATTTTTTTCTTTTAATTAGTTTTTTAATCAGTTCTCGCCAATAAGTTCTCGCCGATGAGTGTTTTCGGAAACTTGATATTCAGTTTTCTTTTTTTAATCAGTTTTCGCCGATAAGTGTTCTGAAAACTTGATATGTCACGACTCCCTATCTAACGTCCGTGACCGGCACGGGAAGTAGGATTTCTCCTATCCCGTAAGCCTCTAATCCCTTATTGAGATTTCCACCTGTTTATAACTACTCTTTTCTAATACAAACAATATATAACGTATATGGTCATCCCTTTCCGGTGACCTAAGCAGTTTGCAATCCACGACTCGCTCAACGCCGCTTCAGTCTATACATATACACATATTCATTCACAAGTACATATAATATACATATTGATCACGCGCTTCAGGGCGGGTGGTCTATCCTATTCACATGCAGAAGTCCTATATACAGTCATACATATATTCAATCACACGCTTACATATAGTTTACATATTGATCACACGCCTCAATGCGTGTAATCTATCCTATTCACATGCGGAAGCCATATTTTCACACAAACAGGTATTCAATCACACATACATATAATTTACGTATTGATCACACGCCTCAATGCGTGTGACCTATCCTAGTCACATGCAGAAGTCATATACGTATATACATTATATATATTATATCATAGCCTATATTCCCATCACCAAGACCTAACTTTAATCTGTATGAAGCCGACAATGCTAGAATTCAAGTGTGACATTGTCACGACCCCCGTTTAGAGGACCGTGACTGGCACAGACACAGGGAATATCCCTATGCCTGTAAGCCTTATCACCTAATTGATAGAATAACTATTATTGAAAAATACATTCACATGCATTATAATACCATGGCTACACCGAAATGGTTGCCTATCCTAGGCAAGCAAATCCACGGCCAGTGCCGCTTCAGGATATAGATATAGGAAAACACACATAATATATATAACCTGTGTACTGGCTACACATCCGAAGATGTTGCCTATCCTATTCACATGCAACAGATATATGTATATATATATTTTTTGAAAACAAATTTGCCCTGTATCGCAGTATAATTAATCCTGATCTTTAAGGTGTGTGAAGCTGACAGTTCTAGATTTAGTAATACAATCTAATTGGGTACGTCTACCCTTTACTTTATGATACAATAATAAAGTAAATTAAATTACAATTACACTTTATTCACCCACATGAAAAAGTTGTGGGTCTTGGAAAGTGTTGCTCAACCCTCGTTCCACCGAGACTTCTTCCACCTGTACTTATGTGATACCCGAGAATATTTTAACTAGCGTCATCAATTAAATTAAATTAATTAATTTAGAAGTGAAAAAAAATGAGATAACAAATAGATACTTTCCTACTTCTTATTTTTTTTAAAAAAATAAAAAAAATAAAAAAAAATATATACAAATTATTTTATAACCTAATAATTCTACATATTATCATTATTTATTTATTACTATGTCACACTTCTTTTCTTTTGTTTTTGGTGATATGTATATATGTATTAATTAAATATATATATATATATATATATATATATATATATATATATATATATATATATATATATTCAAAGGTGCCATTTGAATACTTGCTTGATAACTGTTATTGTACGCAAACTCAGCCAAAGGTAAATACCTTTCCCAACTTCCGCCGAAATCCATAATACACGCTCGAAGCATGTCCTCAAGAATCTGAATGGTTCTTTCTGATTGCCCATCGGTCTGTGGGTGGAAAGCAGTACTCAGATCAACTCTAGTTCCCAACACTTCCTGCAATGACTTCCAAAACCAGAAAGTGAACTGTGGACCTCTATCAGATATTATGGACACTGGCACACCGTGCAATCTAACGATTTCTGATAGGTAAATCTGTGCATATTGACTCACTCCGTAAGTGGTCTTAACTGGCAGAAAGTGTGCGGACTTAGTCATGCGATCCACTATTACCCAAACCGAATCAAATCCCCATTGTGATCTTGGCAACCATGTTACAAAGTCCATCGTTATCCTCTCCCATTTCCACTCAGGTATTTCTATCTGTTGTAATGTTCCGACGGGCTTCTGGTGTTCAGCCTTGACTTGCTGGCACACTAAACACCTGGCTACATAGTTTACAACATCCTTTTTCATGCCATTCCACCAATACAACTGTTTCAGGTCATGATACATCTTATTAGCTCCCGGATGGATTGTATACGCTGTCCGGTGTGCTTCTTCAAGAATTCTTTCTTTCAAGTTATCAACCATAGGGACACACAACTGTCCCTCCAACCGAAGTATCCCAAAATCATCTATATAGAATCGGACGTCGTCCCCTTTCCCTTTAGTTACGGTATCCCTGATTTGTTTGAGGTCGGTATCTTCACCTTGTCTAGCCTTCACCTCTTCTAACAAAGAGGACTTAACTTGCAAATGGGCTAAAAGAGAGTTATAACTTCCAATCTCAAACTGATTTCCCGTTTGCTCTAGCTCGTGCAGTTCCCTAATTAACGGTCTCCTTTCTTCACTTATATGAGCAAGACTGCCCATGGATTTCCGACTCAGAGCATCGGCTACCACATGGATGATACAAGATCGTGCAGTCGTAGTCCTTCAACAACTCTAACCATCGGTGTTGTCTCAAGTTCAAATCTTTCTGCTCGATAATGTATTTGAGGCTTTTGTGGTCTGGATAAATTTCACAAGTCTCACCATATAAGTAGTGTCTCCATATTTTCAAAGCGAATACTACAGCCGCCATTTCGAGGTCGTGAGTCGGGTAGTTCTTCTCATGCTTCCTCAGTTGTCGTGATGCATACGCAATCACCTTGCCATGTTGCATCAAGACACACCCTAACCCGATCCTTGACGCATCACAGTATACTACATACCCTCCTGTGCCTTCAGGTAATGCTAGCACCGGAGCAGTGGTGAGACTGTCTTTCAGCTTCTGAAAACTCTGCTCACACTTGTCATCCCATACAAACTTCAGCCCTTTCTGAGTCAATCTAGTCATAGGTGCAGCAACCTTAGAGAAGTCCTGCACAAATCTTCCATAATATCCCGCCAAACCCAAGAAACTGCGAATTTCAGTGACAGAGGTAGGCTGGGACCAATTCTTCACTGCCTCTACCTTACTTGGATCAACGTGGATTCCCTCTGATGATGCCACGTGACCCAAAAAGGCAACTCTGTCAAGCCAGAATTCACACTTAGAGAACTTGGCATACAGTTTTTCCTCTCTCAACCTCTGTAATGCTAGTCTCAAGTGTTCAGCATGTTCCTCAGAATTCTTTGAATAAACCAATATGTCGTCAATGAAGACAATGACAAATCGGTTCAGAAATGGTTTAAAGACCCTGTTCATCAGGTCCATGAACGCTGCAGGAGCATTAGTTAATCCAAAAGACATCACCAAGAACTCGTAATGCCCATATCGGGTCCGGAATGCAGTCTTAGGTATGTCTGATTCACGAATCTTTAACTGATGGTACCCAGATCGCAAATCAATTTCGGAAAACCGCTTCGCACCCTGCAACTGATCAAATAGGTCATCTATCCTCGGCAGTGGATATTGATTGCGAATCCTCACCTTGTTTAACTTTCGGTAATCGATACACAACCGCAAAGATCCGTCCTTCTTCTTTACAAAAAGGACCGGTGCACCCCAAGGGGAGAAACTAGGTCTTATAAAACCCTTGTCAAGCAACTCTTGCAATTGTGTATGTAGCTCCTTCAGCTCCTTCAGAGCCATATGGTAAGGTGGTGTGGAGATAAGCTGAGTACCAGGTTGTAGCTCAATTCCAAATTCAATCTCACGATCGGGCGGCAACCCCGACAATTCTTCTGGAAATACATCCAAGAACTCTCGCACTACCGGTACTTGAGTTGGTGAAAGTACTTCTTTCGTATTATCTTGGACGAATGCCAAATACCCTTTGCATCCCTTCGCAAGTAACTTGGATGCCTTCAAAGCTGAGATCAAGCTTGGATACGGTGCAGCTCTATCACCCAGTATCACAAAAGGCTCCTCGTTTGGCATATTAAATTTTATACATTTAGCCCTGCAGTCCACAACCGCATGGCAAGTCGACAACTAATCCATCCCGAGGATCACATCAAGATCAACCATACACAACAACCGAAGGTCTACCACAGTCTCATGACCATCGACCTCCACAATGCAAGACTTGTGCACATACTTGGACGAATGCCAAATACCCTTTGCATCCCTTCGCAAGTAACTTGGATGCCTTCAAAGCTGAGATCAAGCTTGGATACGGTGCAGCTCTATCACCCAGTATCACAAAAGGCTCCTCGTTTGGCATATTAAATTTTATACATTTAGCCCTGCAGTCCACAACCGCATGGCAAGACGACAACTAATCCATCCCGAGGATCACATCAAGATCAACCATACACAACAACCGAAGGTCTACCACAGTCTCATGACCATCGACCTCCACAATGCAAGACTTGTGCACATACTCTACTTGTACCGATTCTCCCATTGGAGTAGAGACCAGTACTGTCTCTTCCATTCTAGATGGACTTGTGTTGAACTTAGAGGCAAATGCATGCGACATATAGGAATGAGTGGAGCCGAAATCAAATAAGACTCGTGCTTCAAGAGAGCAGACAATAAGAGTACCTGTCACAACTGCATTTGATGCATGAGCATCCTGCTGAGAGAGTGCAAATACCCGCGCTTGTCCTCCACCTACCGCCCCTGGCCCACGGCCACTAGATCCTGCACCACGGCGTCTAGCTGCACCTGTACTTGCTACCTGTGGTGGCACGGTTCTCACTGGTGGAGCTGGAATAGGTGTACTCCTCGGCGTCGGATTGCTTCTCACACTTGTACCCTCTTTCTTCTTTGGACACTCTCTAGCCATATGGCCTATCTAGCCGCAATGGTAGCATCCACCGGTCAGTTTCCGACATATACCAGAATAAAATTTGCCCCAAGTCACACACTAGGGCTTTGTCTTACCGGCATTTCCACCCCCTTGTTCCCTCTGTCGCCCTTGAACATTACCTCTTGTACCTGTTTCATAGGTGGTAGTTGAGGATTGTCCTCCTGCGGACCCTGAATATCCCGCACCTCCACCTGTTGTCTTTCTTTTCTTACTTCCACCTCCTTGGTTGTCACTGCCTGTAATTAACTTCACCTTAGGATCAATAGATGTCCCGTACCTCTTCCTGGTCTCAATCATTCTAGCACAATCTGCTGCCTGAGCTAAAGTCTCAAACTGTCTCCTCTGAGGTAGCAAAGCAGTAAACAACAGCTCCGTGAGTCGGTGTATGAATCTCTTGATCCTCGCCTCTTCATCAAGAACTAACTCAGGTGAGAATTGAGTCAGTTCAATAATAAGTAATTCATACTCAATCACGGTCATGTTAGGCGCCATCCACAATTCCTCGAATCGCTGACGCTTCGCATCTTTGGTACCTTCAGGTAGAAACCGACCCAGGAATTCCCTCTGAAAATCTTCCCAGGTCATCGGTGCCACTCTACGTGAATACCTCATCTGTACGGACTCTATCCATACTCTAGCCGCTCCCCTCAGCTGGAATGAAGCTAATTCCACTAATTCATGGCCTGAGCACCTCAGCATGTGCCCAATTCTGACCACATCTCTGATAAAGTACTGCGGATCCTCTTTCTCACTAGTTCCGCAGAAAGTGGGTGGATGGAGCTTCAGAAATTTTGAAATTGGTAGCTCTCGGGGTGCTGCCCGTGGTTCACGAGGCATTTCTTATGGTTGTTGCCATTCCCTATCCTCTTCCTCAATAACCTCCATCTCTTGATTGCTGGGAACTCTCTCTTGTTCTTCCTCGCCAACTATCAACCGGCGTGCCTCCCTCTGTATTTGCCTCGTCATCTCTTCTCTTAGTTCCTGAAATCTTGCCGTGAGCTTTTCCGCCACGGAAGGTGCACCTGTCTCTACTTGAGGTTGAGGTTCCAGTGACTGTCCCCTCTCTTCCCCTCTCATTGGTACTCTACCTCGACCTCGAGCATGACCTCTACCTCGGCCTCGGGTACGGCCTCTACCTCGGCCTCGGGTGGGCATTACCTCCTCCCGAACTGATTCTCGATCAATTTCAGTAGGAGTTCTCCCTCCATCCCTAGTCCGTCTCGTGATAGGTGGCATCCCTATACTGCACAAGGACCACACCTAATAAGTACACATATACTAATGACATTTCATATCAAAGAGAGTAGACAGAAAGGCTGACACAATTTCCTGGGTACTTCCACAAGTGCCTTTTTACTCCCACGTTGTGCCCGGGTACACAAAGAGGGGTAAACTGACACCCGGTCATACCTATGGCTCCATACAGTTTAAAGTAACCTGGCTCTGATACCAAGTTTGTCACGACCCCCTATCGGACATCCGTGACCGGCACGGGAGGTAGGATTTCTCCTATCCCGTAAGCCTCTAATCCCTGATTGACATTCTTATATATGCATAACTACCCATTTCTATTACAAACAATATATAATATATATGGTCATCCCTATCCAGTGACCTAAGTAGCAGGCAATCCACGACTCGCTCAACGCCGCTTCAGTCTATACATATACACATAGTCAATCACACGTACAGATAATATACATATTGATCACGCGCTTAAGGGCGGGTGATCTATCCTATTCACATGCAGAATCCCTGTGTACAGTCAAGCATATATATTCAATCACACACCTGCATAAAATATACATATTGATCACATGCCTCAATGCGTGTGACCTATCCTATTCACATGCAGAAGCCGTATTTTCACACAATCAAGTATTCAGTCACACATATACATATAAATTTACATATTGATCACACGCTCAGTGCGTGTGATCTATCCTATTCACATGCGGAAGTCACATTCATATATATGTACACATGATATTCAACATATCATAACCTATCTTCCCAACCACAAGACCAATCTTTAATCTGTATGAAGCCGACAGTTCTAGAGTGTGACATATACATATATGCATATAGCAACTGTACAAAACAATGCTATACCAAAAGAATCATATACATATACATCCTGACAAAATACATATATCAATACTACCCACGCGAACTATGCGTGCGGCCTCTACGTCTGTCCGCCTCCCTGAGATGAAGTGGAAGCACTCCCGATGCCTAGACCACCTGTGTCTATAACATTTAACATTGGGGTGAGTCAAACGGACTCAGTGAGAGGCTTTCCCATCCCTGGTGTAGTAGCGGGTACCACTACAACTGGGGAAGAGGAGCCAATCACAAACACATACGCATATAATGGGTTTAAATTTCCATATATTAAGTGGTCAGGCAATTAGCTTATATCATATTCTCAATAAAGAATTTAAAGCATGGACTTACATACATTTAAATTCACACATACATCATATCATAGTTTAACATATAATTCCAAGTGGTCACCCGTATTCAATCAACCGTAATCATAAACTGGCCCGAAGGCAATATCTCACGTGAGCAATATGGGAACCTAGTTGATCATTCTAGGAACCCCTGATCCCAAGACTATACTTGGAACAATAATCTGACCCCAAGACTTCACTTGGAACATAGCCGACGACTCATCTGACCTCGGTTTACCCAAGGCAATAGCCACAATGTGGTGAACTCATGTACTCTGTATTTCTGTGGGTTGACTCAAGACAAGAGACTCAATCTACCCGGACCACCCGTGATAGACTCGGTTCCCGCGTTGTACCATAAATGACCCCTATGGATCACTACTTGTTCATTTTGCTTCTTCTTAGGCAAATCTAGATTTCCAAGTGGTTCTAATTCGGACTCTTGGTTCAGAACAAAGTCACCTAGGTTTATTCTCTTTAAGGACTTACATACAAAACCACACCCTTCAGATAATATTTACTCGATCCTACCCCCGATATCGTATAAGTCTCGTGGACCTTCTTTTCATATAAGGCTCCTTGAGCCACCATTGCTTTTACAATTCACATACACACATATAGCACGTTTTCACATATACTGTAATTTAGGAACAACAATAGCATGTTATCTAACATGTAATTCCTACAAATAGGCAAGAAGGCAAACCATATATCCATATCCACAGTCAACCCTATAAGGCAAGGATAGGAAATCCCCTCACCTGGTTGGCCCCTCGGATCGGCTCTCGGTGTGCCCGAAGGTCCACTCACTGTATGGTGCCCTATACAAGTATACTTGAGGGATTTAGTAACTTGAAATTTCAACCACTATCGTGTACATGCAACGCTAATGCTCATGTTCTCTCTAATTAATTTCATAGACTACTTGTTGGCTTGGAAATGCCCTCAACTAGTTTTAGGACACCTAGCATGCTTCTATTCGTGTCCAACCCTTTCTTAATCACGCTATTCGGAAACGTTGAATTTGGGAATGCAAGGTTACCCAATTCCACCTCTATGTGTCAATGCGAAGTTTCCATTGCGCAAGTCTTGAATTTATGGCTCAAGAGAATCATAAATCCTACTTGTCCAAGCTTTGCATTTATCAAACTAACCTTGAACACTTGACCTACACATGAATACACATACCCGAATATGCGTAAAATTAGAAAATTGTCTCTTTTTCCCCGAACGGGGTTCCGGGTGAGACGGGAATTACTCGGGTTTTAATCCCTCGTACATTCCAATAATTTTTAATAATTATATAATTATCATTCACCCTTTAAATGCACCCCAACTCATTCTACAACACCCTTAAACCTTAACAACCACAGTTTCCTACACTTTTTCCAACCCGGATAAATTCCATCAATTTGGTTCCGATTCCTAAGCTTCCAACTCACTTCCTAACATGCATATACTTCAATTTAGGACCCAAAATACTCAGATTGAATCAATTGGGGTCTTTCCAAAAATCCCTAAAATTGATAAAATTGGGGTTTGAGAGTTTCGGGACTTCTCACCTCGATTCAACCGGTTAGAAGGATGATATGGAGTAGAGGAGGCTCCCAGCTACCTTCCCCGATGAAGAGATGGCGTTTTCCGGCGAGAAAGCTCTCCCCCTTTGCTTTCTCTCTCTAACCCGTGCTCTCTCTCTCCTCCAGCCCAAAACGGCGACCAGCCCGGCTTCCTCTGTGCGTCCGGCCACCACCACGAGCTTGTCGTCGTCCTCCTTGCTCCTCTGTGCCAAAACGACGTTGCTCCCTCTCCTCTCGCGTTTTCCGTTCCCGTGCGTGCTCTGCTTCCTTCACGGTTTTCTTTTCTTTTCTCACGTAGCTTTCCCTTTCTTTTACTTAATTCCTTCTTATTCTTTTCTATCCTCTTACTTATCTAATATATATATATATATATATATATATATATATATATTACAAACAGAAAGTAAAAATTCTGATTTCCTTTACATATATATATATATATTTATAAAATAAATTAATATATACCTATCAAAAGAAAATAAGTCTGATTTATTAATAAATAAAAAGAAAAATAGATATATTAGGATTTAAAATACTTTGTATTCACAACATAGTAAGTAATAGGGTAATGTGTATTTTTATCCCATTTTCCACTTTAATTAAATTAATGTAATTTAATTAATTATGCTAGTTAAAATATTCTCGGGTATTACACCTTCTTCTTCCTCCTCGCCGCCTATTCTCCCTCTCTCACTTCTTTCGACTTTCTCTCTATCTTCCTCTCTTTTCTTTCTTGGTCCGTCCTCTCTCTCCATTCCTTCTTTATTCTTTTCTTTCTTTAATCCTTTCTTTTCTTTATTTAAAGTGACCCACGGCACCCACCTCCAAAAATTAATTAAAACAAATATATATATAATAATAATAATAATAATAATAATAATAATAATAATAATAAAAATAAATAAATACTTAAATAATAAAATAACTAATAATTAATCACTAATAATAATAATTATAATAAATAAGAGGTGGAAAAATATCTCCAATTAAATCCCTCCTCTTTCTAATAAATTTTATTTTCTCTTATACCCCAAATTTAAATACCCAAAAATATTCCCTACTCTCTTTTTCCCATTTAATTCAGGTTTCCAATTCCTTAGATCTTGAATTAAGTTCAAAAATTATTTTCTACTTCATTTCTTTCCCTTTCATTTCATTTTAAACTTCGAAAAAATTTCCCGGGTATTACATTGATAGTCATTTTTCATTTTTTAATCATTTTTTATATTCATTTTTCTTTTTTTAATTAGTTTTCGCCGATGAGTGTTTCGAAAACTTGATATTCATTTTCATTTTTTAATCAGTTTTCGCCGATGAGTATTTCGAAAACTTGATATTCATTTTCATTTTTTAATCAGTTTTCGCCGATGATTGTTTTCAAAAATTGGTATTTATTTTTATTTTTTTAATAAGTTTTCGTCGATGAGTGTTTCGAAAACTTGATATTTATTTTTCTTTTTTTAATCAGTTTTTGCCGAGGAGTGTTTCGAAAACTTGATATTCATTTTTCTTTTTTAATCAGTTTTTGCCGATGAGTATTTCGAAAACTTGATATTCATTTTCCTTTTTTAATGAGTTTTCGCCGATGAGTGTTTCGAAAACTTGATATTCTTTTTCTATTTTAAATCAGTTTTCGACGGTGAGTGTTTCGAAAACTTTATATGTCACGACCCCCGTTTAGAGGACCGTGACCGGTACAGACACAGAGAATACTCCTATGCGTGTAAGCCTTATCATCTAATTGGTAGAATATCTATTATTGAAAATACATTCACATGCATTATAATACTATGGCTACACCAAAATGGTGGCCTATCCTAGGCAAGCAAATCCACGGCCAGTGCCGCTTCATGATATAGATATAGGAAAACACACATAATATATATAACATGTGTACTGGCTACACATCCGAAGATGCTGTCTATCCTATTCACATGCAACAGATATATGTATATATATATATATATTTTGAAAACAAATTTTCCCTGTATCGCAGTGTAATTAATCCTGATCTTTAAGGTCTGTGAAGCTGACCCTTCTAGATTTAGTGATACAATCTAATTGGGTACGTCTACCCTTTACTTTAGATAGAACGATAAAGTAAATTAAATTGCAATTACAAATTATTCACCCACATGAACAAGTTGTGGGTCTTGGAAAGTGTTGCTCAACCCTCGTTCCACTAAGACTTCTTCCACCTATACTTAACCTGTCTCTGTGTAGTAAAAAATGAGGTGTGAGTCTTAACCACGCGACTCAGTGAGGACTCTCCCATCCCCGGCGCAAGGTGGGTACCATAACGCCGGGTTTGGGAGTCATACACAATCACATGCAAAAACAACTAGTTACTGTTAGTTACCATACATTCTTGGCAATCACGCAACAACAGAAGTTTCACCCAAACACTCACATGCATTTAACAGATATAAGGTTGCAGAAGTTTGTTCCACGTCGTCAATCAGCAAGTAAAATGTAACATATAGTGCCGGCTTTTACTTACCGGTTTTCTCACGTTCAGCATGTTTGAATCAAACAAGACGTTGTTGTGATGCAATCCTGTACGTCACCACTACACTGCACAAACAACAATTATATGCAAACATAGACAAGTTGTACCTACCCACAGATACTATAGCATACATCTACTTAATCTCCCCAACTCTGGGGTATCTACTAGCCACTACGTGGCTTTCCCACTTTGAACTCGTGCACTCGGGTTGCAGGCCACCAAGTGGCAAAACATACTGAACCCATTCACTTGGGTACTGGTCACCTCGTGACAATTCTGTTAACCAAACACAATCAACTTCTATCTATCAAACAACTGACGCATAGCCACCACGTGGCACGTCCTGACCCCTTTACTGCAGGGCAATAGCTTGAGCCTACTCGTCCATTACCCAACCAGGCCACATGGCGGGCACGACACGACGTCTCGAAGCATGGCCACTGACACACCCTGGACCAACTCCACAAGATGATTTCTCTTTTACTAGGCTATGCTCACGGTTCACCCGTAGGTTCCTCCCGTGTCTCCTTACCTTAGTGTCACATATTAGTATGATTCTTTGTATCTTTCCCGAAGGATCAACAATTCTTCTCCTTATTAATATGTACAAGTATCCTCAACAGGATATAACTCATATACCCGTCCAGATGCACTCTCTGAGCCTCAAGCTATCGTCATAGCAATATAAATCCTTTCTGACCCTATTACCAGGATAGGGCAATGACCATCGTCATGGTGATTATAAAACTGAGGTCTCAAGTACCATCTAACGTTGTTCTAGTCGATGTCTCACATATTAATATGATTCTTTGTATATTTCCCGAAGGATCAACAATTCCTCTCCTTATTAATATGGACGAGTATCCTTAACAGGATATAACTCATATACCCGTGTAGATGCACTCTCTGAGCCTCAAGCTATCGTCATAGCAATATAAAACCTTTCTGACCCTGTTGCCAGGATAGGGCAATGACCATCGTCATGGTGATTATAAAACTGAGGTCTCAAGTGCCATCTGACGTTGTTCTGGTCGATGTCTCACATCGCTAGCATAACCAAACCCGAAACCCACCAATAACTCCCTTTGCATGATTTTAATTTAAGTCACCGTCGTGACGAGTTTTCAAAATAAAGTTTATCCCTTCCGTACAAGGACTCTTGCCACCGTCGTGGAAAAGATTTAATGAAATACTCATCATGCCTCCGGAGTGTATGAGTTGGATTTGTAACACACCAATCATAGTAAACAATCATACTCTACTCCTATGTCTTCCTATCCAAGCTACTTTCCACAACCTATTTTCTAGTTCTTTCATTCTTTTAGCATTCTATATCTCTATCTAACACATACTAGACAAGCAAAGAATATACATACTCATGTAATCAACATAAGCATACAACCCTAGGAGCAGAGATGGAAGAACCCTCACCTTGGTCAACCTTGCATGCAATCGTCTCCTGTAACTTTAGTCTCCTCGGAGTTCCTGTTGCGCTCTATTGCGTGCCGTTGTTCCTATAAGAACAACATTTACTTCATTAAGGTTATTACTTAGCTAACTTGTTATTTATCTCTCCATTGCTCTGACATGTAGTCCATGGTTGCCACAGAGTCAAGCTCTTGGTCTTATTAGACTTCTCTATCCCAACTTATGCGTATCCTTCCTCGGACACTTGACTTACTCGAATATTGTTACTTGAGTGTTTCACATACTTGGATTTGAGTATTAGACCTCTATCTACTTGTATTCGCATCTAAGGAAGCTTATCTAGCTTGGTTGGATGGAATCCTAATTTTAGGAAGGTCTAAGCATTTTGATTCAACTTGTGTTCTAAGAAATCTAGTTTCTAAACCTCAATACACCTCTAATTCACCCTACTTAAGGCTTCCTAATAATTATGAAGGAATAAAATTACCATTTTAGAATTTGGACTTCATTGTTCCGCAAGTTTCCATCCTTGAGAAACAAGAAGGCACCTAAAATAATTCTTAATAAATATTCATAATTTTCCTCGGGTGTTTAAGATCGAAGAGATGAGGTTTAAAACTCTCAACGTCACCCTTAAGTGTATTTGGGCAAATCGAGCAGGGACCCGGCACGTTAACGTCAAAGTTCAACCTTAATAACCTCGGGCCAGCTCTTCACGGGTTTTGTTCAGCTAATATTTTTACAATATAATTTCAATAGGACCAATCCAAGCCTATTTACTCAAATCAAAGGTCAATTCCTAAGCTTTCAACAATTTCCCCAATTTGGAAATTATTAGAATTTTAACCCCAAATCTTTCGAAATTTGAATTTGGGCAAATCCGATAATATAATCACGATTCCTACCCCAACTAAGTGTTCAAGAACACTTTCTAGGTCTCAATCTACCCTCAAAACAATCCAATCGAAGAAATCACTAAAAATGGAAAAATTGAGGGTTTAGAATGAAATTGGGGTTACCAACCTTGATTCGTTTGGTGGGACGTATGGAAGATGTTGTAACCGAGCTCCGGTGACTTTTCCCGGCGTCGGCTAGCTCTTCTCCGACGAGTTCCCGGCGGAATCCCCCTCTTCCTCCTTCATGCGTCCTCTCTCTCTCGCTCTCCTCCATTTTCTTTCTTCCTCTTTCTTCTCGGCTCCCTATCCCTCTCTTTCTCTTTCTTTTTCCTTCTTTTATTTTCTTTCTTTAATCCTTTACCCCACGACACCCCTTTTCTTTTAAAATAATTAAAATGAATTTAAGAATTAAATAAATATATAATAATAATTAACCATAAAATAAAATAATTAATAATTAGATAAATAAATAATAACAAATTCGTATTTTTAAGTTAATCCCTTTCTCTATTTAATTTAGGTTTCCAATATCTTAGGTCCTGAATTAAATCCTAAAAATTATTTTCTACTTCTTTTCTTCCCCTTTTATTTTATTTTAAACTTCGAAAAAAATTTTCGGGTATTACAATCTTCAAAAAAAATTCACTTCCGGTTTCCTTTAACTTTCATATATTTATTTATTTATTTAGTTTTCTATATTCTTTTTAAGGTTTTAATTCCTAATCCCGAAATAAATCATTCTTTAATCCTCAAAATTTTTTAAAAAATCATTCTTTAATCCTCGAAATTTTTCCGGGGTATTACATTATATTCATTTTTATTTTTTTTAATTAGTTTTCGCCGATAAGTATTTAGAAAACTTGATATTTATTTATTTATTTTTAATCAGTTTTCGCCGACGAGTGTTTCGAAAACTTGATAGTCATTTTTCATTTTTTTCATCATTTTTCGTCGACGAATGTTTCGAAGACGTAATATTCATTTTTCTTTTTTTTTAAATAGTTTTCGCCGATGATTGTTTCGAAAACGTGATATTCATTTTTCTTTTTTTAATCATTTTTTGCCGATGAGTGTTTCGAAAACTTGATATTCTTTTTTCTATTTATTAATCAATTTTCGCCGATAAGTGTTTCAAAAACTTGATATTTATTTTTCTTTTTTTAATAAGTTTTCGCTCATGAGAGTTTCGAAAACTTGATATTCATTTTTCTTTTTTTTAATCAGTTTTCACCGATGAATGTTTCAAAAACTTGATATTCTTTTTCTATTTTTAATCAGTTTTCGCCGATGAGTGTTTCGAAAACTGGATATTCATTTTTCTTTTTTTAGTAAGTTTTTGCTGATGAGTGTTTCGAAAACGTCATATTCATTTTTCTTTTTTTTAATCAGTTTTTGCCAATAACTGTTTCGAAAACTTGATATTCATTTTTATTTTTTTAATCAGGTTTTGCCGATGAGTGTTTTCGAAAACATGAAATTCATTTTTCCTTTTTTAATCAGTTTTCGCCGATGAGTGTTATGAAAACTTAATATTCATTTTCCTTTTTTTTAATCAGTTTTCGCCAATGAGTGTTTTGAAAACTTGATATTCATTTTTCTTTTTTTAATCAGCTTTCAACGATGAGTATTTCGAAAACTTGATATCTATTTATTTATTTTTTAATCAGTTTTCGCTGATGAGTGTTTCGAAAACTTGATAGTCATTTTTCGTTTTTTTAATCAGTTTTCGCCGATGAGCGTTTCGAAAACGTAATATTCATTTTTCTTTTTCTTTTTTTAAATAGTTTTCGCCGATGAGTGTTTTGAAAACTTGATATTCAATTTTCTTTTCCTTAATCAGTTTTTGCTGATGAGTCTTTCATAAACGTGATATTCATTTTCTTTATTTAATTAGTTTTCACCGATGAGTGTTTCGAAAATTTGATATTCATTTTTCTTTTTTTAATCATTTTTCGCCGACGACTGTTTCGAAAACTTGATATTCATTTTTCTTTTTTTAATCATTTTTCTCCGATGAGTGTTTCGAAAACTTGATATTCATTTTGCTTTTTTTAATAACTTTCCGCCGATGAGTGTTTCGAAAACTTGATAATCATTTCCTTTTTTAATCAGTTTTCGCCGATGAGTGTTTCGAATACATGATATTCATTTTAATTTTTTTTAATCAATTTTCGTCGATTAGGGTTTCGAAAACATGATATTCATTTTTATTATTTTAGTAAGTTTTCGCTAATTAGTGTTTCGAAAACTTGATATTTATTTTTGTTTTTTTAATCAGTTTTCACCAATGAGTGTTTCGAAAACTTGATATTCATTTTCCTTTTTTAATCAGTTTTCGCCGATGAGTGTTTCGAAAACTTGATATTCATTTTTCTTTTTTTAGTAAGTCTTCGCTGATAAGTGTTTCGAAAACTTGATATTCATTTTTCTTTTTTTAATCAGTTTTTGCCGATGAGTGTTTCGAAAACTTGATACTCATTTTTCTTTTTTTAATCAGTTTTCGCCGATGAGTGTTTTCGAGAACTTGATATTCATTTTTCTTTTTTAATCAGTTTTCGCCGATTAGTGTTCTAAAAACTTGATATTTGTTTTTCTTTTTTTAGTCAATTTTCGCCGATGAGTGTTTCGAAAACGTAATATTCATTTTTCTTTTTTTAAATAGTTTTCGCCGATGAGTGTTTCGAAAACTTGATATTCATTTTTCTTTTCCTTAATCAGTTTTCGCTGATGAGTGTTTCGAAAACGTGAATATCATTTTCTTTATTTAATTAGTTTTCACCAATGAGGGTTTCGAAAATTTGATATTCATTTTTCTTTTTTTAATCGTTTTTCGCCGACGACTGTTTCGAAAACTTGATATTCGTTTTTCTTTTTTTAATCATTTTTCTCCGATGAGTGTTTCGAAAACTTGATATTCATTTTGTTTTTTTTAATAAGTTTCCGCCGATGAGTGTTTCGAAAACTTGATATTCATTTTCCTTTTTTAATCAGTTTTCGCCGATGAGTGTTTCGAATACATGATATTCATTTTAATTTTTTTTAATCAATTTTCGCCGATTAAGGTTTCGAAAACTTGATATTCATTTTTCTTATTTTAGTAAGTTTTCGCTAATGAGTGTTTCGAAAACTTGATATTTATTTTTCTTTTTTTAATCAGTTTTCACCAATGAGTGTTTCGAAAACTTGATATTCATTTTCCTTTTTTAATCAGTTTTCGCCGATGAGTGTTTCGAAAAATTTATATTCATTTTTATTTTTTTTAATCAGTTTTCGTCGATGAGTGTTTCGAAAACTTGATATTCATTTTTCTTTTTTTAGTAAGTTTTCGCTGATAAGTGTTTCGAAAACTTGATATTCATTTTTCTTCTTTTAATCAATTTTTGCCGATGAGTGTTTTGAAAACTTGATATTCATTTTTCTTTTGTTAATCAGTTTTTGCCGATGAGTGTTTTCGAGAACTTGATATTCATTTTTCTTTTTTTAATTAGTTTTCGCCGATTAGTGTTCTGAAAACTTGATATTTGTTTTTCTTTTTTTTTAATCAGTTTTCGCCGATGAGTGTTTTGAAAACTTGATATTCATTTATATTTTTTTAATCAGTTTTTGCCGATGAGTGTTTCGAAAATGTAATATCCGAAATATTTTTTTTTATTTATCATTATAATTTATTTTTCTTTTTGAAAGAAAATTAAATTGGATTAAAGAGTTATTAAAATAAAATGAAGAAAGGAAAAAAATGGAAATTTAAAGTTTCTTTTTTAGGACCTAAAAGAAAAGGGGGATTAAAAGGATGGGGGAAAAGTAGGATTTAACTACATATATATTTTTTTCTTTCCAGCTTATTATTTTATATGGGGCACCAAACCGTGACCCCCATTCAGCCACAACACGCAAATAAAAAAAAAAGAAGAGAAGGAGATGCGCGAGAAACAGAAGCAGACCCAAGAGCTCGAGAAGGAAGAGGGAGGAAGGGAAACGGAGGTGTGTGGCCGGATTCTCGCCGGTGACGGAGCTCTGATGCCGGAGGTGGTGACCGGAACTCCTCTTCACTACCTATTGAGTCTTCCATCTGATTGAAACAAGGTAAGAAGGCCCCAATCTCTCAAAACCCCAATTTCTACAATTTTAGGGATTTTAGGAAATCTTCAATTACTTCTATTTGGGACATTCTAGGGATACATTCGAGCTTAGTAGGTGTTATTGAATGCTTAGTGAGGTTCAGAATCAAATCTAAGTCGTGGGAATTGACCGGTTTGTGGAAATCATGGAAATTGGGTTAGAAATTACCCTAAAATTCGAATTTGCTGGTTTGATGCATGAATAGGCTTAGATTGGAGTAGTATAAGTGTTGTAATTGCTGGAAATATACAAGGGAATGAAGCCCGAGTAATTACCTTAGCAACCGGAACCCAAGACCAACTAAATTGGGTCCAAGGTTTTTCTTATACCCGATTATATTATTTATATATAATTAAAGAGGTAGTGGTTAAGCTTTTACTCGGCAAATAAGGGAAACGGTTGAACGAGTAAGCTAAGGCCTCTTTTGAGCCGTAAATTTATTCCTTTATTAGTTAAATGCTCTTATGGACACATGAAGTGAAGTTTAGATAAATTAGAATCTCTAACCTAAGCTTTTAGAGGTTCTAAATGGCTCGAATGTGTGAAAGTCGAGTATAAGACATTATAGACTTTCAGAAAGGGCAAATAAGACGACGTAACGAACTAAGTATCTAGTTCTTGGAAATGTCTAGAGGGTACATGAGCATTAGCATGACACGTGCATGATAGTTGCTTAGTTACACGTTGCTAAATTGCTTAAATACATGTGTATAGGGCACCACAGAGTTATTGGAGCTTCAGGTACTCCGAGGACTGATCATGAGGGCCAACGAAGTGAGGGGCTCTCCCATCCCTGCCCCACAGGGTTGGATGACTACGTGAATATGTGGTTTGCTCTATTTTATGCAGTTTTATATGAATTATAGTTATTCAAATGAATTTGCGTTACGTGTGTATAGTTAGCAAATATGTAGTGAACATGCAAACTGAATATGTGCTTATCTGTTTAAGCTCATGTGTATATGTGTTAATGTGGTTCATTGAGCCTTATATGTTACCGTGGGTAGGATTGAGTCGGAATCTCATAAGTGAGGGTCCATTAATATTAGAAACCAATTAAATTGAACATCACTGTAAGGATCTTGACCATATGGTATGTCGAGGAAACTGAACTTAGGTTGTCAAGTGTGAATGAGAGTGTTGCATAATCAAAAAGGGGGAAACTAGGCCTAACTAAGAAACAAGTAGAGAAATCAAGTAGTTGTTCATAATGTATTCTTCAAGGTTAAACAGTTTAGTTATGCTCATCTAGGATAGTCCGGGTAGATTGAGTAGGTCATCCTGATCGGATAGACGAGATTATATTGTTAGTAAGCATGCCACATAGTGGCTATTACCTTGGTTATGTTTAACCAAGGTCAGATAAGACGCCGGCTATTGCTCCAAGTGTGACTTGGAGCGAGGAAGTTCCTAGTGTGATCAACTAGGTTCAAATATGAGATTGTCTTCGGGCCAGTATTTCTCTTTGGATAAAGCGGGAGACAAAAATTGAATGCCTACGAGTATAGGTATATGAATATATTTGATACGTTACTTATGAAAATGTATGATATATAATTGTGGATGATTTATGTACGGTGCAATGAGTATGTTAGAAGCATGAACTATGATTATCGTTGTGAATATGATATATTGGCGGACTGATCATATAAAAGAATCGCAATATAATCCGTTTCATGCGCTTGTGGTTGTGATTTGCTCCCTTCCCTCAGCTATAGTGGTACCCGCTACTACGCCAGGGATGGGGGAGCTTCTCACTGAGTCTGTTCAACTCACCCCCTATTTACATGTTTCAGATACAGGTGGTTCAGGTGTCGGGAACGCGTCCACTTCTTCTCAAGGAGGCGGACAGATCTGAAGACCGCACGCTTAGTCCGCGTGGGTAGTTATTTTGGTTATGTAATTATGTCATGATGTATATATATAAATCCTTTTTGGGCGTAGCTTTTGTACATATACAACTGCTGTGTATATATATGTTATACTTGAACTCTAGTATTGTCAGCTTCATACAGCTTATGGATAGGTCTTAGTGTTTGGGAATTAGGCTATGATATTGTATATATCATATATATATATATGACTTCCGCATGTGACTAGGATAGATCACACGCATTGAGGCGTGTGATCAATATGTAAATTATATATATGTGTGGCTGAATATATGTTTGTATGGAAATACGACATTCGCATGTGACTAGGATAGATCGCACACATTAAGGCGTGTGATCAATATGTAAACTGTAACTTCGGAATATTCCATCTTGGGACACGTGGCACTGACGTTATAGAAGCACAGCCCCAGCACCCGCTGGAGACACGTGGCACCACTCATCCATCCATTACGTGGCCCTCGCCCACGTCACCACACGAAGTCTCCCCTCAACCAAACGTGGGATCTCCACAAGCCGCGTGGGACGACCCACGTCCCATGAAGTCGTGGGTCGAGCACGATCTCCCCACACGCCAGTATAAATAGCCCCTCACCCGGGGGGACTAAGCAAGCAATCCAGTCTCAACAGAATCACATACGACCCAAAGGGTTATCATACGTCATCTCCCATATTCCACTCACTCTTGGTACCTAAGCACCCTCAGATATCCCTCACGAGTACGTCCAGCATCTTGATTCCCGTCATTGGCCCCCCGTTCCGGCCAACCTCTGACTGGCTCACCTCTTCCTTGGAGAACACCGCTTACAGGGCTTCGAGCAGTCCTCAAAGACCATAGCTCTCTCCCACTAAGGCAACCTCCCAAAGAGCGGCTCGCCCGCCCGGAGTACCTTAGGCACGTCTTAGCCGCACACGACCCAATACAGGTAACAACCTTGCCTAATGGCTCCGATAGACGTCACCATGACGAACTACGTGGACTTTGATCCCTCCCGAAGGGTACGTAGGCACCTAGGTGCATCACCTAAGGACAAGTCCCCCAAGGTTAAGACCCCTTGCGGTCCTAAATTCACATTACAATTGTCTGAGCCAAAAATGACAGTTACAGTGGCGCCCACCGCAGTCTTATTCAGACCACAATGCCTTGCGCACTCTGCCGCTAAATGGCATTTCTTTTTGGGGGAGTAGGAGTATACACCTAACACTCAGAAGCCTGTACTTGTTTTTGTTTTGATCTTCAATACAGATACAGGACACAATACATCATGACTGACTCGAACGTCCCCGCAACCATGGCTGACGCCAGCGCGAGGAATCGACAGGGAACGATCGAACCGTTCACAACTGAGGCAGGCGGATCAAATGCGACTCAGCCTCAGAGCTCCTCAATAACGCAGGTAGCCGTCACGAAAACCGTGGTCCAAAACCCAACGTCTAGAGAGGAAACTTGCCCTCAACACCCGTATGGCATGCCGCACGTCCCTTGCCCCACAACTGGTGGTCAAGAGATGACAGAGCCAGCAAGGAAGTCACGGGACGCTGAGATCGCCCACCTCGATGCAGAAGTAGCAGCTCTACGCCAACAGCGAGGGGAAGAGGACAGGAACCTCGCCCCAGCAAATGTGAGCACTCAGCTACCCTTAGTGTCACACGGTGCGACAGCAGGGACCTCTAGCGACCCTACCGGCTCGCCCACAATTCAATTTGGGACCTTACTAATAGAGTTCGCACGGTTGTCACTAACGGCGGCACCACCCCCAACGGTGATCCCACCTGGACCAACCATGGTCAACGGACAGGCAGCACGGCCTGTTATGAACTATCCACGACCACCAGTCCCAAACTACCCTCCAGGGTCCTACCTCCATATGCCATGGGCCGCGACCTACAACCCGTGCGCAGCCGCCGGTGCAAATGCCTACCAGTGGCCTGCGATCAATTTCCAGGGAAAGGGGAAACAGCCCTTCACCCAGCAAGTCACGAATGAACATGTTCCCATGGGCTTCAAAATGCCCTTCCACATAGAACCTTATGGTGGAGAAACCAATATGCGGGACCACCTGAATACCTTTAATTCAGCCATGTCGATACTGGGTATGACGGACGGCCAACAGTTTCGGGTCTTCTCATCAACTCTGAAGGAAGCTGCCTTGAGATGGTTCTCCTTGCTGCCCACCAACTCGATCCACAGCTTCGAACAACTGGCTCGGAACTTGCTTACACAGTTCGCCAGTAGCAAAGAGTACCAGAAAAACGAAGACTCCTTCATCGGTTTCCACTAGGAGGAAGGAGAAACCCTGCAAGCCTTCTTGGCCCGCTTCACCAAACTCTCGCTCCAAGTCCGAGGCCTCCAGGACGCCGTCGCCATTTTTGTCATAAAGCAGGGTCTTCGATGCTCACAGTTCTATGGGGAACTGAACAGGTGCCCCGTCTCCACCTTACAGCAACTCATGGACCGTGCGGAATGGTTCATTCAAGAGGAGAACGCTCAGATCGCCAAGGACAAGATGAAGAAGTTCCTGATAAGCAGGGCCGATATGGAAGGAGCAGAGAAGAAGAAAGAAAAGACAAGAACCGAGAACCAAACCCCCAAGGAAAAATGCGGTAGGAAGAGGTCACCTCCTCGACCACGGACGCCTCCCCGAGGACGGTTCACGAGCTACACTCCCCTCAACAGATCTCACATTGGGGTGTTGGAATAAATTTATCATTCTGACATGCTCACATTCCCTCCGTAGGTCAAAAGGCGAAGATCGGGAAGACCGGTGGACAAGTCCAAATACTGCCAATTCCACAAGGATTACGGACATGAAACCAACGAATGCATCCACCTGAGGGATCAGATCGAGGACCTTATCCGGAAGGGAGAACTCGGCTGGTTCATCAAGGAGGAAAGCAGGGCCAATACCGAGCACCCCCGGGAAGCCGATGGCCAAGCGCCTACCCGCGGGGTCATCGACGTCATAGCAGGCGGACTACAGCGAGGGACCTCCTCCCTACCGCAAAACAAGAAGAGGATGGAACGCTCCATACTCGCCTAAGACTATGCTCCAAAGCACAAGAAGAGGAGCGAGACCAAGGGAGACCCCATCACCTTCGACCTCACTAACCTAGAGGGACCAGTCCACGACGACCCCATGGTAGTGACCGCAATTATCACCAACTACGATGTCAAGAGAGTCCTGATCGACCAAGGATCCTCAGCAAACGTTCTCTACTTCGACACCTTCAGAAAACTCGGGTTGAACGTGGCCAGCCTAAGGCCCTTCCCCGGCAAGCTCAAAGGGTTCTCACGAGCCTAGGTTCCAGCAGAAGGAATCATCACTGCCCGAACAACAATGGGCACTTTGCCAAAGGTCGCGAGCCTTGATGTAGACTTCATCATTGTCTCAGCACCGTCAGCATACAATGCAATCCTAGGGCGACTGTCCCTAAACAAACTCAGAGTTGTAGTGTCTACCGCACAGCTCACAATGAAGTTCCCAACACCCCACGGGGTTGGAGAAATCATGGCGGACCAGAAACTGGCGCGAGCATGCTACGCAACTAGCCTAACCAAGACTGCCAAGGTCGCCCGCCTTGGTCCCAAAGAATCACGCGAGGAAGCCCCCGAGGCTAAAGTGTCAGGAGTAAAGAAACCAAAGTTCACCCGCCCGGACCTAACCTCCGCTTAAGACTCCGAACACACTTTGCATTATCACGTTACCTTTAAGTCAAGTCATATGTGTCTCTACTTTGAATTTAGGATTTTCAGCTTGGCCAAGGCTCGCCTGACTTAGGCAATCCGAATGTAAACATTTTGCTTACCTTCAGCCTACCTAAGGCTAGCCCGACTGAGGCTGCACGAATGTATTCATTTTGTTTATTATTAAAAGCATTCCTTTTGAACTAGAGACAAGACTTCAACTCTGCAAAGTACTCGCGTAAGTCCTATCACAGGACGTCGGGCTCGACCGCCCCAAGAAAATGCTAAGCGCCCCCAGGGCCAAGCTAAAATTTCCCCAAATGCGCGGTAACAAGACCCCTTTGGTGCGAAAACCATAAAACAAACGTTCGAAGAACCATGCTAGGAACACGCATACAAACCGTCGTGATCACACGGTGCTCATGCAAAAAAATCTTTTTACTTAGACGTAAAGAGATAACCGCAAAAGAGAAACTGCAAACACACACAACTTTTTAACCCGAAGTGAAAAGGAAAGCAGGAAAAAACTCTTTGCAAAAAATCATTCTCATTAATGCCAAAAATGAGAGGGCGTCCGCCCATTACAAAGGGTAAACACCCTAAAATTTACATAAGCCTAATCTTAGGCATCCCCGAGATCTAGAAAAGTCCCGGCCCTAGCCGGCTCCACATGGTCGACATCTTCCGACGACCCCCGCCTGGTCACCTCAGCCAGCTGCTGAGAAGTAGGTCCAATCCCTGGAGCTCGCCTGCCGATTCGGGACAACACTTGGTGATCCACCAAAAGATCCGTCAATCGACGAAGATAAGCAAGATTCAACGGAGGGTCCATTTCTGTCCAACCGCGAAGCTCACCCTCAAAAAACTCCAAGGAAGGATGCAAGGAAGCCACACACTCCACTGGGAATCTCTCCCCACGGAGACGCTCGAGCTGCTCGGTCGCCAGGAGCATGCCGTACATCCTCTGCGCAGATAGCTTGTCCTGGCGATCGGCGACATTGGCAACTTTTCCCTCAACCGCCAGCCGACCAGAAAGGCTCTCAGCAGCACGAGCCTCCGCGTCCCGCAGGGCCTCACGGAGCGAACGTAGCTCTTGTTGACGCCTCTCAGCGTCATCCCGACGGACGACCAGCTCCTTACAAGTCCTCTCCAACTCTGAGCAAAGGAACGAAACCTCTGCAGGGTGACCAGCTTCGGCCTTAAGACGGGCGACCTCCTCAGTCAAGGACTTAACCTCGCATCCTTGACCCTCACACTCCAGCTTCTTGGCAGACAGTTGCTCCCGCACGTCCGCCAATCGCTTCTGGGAGAGCTCCAGAGCCCGGCTTTTAGAGGCCGCAACACCGAAATACTGATCCCTATCGCGACGAATCTCCTCATTTAAGAAGCGCGCACATACACAACAGAGTCAGGAACAAAAATCTATCACAAAACGAGGAAAAAACCAAGACGAGGGAACTTACTACACGCTTCTCCCACTCAAGACCAGCTTGGTGGAAGTCGGCTAACGCCTCAGCAACCCGGTTGAAGCCTCGAACAGCAATATTCAGGGGCAAAGTATCCAGCCCCCTAACTTCCCTCTCCCGCATCTCCACGGGGAAGCGCGTGCCCAATGCCACCAGCTCAAAAGCCAATCCCCCCTCCGGTGTCCCAAGGGGTACAAAAGGGCCGACAGTCGACCCAAGAACAACATCTCTCGTGGCAGCCGCTTGACTCGCCACTACATTCCCTCCGTCCGTGAGGGCTCTGGCCTCCACGGCCGCATCACCAGACTCCGGAACCTCCACAGCCGCAGGACCTCCCGCCGCAATCTGAGGCGCGGAAGAGTCTCGGGAAGAGTCCTCAACGACCACCCTGGCCCTCTCAGCAGGAGGTTGATTCACCCCTTCAACGGGGCTAAGAACAGGAGGATGGGTAGAAAGAATCACCCTCATAGGTGATTGACGAACGGTGGCAGAAGTGGTAACCGAGGTAGGAACAATTGCAGAAACATGAACAGCATCCCCCGCCGTAGCCTCAGCCTGTGCATCCTCCCGGTTAGTACTCCGCCGTACGACCTGCGGAGACAGTCGCAAATCAACCCCAGCAGGACGCTTCTTGGGACCACCTTCCCTACTTTCGGCTAACTCCGTCGCAGAAGTTCCCCTCCTTTACCCTTCTCGGGGTCCGCTCGTGCCAACCTTCCCGTCTTTCAAATGTTGGACATTTATAGGGCACCCAGAGGTGAATGCAAATGTAAAGTCACAAACTTTCAAACGTTGGACATTTATAGGGCACCCAGAGGTGAATGCAAATGTAAAGTCACAAACTTTCAAACGTTGGACATTTATAGGGCACCCAGAGGCGCGACGATTCAAAATCTTCGACCCCTCGAATCCCGCAACGGAGAAAACCCCTTATCCTCTACAATCAAACCCAGTTGCAACCGCTCACTTCAACCGCACACGTGGAAAGAAGCAACGGACGGGATGCACAGCCAGGGCAAAGGAGACGTAAAGACCAAAAAGCCCCCGAGAACCCAAGAGTCGCCTCGAGACACTTGAGGGCTTTTTCGCAAAACTCTCCACCCAGGCTAATGATGGCTACCCTCGGAAACGAACCCGTATTCAATGAGGGAGAAACGGCGGCAAAACGCTTTAATGACAGAAGCACCCGTTCAAGCTCTGAAGCGTGGCACCTGCAACAAAGCCCGCTCCATCAACAAATAGCCCTCAGCAAGGAAACTATCGTCAGCCACTAACCACGGACGAACATGGCCAGAGGAGAGCTCTTCGAAAAATGACCAAAGCAGCCCCTGACTTTTGGATTTCCCTTACTAGCCCTTGAAGGGTATTTTGGGAAATGCCCCTCTAAGCAATGATGACTCCACCTCGGTAAGTCGCGTACTTCTTACAGAGATGGCTCAGAAACTTGCTGAGGAAGCCAAGCGACCAGCCACCCAAAACGAGACGCGTGTCCTCTCCAAGACACCTCCTTTTCTACGGAGCGATGTGAGAGAGCCAACTTCGTGAGTCGGACAGCCAGCTCCCATACCCGCGACTCCAAGCAGACGAGCTATTCCATGAATAGAGGCAGCGAAAATTCCCAAGTGTCTTACAAGCAAAGGAACTTAAGTCCACGGGCATCCGACACCCGTAGACTTGGGGGACTTATGTAACTATAGAATATTCTACCTTGGGACACGTGGCACTAACGTTCTAGAAGCACGGCCCCAGCACCCGCTGGAGACATGTGGTACCACTCATCCATCCATTACATGGCCCTCGCCCACGTCACCACACGGAGTCTCCCCTCAACCAGACGTGGGATCTCCACAAGCCGCGTGGGACGACCCACTCCCCACGAAGTCGTGGGTCGAGCACGATCTCCCCACACGCCAGTATAAATACTCCCTCACCCGGGGGACTAAGCAAGCAATCCAGTCTCAGCAGAATCACATACGACCCAAAGGGTTATCATACATCATCTCCGATATTCCACTCACTCCCAGTATCTGAGCACCCTCAGATATCCCTCACGAGTACGTCCAGCATCTTAAGCCCCGTCATTGGCCCCCCGTTCCGGCCAACCTCCGACTGGCTCACCTCCTCCTTGGAGGACACCGCTTACAGGGCTTCCAACAGCCCTTAGAGACCATAGCTCTCTCCCTCTAAGGCAACCTTCCAAAGAGCGGCTCGCCCGCCCAGAGTACCTTAGGCACGTCTTAGCCGCACACGGCCCAATACAGGTAACAACCTTGCCTAACGGCTCCGATAGACGTCACCATGACGAACTACGTGGACTTTGATCCCTTTCGAAGGGTACGTAGGCACCTAGGTGCATCACCTAAGGATAAGTCCCCCAAGGTTAAGACCCCTTGCGGTCCTAAATTCACATTACAATTGTCTGAGCCAAAAATGACAGTTACATAAACTATATGTATGTGTGTGGTTGAATATATGTATGAATGGATACAGGACTTCTGCATGTGATTACGATAGATCACCCGCACTGAAGCGCGTGATTAATATGTAAACTATATGTACGTGTGAGTGAATATGTGTATATATATATAGACTGAAGCGGTGCTGAGCGAATCGTAGATTACAACCTTATTAGGCCACCAGAAATGGATGGCCACGTATATAATGTATATTAATTGTATTAGAAAATGGTAGATATGAATAGGTATAAATGTTAATCAGGGATTAGAGGCTTACGGGACAGGAGAAATCCTACCTCCCGTGCCGGTCACGGACTTCCGAAACGGGGTCGTGACAGAAAACATGATATTCAATTTTCTTTATTTAATTAGTTTTTACCGATGAGAGTTTCCAAAACTTGATATTCATTTTTCTTTTTTTAAACATTTTTTGTCGATGAGTGTTTGGAAAACTTAATATTCATTTTTTCTTTTTTTAATCACTTTTTGCCGATTAGTGTTCCGAAAACTTGATATTCATTTTTCTTTTTTTAATCAGTTTTCGCCGATGAGTATTTCGAAAACTTGATATTCATTTTCCTTTTTTAATCAGTTTTCGCTGATGACTGTTTCGAAAACTTTATATTCATTTTTATTTTTTTAAACAGTTTTCGTCGATGAGTGTTTCGAAAACTTGATATTCAATTTTCTTTTTTTAGAAAGTTTTCGCTAATGAGTGTTTCGAAAACTTGATATTCATTTTTCTTTTTTTAATCACTTTTCACCGATGAGTGTTTCGAAACCTTGATATTCATTTTTCTTTTTTTAATCATTTTTCGCCGATGAGTGTTTCGAAAACTTTATATTCTTTTTTCTTGTTTTAATCAATTTTCGCCGATTAGTGTTTCGAAAACTTGATATTCATTTTTCTTTTTTTAATCAGTTTTCGTCGAAGAGTGTTTCAAAAACTTGATATTCATTTTTCTTTTTTTAGTAAGTTTTCGCTAATGAGTGTTTCGAAAACTTGATATTCATTTTTCTTTCATTAATCATTTTTCACCGATGAGTGTTTCGAAAACTTGATATTCATTTTTCTTTTTTAATCAGTTTTCGCCATTGAGTGTTTCGAAAACTTGATATTCATTTTCCTTTTTTAATCAGTTTTCGCCGATGAGTGTTTCGAAAACTTTATATTCATTTTTGGTTTTTTAATCAGTTTTCGCCGATTAGTATTTTGAAACCTTGATATTCATTTTTCTTTTTTTAATCAATTTTCGCCGATGAGTGTTTCTAAAACTTGATATTCATTTAATTTTTTTAGTAAGTTTTCGCTAATGACTGTTTCTAAAACGTGATATTCATTTTTATTTATTTAATTAGTTTTCACCGACGAGTGTTTCGAAAACTTGATATTCATTTTTCTTTTTTTAATAAGTTTTTACCGATTAGCGTTTCGAAAACATGATATTCATTTTTGTTTTTTAATAAGTTTTCGCTTATGAGTGTTTCGAAAACTCTATATTCATTTTTCTTTTTTTAATCAGTTTTCACCGATGAGTATTTCGAAAACTTAATATTCATTTTTCTTTTTTTATTCATTTTTCGCTGATAAGTGTTTTGAAAACTTGATATTCATTTTTCTTTTTTTAATCAGTTTTCACCGATTAGTATTTCGAAAACTTGATATTCATTTTTATTTTTTTTAATCAGTTTTCGTCGATGAGTGTTTCGAAAACTTGATATTCATTTTTCTTTTTTTAGTAAGTTTTCGCAAATGAGTGTTTCGAAAACTTGATATCATTTTTCTTTTTTTAATCATTTTTCGCCGATGAGTGTTTCGAAAACTTGATATTCTTTTTTCTTTTTTTAGTAAGTTTTCGCTAATGAGTATTTCGAAAACTTGATATTCATTTTTCTTTCTTTAATCATTTTTCACCGATGAGTGTTTTGAAAACTTGATATTCATTTTTCTTTCTTTAATCAGTTCTCGCCGTTGAGTGTTTCGAAAACTTGATTTTCATTTTCCTTTTTTAATCAGTTTTCGTCGATGAGTGTTTCGAAAACTTTATATTCATTTTTGTTTTTTTAATCAGTTTTCGCCGATTAGTATTTTCAAACCTTGATATTCATTTTTCTTTTTTTAATCAATTTTTGCCGATGAGTGTTTTGAAAAGTTGATATTCATTTTAATTTTTTTAGTAAGTTTTCGCTAATGACTGTTTCTAAAACGTGATATTCATTTTTCTTTATTTAATTAGTTTTCACCGATGAGTGTTTCGAAAACTTGATATTCATTTTTCTTTTTTTAATAAGTTTTCGCTCGTGAGTGTTTCGAAAACTCTATATTCATTTTTCTTTTTTTAATCAGTTTTCACCGATGAGTGTTTCGAAAACTTAATATTCATTTTTCTTTTTTAAATCATTTTTTTGCCGATGAGTGTTTCGAAAACTTGACATTCATTTTTCTTTTTTAATCAGTTTTCACCGATTAGTATTTCGAAAACTTGATATTCATTTTTATTTTTTTTAATCAGTTTTCATCGATGAGTGTTTCGAAAACTTGATATTCATTTTTCTTTTTTTAGTAAGTTTTCGCAAATGAGTGTTTCGAAAACTTGATATCATTTTTCTTTTTTTAATCATTATTCGCAGATGAGTGTTTTGAAAACTTTATGTTCTTTTTTCTTGTTTTAATCAGTTTTCGCCGATTTGTGTTTCGAAAACTTGATATTCATTTTTTCTTTTTTTAATCAGTTTTCGCCGATGAGTATTTCAAAAACTTGATATTCTTTTTTCTTTTTTTAGTAAGTTTTCGCTAATGAGTGTTTCGAAAACTTGATATTCATTTTTCTTTCCTTAATCATTTTTCACCGATGAGTGTTTCGAAAACTTGATATTCATTTTTCTTTTTTAATCAGTTCTCGCCGTTGAGTGTTTCGAAAACTTGATTTTCATTTTCCTTTTTTAATCAGTTTTCGTCGATGAGTGTTTCGAAAACTTTATATTCATTTTTGTTTTTTTAATCAGTTTTCGCTGATTAGTATTTTCAAACCTTGATATTCATTTTTCTTTTTTTAATCAGTTTTTGCCGATGAGTGTTTTGAAAAGTTGATATTCATTTTAATTTTTTTAGTAAGTTTTCGCTAATGACTGTTTCTAAAACGTTATATTCATTTTTCTTTATTTAATTAGTTTTCACCGATGAGTGTTTCGAAAACTTGATATTCATTTTTCTTTTTTTAATAAGTTTTTATCGATTAGCGTTTCGAAAACTTGATATTCAGTTTTCTTTTTTTAATAAGTTTTCGCTCATGAGTGTTTCGAAAACTCTATATTCATTTTTCTTTTTTTAATCAGTTTTCACTGATGAGTGTTTCGAAAACTTAATATTCATTTTTCTTTTTTTAATCATTTTTTTGCCGATGAGTGTTTCGAAAACTTGATATTCATTTTCCTTTTTTAATCAGTTTTCGTCGATGAGTGTTTCGAAAACTTTATATTGATTTTTGTTTTTTTAATCAGTTTTTGCCGATTAGTATTTTGAAACCTTGATATTCATTTTTCTTTTTTTAATCAGTTTTCGCCGATGAGTGTTTCGAAAAGTTGACATTCATTTTAATTTTTTTAGTAAGTTTTCGCTAATGACTGTTTCTAAAACGTGATATTCATTTTTCTTTATTTAATTAGTTTTCACCGATGAGTGTTTCGAAAACTTGATATTCATTTTTCTTTTTTTAATAAGTTTTTACCGATTAGCGTTTCGAAAACTTGATATTTATTTTTCTTTTTTTAATAAGTTTTCGCTCATGTGTGTTTCGAAAACTCTATAGTCATTTTTCTTTTTTTAATCAGTTTTCACCGATGAGTGTTTCGAAAACTTAATATTCATTTTTCTTTTTTAATCATTTTTCGCCGATGAGTGTTTTGAAAACTTGATATTCATTTTTCTTTTTTAATCAGTTTTCACCGATTAGTATTTCGAAAACTTGATATTCATTTTTATTTTTTTTAATCAGTTTTCGTCGATGAGTGTTTCGAAAACTTGATATTCATTTTTCTTTTTTTAGTAAGTTTTCGCAAATGAGTGTTTCGAAAACTTGATATCATTTTTCTTTTTTTAATCAATTTTCGCCGATGAGTGTTTCGAAAACTTTATATTCTTTTTTCTTGTTTTAATCAGTTTTCGCCGATTAGTTTTTCGAAAACTTGATATTCTTTTTTCTTTTTTTAATCAGTATTCACCGATTAGCGTTTCAAAAACTTGATATTCATTTTTCTTTTTTAGTAAGTTTTCGCTAATGAGTGTTTCGAAAACATGGTATTCAGTTTTCTTTGTTTAATCATTTTTCACCGATAAGTGTTTCGAAAACTTGATATTCATTTTTCTTTCTTTAATCATTTTTCGCCGATGAGTGTTTCGAAAACTGGATATTCATTTTTCTTTTTTAATCAGTTTTCGCCGTTGAGTGTTTCAAAAAATTGATATTCAGTTTCCTTTTTTAATCAGTTTTCGCCGATGAGTGTTTCAAAAAGTTGATATTCATTTTTATTTTTTTAGTAAGTTTTCGCTAATGACTATTTCGAAAACGTGATATTCATTTTTCTTTATTTAATTAGTTTTCACCGATTACTATTTCGAAAACTTGATATTCATTTTTCTTTTTTTAATAAGTTTTCGCTCATGAGTGTTTCGAAAACTCAATATTCATTTTTCTTTTTTTAATCAGTTTTCATCGATGAGTGTTTCGGAAACTTGATATTCATTTTTCTTTTTTTAGTCATTTTTCGCTGAGTGTTTCGAAAACTTGATATTGATTTTTCTTCTTTTAATCATTTTTCGCTGATGAGTGTTTCGAAAACTTGATATTCATTTTTCTTTTTTTAATCAGTTTTCGTCAATGAGTGTTTCGAAAACTTGATATTTATATTTCTTTTTTTAGTAAGTTTTCGTTAATGAGTGTTTCGAAAACTTGATATTCATTTTTCTTTTTTAATCACTTTTCACCGATGAGTGTTTCGAAAACTTGATATTCTTTTTTCTTTTTTAATCATTTTTCGTCGATGAGTGTTTCGAAAACTTGATATTCATTTTTCTTTTTATAATCATTTTTCGCTCATGAGTGTTTCGAAAACTCTATATTCATTTTTCTTTTTTTAATCAGTTTTCATCGATGAGTGTTTCGAAAACTTGATATTCATTTTTCTATTTTTAATCATTTTTCGCTGATGAGTGTTTCGAAAATTTGATATTCATTTTTCTTCTTTTAATCATTTTTCGCTGATGAGTGTTTCGAAAACTTGATATTCATTTTTCTTTTTTTAATCAGTTTTTGTCGATGAGTGTTTCGAAAACTTGATATTCATTTTTCTTTTTTTAGTAAGTTTTCGTTAATGAGTGTTTCGAAAACTTGATATTCATTTTTCTTTTTTAATCACTTTTCACCGATGAGTGTTTCGAAAACTTGATATTCATTTTTCTTTTTTTAATCATTTTTCGTCGATGAGTGTTTCGAAAACTTTATATTCTTTTTTCTTGTTTTAATCAGTTTTCGCCAATTAGTATTTCGAAAACTTGATATTCATTTTTCTTTTTTTAATTAGTTTTCGCCGATGAGTGTTTACAAAACTTGATATTCATTTTTATTTTTTTAGTACGTTTTCTCTAATGAGTGTTTCGAAAACGTGATTTTCATTTTTTTATTTAATTAGTTTTCACCGATGAGTGTTTCGAAAACTTGATATTCATTTTTCGTTTTTTAATGATTTTTCATAGATGAGTGTTTCGAAAACTTGATATTCATTTTTCATTTTTAAATCAGTTTTCGCCGATGAGTGTTTCGAAAACTTGATATTCATTTTTCTTTTTTTAATCAGTTTTCGCCGATGAGTGTTTCGAAAACTTGATATTCATTTTTATTTTTTTAATCTGTTTTCGCCGATGAGTGTTTCGAAAAATTGATATTCATTTTCCTTTTTTAATCAGTTTTCGCCGATGAGTGTTTCGAAAACTTTATATTCATATTTTTTAATCAGTTTTCCCCGATTAGTGTTATGAAAATTTGATATTCATTTTTCTTTTTTTAATCAGTTTTCGTCGATGAGTGTTTCGAAAACTTGATATTCATTTTTCTTTTTTTAGTAAGTTTTCGTTAATGAGTATTTCGAAAACGTGATATTCATTTTTCTTTACTTAATTAGTTTTCACCGATTAGTGTTTCGAAAACGTGATATTTCATTTTTCTTTATTTAATTTGTAATATCTGAGATAATTATTTTAGTTATTATCATTATTGGTAATTTATTTTTCTTTGTGAAAGAAAAATAAATTGGATTAAAAAGGTTGAAATAAAAATGAAGAGAGAAGAAATAGAAAATTAAAATTTTACCTATTTTCAAAAAAAAAGGACCTAAAAGAAATGGGGATCCAAAAGGAAGGGGCAAAATGTGGGATTTAACAACTTAAATTTTTTTTCCAGCTTAGTATATTTTATAGGGGCCAAACCGTGACCCCCATTCAGCCACTCTCTAAAACAGAAAAAAAAAGAAAGAAAAAAGAAGCAAGCAGACGCACGAACCCAAGACGCAGCGAGAAGGAGGAGAAGCAAGGAGACGATGCTAGACCGGCCGGAAACGCGCCGGTGAGACCACTCTGGCGCCGGAGAAGGTGACCAGAATCCTTCTACCACCTCCACCAAGCCTTCTATCCAATTAGAATAAGGTAAGAAAGCCCCAAATTGGCTTGACAAAGTTGCCTTTTTGGGTCACGTGGTATCATCAGAGGGAATCCACGTTGATCCAAGTAAGGTAGAAGCGGTGAAGAATTGGTCCCAGCCTACCTCAGTTACTGAAATTCGTAGTTTCTTGGGCTTGGCTGGATACTATAGGAGATTTGTGCAGGACTTCTCTAAAGTTGCCACACCCATGACTAAGTTAACTCAGAAGGGGGTGAAGTTCATATGGGATGATAAGCGTGAGCAGAGTTTTCAGAAGTTGAAAGATAGTCTCACTACCGCTCCGGTGTTGGCATTACCTAAAGGCACAGGAGGGTATGTGGTATACTGTGACGCGTCGATGATCAGGTTAGGGTGTGTATTGATGCAGCACGGCAAGGTGATTGCGTATGCATCGCGACAACTGAGGAAACACGAGACGAATTACCCGACTCACGACCTCGAGATGGCCGCTGTAGTATTTACTTTGAAAATATGGAGACATTACCTATATGGTGAGACATGTGAAATTTATACAGACCACAAGAGTCTCAAATATATTTTCGAGCAGAAAGACTTGAACTTGAGACAACGTCGATGGTTAGAGTTGTTGACGGACTACGACTGCACGATCTTGTATCATCCAGGGAAGGCTAATGTGGTAGCCGATGCTCTGAGCCGGAAATCCATGGGTAGTCTTGCTCATATAAGTGAAGAAAGAAGACCGTTGATTAAAGAACTGCACGAGCTAGAACAAACGGGAAATCAGTTTGAGATTAGGAGTTCTAACTCACTTTTAGCTCATTTTCAAGCTAAGTCCTCTTTGGTAGAAGAGGTGAAGTCTAGACAGGATGAAGATACCGACCTCAAGCAAATCAGGTATATTGTAACTAAAGAGAAGGGGGATGATCTCCGATTTTCTATTGATGATTTCGGAGTACTTCGGTTGGAGGGACGGTTGTGTGTTCCTATGGTTGATAACTTAAAAGAAAGAATTCTTGAAGAAGCACACCAGACCGCTTATACAATCCATCCGGGAGCAAATAAAATGTATCATGATCTGAAGCAGTTGTATTGGTGGAATGACATGAAGAAGGATGTTGCAAACTATGTAGCCAGGTGTCTAGTGTGTCAGCAAGTCAAGGCTGAACACCAGAAGCCCGCTGGAACATTAAAACAGATAGAAATACCTGAGTGGAAATGGGAGAGGATAACGGTGGATTTTGTAACAGGGTTGCCAAGATCACAACGTGGATTCGATTCGTTTTGGGTAATAGTGGATCGCATGACTAAGTCTGTGCACTTCCTACCAGTTAAGACCACTTACGGAGTGAGTCAATATGCGCAGCTTTACCTATCAGAAATCGTTAGATTGCACGGTGTGCCAGTGTCCATAATATCCGATAGAGGGCCACAGTTCACTTCTAGGTTTTGGAAGTCATTGCAGGAAGTGTTGGGAACGAGAGTTGATTTGAGTACTGCGTTCCACCCAAAGACTGACGGGCAATCAGAGAGAACCATTCAGATTCTTGAAGACATGCTTCGGGCGTGTATTATGGATTTCGGCGGAAGTTGGGAAAGGTATTTACCTTTGGCTGAGTTTGCATACAATAACAGTTATCAAGCGAGTATCCAAATGGCACCTTTCGAGGCTCTGCACGGTCGTACGTGCAGATCCCCGATTGGATGGTTCGAGGTTGGGGAAGCTAGCTTAATCGGCCCAGAATTGTTACAAGATGCCTTGCAAAAGGTGAAGTGTATAAGAGAGAGATTGTTAACGGCTTAGAGAAGGCAAAAGTCCTATGCAGACAATCGGAGAAGAGAATTAGAATTTGTCGTTGGTGAACAGGTGTTTCTGAGAATATCGCCGATGAGAGGTGTGATGCGGTTCGGTAAAAAGGGGAAATTAAGTCCTTGGTACATTGGACCGTTTGAAATCCTGGAACGAATTGGGAATGTGGCGTATCGGTTGGAATTGCCTACGGAATTGGAGGGCGTGCATCCTGTTTTTCATGTATCGATGCTTCGGAAATATCTTCCAAACCCCTTGCACGTGATTCAATCGCAAGACGTGCAACTAACCGAAAACCTGACATATGAAGAGGAACCAGTGGAAATCCTAGATCGGCAGTTGAAGAAACTCATAATGAAAGAGATTCCATTGATTAAAGTTCTGTGGAGAAATCACTCGACCGAAGAAGCTACATGGGATGTCGAGGGTTAAATGCGCAGGACGTATCCTCATCTATTTCAAGACTAAGGTTAGTATATTGTTTGAAATTCTGGGACCGAATTTCTTAAGGGGGGAAGATTGTAATATCTGAGATAATTATTTTAGTTATTATCATTATTGGTAATTTATTTTTCTTTGTGAAAGAAAAATAAATTGGATTATAAAGGTTTAAATAAAAATGAAGAAGAGAGAAGAAATAGGAAATTAAAATTTTACCTATTTTCAAAAAAAAAGGGACCTAAAAGAAATGGGGATTCAAAAGGAAGGGGCAAAAAGTGGGATTTAAGAACATAAATTTTTTTCCAGCTTAGTATACTTTATGGGGGCCAAACCGTGACCCCCATTCAGCCAGTCTCTAAAACAGGAAAAAAAAAAGCAAGCAAACGCACGAACCCGAGACGCAGCGAGAAGGAGGAGAAGCAACGAGACGGTGCTGGACTGACCGGAAACGCGCCGGTGAGACCACTGCGGCGCCGGAGAAGGTGACCGGAATATAATTACCTGAATAAGTTTGCGTTACGTGTGTGGTTAGTAAGTAAACAGTAAACATGTGAACTGTATTTGTGCTTATATGTGTAGACTTAAGTGTATACGTGTTATTGTGGCTCACTGAGCCTTATATGTTACCGTGGGTAGGATTGAGTCGTAATTTCATATGTGAGAGTTCAGTAACACTAGAAACCAATCGCATTGATCGTCACTGTAAAGATCTTGTTCGTATGGTATGTTGAGGAAACTGAACATAGGTTGTTAAGTGTGAGTGAGAGTGTTGCATAATCAAAAAGGGGAAACTAGGCCTAAGTAATAAACACGTATAATATTCAATTAGTTATTCATAGAGCGTCCTTCAAGTCTAAACATGTTAGTGAGCTTGTTTAGGTTAGTCCAGGTAGATCGAGTCGGTCATCTTGGTCGGACAGACGGAATTATGTCGTCAGTAAGCATGCCACATAGTGGCCATTACCTTGGTTCAACCGAGGTCAGACAAGTTGCCGGCTATTACTTTAAGCGTGCTTGGAGTCAGAAAGTTCCTAGTGTGATCAACTAGGTTCAAACATAAGATTTTCTTCGGGCCAGTATTTCTCTTAGCATAATGCGGGAGACAAAAAGTGAATGCCTACAAGTATAAGTGTGTGTTATCTATGGAAACACATGATATATATATTTGTGATTGATTTACATGCAGAGTAATAATTATGTTAGAAGCATGAATTAGGGTAATTAATGTGAATATGATATATTGACTGCCTGATCATATTAAAGGTCGCAATATAATCAGTTTCATGCGCATGTGGTTGTGGTTGCTCCCCTCCCCCAGCTGTAATGGTACCCGCTGCTACGCCAGGGATGGGGGAGCTCCTCACTGAGTCTGTTCGACTCATCCCCCCTTACTTACATGTTTCTGATACAGGAGGTTTAGGTGTCGGGAACGCGTCGACTTCTTCTCAAGGAGGCGGACAACTCTGAAGACCGCACGCTTTGTCCGCATGGGTAGCGTATTTTGGGTTATGTAATTAAGTCTTTATGTATATATATGAATCCTTTTTTGGTGTAGCTTTTGTACATATACAACTGCTGTATATATATATGTCCTACTCTAGTTTTGTTGGCTTCATACAGATTAAAGTTAGGTCTTGGTGTTTGGGAATTAGGCTATGTTATTGTATATATCATGTATATATCTATATGACCTCCGCATGTGACTAGGATAGATCACACGCATTGAGGCGTGTGAACAATATGTAAATTATATATGTGTGTGGCTGAATATTGTTTGTTTGGAAATATGGCTTCCGCATGTGACTAGGATAGATCGCACGCATTGAGGCTTATGATCAATATGTAAACTACATGCATGTGTGTGACTGAATATATGTTTGACTGGATACAGGACTTTTGCATGTGAATAGGATAGATCACCCGCACTGAAGTGCGTGATCAATATGTAAACTATATGTATGTGTGAGTGAATATGTGTATATATATAGACTAAAGCGGTGTTGAGCGAGCCGTGGAATGCACGCTACTTAGGTCACCGAACATGGATGGCCATACATATTATATTTTGTTTGTATTAGAAATGGGTAGTTAAGAACATATGAAAATGTTATTCAGCGATTAGAGGCTTACGGGATACGAGAAATCCTACCTCCTGTACCGGTCACTTGATATTCATTTTTCTTTTTTTAATCATTTTTCACTGATGAGTGTTTCGAAAACTTGATATTCATTTTCCTTTTTTAATCAGTTTTCGCCGATGAGTGTTTCGAAAACTTGATATTCATTTTTCTTTTTTTAATCAGTTTTCCCCGATGAGTGTTTCGAAAACTTGATATTCATTTTTCTTTTTTGAATCTGTTTTCGCCGATAAGTGTTTCGAAAACTTGATATTCATTTTTCTTTTTTGATTAGTTTTGGTCGATGAGTGTTTCGAAAACTTGATATTCATTTTTCTTTTTTTAATCAGTTTTCGGCGATGAGTGTTTCGAAAACTTGATATTTATTTTTCTTTTTTAATCAGTTTTCGCCGATGAGTGTTTCGAATACTTTATATTTATTTTTCCTTTTTCAATCAGTTTTCGCCGATTAGTGTTCTGAAAACTTGATATTCATTTTTCTTTTTTTAGTAAGTTTTCGCTAATTAGTGTTTCGAAAACGTGATATTCATTTTTCTTTATTTAATTAGTTTTCACCGATGAGTGTTTCAAAAACTTGATATTCATTTTTCTTTTTTTAATCATTTTTCGACGATGATTGTTTCGAAAACTTGATATTCATTTTTCTTTTTTTAATCAGTTTTCGCTGATGAGTGTTTCGAAAACTTTATATTTATTTTCCTTTTTTATCAGTTTTCGCCGACGATTGTTTCGAATACATGATATTCATTTTTATTTTTTTAATCAGTTTTCGTCAATGAGGGTTTCGAAAACTTGATATTCATTTAAAGTTTTTTGGTAAGTTTTCGCTAATAAGTGTTTCGAAAATTTTATATTTATTTATTTTTAATCAGTTTTCACTGATGAGTGTTTCGAAAACTTGATATTCATTTTCCTTTTTTAATTAGTTTTTGCCGATGAGTGTTTCAAAAACTTTAAATTCATTTTAATTTTTTTAATCAGTTTTCGTCGATGAGTTTTTCGAAAACTTGATATTCATTTTTCTTTTTTTATTAAGTTTTCGCTGATGAGTCTTTCAAAAACATGATATTCATTTTTCTTTTTTTTTATAAGTTTTTGCCATTAAGTGTTTCGAAAACTTGATATTCATTTTTCTTTTTTTAATCAGTTTTCGCCGATGAGTGTTTTCGAAAACTTGATATTCATTTTTCTTTATTTAATCAGTTTTCGCCGATTAGTGTTCTGAAAACTTGATATTCATTTTTCTTTTTTGAATCAGTTTTCGCCGATAAGTGTTTCGAAAACTTGATATTCATTTTCCTTGTTTAATTAGTTTTCGTCGATAAGTGTTTCGAAAACTTGATATTCATTTTTCTTTTTTTAATCAATTTTCGCCGATGAGTGTTTCGAAAACTTGATTTTCATTTTTCTTTTTTTAATCAATTTTCGCCGATGAGTGTTTTGAAAACTTGATATTCATTTTTCTTTTTTGAATCAGTTTTCGCCGATAAGTGTTTCGAAAACTTGATATTCATTTTCCTTTTTTAATCAGTTTTCGCCGATTTGTGTTTTGAAAACTTGATATTTGTAATACCCGAGAATATTTAATTAACATCGTTGGTTTAATTTAATTAATTTATTTATTTAAAGTTGGAAATGGATAGAAGCACACACTATCCTACTACTTATATTTTTTTTAATATAAATTAAAGTAAATCCTAATTATTTTTTTAGATATATATTTATTTTTCTTAATTATTATTATATCAGATGTGTTTTTTTTATGTGATGTATGTATGTGATATGTATATATATTAGTTAATTATATATATATGTATTATATAAGTAAAAGAAAAGGGATAAAAGAGAAAAGAGGAAAAAGTGATCAGACCATCGAGAAAGAGGGGAAGAAAGAAACGGGAAAGCTACGGAGGGAGAGAGGTGAGCTGGATGTCGTTTTCTGCACGAAGGAAGCAAGGAGGACGCACGGGCTGAGCAACGGGAGACGGAGGTGGCCGGAGTCGCCGTCCACCGGAGCCGGTCACCGTCTTTGTGGCTGGAGGAGAGTTCGGGCTAGAGAGAGAAACAAGAGGAAGAGAGCTCTCTCGCAGAAAACGCCATCTCTTCACCGGGGAAGGTAGCTGGGAGCCTCCTCTACTCCATATCGTCCTTCTAACCGGTTGAATCGAGGTGAGAAGTCCCGAAACTCTCAAACCCCAATTTTATCAATTTTAGGGATTTTTGGAAAGACCCTAATTGATTCAATCTGAGTATTCTGGGTCCTAAATTGAAGTATTTGCATGTTAGGAAGTGAGTTGGAAGCTTAGGAACCGGAACCAAATTGATGGAATTTATCTGGGTTGAAAAAAGTGTAGGAAAATGTGGTTCTTAAAGTTTAAGGGTGTTGTGGACTGATTGGGGGTGCATTAATAGGTGGAAATTGTGATTTTATAATTGTTAAAATTATTGGAATGTACGAGGGATTAAAACCCGAGTAATTCCTGTCTCACCCGGAACCCGGTTCGGGGAAAAAGAGACAATTTTCTAATTTTACGCGTATCCAGATGTGTGTATTCATGTATAGGTAAAGTGTTCAAGGTTATTTTGGTAAATGGAAATTTTGGACAAGTAGAATTTATGACTCTCTTGAGCCATAAATTCAAGACTTGGGTAATGGGAATTTCATATGGATATATAGAGGTGGAATTGGGGTAATTTGGCATTCCCAAATCAAGGCTTCCGAATAGTGTGATTAAGCAAGGGTTTAATACGAATAGAAGCATGATAGGTGTTCTGGAAACTAGTTCAGGGCATTCCAAGCCAACAACTAGTCTATGGAATTAATTAGAGAGAACATGAGCATTAGCGTTACATGTACACGATAGTGGTTGAATTCCAAGTTGCTAAATCTCTCAAAATATATGTGTATAGGGCACAATACAGTGAGCGGACCTTCGGGCACACCGAGAGCCGATCCGAGGGGCCAACCAGGTGAGGGGCTTTCCCATCCTTGTCCTATAGGGTTGACTGCGGATATGGATTTATGGTTTGTCTTCTTGCCTATTTGTAGGAATTACATGTTAGACAACATGCTATTGTTGTTCCTAAATTACAGTACATGTGAAAACGTGCTATATGTGTGTATGTGAATTGTAAAAGCGATGGTGGCTCAAGGAGCCTTATATGAAAAGAAGGTTCTCGGGACCTATACAAGATCGGGGGTAGGATCGAGTCAATTTTATTTGGGAAAGTCTTGTGGTACTAGAAACCAACCTTATTGATTATTATCTGAAAATTGTGGTGGTGTATGTAAACTCTGAAAGAAAAGGAACATAGGGGACCTTGTTTTAAACCGAGGGATTCCGGATTAGGAAAACCACTTGGAAATTTAGAATTTCCTAAGAAGAAGTAAAATAAATAAGTAGTGGTCCATAGGGGTCATTTATGGTACAACGCGGGAACCGAGTCTATCACGGGTGGTCCGGGTAGATCGAGTCTGTTAGCTTGAGTCAAACCCTCAGGAATACAAAGTATATGAGTACACCACATTGTGGCTATTGCCTTGGGTAAACCGAGGTCAGATGAGTCGCCGGCTATGCTCCAAGTGAAGTCTTGGGGTCAGATTATTGTTCCAAGTATAGTCTTGGGACCAGGGGTTCCTAGAATGATCAACTAGGTTCCTATATCGCTCACGTGAGATATTTGGCTTCGGGCCAGATTCTCTCCTAACGGAGATATGCCTTCGGGCCAGTTTATGATTACGGTTATTTGAACATGGATATCCACATGAAGTTGTATGTTAAACTATGGTATGATGTATGTGTGAATTTAAATGTATGTAGAACCATGCTTTAAATTCTTTATTGTGAATATGACATATGCTAATTGCCTGACCACCTAATATATGGAAATTCAAAATCCGTTATATGCGTATGTGTTTGTGATTGACTCCTCTCCCCAGTTGTAGTGGTACCCGCTACTACACCAGGGATGGGAAAGCCTCTCACTGAGTCCGTTTGACTCACCCCAATGTTAAATGTTACAGACACAGGTGGTATAGGCATCGGGAGCGCTTCCACTTCATCTCAGGGAGGCGGACAGACTTAGAGACCGCACGCATTGTTCGCGTGGGTAGTATTGATATATGTATTTTGTCAGGATGTATATGTATATGATTCTTTTGGATATAGCATTGTTTTGTACAGCTGCTATATACATATATGTATATGTCACACTCTAGAACTGTCGGCTTCATACAGGTTAAAGATTGGTCCGTTGTTGGGAATATAAGTTATGATATGATAAATATCATGCGTATATATATAAATATGAATGTGACTTCCGCATGTGAATAGGATAGATCACACGCACTGAGCGTGTGGTCAATACGTAAATTTATATATATGTGTGACTGAATACTTGATTGTGTGAAAATACGGCTTCCGCATGTGAATAGGATAGGTCACACGCATTGAGGCGTGTGATCAATATGTATATTATATGCAGGTGTGTGATTGAATATATATGCTTGATTGTACATAGGAATTCTGCATGTGAATAGGATAGATCACCCGCCCTGAAGCGCCTGATGAATATGTATATTATATGTACGTGTGATTGACTATGTGTATATGTATAGACTGAAGCGGCGTTGAGCGAGCCGTGGATTGCGTGCTACTTAGGTCACCGGATAGGGATGGCCATATATACTATATATTTTTTGTATTAGAAATGGGTAGATATGCATATATAAAAATGTCAATCAGGGATTAGAGGCTTACGGGATAGGAGAAATCCTACCTCCTGTGCCGGTCACGGACGTCTGATAGGGGGTCGTGACAATATTCATTTTTCTTTTCTAATTAGTTTTGCTAGATGAGTGTTTTGAAAACTTGATATTCATTTTTCTTTTTTAATTAGTTTTGGTAGATGAGTGTTTCGAAAACTTGATATTCATTTTTCTTTTTTTAATCAGTTTTCGCCGATGAGTATTTCGAAAACTTGATATTCATTATCCTTTCTTAATCAGTTTTCGCCGATGAGTGTTTCAAATACTTTATATTCATTTTTTATTTTTTTTAATCAGTTTTGGTCGATGAGTGTTTTGAAAACTTGATATTCATTTTTTCTTTTTTTTTTAGTATGTTTTCGCTAATAAGTGTTTCGAAAACTTGATATTCATTTTTCTTTTTTTAATCAGTTTTCGTCGATGAGTGTTTCGAAAACTTGATATTCATTTTTCCTTTTTTTATTAAGTTTTCTCTGATAAGTCTTTCAAAAATATGATATTCATTTTCTTTTTTGATAAGTTTTTGCCGATGAGTGTTTCGAAAACTTGATATTCATTTTTTTTAATCAGTTTTCGCCGATGAGTGTTTTCGAAAACCGACCATGACGATGGGTTAAGTCTTATAGTGCATCGGGATAGATAGGGAGGACCGATACGTCACGGCGGCAACAAGGTAACCAAAGGTACGTAAGTTTGGCGGGTGAATCGCACTTGAATGTTAATCTATGTGTTCGGTGCTTCTCGATACACGTATGTCAGTATGCATGATTAATGTATGTTGTGGTACAGTTAAAGTAGAGTTTGTACATATTCTATTGTTTGAGAACAATTATATAATTATCAAAGATGAATTGAAGTGTATGCGTATGTAAATGTGGTTTCTCCCCTTCTCGGTCGTAGTGGTACCCGCTACTACACCTAGGATGGAAGAGTCACTCACTGAGTCGTTGACTCACCCTCTAGTGGTTTACTTTTTCAGATACAGGTACCGGTCAGGCTTCCACATCGGCTCAGTGAAGGCGACGTTTTGCTAGCACTCACATTCTGTCTCCGTGGGTGGCTTTGATTTTATTTTGGATATTGTAATGAATTGATTACACTTTTTGGTTATTATACTCTAGACTTGTCAGCTCCACATACTTAAAGACAGGATTATTTTGGGGACTTATTATAATTATGTATACGAATTTGCATGTGAATAGGATATGTCACACACCGGAGTGTGTGGCAACGTATATGACAGATATATATATATTATGTGTGTTTGAGTATACATATAAACTGAAGCAGCACTTGGTTGTGGATTGCAGGTGTATGATAGGCCACACAGGAGATGTGAGCCATATATATTGATAATGTGTGTATGCGAATGGGAATGATAGTTAAATGAAATAGGTGTTAAGGTTAACAGACTCAGGGTTAGGCCCTTTGTCTGTGCCGGTCACGTGCCTCCGGGTGGGGGTCGTGACAGAAACACTTATCGGCGAAAACTGATTAAAATAAAAAGAAAAATGAATATCAAGTTTTCAGAACACTCATCGGCGAAAACTGATTAAAAAAAAAGAAAAAAGAATATCAAGTTTTCGAAACACTCATCGGAGAAAACAATTTAAAAAAAATGAATATTACGTTTTCGAAACATTCAACGGCGAAAACTGATTATAAAATGAAAAATTACTATCAAGTTTTCGAAACACTTATCGGCGAAAACTGATTAAATAAAGAAAAATGAATTTCAAGTTTTGGAAACACTCATCGGCGAAAACTGATTAAAAAAAAGAAAATTGAATATCATGTTTTCGAAACACTCATTAGCGAAAACTTACGAAAAAGAGAAAAATGAATATCAAGTTTTCGAAAAACTCATCGGCAAAAACTTATTAAAAAAAAGAAAAATAAATATTAAGTTTTCGACACACTCATCGGCGAAAACTGATTAAAAAAAAAGGAAAAATGAATATCAAGTTTTCAGAACACTCATCGGCGAAAATTTATTAAAAAAAAGAAAAATGAATATCAAGTTTTCGAAAACACTCATCGGCAAAAACTGATTAAAAAAAGAAAAATGAATATTAATTTTCAAAATACTCATCGGCGAAATCTGATTAAAAGAAAGAAAAATGAATATCAAGTTTTTAGAACACTCATCGGCTAAAACTGATTAAAAAAAGAAAAATGAATATCAAGTTTTCGAAACACTCATCAGCAAAACTAATTAAAAAAAGAAAAATTAATATCAAGTTTTCGAAACACTCATCAACGAAAACTTACTAAAACAGATTAAAAAAAGAATAATGAATATCAAGTTTTCGAAACACTCATCGGCGAAAACTGATTAAGAAAAAGAATAATGAATATCAAGTTTTTCGAGACACTCATCGGCAAAAACAGATTAAAAAAAAGAAAAATGAATATCAAGTACTCAGAACACTCATCGGCGAAAATTGATTAAAAAAAGAAAAATGAATTTGAAGTTTTCGAAAACACTTATCGGCTAAAATTGATTAAAAAAAGAAAAAAGAATATCAAGTTTTCGAAACACTCATCGGCAAAAACTGATTAAAAAAGAAAAATAAATATCACGTTTTCAAAAAACTCATCGGCGAAAAATGATTTAGATAAAGAAAAATGAATATCAAGTTTTCGAAACACTCATCGGTGAAAAACAAACTAAATAAAGAAAAATGAATATCACGTTTTCGAAACACTCATTGGGGAAAACTATTTTAAAAAAAAAATCAATATCAAGTTTTCGAAACACTCATCCCAGAAAACTATTTTAAAAAAAAATGAATATCAAGTTTTCGAAACACTTATCGGCGAAAACAATTTAAAAAAAGAAAAAGAAAAATGAATATTACGTTTTCAAAACACTAATCGATGAAAACTGATTGAAAAAAAGAAAAATAAATATCAAGTTTTCAGAACACTCATCGGCGAAAAGTGATTAAAAAAAGAATAATGAATATCAAGTTTTTCGAAACACTCATCGGCGAAAACAGATTAAAAAAAAAGAAAAATGAATATCAAGTATTCAGAACACTCATCGGCGAAAATTGATTAAAAAAAGAAAAATGAATTTGAAGTTTTCGAAAACACTTATCGGCTAAAATTGATTAAAAAAAGAAAAAAGAATATCAAGTTTTCGAAACACTCATCGGCAAAAACTGATTAAAAAAGAAAAATAAATATCACGTTTTCAAAAAACTCATCGGCGAAAAATGATTTAGATAAAGAAAAATGAATATCAAGTTTTCGAAACACTCATCGGTGAAAAACAAACTAAATAAAGAAAAATGAATATCACGTTTTCGAAACACTCATTGGGGAAAACTATTTTAAAAAAAAGAAAATCAATATCAAGTTTTCGAAACACTCATCCCAGAAAACTATTTTAAAAAAAAATGAATATCAAGTTTTCGAAACACTTATCGGCGAAAACAATTTAAAAAAAAAAAGAAAAATGAATATTACGTTTTCAAAACACTAATCGATGAAAACTGATTGAAAAAAAGAAAAATAAATATCAAGTTTTCAGAACACTCATCGGCGAAAAGTGATTAAAAAAAGAAAAATGAATATCAAGTTTTCGAACCACTAATCGGCGAAAACTAATTAAAAAATGAAAAATTACTATCAAGTTTTCGAAACACTTATCGGAAAAAATTGATTAAAAAAAATAAAAAATATTAAGTTTTGAAACACTAATCGGTAAAAAAATAATAAATATCAAGTTTTCAAAACATTAATCGGCGAAACCTGATAAAAAAAAAGAAAAATGAATATCAAGTTTTCAAAACACTCATCGGCGCAAACTGATTAAAAAAAGAAAAATAATTGTCAAGTTTTCGAAAACACTCATTGGCGAAAACTGATTAAAAAAAATGAATATCAAGTTTTCGAAACACTCATCGGCAAAAACTAATTAAAAAAAGAAAAATGAATATTAAGTTTTCGAAGCACTCATTAGCGAAAACTTACTAAAAAAAGGAAAATGAATATCCAGTTTTCGAAACATTAATCGACGAAAACTGATTAAAAAAATAAAAATGAATATAAAGTTTTCGAAACACTCATCGGCGAAGGCTGATTAAAAAATAAAAAATAAATATAAAGTTTTCGAATAACTCATCGGAAAAAACTGATTAAAAAAAGAAAAATAAATATCAAGTTTTCGAAACAATCATTAGCGAAAACTTACCTAAAAAAGAAAAATGAATATCACGTTTTCGAAACACTCATCGATGAAAACTAATTAAATAAAGAAAAATGAATATCAAGTTTTCGAAACACTAATCGGCGAAAACTATTTAAAAAAATGAATATTACGTTTTCGAAACACTCAATGGCGAAAACTTATTGAAAAATGAAAAATTGCTAACAAGTTTTCGAAACACTCATCGGCGAAAACTGATTAAGAAAAAGAAAAATGAATATCAAGTTTTCGAAACACTCATCGGCAAAAACTAATTAAAAAATGAAAAATGAATATTACGTTTTCGAAACACTCGACGGCGAAAACTGATTAAAATATGAAAAATTACTATCAAGTTTCCGAAACACTCATCGGTGAAAACTGATTAAAAAACAGAAAAATGAATATCAAGTTTTCGAAACACTCATCGGCAAAAACTAATTAAAAAAAGAAAAATGAATATCAAGTTTTCGAAACACTCATTAGCGAAAACTTACCAAAAAAAGAAAAATGAATATCAAGTTTTCGAAAAACTCATCAGCAATAACTGATTTAAAAAAGAAAAATAAATATTAAGTTTTCAAAACACTTATCGGCGAAAACTGAACAAAAAAAAAGAAAAATGAATATCAAGTTTTCAGAACACTTATCGACGAAAATTATTTAAAAAAAAGAAAAATGAATATCATGTTTTAGAAAACACTCATCGGGTAAAACTGATTAAAAAAGAAAAATGAATATCAAGTTTTCGAAACACTCATCGGCAAAAACTGATTAAAACAAGAAAAATAAATATCTAGTTTTCGAAATACTATTCGACAAAAACTGATTAAAAAAGTAAAAATGAATATAAATTTTCAAAACACTCATCGGCAAAAACTGATTAAAAAAAGAAAAATGAATATCAAGTTCTCGAAACACTCATCTACGAAAACTGATTAAAGAAAATAAAAATGAATATCAAGTTTTCGAAACAGTCATCAGCGAAAAATGATTAAAAAAAGAAAATAAATATCAAGTTTTTGAAACACTCATCAGTGAAAACTGATTAAAAAAGGAAAAATGAATATCAAGTTTTCGAAACACTCATGGGTGAAAAACTGTAATACCCCGGAAAATTTCGAGGATTAAAGAATGATTTATTTAAAATTTTGAGGATTTAAGAATGATTTATTCCGGGGCTAGGAATTAAAACCTTAAAAGGAATATAGAAAAAGTTTGAAAGTTAAGAGAAACCGGAGAGGAATTTTTTTTCAAAGGTGGTAATACCCAAGAAAATTTTTCGAAGTTTAAAATAAAATAAAAGGAAAGGAAAAAGAAGTAGAAAATAATTTTTAGGATTTAATTCAGGCCTAAGAAATTAGAAACCTGAATTAAATAGGGAAATGGATTAAATTAAAAATACAAATTAGTTATTATTTATTCAATTATAAATTAATTTATTTTTAATAATATTTATTTAATTATTTATTATTTAATTATTTAATTATTGATTTAATTTTAGGAAAAAACTTAGGTCTATTTTCTTATGTCCATTTCATCCAGTTCCCCAATATAAATATGACATGTGGCAAAAAGTGTTTAAATGACCAATCACAGTAGAGAGAGAATATAGAAGACCACCTTTTATATAACCAATCATAGAAGAAAGAGAGTGCAAATACAATATATGATTGGTGGAACTAGATGAAATGGACATAAAGAAATGGACCTAAGTTTTTTCCTTAATTTTAATTATATTTATTTATTTATTATTTAAGTATTAATTGTTTTATTTTATTTTTAATTATTTAATTATGTTAATTGGGGGAGGGTGCCGTGATTTATATTAGAAAGAAAGAAAAGAAAGAAGAAAGAAAAGAGAAAGAGAGAGAGAGTAGAGAGAGAGAGGGAGGACGTGTGAGGGAAGAAGAAGGGGGAAGGAGGAGGAATCTCGCCGGAGGAGAGCTAGTCGATGCCGAAAAAGCTCACTGGAGCTCGACTACAACATTTTTCACACCTCCCACCGATCGAATCAAAGGTTGGTAACTCCAATTTCATTCTAAATCCTCAATTTCTCCATTTTTAGGGATTCCTTCGATCCACCTTAGATTGAGTTGTTTCGAGGGTAGATTGAGACCTAGAAAGTGTTCTTGAACACTTAGTTGGGGTAGGAATCGAGATTATATTTCCGGATTTGTCCAAATTCGAATTTGGAAGGGTTTGGGGTTAAAATTCTAATTATTCATGAATTGGGGAAATTATTGATAATTAGGATTGAGCTTGGATTTGAGTAAATAGGCTTGGATTGATATTATTAAAATTATATGGTTGGAATATTAGCCGAATAAGATCCGTGAAGAGCTGGCCCGAGGTTACTAAGGTTGAACCTTGACGTTAACGTACTGGGTCCCTGCTCGGGTTGCCCAAATACATTTTAAGGGTGATGTTGAGGGCTCCAAACCGCCTCTTCTTTTCAATCTTAAACACCCTAGAATAATTCTAAATATGCTATCAAGCATCAAGAATTAATTTAGGTACTTTCTTGTTTCCCAAGAGTGGAAGCTTGCGGAACAATGAAATCCAATTTCTAAAATTTCAACCTTCTCCCCTCATAAATATTTAGGAAACCTTAAGTAGGATAAATCAGAGGTACATTGGGGTTTAGAAACTAGATTTCTTAGAACCCAAGTAGGAAAACAAGTTGGATCAAAATGTTTAGACCTTCCTAAAATTAGGATTCCTTCCAACCAAGCTAGATAAGCTTCGTTTTATGCGAATACAAGTTAGATTGAGGTCTAATACTCAAATCCAAGTATGTGAAACACTCAAGTAGATTGTTATATGTGAGTAAGTCAAGTGTCCAAGGAAGGATATGATGCGAACCCATTGGGGATTGATCCCACGAACCCACAATCAATCTGAAATATACGTACCCCAAGAAAGCTAAACAAAGGTCGAACGATCCACTTGAACCCTTGAACTCGAACGAACAAGGACCCAAAATGTTAAAAGACGCCACAAGGATGATCAAACCTTGATAAGTCTGTTAGTTCAATGAAGAACCCTAGAGAGAATCCACTCCCAAGATGAATAATCAAATTCTCATATAATTCAAAACTTAACTTCAAAATGTTGGGCACAATGCTTTATATAGGAAAACAAACCCTAGGTTAATTTAATAAAATAGGAAACCTAATCCTAATGATTCTAAAATTTAAAAGATAACTTAAAATTCAAAATAAGCAACTAATAATTCTCAAAATTCGCACTAAATAAAAATCCTAATTATAATCACCATATTAAGCCCAAAATGTGATTATTTAGGCCCAAAAGAATCTTCATATATGTAGTACTTGGTCCAAACTCTTTAAGGTTAAGTCTTTAAGCCCAATTCAGGTTGAGGAACTCCAGTTTCAGCCCTTAATAAATTAATGACGTTTTCATCATTATTTTCTGGTCCACTCGCTAACTACTTCTCACAAGTATCTCGTGCTAGCCCAATTAATGCTTCATTGATCTTCTTAGCTCGAGTTCTTGTGATTGGTCCACTTGGAATTCGTAACGGGTCTTTAGCCTGCTCAATCGCATCATTCCCGCTCTTCTCAAAAGGATTTGTCCTCGAATCTTCACCTACATCAAAAGAAGATAAATCAGCAACATTAAAAGTGACACTAACATTATACTCACCGAGCAGATCAATCTTGGAGGCGTTGTAATTGATCTTTTCTGGAACATGAAATGAACCGTCGCCTCTTGGAGCCAACTTTGACTTCTTTTGAGAAGGAAACCTCTCTTTACTCATATGCACCCACACCCAATCATCGGGTTCAAAAAGAACACGCATTCTTCCTTTGTTGGCTTTAGATGCATATTGCTCATTTTTTTTTCAATTGGTTGTTTTACACGTTCATGACGTTGCTTCACTATTTTAGCTTTCTTTTTCCCATCAATATTTGTCCTCTCATCAATAGATATTGGCAATAAATCCAAAGGAGTTAGCAGATTAAAATCATATATTTTAAAAGTCTTAGAAAAGTTAGGTAATGATAAAACATGTGCAGAACACAATTGATTCTTAAGTTTATGAAATGCAGTATCTTGTTCTTTTTCACATTTAAATCTAATAGATTTTTTAATGACTTTAGTGAGTGGTGCAGAGGGTGTGCTACAATCCTTCAAAAAGCCCTTATAAAAACTAGCCAAACCATGAAAACTCCTAACTTCAATTATACTTTTGGGTGTTGGCAATTCTTTTATAGCTCTAATAATTTTTCCACCAACTGCTATTCCATTAGCACTCATCACAAAACTTAGGAAAATTTTTTTATCCATGTAAAAGTTATACTTTTTCAAATTAGTAGACAAATTGTCTTTCCTTAAAGCTTCAAACATAGAATGCAAAATATTCAAATGATCATCAAGTCTTTTGCTAAAAATCATCATGTTATCAAAACAAACTGCAACATTGATTCCAATGGAAGCATGCAAAATATGATTCATCAATTTTGGTGCATTAATTAAACCAGATAGCATGACTAACCACTCATATAAACCATGTTTTATCTTAAAAGTAGTTTTCCATTCATCCCACACATTCATTCAAAATTGAGGAAACATAGTTTTCAAGTCAATTTTAGAACACAGACTAAAACCATTCAATTCATCCAACATATTATCTAATCTAGGAACGAGATGGCAATACTTTACAGTGATATTATTAGGAATTGTCGCTCTTCGAAAGAAATCGATTTGATGTTCAATTCTTCCAATGGGTGATAAACCAGGTGGGATTTCTTTAGGGAATATCTCAGCAAATTCCTGCAACAATGAACTAACAATACTAGGAAAAGAAGAGTTAATGTCGTTAGTGATAAAAAATGATTCCTTGAAGACATGGAGAAGTAAAGGTTGATCACTCTTAAAAGCACTCCTCACTTCACTCTTCCTTGCAGAAAAATTCAGTTTCTTTTTTCCTTCTTTCTCTTCATTTTTTCCTCTCTTTTGAATTTCTTTTTTTGAACTCTCAATTTTTTTTTCTTTTTCACTTTCTTTCTTTTGGATTCCTTTTTCTGAGCTCTCAAATTTTGCCTCTTTTTCGCTGTCCCTCTTTGGAATTTCTGTTTTCGATCTCTTAATTTTTTTCTCTGGTTCACTCTTTTTTTTAAGCTCACTCTCTCTTTTATCTTTTTCTTCTTTCATGTTGAGTTGCTCCTCATATATTTGCTCGGGAGTCAATGGTACAAGAGTAACAGGTTTGTTGTTCAGTAAAAAACAATATCTATTAGTAAACCTATTCTTCTTATCCTTCCTATCAAGCTCCCAAGGTCTTCTCAAAAGTATATGCCCAACATGCATAGGAACAACAACATCACACAAGATTTCATCACGATATCTGCCTATTGAAAAGGAAACTAGAACTTGCTTATCAACTGTAATTTCCCCACATTCATTCGACCATTGCAACTTGTATGGCCTAGGGTGTCGAACGGTAGGCAAATTCAATTTCTCCACCATTTTAGTACTAGCAACATTTGTAACACTACCACCATCAATTATCAACCTACATAGTTTGTTTTTAACAAGACAGCGAGTGCGAAAAATGTTTTCCCTGTGTTCATTCAACACGTGTTTCAATTTGGCAAATCAAATCTCTTCTGACCACAAGACATTCTCCTTCCACAACAATTTTGTCAACTTCATATTCAAACTCGTCCTTATTACCACTATCTTCACATTTTTCTGATTCAATTTTTTTCATAGAAGCCTCCATCCGCCTATTATGTGATGCGAGCAGGGAAAGCACAAATAGTGGCCATAATTTATCTCCCGAAACAATTATATTATTAAAAGCAAGTAGAGTCAAGAAAATCAAATTAAAGCCGCCAGATAATAGTAAAAACTTGAGTTACACATTTTGGGTTGATAGTGGAGCTGCACAACATGTTTTGGGCTTGAAAACATTAATTTGGAGAGATTGGACCATGTACTATACATGTGGAGACTTGTTTAAGCCTAGATCTTCTTATTTTGGGCTTAAAATCCTTATTTTAATTTGGGTTAAATTTTTGTGCGAAAATCATTATATTTAGACTTTATTATTTAAAGTCCATTAGTTTTTTTAGACAATTATTTAAGATTTAGTGTTTTAATTATATTGGGTTTAAGTATGATGGTTAGAAAGACCAAATAGTTTTATTTCAAAGTTATGTTAGGATTTGGGGTTTTAATTGTTTTAGGATTCTAGAGTTTTCTTTTTTGGAGTATAAATACTCCTTTTCTATCTTGTATTTGCAAAAGTTAAGTTTGATTTTTATGAGCATTTGATTATTTATCTTGGGAGTGGTTTCTCTCTGGAGTTCTTCATTGAACTAATAGACTTATCAAGGTTTGATCATCCTTGTGGCGTCTTTTAACACTTCGGGTGCTTGTTCATTCGAGTTCAAGGGTTCAAGTGGATCATTCGACCTTTGTTTAGCTTTCTTGGGGTACGTATGTTTCAGATTGATTATGGGTTCATGGGATCAATCCCTAATAGGTTAGCATCATTTGCTATCAGAGCTTCAACCCTAAACAAGGTCATATCTATGTATTTACTTGTTTTTCATTTTTGTTCATCAAAAACGAAAAAAACAAATTGTACTTTTTCATTGTTTTGTTTACCATCAATGCAATGCAACAACAATTGCAAGTTTTTGAATATGAAGTTGACAAAAATGTTGTGGAAGGAGAATGCCTTGTGGTTAGAAGAGATTTGATTTGCCAAATTGAAAAACATGTGTTGAATGAACAGAGGGAAAATATTTTTCGCATTCGCTATCGTTTTCAAAACAAAGTATGCAGGTTGATAATTGATGGTGGCAGTGTTACAAATGTTGCTAGTACTACAATGGTGGAGAAATTGAATTTGCCTACCGTTCGACACCCTAGACCATACAAGTTGCAATGGTCGAATGAATGTGGGGAAATTAAAGTTGATAAGCAGGTTCTAGTTTCGTTTTCAATAGGCAAATATTGTGATCAAATCTTGTGTGATGTTGTTCCTATGCATGCTGGGCATATACTATTGGGAAGACCTTGGGAGCTTGATAGGAAGGCTAAGAAGAATAGGTTTACCAATAGATATTCTTTTGTAATGAACAACAACCCTGTTACTCTTGTACCATTGACTCCAGAGCAAATATATGAGGATCAACTCAACATCCAAGAAGAAAAAGATAAAAGAGAGAGTGAGCTTAAAAAAAAAGAGTGAAACAGAGAAGATTAAAATAAATGAGGGAAAAGAGGTCATGGAAGAAAAGAAACAAATCCATGGCCCAATGAAGAGTGAAAAACAAGGTGAATCATTGATTTCTACTAACAGTGATCCAAATTTGTATAGTTGTGATGTATCTTTGTTACAGGAACTTGAAGAGGAATTTCCAGATGAAATAACTAAAGATTCAACACCTTTAGTTTTGGGTATGAGAATTCATCCTAATGATTTTGTATTTGGAGATACATTTAATTTTAAGGAGACAAATGAGCTTTGGCGACAAAAGTTGTACGAAGATTCGAGGACGAATCTTTTCGAGGAAAGAGAGAATGATGCGAGCAGGGAAAGCACAAATAGTGGCCATAATTTATCTCCCGAAACAATTGTATTATTAAAAGCAAGTAGAGTCAAGAAAATCAAATTAAAGCCGCCAGATAATAGTAAAAACTTGAGTTACACATTTTGGGCTGAAAGTGGAGCTGCACAACATGTTTTGGGCTTGAAAACATTAATTTGGAGAGATTGGACCATGTACTATACATGTGGAGACTTGTTTAAGCCTAGATCTTCTTATTTTGGGCTTAAAATCCTTATTTTAATTTGGGTTAAATTTTTGTGCGAAAATCATTATATTTAGACTTTATTATTTAAAGTCCATCAGTTTTTTTAGACAATTATTTAAGATTTAGTGTTTTAATTATATTGGGTTTAAGTATGATTGTTAGAAAGACCCAATAGTTTTATTTTAGAGTTATGTTAGGATTTAGGGTTTTAATTGTTTTAGGATTCTAGAGTTTTCATTTTTGGAGTATAAATACTCCTTTTCTATCTTGTATTTGGCAGAAGTTAAGTTTGAATTTTATGAGAATTTGATTATTCATCTTGGGAGTGGATTCTCTCTAGGGTTCTTCATTGAACTAACAGACTTATCAAGGTTTGATCATCCTTGTGGTGTGTTTTAACACTTCGGGTCCTTGTTCGTTTGAGTTCAAGGGTTCAAGTGGATCATTCGACCTTTGTTTAGCTTTCTTGGGGTACGTATATTTTAGATTGATTGTGGGTTCGTGGGATCAATCCCCAGTGGGTTCGCATCATTATGCATTCTCGACTTAGGTTGACTTATTTGCGAACTTGCAATCCGCTCATCTTGTTTGTCCAACCTATCCCTTATGTCTCCAAAAACAACGTTCATGTGTTCAATTTGTCGCCGCAATACATTGAGGGTGATGTCTGAATTCTTGGGATTTCTATCTCCATTTGATTCGTCACCTGTATTAGCCATTGAAATCTAAAAAAAAAAAATTAGTGAAATAAATTACCTCACACTCTTTTTTTTTTCAAATGTCACTCACGCTCGTGTTTCACTCCAATATGACTTTTTCCCACGATAATAATCTCACACACTCTTGCCTTTTACCACTCTAAATTCCTCTTGAGGCTCTTTAAAGAACTAGGCAAGTTTTATCAAGACTATCAACACTTGCAGAATTCAACTTAATACTTAGGACTTGTAAAAAAAAAAATTCAAAGGGAATTCAAGTGAGATTTTTAAAGGAAACCAAGACTCTAAGAATAAAAATCTCAAAAACAAGTAGTACTATTCTTTGTTTCTCTTTCTTTTCTTTCTTTTTTTTTTTTGCACTTTTCTTTTTTTTTTGAATGATTTTTTTTTTCGATCTTTGTTTTTCGCTCTTTTTTTTTGCTTTTCTTTCAGAAAATAGAGAAACAGACTTCTAAACAAAAAGAGAACAACGAGGCAACTTGTGAAGGTAAACAGAAAAAACGGAAAGGAACAATTTTTTTTGGTTTGTGATGAACGAAAACGAAAAACAAGTAAATAGATAGATATAACCTTGTTTAGGGTTGAAGCTCTGATACCAAATGATGCAAACCCACTGGGGATTGATCCCACGAAGCCACAATCAATCTGAAATATATGTACCCCAAGAAAGCTAAACAAAGGTCGAACGATCCACTTGAACCCTTGAACTCGAACGAACAAGGACCCAAAGTGTTAAAAGACGCTACAAGGATGATCAAACCTTGATAAGTCTGTTAGTTTAATGAAGAACCCTAGAGAGAATCCACTCACAAGATGAATAATCAAATTCTCATATAATTCAAAACTTAACTTCAAAATGTTGGGTACAATGCTTTATATAGGAAAACAAACCCTAGGTTAATTTAATAAAATAGGAAACCTAATCCTAATGATTCTAAAATTTAAAAGATAACTTAAAATTCAAAATAAGCAACTAATAATTCTCAAAATTCGCACTAAATAAAAATCCTAATTATAATCACCATATTAAGCCCAAAATGTGATTATTTAGGCCCAAAAGAATCTTCATATATGTAGTACTTGGTCCAAACTTTTTAAGGTTAAATCTTTAAGCCCAATTCAGGTTGAGGAACTCCAGTTTCAGCCCTTAATAAATTAATGACGTTTTCATCATTATTTTCTGGTCCAATCGCTAACTGCTTCTCCCAAGTCTCTCGTGCTAGTCCAATTAATGCTTCATTGATCTTCTTAGCTCGAGTTCTTGTGATTGGTTCACTTGGAATTCGTAACGGGTCTTTAACCTGCTCAACCGCATCAAGATACGCATAAGTCGGGATAGAGAAGTCCAATAAGACCAAGAGCTTGACTCTGTGGCAACCATGGACTACACGTGAGAGTAATGGAGAAATAAATAACAAGTTAAGCTAAGTAATAACCTTAATGAAGTAAATGTTGTTCTTATAGGAACAACGACACGCAATAGGGTGCAACAAGAACTCTGAGGAGACTAAAGTTACAGGAGAGGATTGCATGGAAGGTTGCCCAAGGTGAGGGTTCTTCCATCTCTGCTCCTAGGGTTGTATGCTTATGTGGATTACATGAGTATGTATATTCTCTGCTTGTCTGGTATGTGTTAGCTAAATGTATAGAATGTTAAAAGAATGAAAGAACTAGAAATAGGTTGTGGAAAGTAGCTTGGATAGGAAAACATAGGAGTAGAGTATAATTGTTTGCTATGATTGGTGTGTTACAAATACAACTCATACACTCCGGAGGCATGATAAGAATTTTATTCAATCTTTTCCACGACGGTGGCAAGAGTCCTTGTAAGGAAGGACTAAGCTTTTATTTTGAAAACTCGTCACGACGGTGACTTAGATTATAATCATGCAAACGGAGTTATTGGTGGGTTTTGGATTTGGTTATGCTAGCGATGTGAGACATCGACTAGAACAACGTCAGATGGCACTTGAGACTTCAATTTTATAATCACCATGACGATGGTCATTGCCCTATCCTGGTAATAGGGTCAGAAACGTTTTATCTTGCTATGACGATAGCTTGAGGCTCAAAGAGTGCATGTGGACGGGTATATGAGTTAGATCCGGCTAAGGATACTCGTCCATATTAATAAGGAGAAGAATTGTTGATCCTTCGGGAAAGATACAAAGAATCCTATTAATATGTGAGACCAATGCCCCGCAACAAGGGGTAAGGACGTGCCACGTGGTGGCTACGCATAAGTTGTTTGATAGATAGAAGTTGATTGTGTTTGATTAATAGAATTGTTACGAGGTGACTAGTACCCAAGTGAATGGGTTAAGTATTGTTTGATTAACAGAATTGTCACGAGGTGACTAGTACCCAAGTGAATGGGTTAAGTATGCTTTGCCACGTGGTGGCCAACAACCCGAGTGAACGGGTTCGAGGTATGTTATAGTATCTACGTGTACTTAAAGGATTGTCTGTGTTTGCATATTATTGCTGATTGTGCAACGGAGTGGTGACGTACAGGATTACGTCATCACAACGTCTTGTTTGATTCAGATATGCTAAACGTGAGAAGACCGGTAAGTAAAAGCCGGCACTATATGGTACGTGATTAATTGTTGATTGATGATGTGGAATAAACTGTTGCATGTTTGTATCTGTTAAATGCATGTGAGTGTTTGGGTGAAATTTCTGTTGTTGTGTGATCACCAAGAATGCATGCTAAGAATAGTAACTAGTTGTTTTTGCATGTGGTTGTGTACGACTCCCAAACCCAGCGCTATGGTACCCGCCTGGCGCCGGGGATGGGAGAGTTCTCACTGAGTCGCGTGGTTAAGACTCACACCTCATTTTTACTACACAGAGACAGGTTAAGTACAGGTGGAAGAAGTTTCGGTGGAACGATGGCTGTGCAACATTTTCCAAGACCCACAACTTGTTCATATGGGTGAATAAAGTGTAATTGTAATTTAATTTACTTTATCATTGTATCATAAAGTAAAGGGTAGACGTACCCAATTAGACTGTATTACTAAATCTAGAACTGTCAGCTTCACACACCTTAAAGATCAGGATCCGTTAGATTACGATGCAGGAAAAACTTGTTTTCAATAAATATATATATATATACACACATATCCGTTGCATGTGAATAGGATAGGCAGCATCTTCGGATGTGTAGCCAGAACACAGGTTATATATTATGTGTAGCCGTTAGATTACGATGCAGGAAAAACTTGTTTTCAAAATATATATATATACACATATCTGTTGCATGTGAATAGGATAGGCAGCATCTTCGGATGTGTAGCCAGAACGCAGGTTATATATTATGTGTGTTTTCCTATATCTATATCCTGAAGCGGCACTGGCCGTGGATTTGCTTGCCTAGGATAGACCACCATTTCGGTGTACCAATGGTATTATAATGCATGTGAATGTATTTTTCAAAAATAGCTATTCTGTCAATTAGGTGATAAGGCTTACAGGCAGAGGGATATTCCCTGTGTCTGTGCTGGTCACGGTCCGCTAAATGGGGTCGTGACAAAAACTAATTAAATAAAGAAAAATGAATATCACGTTTTCGAAACACTCATCGGCTAAAACTGATTAAGAAAAAGAAAAATGAATATCATGTTTTCGAAACACTCATTGGGGAAAACTATTTAAAAAAAGAAAAATGAATATTACGTTTTTTTAAAACACCCATCGATGAAAACTAATTAAATAAAGAAAAATGAATATCACGTTTTCGAAAACACTCATCGGCGAAAACTGATTAAAAAAAGAAAAATGAATCTCAAGCTTTCGAAACACTCATCGGCGAAAATTGATTAAAAAAATAAAAAATAAATATCAAGTTTTCGAAACACTCATCGACAAAAACTTATTAAAAAAAAGAAAATAAATATCAAGTTTTCGAAACACTCATTAGCAAAAACTTACCTAAAAAAGAAAAATGAATATCACATTTTCGAAACCCTCACCGGCGAAAACTGATTAAGAAAAAGAAAAATGAATATCAAGTTTTCGAAACAATCATCGGGGTAAAATGATTAAAAAAACAAAAATGAATATCAAGTTTTCGAAACACTCATCGGCGAAAACTAATTAAATAAAGAAAAATGAATATCACGTTTTTGAAACACTCATCGACGAAAACTGATTAAGAAAAATAAAAATGAATATCAAGTTTTCGAAACACTCATCGGTGAAAGCTGATTAAGAAAAAGAAAAATGAATATCAAGTTTTCGAAACACAAATCGGAGAAAACTATTTAAAAAAAGAAAAGAAAAATGAATATTATGTTTTCAAAACCCTCATCGACGAAAACTGATTAAAAAAAAGAAAAATGAATATCAAGTTTTCAGAACAGTCATCGGCGAAAACTAATTAAAAAAAGAAAAATGAATATCAAGTTTTCACAACACTCATCGGCGAAAACTGATTAAAAAGAGAAAAATAATTATCAAGTTTTTGAAAACATTCATCGGCGAAAATTGATTAAAAAAAGAAAAATGAATATCAAGTTTTCGAAACACTCATCGGCAAAAACTGATTAAAAAAAGGAAAAATGAATATAAAGTTTTCGAAACACTCATTAGTGAAAACTTATTAAAAAAAGAAAAATGAATATCCAGTTTTCGAAACACTAATCGACGAAAACTGATTAAGAAAATAAAAAAGAAAAATGAATATCAAGTTTTCACAACACTCATCGGTGAAAACTGATTAAAAAAAGAAAAATATTATCAAGTTTTCGAAAACATTCATCGGCGAAAACTGATTAAAAAAAGAAAAATGAATATCAAGTTTTCGAAACACTCATTGGTGACAACTAATTAAATAAAGAAAAATGAATATCACGTTTTCGAAACACTAATCGGCTAAAATTGATTAAGAAAAAGAAAAATGAATATCATGTTTTCGAAACACTCATCGGGGAAAACTATTTTTTTTTAAAAAAGAAAAATGAATATTACGTTTTCGAAACATTCATCGATGAAAACTAATTAAATAAAGAAAAATGAATATCACGTCTTCGAAACACTCACCGGCGAAAACTGATTAAGAAAAATAAAAATGAATATCAAGTTTTCGAAACGCTAATCGGCGAAAACTAATTAAAAAAAGAAAATTAAATATCAAGTTTTCAGAACACTCATCGGCGAAAATTGATTAGAAAAAGAAAAATGAATATCAAGTTTTCGAAAACACGCATCGACTAAAACTGATTAAAAAAAGAAAAATGAATATCAAGTTTTCAAAACACTCATCGACAAAAACTAATTAAAAAAAGAAAAATGAATATCAAGATTTCGAAACACTCATTAGCGAAAACTTTCATAAAAAAATGAATATCACGTTTTCGAAACACTAATCGGCGAAAACTGTTTAAGAAAAAGAAAAATAATTACCAAGTTTTCGAAACACTCATCGGCGAAAACTGATTAAGAAAAAGAAAAATGAATATCAAGTTTTCGAAACACTCATCGGAGAAAACTATTTAAAAAAAGAAAAAAGAATATTACGTTTTCAAAACACTCATCGGCGAAAATCATTAAAAAAAATGAATATCAAATTTTCAGAACACTCATCAGCGAAAACTAATTAAAAAAAGAAAAATGAATATCAAGTTTTCAGAACACTTATCGGCAAAAACTGATTAAAAAAAATAATAATTATGAAGTTTTCGAAAACACTTATCGGCAAAAACTGATTAAAAAAAGGAAAATGAAAACCAAGTTTTCGAAAACACTCATCGGCGACAACTGATTAAAAATAGAAAAATGAATATCAAGTTTTCGAAACACTCATTGGTGAAAACTAATTAAGTAAAGAAAAATGAACATCACGTTTTCGAAACACTCATCGGCGAAAACTGATTAAAAAAAGAAAAATGAATATCAAGTTTTCGAAACACTCATCGGCAAAAACTAATTAAAAAAAGAAAAATGAATATCAAGTTTTCGAAACACTCATCAGCGAAAACTTACTAAAAAAGGGAAAATGAATATCCCGTTTTCAAAACACTAATCGAGAAAAATTGATTAAAAAATAAAAATGAATATAAAGTTTTCGAAACACTTATTGGCGAAAACTGATTAAAAAAATGAAAAAAAAATCAAGTTTTCGAAACACTCATCGACAAAAACTGATTAAAAACAAGAAAAATAAATATCAAGTTTTCGAAACACTCAACGGCGAAAATTGATTAAAAATTGAAAAATTACTATCAAGTTTTCGGAACACTTATCGGCGAAAAGTGATTAAAAAAAGAAAAATAAATATTAAGTTTTTGAAAAACTTAACGGCGGAAACTGATTAAAAAAAAGAAAAATGAATATCAAGTTTTCAAAACACTCATCGGCGAAACTTGATGAAAAAAAAGAAAAATGAATATCAAGTTTTCAGAACACTCATCGGCGAAAACTGATTAAAAAAAGAAAAATGAATATCAAATTTTCGAAACACTCATTGGCAAAAACTAATTAAAAAAAAGAAAAATGAATATCAAGTTTTCGAAGCACTCATCAGCGAAAACTTACTAAAAAAAGTAAAATGAATATCAAGTTTTCGAAACACTAATCGACGAAAACTGATTAAAAAATTAAAAATAATATAAAGTTTTCGAAATACTAATCGGCAAAAACTGATTAAAAAATGAAAAATAAATATCAAGTTTTCGAAACACTCATCGACAAAAACTGATTAAAAATAAATAAATATCAAGTTTTCGAAACACTCATCGGCGAAAACTGATTAAAAAAAGAAAAATAAATATCAAGTTTTCGAAAACACTCAACGGCGAAAAATATTTAAAAAAAAAGAAAAATGAATATTACTGTAATACCCGGAAATTTTCCAATCAACGTTAAGGTCCTAATTTAATTTGGAAGGAAAAGGAGAAAATTTAAAATAAATGAAATTTTATTTGGACCAAAATTAGGACCTAACGAGAAATATAGGGTGTAAGTTTATTAACCCCAAAATTAATTTTAACAATAAATAATATATATTAAATATATGTGTATACATATATATATACAATTTATTTTTATAAAAAAAAATAATAATATAAGTATGTGGCTGGAAGGGGGGTCACACACGTGACCCCCTTATAATTAAAAAATATGACCCCAATTCTTCCTCCAGCAAGGGCCGAGAGTTTTGAAGCAGAAAAAGAATTGAGGACCAGCGACGCCGAGGAGAAACGGGAAGGTGACGAGCACGCGGGAGTGTGGGGAAGAAACGGAGCTGCGAGCCGCCGTTCGCCGGGACAAGAGCCGTCGACGGCGACGCTGGACGCCGGAGAAGGTGGGTTCGACGCGGGTTTCACGGGGAGAAGAGGGAAGTGACGGGAATAGCGTTTTCGCCGGAATTTTCGCCGGAATCCGCCGTTTCGAAGCCGGGAAAGGTGACCGGGAGTTCTTTCTACCCCATTCCATCATCCTATCCGATTGAATCGAGGTAAAAAGTCCCAAATCCCTCAAACCCCAAATTTATCTATTTTAGGGATTTTAGGAAAATTCCTAATTGGTATGAATAAATTATTTTGGGTCCCAATTTGAAGCTATTGGGTTGTTTAGAGGTATTTGGAAGTGTGTGTGTTGGAAAATTGATGATGGAGGTTACCCAATTTGAAAACCATAGTAGTATGGAATTTAAAGTGAGATAAAGTGTAGTATAAATTGAATTGGGATTGATTGGTGTGTTGGATTGGTGTTATAGAATGGTAGGGATTGTTGGAATATGCGAGGGATTAACGCCCGAGTAATTCCGTCTCAACCGGAGACCAATTTGGTATTAAAAGAGACACTTTTCGATCCAATTTAGAATGTGGAGCTAAGTTATAGGTTAGAAGTTTCGGATAGACCATAATGGACGCCGGAATTTATTTAAATAGTAAAATGCCCTTATTTGGTAAAAATCCCAATTTTCAGATATATTAGGCCACATGTGTTCGTATGTGAATATAAGTTGAAAGAGTGGTAGGGTAATTAGCAACCATAGAAAATTTGAGGCTATGACTAACATAGGCCATCAATTGGATATGGGAATTGTGAAAAGTCACATACGAACACTTGTAGGTGAAAATGAGTATTCAAAGAAAGGGGTAAAGAGATGAGATTAAGTGTGAGACACTTGGAAACAGTATTAAAGAGAGGAAGAAGGTTAAGACCAAGGACTTGGTTCTTGGCAAAGTTTAATGTATTAATTTGACATGAGCATAGCATATGCATATAATTTGCATATAGTAAAGATGACAATGATGTAAATATGTTTGTTAGGTAACCACGAATTGTCTGGAGCAGGAGTGACTCCAGGACCAGAAACAGGAAGCCGTCCAGGTGAGGGGTTTCTCATCCTTGCCCTACAGGGTTGAATGAGGATGTGAATACGTGGTTTGCTTACTTGCTTGTTTGTAAGAATTGTTAGGAAATAACATGCTATTGTTGTTCCTAAACTGTTAATTGTGAAAATAGTTGTATATATGTGATTGATTAAAGTTGAAGCGGTACTGGAGGGTATCCATGTGATGACATGGGATACGCCAAACAGTAGAAGTAAAAAGGGGTAGGATATTGATTTCGTTCAATTTTTGGTTTGTCCTAATAATTAGAAACCCACTAAGGAAATGAAATTGACTTATTTATACACGTCGACGTGATTTGTGGTAAATGAACTTAGGAAATACCTTAGAGCTAGGTGATCATCTAATCAAGGGTTGGGTACTAAGCAAAGAATAGAAAATCTCATAATTGATTAGAAATTCTTAGTGGAGTTCACACTGCTGAGGTAAAGACACTTTAGAATAGAAATGGGTAGTCCGTGTTACAAACCCCACTGAAAGTAAGAGAGTGAAATATGACGTCAGACATTTGCCCGTTGTGGCTATTGTCCTAGCCTGGCACTAGGGTGGTGCATTTCATATACATGGTTGCCCGTTGTGGCTATTGCCCTAGCCTGGCACTAGGGTGGTGCATAGCATTTGATAGACTTGCCCGTTGTGGCTATTGCCCTAGCTTGGCACTAGGGTGGTGCATAGCATTTGAAAGACTTGCCCGTTGAGGCTATTGCTCTAGCGTGGCACTAGAGTTGATTGTATGATTTATAGTTTTGATATGAAATGTTTCATGTTATTGGTTGCTTATGAGTAGCAGGATTGAGGAGCATGATTCTTAGGTTTATTTGTGAAGTAACGTTATATTAATGTTGCCTGATCATTATATAACTTATGATAAACTGGTATTTCGTGCGCATGTGGTTGTGAGTGGTTCCCTTTCCCCAGCTGTAGTGGTACCCGCCGCTACGCCGAGGATGAGAAGCTTCTCATTGAGTCTGTTGGACTCACACCCTCTGTTTATATGTTACAGATACAGGAACCGGGCAGGCTTCGACGTCCGGACAGTGATACGGACATTTATCCACTTGCACCGCATTTGTTCGCGTGGGTGGACATCTTTTGATTATTTAGCCTTCATTATTTTGAGTTGTATATATTCTAAAGTTGTAAATGCGATGTAAATATTTGCAGCTTTTGAATTATGCTATATCTAGACATGTCGGCTTCACATGTGCTTACTGATAGGATTCTGGGTGTTGGGAAAGTCTTGATATACTTATATATATACATATCTGCGTATGTGAATAGGATAGATCACACATAATGGTGTGTGATCAATATGTATATGCTATATATATACGTGTGACTTGGTATATGTTGGATGAAAAATATAAATATCTGCATGTGAATAGGATAGATTACACGTATTGAGACGTGTAATCACTACGTATACTTAACTGTGCGTGTGAGTGTACATGTGTGATTATGACAGGTTATACATATATTGTGTGTGAATAGGATAGATGATTCCTTTGGGGTTTGATCACTATGTATATATATATTTATGTGTGGATGACCTGAGTGTATGGATGTATATATATATACGTGAAATGGGCTGAAGCGGCATTGAGCGCCGTGGATTGCAGGTTATCTAGGCCACCAATGATGGTGTGGCCACTATATACACTATGTGAATATTGAATGATGATTGTATATAAGGGTAGATAATTTATGATTATGGATAAGGCTTACGGGTTTAGAGGCTAAATTTTATTCCCGTGCCGGTCACGGATTCCTGGAATCGGGGTCGTGACAATTACGTTTTCGAAACACTCAACGGCAAAAACAGATTAAAAAATGAAAAAGTACTATCCAGTTTTCGAAACACTCATCGGCAAAAACTGATTAAGAAAAAGAAAAATGAATATCAAGTTTTCGAAACACTCATCGGCAGAACCTGATTAAAAAAAAGAAAAATGAATATCAAGTTTTCAGAACACTCATCAGCGAAAAATGATTTAAAAAAAATAATGATCAAGTTTTCGAAAACACTCATCGGCGCAAACTGATTAAAAAAAGAAAAATAAATTTTACGTTTTCGAAACGCTTATCGGCGAAAACTGATTAAAAAAAGAAAAATGAATATAAAGTTTTCAAAACACTCATCGGCGGAACCTGATTAAAAAAAAGAAAAATGAATATCAAGTTTTCAGAACACTCATCAGCGAAAACTGATTTAAAAAAGAAAAATAATTATCAAGTTTTCAAAAACACTCATCGGCGAAAACAGATTAAAAAAATAAAAAAGAAAAATGAATATCAAGTTTTCGAAACACTCATCAGCAAAAACTAGCTAATTAAAAAAAGAAAAATGAATATCACGTTTTTAAAACACTCATCGGTGAAAACTGATTAAGAAAATGAAAAATTACTATCAAGTTTTCGAAAACACTCATTGGCGAAAACTGATTAAAAAAAGAAAAATAAATATCAAGTTTTCGAAACACTTATTGGTGAAAACTAATTAAGTAAAGAAAAATGAATATCACGTTTTCGAAACACTTATCGGCGAAAACTGATTAAAAAAAGAAAAATGAATATCAAGTTTTCGAAACACTCATCGGCGAAAACTAATTAAAAAAAGAAAAATGAATATCAAGTTTTCGAAACACTCATCAGCGAAAACTTACTAAAAAAGGGAAAATGAATATTCCGTTTTCGAAACACTAATCGACGAAAACTGATTAAAAAAATAGAAATGAATATAAAGTTTTCGAAACACTCATCGGCGAAAACTGATTAAAAAATAAAAAAAATATCAAGTTTTCGAAACACTCATCAACAAAAACTGATTAAAAAAAAGAAAAATAAATATCAAGTTTTCGAAATACTCAATGGCAAAAATTGATTAAAAAATGAAAAATTACTATCAAGTTTTCGAAACACTTATCAGCGAAAAGTGATTAAAAAAAAGAAAATAAATATTAAGTTTTTGAAATACTTATCGGCGAAAACTGATTAAAAAACACAAAAATGAATATCAAGTTTTCAAAACACTCATCGGCGAAACCTGATTAAAAAAAAGAAAAATGAATATCAAGTTTTCAGAACACTCATCGGCGAAAACTGATTAAAAGAAGAAAAATAATTATCAAGTTTTCAAAAATACTACTCGGGGAAAACTGATTGAAAAAAGAAAAATGAATATCAAATTTTCGAAACACTCAACGGCAAAAACTAATTAAAAAAAAGAAAAATGAATATCAAGTTTTCGAAGCACTCATCAGCGAAAACTTACTAAAAAAAGTAAAATGAATATCAAGATTTCGAAACACTAATCGACAAAATCTGATTAAAAAAATAAAAATGAATATAAAATTTTCGAAACACTTATCGGCGAAAACTGATTAAAAAAATGAAAAATAAATATCAAATTTTCGAAACACTCATCGTCAAAAACTGATTAAAAAATAAATAAATATCAAGTTTTCGAAACACGCATCGACGAAAACTGATTAAAAAAAAGAAAAATGAATATCAAGTTTCAGAACACTAACCGGCGAAAATTGATTAAAAAAAAGAAAAATGAATATCAAGTTTTCGAAAACACTCAACGGCGAAAACTTTTTTAAAAAAAAGAAAAATGAATATTACGTTTTCGAAACACTCAATGGCGAAAACAAATTAAAAAATGAAAAAATACTATCAAGTTTTCGAAACACTTATCGGTGAAAACTGATTAAAAAAAGAAAAATAAATATCAAGTTTTCGAAAACAATCATCGGCGAAAACTGATTAAAAACAGAAAAATGAATATGAAGTTTTCGAAACACTCATCGGTGAAAGCTAATTAAATAATAAAAAATAAATATCACGTTTTCGAAACACTTATCGGCGAAAACTGATTTAGAAAATGAAAAATTACTATCAAGTTTTCGAAACACAAATAGGCGAAAACTGATTAAGAAAAAGAAAAATGAATATCAAGTTTTCGAAACACTAATCGGAGAAAACTATTTAAAAAAATGAATATTACGTTTTTGAAACACTAATTGATGAAAACTAATTAAAAAAAGAAAAATGAATATCACGTTTTCGAAACACTTATCAGCGAAAACTGATTAAAAAAAGAAAAAAGAATATAAAAAATGATTAAAAAATGAAAAATGACTATCAAGTTTTCGAAACACTCATCGGCGAAAACTGATTAAAAAAAGAAAAATGAATATCAAGTTTTCAGAACACTCATCGGCGAACATAGATTAAAAAAAGAATTCCAAGTTTTCGAAACACTTATCGGCGAAAACTGATTAAAAAAAAGAAAAATAAATATAATGTTTTTAAACACTTATCGGTGAAAACTGATTACAAAAAGAAAAATGATTATCAAGTTTTCAAAACACTCATTGGCGAAACCTGATTAAAAAAAAAGAAAAATTAATATCATGTTTACAGAACACTCATCGGCGAAAACTGATTAAAAAAACAAAAATGAATATCAAGTTTTCGAAACACTCATCGGTAAAAACTAATTAAAAAAAGAAAAATGAATATCAAGTTTTTGAAACACTTATCGGCGAAAACTGATTAAAAAAAGAAAAAATAATATCAAGTTTTCAAAACACTTATCGGCAAAACCTGATTAAAAAAAAGAAAAATGAATATCAAGTTTTCAGAACACACATCGGCAAAAACTGATTAAAAAAAGAGAAATGAATATCACGTTTTCGAAACACATAGGCAAAAACTAATTGAAAAAAGAAAAATGAATATCAAGTTTTCGAAACACTCATCGACGAAAACTAATTAAAAAAAGAAAAATGAATATCAAGTTTTCGAAACACTAATCGGCAAAAAATGATTAGAAAAAGAAAAATGAATATAGAGTTTTCGAAACACTCATCGATTAAATGATGACGTGGCATGCTTATATGGCACAACCTCTCTCCTACATGTCATATTTTAATGACGTGGTATGACACATCACTGCCACGTCACCCCAAATGATGATGATGATAATGATACCGATGAAGGAGAGAGATGATGATGTGGCAATCTGGGGTGACGTGACAGTGATTTGTCAGGCCACGTCCTTAAAATATGACATGTAGGAGAGATGGTGTGCCATATAAGCATGTCACGTCATCATTTAACGGCAAAAAGTTAACGGTATTACGCTCGAGGACCAAAATCGACCAAAAAAAACTTTGAGGACCAACATTAAACTTTTGAAACATTGAAGAATAACATTAAACTTCATGCAAACATTGAGGACCAAAATATACCTTTAGCCAATAAAGAAAAATGAATTTCACGTTTTCGAAACACTCATCGGCGAAAACTGATTAAGAAAAAGAAAAATGAATATCAAGTTTTTGAAACACTCAATGGCGAATACTGATTAACAAAAAGAAAAATGAATATCAAGTTTTCAGAACACTCATCGGCGAAAATTGATTAAAAAAAGAAAAATGAATTTTACGTTTTCAAAACACTCATCGGTGAAAACTATTTAAAAAAAAAGAAAAAAGAATATTAGGTTTTCGAAACACTCAACGGTAAAACTGATTAAAAAATGAAAAATTACTATCAAGTTTTCGAAACACTTATCACCGAAAACTGATTAAAAAAAATAAATATCAAGTTTTTGAAACACTTATCGGCGAAAACTGATTAAATAAAAAAATGAATATCACTTTTTCGGATCACTCATCGGCGAAAACTGATTAAGAAAAAGAAAAATGAATATCAAGTTTTTGAAACACTTATCGGTGAAAACAAATTAAATAAAGAAAAATGAATATCACGTTTTCGAAACACTCATCGGCGAAAACTGATTAAGAAAAAGAAAAATGAATATCAAGTTTTCGAAACACTCAACGGGGAAAACTATTTAAAAAAAAAGAAAAATGAATTTTACGTTTTCGAAACACTCATCGGCGAAAAGTGATTAAAAAAGAAAAAATGAATATCAAGTTTTCGAAACACTCATCGGCGAAAACTATTTTAAAAAAAGAAAGGAAAAAGAATATTACGTTTTCGAAACACTCAACGGCGAAAACTGATTAAAAAATGAAAAATTACTATCAAGTTTTCGAAACACTATCGGTGAAAATTGATTAAAAAATAAATAAATATCAAGTTTTTGAAATACTTATCGGCGAAAACTGATTAAATAAAGAAAAATGAATATCACGTTTTCGAAACACTCATCAGCGTAAATTGATTAAGAAAAAGAATAATGAATATCAAGTTTTCGAAACACTCATCGGGAAAACTATTTTAAAAAAAAGAAAGATGAATATTACGTTTTCAAAACACTCAACGGCGAAAACTGATTAAAAAAATGAAAAATTACTATCCAGTTTTCGAAACACTTATCGGCGAAAACTGATTAAAAAAAAGGAAAATAAATATCAAGTTTTTAAAACACTTATCGGCGAAAACTGATTAAAAAAAAGAAAAATGAATATCAAGTTTTCAAAACACTTATCGGCAAAACTTGATTAAAATATAGAAAATTGAATATCAAGTTTTCAGAACACTCATCGGCGAAAACTGATTGAAAAAAAAGAAAAATAATTATCAAGTTTTCGAAAACACTCATCGGTGAAAACTGATTAAAAAAAGTTTAATGAATATCAAGTTTTCGAAACACTCATCGTAAAAAACTAATTAAAAAAAGAAAAATGAATATCAAGTGTCGCGACCCCCGTTTAGAGGACCGTGACCGGCACAGACATAGGGAATATCCCTGTACCTGTAATCCTTATCTCCTAATTGACAGAATATCTATTATTGAAAATACATCCACATGCAGTATAATACCATGGCTACACCGTAATGGTGGCCTATCCTAGGCAAGCAAATCCACGGCCAGTGCCGCTTCAGGATATGGATATAGGAAAACACACATAATACATATAACCTGTGTACTGGCTACACATCCGAAGATGCTACCTATCCTATTCACATGCAACAAATATATGTATATATACATTTTGAAAACAAATTTTTCCCTGTATCGCAGTAAAATAAACCCTGATCTTTAAGGTGTGTGAAGCTGACAGTTCTAGATTTAGTAATACAATCTAATTGGGTATGTCTACCATTTACTTTATGCTACATGATAAAGTAAATTAAATTACAATTACAATTTATTCACCCACATGAACAAGTTGTGGGTCTCGGAAAGTTTTGTTCGTTCCTCGCTCCACCAAGACTTCTTCCACCCGTACTTAACCTGTCTCTGTGTAGTAAAAATGAGGTGTGAGTCTTAACTACGCGACTCAATGAGAACTCTCCCATCCCCGGCGCACGGTGGGTACCATAGCGCTGGGTTTGGGAGTCATACACAACCACATGCAAAAACAACTAGTTACTGTTGTTAGCATACATTCTAGGTGATCACACAACAACAAAAATTTCACCCAAACACTTACATGCATTTAATAACTGTAAACATGCAGCAGTTTATTCCATGTCATCAATCAGCAAGTAAACATGTAACATATAGTGTCGGCTTTTACTTACCGGTCTTCTCACGTTTCAGCATGTCTGAATCAAACAAGACATGGGGTGACGTAATCCTGTACGTTACCACTACACTGCACGATCAGCAATTTTGTGCAAACACAGGCAATTTGTACATACACACAGATGCTAAACATACATCTACCTAATCTCCCCAACTGTAGGGTATCTACTAGCCACTACGTGGCTTTTCTACTTCGAACCCGTGCACTCGGGCTACTGGCCACCACGTGGCAAATATGCTTAACCCATTCACTCGGGTACTGGTCACCTCGTTACAATTCTGTTAATCAAACAATACTTAACACATTCACTTGGGTACTAGTCACCTCGTGACAATTCTATTAATCAAACACAATCAACTTCTATCTATCAAACAACTGATACGTAGCCACCACGTGGCACGTCCTGACCCCTTGCTGCGGGGCAATAGCTTGAGCCCACTCGTCCATTACCCAACCAGGCCACATGGTAGGCACGGCACGACGTCTCGAGGCATGGTCTCTGACACACCCTGGACCAACTGCACAGGATGATTTCTCTTTTACTAGGTTAGGCTCACGGTTCACCTGTAGGTTCCTCCTGTGTCTCCGTACCTTAGTCTCACATATTAATAGGATTCTTTGTATCTTTCCCGAAGGGTCAACAATTCTTCTCCTTGTCAATATGGACAAGTATCCTCAACATGATATAACTCATATAACCGTCCAGATGCACTCTCTGAGCCTCAAGCTATCGTCATAGCAATATAAATCCTTTCTGACCCTATTATCAGGATACGGCAATGACCATCGTCATGGTGATTATAAAACTGAGGTCTCAATTGCCATCTGACGTTGTTCTAGTCGATGTCTCACATCGCTAGCATAACCAAATCCGAAACCCACCAATAACTCCCTTTGCATTATTATAATTTGAGCCACCGTCGTGGAAAAGATTTAATAAAATGCTCATCATGCCTCCAGAGTGTATGAGTTGGATTTGTAACACACCAATCATAGCAAACAATTATACTCTACTCCTATGTTTTCCTATCCAAGCTACTTTCCACAACCTATTTCTAGTTCTTTCATTCTTTTAGCATTCTATACCTCTAGCTAACACATACCAGACAAGCAGAGAATGTACATACTCATGTAATCCACACAAGTATACAACCCTAGGAGCAGAGATGGAAGAACTCTCACCTTGGCCAACCTTCCATGCAATCCTCTCCTGTAACTTTAGTCTCCTCGGAGTTCATGTTGCACTCAATCGTGTGTCGTTGTTCCTATAAGAACAACATTTACTTCATTAAGGTTATTGCTTAGCTTAACTTGTTATTTATCTCTCCATTACTCTCACATGTAGTCCATGGTTGCCATAGAGTCAAGCTCTTGGTCTTATAGGACCTCTCTATCCCGACTTATGCGTATCCTTCCTCGGACACTTGACTTACTCGAATATAACACTCTACTTGAGTGTTTCACGTACTTGGATTTGAGTACTAGACCTCTATCTAACTTGTATTCGCATCTAAGGAAGCTTATCTAGCTTGGTTGGAAGGAATCCTAATTCTAGGAAGGTCTAAGTATTTTGAATCAACTTGTGTTCCTACTTGGGTTCTAAGAAATCTAGTTTCTAAACCTCAATATACCTCTAATTTATCCAACTTAAGATTTCCTAAAGGTTGTGAAAGGATAAGATTGAAATTCACGAAGTTAGACTTAATTTGTTCCGCAAGTTTCCATCCTTGAGAAACAAAAAGGTACCTAAAATAATTCTTAATAAATACTCATAATTATCCTCGGGTGTTTAAGATCGAAGAGAGGAGCTCCAAAACACTCAACGTCACCCTTAAGTGTATTTGGGCAAATCGAGCAGGGACCCGGCTCGTTAACGTCAAAGTTCAACCTTAATAACCTCGGGCCAGCTCTTCACAGGTCTTGTTCAGCTAATATTTACATAATATAATTTTAATAATATCAATCCAAGCCTATTTACTCAAATCCAAGCTCAATCCTAATTATCAACAATTTTCCCCAATTTGGAAATAATTATAATTTCAACCTCAAATCCTTTCAAATTCGAATTTGAACAAATCCGAGAACAAAATCTCGATTCCTACCCCAACTAAGTGTTCAAGAACACTTTCTAGGTCTCAATCTACCCTCGAAATAACTCAATCAAAGGTGAATCGAAGAAATCCCTAAAATGTTTGGCCAAAAAAAAGAAGAAGAAATCCCTAAAATGAAGAAATTGGGGGGTTTCAAATGAAATTGGGGTTACCAACCTTTGATTCGATTGGTGGAAGGTGTAGGAGACGTCGTACCCGAGCTCCGGTGACTTTTCCGGCGTCGTTTAGCTCTCCCCCGGTCACTTTTCCGGTGAACCCCAACCCTTCTTCTTCTTCTTCTTCTTCATCATGCCTCTCCTCTCTCTCTCTTCTTTCTCACTCTTGTTTCCTTATTTCTTTCTTTGATCCGTCTCTCTCTCCTTCCCCTTATTCTTTTTATTTGTTTCCTTCATATATATATATCTTTAATTCTTCTTCTTCCATACCTACTTCCACGGCACCCGCCTTTCTAATTAAATAACAACAATAATAATAAAATAATCATAATAAAAATAAACTAATTAATAATTAAACAAATAGTAGCTAATAATATTTTGATTTAGTTCCCACTCCTATTTATTTTGGGTTTCTAATTTCGTAGGTCCTGAATAATTTCCAAAAAAAAAATATTACTCATTTCTTTTATCTTTCATTTTACTTGAAATTTCAAAGAATTTCGCGGTTCCTTTCTGGTTTCCGTTAACCTTCATACTTTTCCTATATTCTTTTTGAGGTTTTAATTCCTAGCCCCTGTCACGACCCCCTATCGGACGTTCGTGACCAGCACGGGAGGTAGGATTTCTCCTATCCCGTAAGCCTCTAATCCCTGATTGACATTTTTATATATGCATAACTACCCGTTTCTAATACTATATAGTATATATGGCCATCCCTATCTGATGATCTAAGTAGCACACAATCCACGGCTCGCTCAACGCCGCTTCAGTCTATACATATACACATAATCAATCACACGTACATATAGTATACATATTGATCACGCGCTTCAGGGCGGGTGATCTATCCTATTCACATGCAGAATTCCTGTGTACAGTCAAGTATATATATTCAATCACACACCTGCATATAATTTACATATTGATCACGCGCCTCAATGCGTGTGACCTATTCTATTCACATGCGGAAGCCGTATTTTCATACAATCATGTATTCAGTCACACATACATATAAATTTACATATTGATCACACACTCAGTGCGTGTGATCTATCCTATTCACATGAAGAAGTCATATACATATATATATACTCGCGATATATATCATATCCTAGCCTATGTTCCCAACAACAAGACCAATCTTTAATCTGTACGAAGCCGACAATTCTAGAGTGTGACATATACATGTATATATATAGCAACTGTACAAAATAATGCTATACCAAAAGAATCAGATACATATATATATCCTGACAAAATACATATATCAATACTACCCACGCAAACAATGCGTGCGGTCTCTAAGTCTGTCTGCCTCCCTGAGATGAAGTGGAAGCGCTCCCGATGCCTATACCACCTGTGTATGTAACATTTAACATTAGGGTGAGTCAAACGGACTCAGTGAGAGGCTCTCCCATCCCTGGTGTAGTAGCGGGTACCACTACAACTGGGGGAAGGGAGCCAATTACAATCACATATGCATGCAATAGATTTTGAATTTCCATATATTAAGTGGTCAGGCAATTAGCATATATCATATTCACAATAAAGAATTCAAAGCATGGTTTTACATACGTTTAAATTCATACATACATCATATTACAGTTTAACATACAACTTCATGTGGATATCCATGTTCAAATAACCGTAATCATAAACTGGCCCGAAGGCATATCTCCGTTAGGAGGGAATCTGGCCCGAAGACAATATCTCACGTGAGCGATATAGGAACCTAGTTGATCATTCTAGGAACCCTTGGCCCCAAGACTTTACTTGGAACATTAGTCTGACTCCAAGACTTCACTTGGAGCATAGGCGGCGACTCATCTGACCTTGGCTTAACCAAGGCAATAGCCACAATGTGGTGTACTCATATACTTTGTATTCTTGTGAGTTTGACTCAAGACAAGAGACTCATTCTACCCGGACCATCCATGACAGATTCGGTTCCCGCGTTGTACCATAAATGACCCCTATGGACCACCACTTATTCATTTTTATTTCTTCTTAGGCAAATCTAAATTTCCAAGTAGTTTTCTAATTCGGAATCTCTCGGTTTAAAACAAAGTCACCTATGTTCATTGTCTTTAAGAATTTACATACACAACCACACTTTTCTGATAATAATCAATGAGGTTGGTTTCTAGTACCACAAGGCCCTCACAAATAAAATTGACTCGATCCTACCCCCGATATCATATAGGTCCCGAAGACCTTCTTTCCATATAAGGCTCCTTGAGCCACCATCGCTTTTACAGTTCACATATACACATATAGCACGTTATCACGTATATTATAATTTAGGAACAACAATAGCATGTTATCTAATATATGATTCCTACAAGTAGGCAAGAAAGCAAACCATATATCCATATCCGCAGTCAACCCTATAGGACAAGGATAGGAAGGCCCCTGTCACGACCCCCTATCGGCCGTCCGTGACCGGCACGGGAGGTAGGATTTCTCCTATCCCGTAAGCCTCTAACTCCTGATTGACATTCTTATATATGCATAACTACCCATTTCTATTACAAACAATATATAGTATATATGGTCATCCCTATCCGGTGACCTAAGTAGCACGCAATCCACGGCTCGCTCAACGTCGCTTCAGTCTATACATATACACATAATCAATCACACGTACGTATAATATACATATTGATCACGCGCTTAAGGGCAGGTGATCTATCCTATTCACATGCAGAATCCCTGTGTACAGTCAAACATATATATTCAATCACACACCTGCATAAAATATACATATTGATCACACGCCTCAATGCGTGTGACCTATCCTATTCACATGCGGAAGCTGTCTTTTCATACCATCAAGTATTCAGTCACACATATATATAAATTTACATATTGACCACACGCTCAGTGCGTGTGATCTATCCTATTCACATGCGGAAGTCACATTCATATATATATATATATATATATATATATATATATATCCACATGATATTCAGCATATCATAACCTATATTCCCAACCACAAGACCAATCTTTAACCTGTATGAAGCCGACAGTTCTAGAGTATGACATATACATATATGCATATAGCTGCTGTACAAAACAATGCTATACCAAAAGAATCATATACATATACATCCTGTCAAAATACATATAATAGTACTACCCACGCGAACAATGCGTGCGGTCTCTAAGTTTGCCCGCCTCCCTGAGATGAAGTGGAAGCGCTCCCGATGCCTAGACCACCTGTGTCTATAACATTTAACATTGGGGTGAGTCAAACAGACTCAGTGAGAGGCTTTCCCATCCCTGGTGTAGTAGCGGGTACCACTACAACTGGGGAAGAGGAGCCAATCACAAACACATACGCATATAACGGATTAAATTTCCATATATTAAGTGGTCAGGCAATTAGCTTATATCATATTCACAATAAAGAATTTAAAGCATGGATTTACATACATTTAAATTCACACATACACCATATCATGATTTAACATATAATTCCGTGTGGTCCCCTGTATTCAAGTAATCATAATCAAAAACTGGCACGAAGGCAATATCTCCGTTAGGAGAGAATCTGGCCCGAAGGCAATATCTCACGTGAGCAATATGGGAACCTAGTTGATCATTCTAGGAACCCCTGGTCCCAAGACTATACTTGGAACAATAGTCTGACCCCAAGACTTCACTTGGAGCAATAGCCGGCGACTCATCTGACCTCAGTTTACCCAAGGCAATAGCCACAATGTGGTGAACTTATATACTCTGTATTTCTGTGGTTTGACCCAAGACAAGAGACTCAATCTACCCGGACCACCCGTGATAGACTCGGTTCCCGCGTTGTAACATAAATGACCCCTATGGATCACTGCTTGTTTATTTTACTCTTTCTTAGGCAAATCTAGATTTCCAAATGGTTTCTAATTCGGACTCTTGGTTCAGGACGAAGTCACCTAGGTTTATTCTCTTTAAGGATTTACATACAAATCAACACCCTCCAGATAATAATTTACTCGATCCTACCCCCGATATCATATAGGTCCCGTGGACCTTCTTTTCATATAAGGCTCCTTAAGCCACAATTGCTTTTACAATTCACAAACACACATATAGCACGTTTTCACATATACTGTAATTTAAGAACAACAATAGCATGTTATCTAACATGTAATTCCTACAAATAGGCAAGAAGGCAAACCATATATCCATATCCGCAGTCAACCCTATAGGGCAGGGATAGGAAAGCCCCTCACCTGGTTGGCCCCTCGTATCGGCTCTCGGTGTGCCCGAAGGTCCGCTTACTGTATGGTGCCCTATACACATTTATTTGAGAGATTCAGAAGCTTGAAAATTCAACCTCTATCGTGTACATGCAACGCTAACGCTCATGTTCTTTCTAATTAATTCCATAGACTAGTTGTTGGCTTGGAATGCCCTCAACTAGTTTTCGGAACACCTAGCATGCTGCTAACCGTGTCCAACCCTTGCTTAATCGCGCTATTCGGAAACGTTGAATTTGGGAATGCAAGGTTACCTAATTCCACCTCTATGTGTCCATGCGAAGTTTCCATTGCGCAAGTCTTGAATTTATGGCTCAAGAGAGTCATAAATTCTCATTGTCTAAAATTTCCATTTATCAAACTAACCTTGAACATTTCACCTACACATGAATACACATACCCGAACACGTGTAAAATTAGAAAATTGTCTCTTTTTCCCCGAACGGGGTTCCGGGTGAGACGTGAATTACTCGGGTTTTAATCCCTCTTACATTCCAACAATTTTTAATAATTATATAATTATCATTCAACCTTTTAATGCACCCCAAATCATTCCACAACACCCTTAAACCTTAACAACCACATTTTCCTACCCCAACCCGGATAAATTCCATCAAATTAATTCCGGTTCCTAGGCTTCCAACTCACTTTCTAACATGCAAATACTTCAATAGGACCCAGAATACTCAAATTGAATCAATTGGGGTCTTTCCAAAAATCCCTAAAATTGATAAAATTGGGGTTTGAGAGTTTCTGGACTTCTCACCTCGATTCAACCGGTTAGAAGAGCGATATGGAGTATAGGAGACTCCCAGCTACCTTCCCCAGTGAAGAGATGGCATTTTCCGGCGAGAAGCTCTCTTCCTCTTGTTTCTCTCTCTAACCCGAGCTCTCTCTCTCTCTAGCCCCAAAGACGGCGACGGACGGCGAACTCTGGCCACCACCATGCTCAGCCCGTGCGTCCGGCCACCTTCCCGTCGAGCTTCCTCCAGCCACGCGTTGCTCAGGTCTCTCGTTTCCTCCGTTCGAGCGTCTTCCGTTTCTTCCCTCACCTCACGCGTTTCACGTCTCTGCTTCTTTCCTCATCTCCTTTCTTTTTCTTTTCATTACTCATATATATATATATATATATATATATATATATATATATATATATATATATATATATATATAAGTATTAGGATTTTACAAAAGTTTATATTTACCACATAATAAGTGATAAGCTAGTGTGTATATTTTTTTTCTCACTTTCCACTTTTAAATTAATTAATTTAATTTAATTAATGGTGCTAATTAAAATATTCTCGGGTATTACAGCCCCTCACCTGTTTAGCCCCTCTGATCAGCTCTCGGTGTGCCCGAAGGTCCACTCACTGTATGGTGCCCTATACACATATACTTGAGAGATTTAGAAACTTGACATTCAACCACTACCGTGTACATACAACGCTAATGCTCATGTTCTCTCTAATTAATTCCATAGACTAGTTGTTGGCTTGGAATGCCCTCAACTAGCTTTCGGAACACCTAGCATGTTTCTATTAGTGTCCAACCCTTGCTTAATCACACTATTCGGAAGCCTTGATTTGGGAATGCCAAGTTACCCAATTCCACCTCTATATGTCCATGTGAAGTTTCCATTGCCCAAGTCTTGAATTTATGGCTCAAGAGAGTCATAAATCCTAGTTGTCCAAGATTTCCATTTACCAAAATAACCTTCAACACTTTAACTACACATGAATACACATATCCGGATACGCGTAAAATTAGAAAATTGTCTCTGTTTCCCCGAACCGGGTTCCGGGTGAGACGGTGCTTACTCGGGTTTTACTCCCTCGTACATTCAAATAATTTTAACAATTATATAATCACAATTCCACCTATTAATGCATCCAAAATCAGTCCACAACACCCTTAACACATTACTAATCATATTTTTCTACAAGTTTCCCAACCCGGATAAATTTCCATCAATTTAGTTCTGATTCCTAAGCTTCCAACTCACTTCATAACATTCAAATACTTTAATTTAGGTTCCAGAATACTCAGATTGAATCAAATAGGGGTTTTCCAAAAACCCCTAAAATTGATAAAATTGGGGTTTGAGAGTTTCGGGACTTCTCACCTCGATTCAACCGGTTAGAAGGACGATATGGAGTAGAGAAGAATCCCAGCCACCTTCCCCGACGAAGAGATGGCGTTTTCCGGCGAGTTTCCGGCGTGGAAGCTCTCTCCCTTTGATTTCTCTCTCTAACCCGTCACTCTCTCTCTCCTCCAGCACGACGGCGGCGTGCTCCGGCGGACGGCGACTCAGGCTTCTCCTCGCACGTCTGGCCCCTCTCCTCCGTGCGTCTTCTCCGTCGCGTTTCTCAGCTCGCCGAACGCCTCACCCTCTCTCCGTGTCTCTCTTCCGTCGTTCTTCCCTCTCTCACGATCTATCCTCTTTTCTTTTTCCTCTTATTCCCCTTTTCTTTTCTTTTATAATATATATAATAAATTAATATATACCTATCACACAAAAAAAATTCTGGTGTAATAATAAATAAGAAAGAAATATAAAAAATTTAGGATTTAAAATAATTTGTATTTACAACATAATAAGTAATAGGCTAGTGTGTATTTTTATCTCATTTTCCACTTTTAAATTAATTAATTTAATTTAATTAATGAAGCTAGTTAAAATATTCTCGGGTATTACAGCCCCAGAATAAATCATTCTTAAATCCTCAAAATTTTAAATAAATCATTCTTTAATCCTCGAAAATTTCCGGGGTATTACATTAAGTTTTCGAAACACTCATCAGCGAAAACATACTAAAAAAAGGAAAATGAATATCCAGTTTTCGAAACACTAATCGACGACAACTGATTAAAAAAATAAAAATGAATATAAATTTTTCGAAACACTCATCGGCAAAAACTGATTAAAAAAATGAAAAATAAATATCAAGTTTTCGAAACACTCATCGGAAAAAACTAAATAAAAAAAAATAAATATTAAGTTTTCAAAACACTCATTAGCGAAAACTTACCTAAAAAATAAAAAAGAATATCACGTTTTTGAAACACTAATCGGCGAAAACTGATTAAGAAAAAGAAAAATGAATATCAAGTTTTCGAAACACTCATCGATGAAAACTAATTAAATAAAGAAAATGAATATCAAGTTTTTGAAACACTCATCGGCGAAAAACTATTTAAAAAAAAGAAAAAAGAATATTACGTTTTTGAAACACTCAACGGCGAAATCTGATTAAAAAATAAAAAATTACTATCAAGTTTTCGAAACACTTATCGGCGAAAACTGATTAAAAAAAATAAATATCAAGTTTTTGAAACACTTATCGGCGAAAACTGATTAAATAAAAAAAAATGAATATCACGTTTTTGAAACACTAATCGGCGAAAACTGATTAAGAAAAAGAAAAATGAATATCAAGTTTTCGAAACACTCATCGATGAAAACTAATTAAATAAAGAAAAATGAATATCAAGTTTTTGAAACACTCATCGGCGAAAACTATTTAAAAAAAAGAAAAAAGAATATTACGTTTTTGAAACACTCAACGGCGAAATCTGATTAAAAAATAAAAAAATTACTATCAAGTTTTCGAAACTCTTATCGGCGAAAACTGATTAAAAAAAATAAATATCAAGTTTTTGAAACACTTATCGGCGAAAACTGATTAAATAAAAAAAATGAATATCACGTTTTCGAAACACTCATCGGCGAAAACTGATTAAGAAAAAGAAAAATGAATATCAAGTTTTCGAAACACTCATTGATGAAAACTAATTAAATAAAGAAAAATGAATATCACGTTTTTGAAACACTCATCGGCGAAAACTGATTAAGAAAAAGAAAAATGAATATCAAGTTTTCGAAACACTCATCGGTGAAAACTGAATAAAAGAAGAAAAATGAATATCAAGTCTTCAGAACACTCATCGACAAAAATTGATTAAAAAAAGAAAAATTAATATCAAGTTTTCGAAAACACTCATCGGCGAAAACTGATTAAAAAAAAAGAAAAATGAATATCAAGTTTTCGAAAACACTCATCAGCTAAAACTTACAAGAAGAAGGAAAATGAATATCCAGTTTTCGAAACACTAATCGACGAAAACATATTAAAAAAATAAAAATGAATATAAAGATTTTTAAACACTTATCGTCGAAAACTGATTAAAAAAATGAATATGAAGTTTTTGAAACACTTATCGGTGAAAACTGATTAGAAAAAGAAAAACGAATATCAAGTTTTCGAAACACTAATCTACGAAAACTGATAAAAAAAATAAAAATGAATATTAAGTTTTCGAAACACTAATTGGCAAAAACTTATTTAAAAAAGAAAAATGAATATCAAGTTTTCGAAACACTCATCGGTGAAAACGAATTAAATAAAGAAAAATGAATATCACGTTTTCGAAACACACATCAACGAAAACTGATTATGAAAAAGAAAAACGAATATCAAGTTTTCGAAACACTCATGAGTGAAAACTAATTAAATAAAGAAAAATGAATATCACGTTTTCGAAACACTAATCGGCGAAAACTGATTAAGAAAAAAAAATGAATATCAAGTTTTTGAAACACTCATCGGCGAAAACTGATTAAAAAAAGAAAAATGAATATCAAGTTTTCGAAACACTCATCGACGAAAAATGATTAAAAAAAGGAAAATGAATATCAAGTTTTCGAAACACTAAACGGGGAAAACTATTTAAAAAAACAAGAAAAATGAATTTTACGTTTTCGAAATACATATCGGCGAAAACTGATTAATAAAAAGAAAAATGAATATCAAGTTTTCGAAACACTCATCAGCGAAAACTTACTAAAAGAAGGAAAATGAATATCCAGTTTTCGAAATACTAATCGACAAAAACAGATTAAAAAATAAAAATGAATATAAAGTTTTCGAAACACTCATCGGCGGAAACTAATTACAAAAATGAAAAATAAATATCAAGTTTTCGAAACACTTATCGACAAAAAATGATTAAAAAAAAGAAAAATAAATATCAAGTTTTCGAAACACTCATTAGCGAAAACTTACCTAAAAAAGAAAAATGAATATCACGTTTTCAAAACATTTATCGGCGAAAACTGATTAAGAAAAAAAAAATGAATATCAAGTTTTCGAAACACTCATCGGCGAAAAATGATTAAAAAAAGAAAAATGAATATGAAGTTTTCGAAACATTCATCGATTAAAACTAATTAAATAAAGAAAAATGAATATCAAGTTTTCGAAACACTCATCGGCGAAAAATGATTAAAAAAATGAAAATCAAGTTTTCGAAACGCTCATCGATGAAAACTAATTAAATAAAGAAAAATGAATATCACATTTTCGAAACACTCATCGGCGAAAACTGATTATGAAAAAGAAAAATGAATATCAAGTTTTCGAAACACTCATCAACGAAAACTGATTAAAAAAAATGAATATCGAGTTTTCAGAACACTCATCGGCGAAAACTATTTAAAAAAAATAAAAATGAATGTTACATTTTCGAAACACTCAACGGCGAAGGCTGATTAAAAAATGAAAAATTACTATCAAGTTTTCAAAACACTCATCGACGAAAACTGATTAAAAAAAGAAAAATAATTAGCAAGTTTTCAAAAACACTCATCGACGAAAACTGATTAAAAGAAGAAAAATGAATATCAAGTTTTCGAAACACTCATCGGGAAAAAATGATTAAAAAAGGAAAAAATGAATATCAAGTTTTCGAAACATTTATCAAAGAAAACTAATTAAATAAGGAAAAATGAATATCAAGTTTTCGAAACACTAATCGGCGAAAACTGATTAAGAAAAAGAAAAATGAATATCAAGTTTCCGGAACACTCATCGGCCAAACCTGATTAAAAAAATGAATATCAAGTTTTCATAACACTAATCCGCGAAAACTAATTAAAAAAAGAAAATTGAATATCAAGTTTTCGAAAACACTCATTAGCGAAAACTTACAAAAAACAGAAAACTGAAAATCAAGTTTTCGAAACACTCATCGTTGAAAACTGATTAAAAAAAGAAAAATGAATATCAAGTTTTCGAAACACTCATCGGCGAAAAATGATTAAAAAAATGAATATTAAGTTTTCGAAACACTGATCGATGAAAACTAATTAAATAAAGAAAAATGAATATCACGTTTTCGAAACACTCATCGGCGAAAACTGATTAAAAAAAGAAAAATGAATATCAAAATTTGGAGAACACTCATTAGCGAAAATTGATTAAAAAAAAGAAAAATGAATATCAACTTTTCAGAACACTAATCGATGAAAATGGATTAAAAAAAGAAAAATGAATATTAATCTTTCGAAAACACTCATAAGCTAAAACTTACTAAAAGATGGAAAATGAATATCCAGTTTTCGAAACACTAATCGACGGAACATTTTAAAAAAATTAAAATGAATATAAAGTTTTCAAAACACTCATCGGCAAAAACTGATTAAAAAAAGAAAAATGAATATGACGTTTTGGAAACACTTATCGGCGAAAACTGATTAGAAAAAGAAAAATGAATATCAAGTTTTCGAAACACTCATCTACGAAAACTGATTAAAAAATAAAAATGAATATCAAGTTTTCGAAACACTCATCAGCAAAAACTTATTTAAAAAAGAAAAATGAATATCAAGTTTTCGAAACACTCATTAGCGAAAACTTACAAAAAACAGAAAAATGAACATCAAGTTTTCGAAACACTCATCGTCGAAAACTGATTAAAAAACGAAAAATGAATATTAAGTTTTCGAAACACTCATCGGCGAAAAATGATTAAAAAAATGAATATCATGTTTTCAAAACACTGATCGATGAAAACTAATTAAATAAAGAAAAATGAATATCACGCTTTGGAAACACACATCGGCGAAAACTGATTAAGAAAAAGAAAAACGAATATCAAGTTTTCGAAACATTCATCAGTGAAAACTAATTAAATAAAGAAAAATGAATATCACGTTTTCGAAACACTCATCGGCGAAAACTGATTAAGAAAAAGAAAAATGAAGATCAATTATTCGAAACACTAATCGAGGAAAACTATTTAAAAAGACAAGAAAAATGAATTTTACATTTTCGAAACACTTATCGGCGAAAACTGATTAATAAAAAGAAAATTGAATATCTAGTTTTCGAAACACTAATCAGCGAAAACTTACTAAAAGAAGGAAAACGAATATCCAGTTTTCGAAACACTAATCGACGAAAACAGATTAAAAAAATAAAAATGAATATAAAGTTTTCGAAACACTCATCGGCGAAAACTAATTAAAAAAAGAAAAATGAATATGATGTTTTGGAAACACAAATTGGCGAAAACTGATTAGAAAAAGAAAAATGAATATCAAGTTTTCGAAAAACTCATCTACGAAAACTGATTAAAAAAAATGAATATCAAGTTTTCGAAACACTCATCGGAAAAAACTTATTAAAAAAAAGAAAAATGAATATCAAGTTTTCGAAACACTCACCGGTGAATACTAATTAAATAAAGAAAAATGAATATAACGTTTTCGAAATACTCATCGGCGAAAACTCATTAAGAAAAAGAAAAACGAATATCAAGTTTTCGAAACACTCATCAATGAAAACTAATTAAATAAAGAAAAATGAATATCACGATTTCGAAACACTCATCAGGGAAAACTATTTAAAAAGAATAAGAAAAATAAATTTTACGTTTTCGAAACACTTATTGGCAAAAACTGATTAATAAAAAGAAAAATGAATATCAAGTTTTCTGAACACTCATCGGCGAAAACTGATTAAAGAAATGAATTTCAAGTTTTCGAAACACTTATCGGTGAAAACTGATTAAAAAAAGAAAAATTAATATCAAGTTTTTGAAACACTTATCGGCAAAAACTGATTAAAAAAAGAAAAATGAATATCAAGTTTTCAGAACACTCATCGGCGAAGACTGATTAAAAAAAAAGAAAAATGAATATAAAGTTTTCGAAACACTCATCGGCGAAACCTGATTAAAAAAATGAATATCAAGTTTTCAGAACACTTATCGGCGAAAACTAATTAAAAAATGAATATCAAGTTTTCGGAACACTCATTAGTGAAAACTTACTAAAAAAAGAAAAATGAACATCAAGTTTTTGAAACACTCAACGACAAAAATTGAATAGAAAAAGAAAAATGAATATCAAGTTTTCGAAACACTCATCGGCGGAAAATGATTAAAAAAAGAAAAATGAATATCAAGTTTTCGAAACACTCATCGATGAAAACTAATTAAATAAAGAAAAATGAATATCACGTTTTCGAAACACTCATCGGCGAAAACTGATTACGAAAGTGAAGAATGAATATCAAGTTTTCGAAACACTCATCGATGGAAACTGATTAAAAAATGAATATCAAGTTTTCGAAACACTCATCGGTGAAAACAAATTAAATAAAGAAAAATGTGTTGTCAGAACCCCCTATCGGACGTCCGTGACTGGCACGGGAGGTAGGATTTCTTCTATCGCGTAAGCCTCTAATCCCTGACTGACATTCCTATATGTGCATGACTACCCATTTCTAATACAAACAATATATAGTATATAAGGCCATCCCTATCCGATGACCTAAGTAGCACACAATCCACGGCTCGCTCAACGCCGCTTCAGTCTATACATATACACATAGTCAATCACACGTACATATAATATACATATTGATCACGCGCTTCAGGGCGGGTGATCTATCCTATTCACATGCAGAATCCCTGTTTACAGTCAAGTATAAATATTCAATCACACACCTGCATATAATTTTACATATTGATCACACGCCTCAATGCGTGCGACCTATCCTATTCACATGCGGAAGCCATATTTTCATACAACCAAGTATGCAGTCACACATATATATAAATTTACATATTGATCACACGCTTAGTGCGTGTGATCTATCCTATCCACATGCGGAAGTCACATCCATATATATATATATATACCCATGATATTAATCATATCATAACCTATGCCTATACCACCTGTGTCTGTAACATGTAACATTCGGGTGAGTCAAACAGACTCAGTGAGAGGCTTTCCCATCCCTGGTGTAGTAGCGGGTACCACTACAACTGGGGAAGAGGAGTCAATCACAAACACATACGCATATAACCGGTTTAAATTTCCATATATTAAGTGGTCAGGCAGTTAGCATATATCATGTTCACAATATAGAATTTAAAGCATGGTTTCACATACGTTCAAATTCATAGATACATCATATCACGATTTAACATATAATTCCAAGTGGTCACCCGTATTCAATTAACCGTAATCATAAACTAGCCCGAAGGCATATCTCCGTTAGGAGAGAATCTGGCCCGAAGGCAATATCTCACGTGAGCGATATAGGAACCTAGTTGATCATTCTAGGAACCCCTGGTCCCAAGACTTTACTTGGAACATTAACCTGATCCCAAGACTTCACTTGGAGCATAGCCGGCGACTCATCTGACCTCGGTTTACCCAAGGCAATAGCCACAATGTGGTGTACTCATATACTTTGTATTTCTGAGAGTTTGACTCAAGATAACAGACTCGATTTACCCGGACCACCCGTGATAGACTCGGTTCCCGCGTTGTACCATAAATGACCCCTATGGACCACTACTTATTTATTTTAATTCTTCTTAGGAAATTCTAAATGTCCAAGTGGTTTTCTAATCCAGAAATCCCTCGGTTTAAAACAAGGTCACCTATGTTCATTTTGTTTGAGAGTTTACATACACCACCACACTTTTTCAGATAATAATTAATAAGGTGGGTTTCTAGTACCACACGACTCTCCCCATTAAAAATGACTCGATCCTACCCCCGATATCATATAGGTCCCGAGGACCTTCCTTCCATATAAGGCTCCTTGAGCCACCATCGCTTTTACAATTCACATAAACACATATAGCACGTTTTCACATATATTGTAATTTAGGAACAACAATAGCATATTATCTAAAATATAATTACTACAAATAGACAAGAAGGCAAACCATATATCCATATCCGCAGTCAACCCTATGGGTCAAGGATAGGAAAGCCCCTCACCTGGTTGGCCCCTCGGATCGGCTCTCGGTGTGCCTGAAGGTCCGCTTACTGTATGGTGCCCTATACACATATATTTTGAGAGATTTAGCAACTTGGAATTCAACTACTCTCGGGTACATGTAACGTTAATGCTCATGTTCTCTCTAATTAATTCCATAGACTAGTTGTTGGCTTGGAAATGCCCTCAACTAGTTTTAGGACACCTAGCATGCTTCTATTAGTGTCCAACCCTTTCTTAATCACACTATTCGGAAGCTTTGACTTGGGAATGCAAGGTTACCCAATTCCACCTCTATGTGTCCATATAAACTTCCATTACCCAAGTCTTGAATTTATGGCTCAAGAGAATCATAAATCCTACTTGTCCAAGCTTTCCATTTATCAAACTAACCTTGAACACTTCACCTACACATGAATACACATACCCGAATACGCGTAAAATTAGAAAATTGTCTCTTTTTCCCCGAACCGGGTTCCGGTGAGACGGGAATTACTCGGGTTTTAATCCCTCGTACATTCCAATAATTTTTAATAATTATACAATTATCATTCAACCTTTGAATGCACCCCAAATCAGTCCACAACACCCTTAAACCTTAACAACCACATTTTACTACAATTTTTCCAACCCGGATAAATTCCATCAATTTGGTTCCGGTTCCTAAGCTTCCAACTCACTTCCTACCATGCAAATACTTCAATTTAGGACCCAGAATACTCAGATTGAATCAATTGGGGTCTTTCCAAAAATTCCTAAAATTGATAAAATTGGGGTTTGAGAGTTTCGGGACTTCTCACCTCGATTCAACTGGTTAGAAGGACGATATGGAGTAGAGGAGACTCCCAGCTACCATCCCCGATGAAGAAATGGCATTTTCCGGCGAGAAAGCCCTCTCCCTTTGCTTTCTCTCACTAACCCGTAGCTCTCTCTCTCTTTCAGCTCAACGGCGACGACCGGCTCCGGTGGACGCGACTCCGGCTCCTCCTTCGTGCGTCCGGCCACCACCACGCATGGCTCACCTCCTCCACGTTTTTCTGTTCGCTTCTTGCCTCCCTCTCGTTTTGCTTCCCCTGCTCGTGCGTGTCTCTCTCACGCCTCACCCATCTGCTTCTTCCTCTTTCTTTTCTTATTTCCTTCTTTTATCCTTTCTTATTAATATATATATATATATATATATATATATATATATATGTAATACATTAATATATATACATATCACTTAAAAGAAAAAAAAATCTGGTATATATATAAAAATATAAATAATAAAAAGAAATACATATATTAAAAATTAGGATTTAAAAATTTTATATTTATAACATAATAAGTGATAAGCTAGTGTATTTTTCATCTCATTTTCATCTTTTAAATTAATTAATTTAATTTAATTTAATTTCTGATGCTAGTTAAAATATTCTCGGGTATTACAATCTTCTCCCCTTAAGAAATTTGGTCCCTGAATTTCAAACAAAATACTAACCGCAGTCTCGAAATAGATGAGGATACGTCCTGCGCATTTCACCCTCGACCTCCCATGTAGCTTCTTCGGTCGAGTGGTTTCTCCACAGAACTTTAACCAATGGAATCTCTTTCGTTCTGAGTTTCTTCAACTGCCGATCTAAGATTTCCACTGGCTCCTCTTCATACGTCATATTTTCGGTTAGTTGCACGTCTTGGGATGAATTACGTGCGAGGGATCGGGAAGATACTTCCGAAGCATTGATACATGAAAGACAGGGTGTACCCCCTCCAATTCCGTAGGCAATTCCAATCGATACGCTACATTCCCAACTCGTTCTAAGATTTCAAACGGTCCGATATACCGAGGACTCAACTTCCCCTTCTTACCGAACCGCATTACGCCTCTCATCGGTGATATTCTCAAGAACACTTGATCACCAATGGCAAACTCCAGTTCCCTCCTTCGATTGTCTGCATAAGACTTTTGCCTACTCTGAGCCGTCAGCAATCTCTCCCTTATACATTTTACCTTCTGCAAGGCATCTTGTAGCAATTCCGGGCCGACTAGGCTAGCTTCTCCGACCTTGAACCACCCAATCGGGGATCTGCATCTGCGACCGTACAGAGCCTCGAAAGGTGCCATTTGAATACTTGCTTGATACCTGTTATTGTATGCAAACTCAGCCAAAGGTAAATACCTTTCCCAACTTCCGTCGAAATCCATAATACACGCCCGAAGCATGTCCTCAAGAATCTGAATGGTTCTTCTGATTGCCCGTTGGTCTGTGGGTGGAACGCAGTACTCAGATCAACTCTAGTTCCCAACACTTCCTGCAATGACTTCCAAAACCTGGAAGTGAACTGTGGCCCTCTCTCAGATATTATAGACACTGGCACACCATGCAATCTAACGATTTCTGATAGATAAATCTGTGCATATTGACTCACTCCGTAAGTGGTCTTAACTGGCAGAAAGTGTGCAGACTTAGTCATGCGATCCACTATTACCCAAACCGAATCAAATCCCCGTTGTGATCTTGGCAACCCTGTTACAAAATCCATCGTTATCCTCTCCCATTTCCACTCAGGTATTTCTATATGTTGTAACGTTCCGGCGGGCTTCTGGTGTTCAGCCTTGACTTGCTGGCACACTAAACACCTGGCTACATAGTTTGCGACATCCTTTTTCATGCCATTCCACCAATACAACTGTTTCAGATCATGATACATTTTATTAGCTCCCGGATGGATTGTATACGCTGTCCGGTGTGCTTCTTCAAGGATTCTTTCTTTCAAGTTATCAACCATAGGGACACACAACCGTCCCTCCAACCGAAGTATTCCTAAATCATCTATAGAGAATCGGATGTTGTCCCCTTTCCCTTTAGTTACGGTATCCCTGAATTGTTTGAGGTCGGTATCTTCATCTTGTCTAGCCTTCACCTCTTCTACCAAAGAGGACTTAGCTTGCAAATGGGCTAAAAATGAGTTAGAACTTCCAATCTCAAACTGATTTCCCATTTGCTCTAGCTCGTGCAGTTCTCTAATCAACGGTCTTCTTTCTTCACTTATATGAGCAAGACTGCCCATGGATTTCCGACTCAGAGCATCGGCTACCACATTAGCCTTTCATGGATGATACAAGATCGTGCAGTCGTAGTCTTTCAACAACTCTAACCATCGACGTTGTCTCAAGTTCAAGTCTTTCTGCTCGAAAATGTACTTGAGGCTTTTGTGGTCTGTATAGATTTCACAAGTCTCACCATATAAATAGTGTCTCCATATTTTGAAAGCAAATACTACAGCCGCCATTTCCAGGTCGTTAGTCGGATAGTTCTTCTCATGCTTCCTCAGTTGTCGCGATGCATACGCAATCACCTTGCCATGTTGCATCAAGACACACCCTAACCCGATCCTCGACGCATCACAGTATACCACATACCCTCCTGTGCCTTCAGGTAATGCCAGCACCGGAGCGGTAGTGAGGCTGTCCTTCAACTTCTGAAAACTCTGCTCACACTTGTCATCCCATACAAACTTCACTCCTTTCTGAGTCAATTTAGTCATAGGTGCAGCAACCATAGAGAAGTCCTGCACAAATCTTCTATAATATCCAGCCAAACCCAAGAAACTGCGAATCTCAGTAGCAGAGGTAGGTTGGGACCAATTCTTCACCGCCTCTACCTTACTTGGATCAACGTGGATTCCCTCTGATGATACCACATGACCCAAAAAGGCAACTCTGTCAAGCCAGAATTCACACTTAGAGAACTTGGCATACAGTTTTTCCTCTCTCAACCTCTGCAATGCAAGTCTCAAGTGTTCAGCATGTTCCTCAGAATTCTTTGAATAAACCAATATGTCGTCAATGAAGACAATGACAAATCGGTCCAGAAATGGTTTAAAAACCCTGTTCATTAGGTCCATGAACGCTGCCGGAGCATTCGTTAATCCGAAAGATATCACCAAGAACTCGTAATGCCCATATCGGGTCCGGAATGCGATATTAGGTATGTCTGATTCTCGAATCTTTAATTGATGGTACCCAGATCGCAAATCAATCTTGGAGAACCGCTTCGCACCCTGCAACTGATAAAATGGTCATCTATCCTCGGCAGTGGATATTGATTGCGAATTGTTACTTTGTTTAACTTTCGGTAATCGATACACAACCGCAAAGATCCGTCCTTCTTCTTCACAAAAAGGACCGGTGCACCCCAAGGAGAGAAACTGGGTCTTATAAAACCCTTGTCAAGTAACTCTTGCAATCGTGTATGTAGCTCCTTCAGCTCTTTCGGAGCCATACGGTAAGGTGGTGTGGAGATAGGCTGGGTGCCAGGTTGCAGCTCGATTTCAAATTCAATCTCACGATCGGGCGGCAACCCCGACAATTCTTCTGGAAATACATCCAAGAACTCTCGCACTACTGGTACTTGAGTCGGTGAAAGTACTGCTTTCGTGGTATCTTGGACAAATGCCAAATACCCTTTGCATCCCTTTGCCAGTAACTTGGATGCCTTCAAAGCCGAGATCAAGCTTGGATACGGTGCAGCTCAGTCACCCCGTATCACAAAGGGCTCCTCGTTTGGCATATTAAATTTCAAGCATTTAGCCCTGCAGTCCACAACCGCATGACAAGACGACAACCAATCCATCCCGAGGATCACATCAAGATCAACCATACACAACAACCGAAGGTCTACCACAATCTCATGACCATCAACCTCCACAATGCAAGACTTGTGCACATACTCTACTTGTACCGATTCTCCCATTGGAGTAGAGACCAGTACCGTTTCTTCCATTCTAGATAGACTTTTGTTGAATTTAGAAGCAAATGCATGCGACACATAGGAATGAGTGGAGCCGGAATAAAATAAGACTCGTGCTTCAAGAGAGCAGACAATAAGAGTACCTGTCACAACCGCATTTGATGCATGAGCATCCTGCTGAGAGAGTGCAAATACTCGCGCTTTTCCTCCACCTACCGCCCCTGGCCCTCGGCCACTAGATCCTGCACCACGGCCTCTAGCTGCACCTGTACTTGCTGCCTGTGGTGGCACGGTTCTCACTGGTGGAGCTGCAATAGGTGTACTCCTCGGCGTCGGATTGCTTCTCACACTTGTACCCTCTTTTTTCTTTGGACACTCTCTAGCCATATGGCCCATCTGGCCGCAGTGGTAGCATCCACCTGTCAGTCTTTGACATATACCAAAATGAAATCTGCCGCAAGTCGCACACTAGGGCTTTGTCTTACCGGCGTTTCCACCCCCTTGTTCCCTCTGTCCCCCTTGAACATTACCTCTTGTACCTGTTTCATAGGTGGTAGTTGAGGATTGTCCCCCTGCGGACCCTGAATATCTGGCACCTCCACCTGTTGTCTTCCTTTTCTTACTTCTACCTCCTTGGTTGTCACTGCCTGTAATTAACTTCACTTTGGGATCAACAGATGTCCCATACCTCTTCCTGGTTTCAATCATTCTAGCACAGTCTGCTGCTTGAGCTAAAGTCTCAAACTGTCTCCTCTGAGGTAGCAAAGCAGTAATCAACGGCTCTGTGAGTCGGTGTATGAATCTCTTGATCCTCGCCTCTTCATCAGGAACCAACTCAGGTGAGAATTGAGCCAGTTCTGTAAAAAGTAATTCATACTCCATCACGGTCATGTTAGGCGTCATCCACAACTTCTCGAATTGCTAACGCTTCGCATCTTTGGTGCCTTCAGGTAGAAACCGACCCAGGAATTCCCTCTGAAAATCTTCCTAGGTCATCGGTGCTACCCTTCTTGAATACCTGGTCTGTACGGGACTCTATTCATACTCTGGCAGCTCCCCTCAGCTGGAATGAAGTTAATTCCACTAACTCATGTCCTGAGCACCTCAGCATGTGCCCAATTCTGACTATGTCTCTTACAAAGTACTGCAGATCCTCTTTCTCACTAGTTCCGCAGAAAGTGGGTGGATGAAGCTTCAGAAATTTTGAAATTGGCAGCTCTCTGGGTGCTACCCGTGGCTCACAAGGCATTTCCTGTGGTTGTTGCCATTCCCTATCCTCTTCCTCAACAACCTCCATCTCTTGATTGCTAGGAACTCTCTCTTGTTCTTCCTCGCCGACTACTAATCGGCATACTTCCCTCTGTATTTGTCTCGTCATCTCCTCTCCTAGTTCTTGAAATCCTGCCGTGAGCATTTCTGCCACGGAAGGTGCACCTGTCTCTACTTGAGGTTGAGGTTCCGGTGACTGTCTCCTTTCTTCTTCTCTCACTTGTGCTCTACCTCGAGCACGAGCACGACCTCTACCTCGGCCTCGGGTACGGCCTCTACCTCAACCTCGGGTACGGCCTCTACCTCGACCTCGGGTGGGCATTCCCTCCTCCCGAACTTCATCTCGATCAATTTCAGCAGGAGTTCTCCCTCCACCTCTAGTTTGTCTCGTGATCGGTGGCATCCCTATACTGCACAAGGACCACACCTAATGAGTACACGTATATCAATGATATTTCATATCAAAGAGAGTAGAAAGAAAGGGTTGACTCAATTTCCTGGTTACTTCCACAAGTGCCTTTTTACTCCCATGTTGCGCCCGGGTTCACAACAAGGCGTAAACCGACACCTGGTCATACCTATGACTTCATACAGTTTAAAGATAACCAGGCTCTGATACCAAGTTTGTCACGACCCCCTATCAGACGTTCGTGACCGGCACGGGAAGTAGGATTTCTCCTATCCCGAAAGCCTCTAACCCCTTATTGAGATTTCAACCTGTTTATAACTACCCTTTTCTAATACAAATAATATATAACATATATGGTCATCCCTTTCCCGTGACCTAAGCAGTTTGCAATCCACGGCTCGCTCAACGCCGCTTGAGTCTATACATATACACATATTCATTCACAAGTACATGTAATATACATATTGATCACGCGCTTCAGGGCGGGTGATCTATCCTATTCACATGCAGAAGTCCTGTATACAGTCATACATATATTCAATCACATGCTTACATATAGTTTACATATTGATCACATGCCTCAATGCGTGTAATTTATCATATTCACATGCGGAAGCCATATTTTTACACCAACAGGTATTCAATCATACATACATGTAATTTACGTATTGATCACACGCCTCAATGCGTGTGACCTATCCTAGTCACATGCAGAAGTTATATACGTATATACATGATATATATTATATCATAGCCTATATTCCCATCACCAAGAGCTAACTTTAATCTGTATGAAGCCGACAATGCTAGAATTCAAGTGTGACATATATATATACACAACAGATGTAAACGTACATACGCCACGCCCAAAAAGGATTCATATATATGTATATATACATCTAACATGTATACATAATCAAAATAACTACCGACGCGAACAAAGCGTGCGGTCTTCAGAGTTGTCCGCCTCCTTGAGAAGAAGTGAACGCGTTCCCGACTCCTGAACCACCTATATCTGAAACATGTAAACAGGGGGGGTGAGTCAAACAGACTAAGTGAGAAGCTCCCCCATCCCTGGCGTAGCAGCGGGTACCACTACCGCTGGGGGAAGGGAGCAACCACAACCACATGCGCATGAAACGGATTCGTATTATGATCTTTAACATGATCAGGCAATCAGTAAATCATATTCACAATTTAAAATCCTATTTCATGCTTCTAACATATTTATTAATCCGCATGTAAATGAATCATAAACATATAACATATGGTTCCATAGTTAACATATACTTGTGCACGTAGGCACTCACTTTCTGTCTCCCGCATTACGGTAAGAGAAATACTGGCCCGAAGGCAATTTCATGTACGAACCTGGTTGATCACTCCAGGAACTTTCTGACTCCAAGGCACGCTTAGAGTAATAGCCGGAAACTTGTCTGACCTCAGTTTAAACCAAGATAATGGCCACTATGTGGCATACTTACTGACGTCATAAACCTGTCTGTCCGATCAGGATGACCGACTCGATATATTTAACCTTGAAACACGCCCTAAGATAAACTACTGAATAGTAGACGTGGTTATTAATTAGGCCTAGTTTCCCCCTTTTCAATTTATGCGGCACTCTCACTCATATTCAACAACCTAGGTTCAGTTTTCCTCAACACACCATACGAATGAGATCTTTACGTGACGATCAATATGATTGGTTTCTAATGTTACTGAACTCTCACATATGAAATCATGACACAATCCTACCCACGGTAACATATAAGGCTCAATGAGCCACAATAGCACATATATACTTGAGATTAATCATATAAGCACATACATTGTTGCACGTCGACTGCTTACTTGCCAATCATAGACGTGTAGCACAAATTTATTCATATAAAAATTACACAAAATAGGGCAAACCACATTTCCACGTAGTCATCCAACCCTATGGGGCAGGGATGGGAGAGACCCTCACCACGTTGGCCCTCCTGATCAGTCCTCGGAGTGCCTGAAACTCCAATTACCCTGTGGTGCCCTATACACATGTATATTTAAGAAATTTAGAACGTGTAACTAAACATATAACATGCACGTCTCATGCTAATGCTCATGCACCCTCTAGCTATTTTCCAAGAACTAATTGTTTAGTTCGTTACGTCGTTTTATTTGCTCTTTCCGAAAGTCCAGAATGCCCCATATTCGACTTTCACACTTTCGAGCCATTTAGAACCTCTAATTGCTTAGGTTAGATATTTCCACTTGTCTAAATTTCCCTTCGTGTGTTCATATGGGTATTTTACTAATAAAAGAATTAAATTCATGGTTCAAAAGAGGCTTTAGCTTACTCATTCCACCGTCTTCCTTATTCGCTGAGTAAAAGCTTAATTACTACCTATATAATTATATATAAGAATATAATTGGGTATAATTAGAGCCTTGGAACCAATTTAGCGGGTCTTAGGTGTCCCCCACGGACTAGACCAAGGTGTCCAATCCACCGCACAGCTCCTTACTGTACGGTGGCTTAGTATTTCGCTTCTTTTTCACCGGATTGGGTTCCGGTTGAGACGGTAAATACTCGGACTTTATTCCCTTGTCTATTTCCAGCAATTACAACACTTATACTACTCCAATCCAAGCCTAAACATGCATCAAACTGTCAATTTCGAATTTTAGAGCAATTTCCTAACCCAATTTTCCTAATTTCCATACCCGGTCAAATCCTACGGTTTAACTTTGATTCCGGACCTCATTAAGCTTTCAATAACATCCACTAAGCTCAATTTTAACCCCGGAATGCCCCGATTGGAAGAAATTGAAGAATTTGTAAAATACCCAAAATTGGAGAAAATGGGGTTTTGGGAGTTTGGGCTTTCTTACTTGATTTCAATCGAATGGGAGGCTTGTGGGTGTTGAAAGACGAAGTCCGATCACCTTCTCCGGCACCGGCGTGCCTTTTCCGAATAGAAACCGCTGTGGAACACTCCCCCTCCTTCTTGGCTTGCTTCTTTGTGCGTGCTTGCTGCTGCTTCTTCTCTTTTTTTCGAGTGTGTTAGTGAATGCTCGGCCCCCCACCCATTTTAGTTTCGTAATATATAATATATATAAATATATATTTTTTATTATGTGTCCTAATAAGGGAAGGGGGTGGGGGTCACGGTTTGGCCCCACACCCCATTATCTTAATATATATATATATATATTTATTTATTTATTTTATTAGAAAAACTTATTTACTTGTTATATCCCCTTTTTCCCTCATGCTTTTTAGTCCTCTTTTCTTTTAGGTCCTAGAAAAATTATAAATATCCCCTATTACTTTCTTCTTTATTATATTTTTAACCCTACAATTCTTTAATTTAATTTATTTTTCTTTCTGAAAAAAAAATAAATTTAATAATAATAAAAATAATTAAATCTAAATATCTCGGATATTACATTTTTTAAACAGTTTTGGTTGATGAGTATTTCGAAAACTTGATATTCATTTTTCTTTTTTTAATAAGTTTTCGCCGATGAGTGTTTCGAAAACTTGATAATCATTATTATTTTTTTAATCAGTTTTCACCGATGCGTGTTCCGAAAACTTGATATTCATTTTTCTTTTTTTAGTAAGTTTTCGCTGATGAGTGTTACAAAAACTTGATATTCATTTTTCTTTTTTTAATCAGTTTTTGCCGATGAGTGTTTCGAAAACTTGATATTCATTTTTCTTCTTTTAATCAGTTTTTGTCGATAAGTGTTTCGAAAACTTGATATTCGTTTTTCTTTTCTTAATAAGTTTTAGCCGATGAGTGTTTTCAAAAACGTGATATTTATTTATTTTATTTAATTAGTTTTTATCAATAAGTGTTTCAAAAACTTGATATTCACTTTTCTTTTTTTAATCAGTTTTTGTCGATGAGTATTTCGAAAACCTGATATTCATTTTTCTTTTTTTAATAATGAGTGTTTTCGAAAACTTGATATTCATTTTTTATTTTTTAATCAATTTTCGCCAATAAGTGTTCTTAAAACTTGATATTCATTTTTCTTTTTTTTAATCAGTTTTCGCCGATTAGAGTTTCGAAAACTTGATATTCATTTTTCTTTTTTTAATCATTTTTCGCCGATGAGTGTTTCGAAAACTTGATATTTATTTTTCTTTTTTAAACAGTTTTCGCCGATCAGTGTTTCGAAAACTAGATATTCATTTTTCTTTTTCTTAATCAGTTTTTCGTCGACGAATGTTTCGAAAACTTGATATTCATTTTTCTTTTTCTAATTAATTTTTGCCGATGAGTATTTCGAAAACTTGATATTCAGTTTTTATTTTTTAATCAGTTTTTGCCGTTGAGTGTTTCGAAATCGTAATATTCATTTTTCTTTTTTTTAAATAGTTTTCGCCGATAAGTTTTTCGAAAACTTGTTATTTCTTTTTCTTTTTTTAACCAGTTTTTCCCGATGAGTGTTTTGAAAACTTGATATTCATTTTTCTTTTTTTAATCAGTTTTCGCCGATTAGTGGTTTGAAAATTTGATATTCATTTTTCTTTTTTAAATCAGTTTTCGCCGATGAGTGTTTCGAAAACGTATTATTCATTTTTCTTTTTTTTAAATAGTTTTCACCGATGAGTGTTTTCGAAAACTTGATATTCATTTATATTTTTCTTAATCAGTTTTCGACGATAAGTGTTTCGAAAACGTGATATTCATTTTTCTTTATTTAATTAGTTTTCACCGATGAGTGTTTCGAAAACTTGATATTAATTTTTCTTTTTCTTAATCAGTTTTCGCCGATGAGTGTTTCGAAAACATGATATTCATTTTTCTTTATTTAATTAGTTTTCACCGATGAGTGTTTCGAAAACTTGATATTCATTTTTCTTTTTTTAATCAGTTTTCGCCGATGAGTGTTTCGAAAACTTGATATTTATTTTTCTGTTTTAGTCAGTTTTCGCCAATGAGTATTTCCAAAACTTGATATTCCTTTTTCTTTTTTTAATCAGTTTTCGCCGATGAGTGTTTCGAAAACTTGATATTCATTTTTTTTAATCAGTTCTCGCCGATGAGTGTTTCGAAAACTGGATATTCATTTTTTTAGTAAGTTTTCGCTGATAAGTGTTTCGAAAACTTGATATTCATTTTTCTTTTTTTAATCAGTTTTTGCCGATGAGTGTTTCGAAAATTTGATATTCATTTTTCTTTTTTTTAATCAGTTTTCCCGATGTTTGTTTCGAAAACTTGATATTCAGTTTTCTTTTTTTAATCAGTTTTTGTCGATGTGTGTTTCGAAAACTTGATATTCATTTTTCTTTTTTTAATAAGTTTTAGCCGATGAGTGTTTTTGAAAACGTGATATTCATTTTTCTTTATTTAATTAGTTTTCATCGATGAGTGTTTCGAAAACTTGATATTCATTTTTCTTTTTTTAATCAGTTTTTGTCGATTAGTGTTTCGAAAACTTGATATTCATTTTTCTTTATTTAATATGTTTTAGCCGATGAGTGTTTTCAAAAACGTGATATTCATTTTTCTTTATTTAATTAGTTTTCGTCGATGAGTGTTTCGAAAAGTTGATATTCATTTTTCACTTTTTAATCAGTTTTTGTCGATGAGTGTTTCGAAAACTTGATATTTCTTTTTCTTTGTTTAATAAGTTTTAGCCGATGAGTGTTTTCGAAAACATGATATTCATTTTTCATTTTTTAATCAATTTTCGCCGATGAGTCTTCTGAAAACTTGATATTCATTTTTCTTTTTTTTAATCAGTCTTCGTGGATGAGTGTTTCGAAAACATGATATTTATTTTTTTTAATCAGTTTTTGCCGATGAGTGTTTCGAAAACTTGATATTCATTATTCTTTTTTTTAATCAGTTTTTGTCGATGAGTGTTTCGAAAACTTGATATTCATTTTTCTTTTTTTAATAAGTTTTAGCCGATGAGTGTTTTTGAAAACTTGATATTCATTTTTAATTTTTTAATCATTTTTCGCCGATGAGTGTTTCGAAAACTTGATATTCATTTTTCTTTTTTTAATCAGTTTTTGCCGATTAGTGTTTCGAAAACTTGATATTTATTTTTCTTTTTTTTAAATAGTTTTCGCCGATCAGTGTTTCGAAAACTAGATATTCATTTTTCTTTTTCTTAATTAGTTTTCGTCGATGAATGTTTCGAAAACTTGATATTCATTTTTCTTTTTTTAATTAGTTTTTGCCGTTGAGTTTTTCCAAAACGTAATATTCATTTTTCTTTTTCTTTTTTTAATTAGTTTTCGCCGATGAGTGTTTCAAAAACTTGATATTCATTTTTCTTTTTTTAATCAAATTTTGCCGATGAGTGTTTTGAAAACTTGATATTCATTTTTCTTTTTTTAATCAGTTTTCGCCGATGAGTGTTTCGAAAACGTAATATTCATTTTCTTTTTTTTTTAATTAGTTTTTGCCGATGAGTGTTTCGAAAACTTGATATTCATTTTTATTTTTCTTAATCAGTTTTCGACGATGAGTGTTACGAAAACGTGATATTCAATTTTCTTTATTTAATTAGTTTTCATCGATGAGTGTTTCAAAAACTTGATATTCATTTTTCTTTTTTTAATCAGTTTTTGCCGATGGGTGTTTCGAAAACTTGATATTCATTTTTCTTTTTGTAATAAGTTTTAGCCGATGTGTGTTTTCGAAAACGTGATATTCATTTTTCATTTTTTAATCAGTTTTTACCGATGAGTGTTTCGAAAACATGATATTCATTTTTCTTTTTTTAATCAGTTTTTGTCGATGAGTGTTTCGAAAACTTGATATTCATTTTTCTTTTTTTAATAAGTTTTAGCTAATGAGTGTTTTCGAAAACATGATATTCATTTTTTATTATTTAATTAGTTTTCATCGATGAGTGTTTCGAAAACTTGATATTCATTTTTCTTTTTTTAATCAGTTTTTGTCGATGAGTTTTTCGAAAAATTGATATTCATTTTTCTTTTTTTAATAAGGTTTTGTCACGACCCCCGTTTATAGGACCGTGACCGGCACAGACGCAGGGAATACCCCTATGCCTGTAAGCCTTATCACCTAATTGACAGAATATCTATTATTGAAAATACATTCACATGCATTATAATACCATGGCTACACCGAAATGGTGGCCTATCCTAGGCAAGCAAATCCACGGCCAGTGCCGCTTCAGGATATAGATATAGGAAAACACACATAATATATATAACATGTGTACTGGCTACACATTCGAAGATGCTGCCTATCCTATTCACATGCAACAGATATATGTATATATATACATTTTGAAAACAAATTTTCCCTGTATCGCAGTAAAATAAATCCTGATCTTTAAGGTGTGTGAAGCTGACAGTTCTAGATTTAGTAATACAGTCTAATTGGGTACGTCTACCCTTTACTTTATGATAGAATAATAAAGTAAATTAAATTACAATTACACTTTATTCACCCACATGAACAAGTTGTGGGTCTTGGAAAGTGTTGCTCAACCCACGTTCCACCGAGACTTCTTCCACTTGTACTTAACCTGTCTCTGTGTAGTAAAAATGAGGTGTGAGTCTTAACCACGCGACTCAGTGAGGATTCTCCCATCCCCGACACAAGGCGGGTACCATAGCGCTGGGTTTGGGAGTCATACACAATCACATGTAAAAACCACTAGTTACTGTTAGTTAGCATGCATTCTTGGTGATCACACAACAACAAAAATTTCACCCAAACACTCACATGCATTTAATAACTATAAACATGCAGCAGTTTATTCCACATCATCAATCAGCAAGTAAACATGTAACATATAGTGCCGGCTTTTACCTATCGGTCTTCTCACGTTTCAGCATGTCTAAATTAAACAAGACGTGTGGTTGCGTAATCCTGTACGTTACCACTATGCTGCACAATCAGCAATTATATGCAAACACAGATAATTTATACATACACACAGATGCTAAACATAAATCTATTTAGTCTCCCCAACTCTGGGGTATCTACTAGCCACTACGTGGCTTTCCCAATTCGAACCCGTGCACTCGGGTTGCTGGCCACCACGTGGCAAACCATACCTAACCCATTCACTTGGGTATTGGTCACCTTATGACAATTCTGTTAATCAAACAATGCTTAACCCATTCACTTGGGTACTGGTCACCTCGGGACAATTCTATTAATCAAACACAATCAATTTCTATCTATCAAACAACTGAAACGTAGCCACCAAGTGGCACGTCCTGACCCCTTGCTGTGGGGCAATAGCTTGAGCCCACTCGTCCATTACCCTACCAGGCCACATGGCGGGCACGACACGACGTCTCGAAGCATGGCCACTGTCACACCCTAGACCAACTCCACAGGATTATTTCTCTTTTACTAAGTTGGGCTCACGGTTCACCCTTAGGTTCCTCCCGTGTCTCCTTACCTTAGTCTCACATATTAATAGGATTCTTTGTATCTTTCCCGAAGGATCAACAATTCTTCTCCTTATTAATATGGACGAGTATCCTTAACAGGATCTAACTCATATACCCGCCCAGATGCACTCTTTGAGCCTCAAGCTATCGTCATAGCAATATAAATCCTTTCTGACCCTATTACTAGGATAGGGCAATGACCATCGTCATGGTGGTTATAAAGCTGAGGTCTCAAGTGCCATCTAACGTTGTTCTAGTCGATGTCTCACATTGCTAGAATAATCAAATCCGAAACCCACCAATAACTCCTTTTGCATGATTATAATCTAGGTCACCGTCGTGACGAGTTTTCAAAATAAAAGCTTAGTCCTTCCGTACAAGGACTCTTGCCACCGTCGTGGAAAAGATTTAATAAAACACTCATCATGCCTCCGGAGTGTATGAGTTGAATTTGTAACACATCAATCATAGCAAACAATTAAACTCTACTCCTATGTCTTCCTATCCAAGCTACTTTCCACAACCTATTTTCTAGTTCTTTCATTCTTTTAGCATTCTATATCTCTAGCTAACACATACCAGGCAAGCAGAGAATATTGATAATACCAATATTTACCCTTCTATCTTTTGGCATTTGACAAGCTTTTGTTGAGTTTAAAGAGTCATTATGCATGATTTAATGTTATTCAGGGCACTTAAGGACTCAAATCACAATCTTGCTAGTTCCATGTTTTTATTGAATAAATTGCGATAATTCTCTAGTTTTATTAACTTGAGAGCCTCACAATTGTTTCTGGTTGATTTGTAGGTCAATTAGCTTGAGGAATAGCAAGAAGCTGGAAAGCGAAGCCGGTACAAGATTTGAAGCTTAGAGGCATTTTTGGGCCTGTTCTACTATTCCACCCGCTGCCAGCGGGTAGCCTTGCAAGCTGGCAGCGGGTGGACTTCAGTTTCAGAAGAAAAACGCGCGTTTTGAGTAATCCACCCGCTGCCAGCGGGTACACCAGATCTGTACAATTTTCTCGCGATTTTAAGAACTGAAACGGATAATGGGCCCACTTTCTCAGCATTTTACCACAAGGGGAGAATCCTAGGTCGGATGGGAAGGAATATTGATGTTTTAGAGGCCCTAAACGTAATTTAGAGATTAATCCATTCATTACAACACATTCATCACACAAGCTCTCATCCTCTCAAGTCTCTCCACATTTGCCAGCCACACTCACCATTTTCTCTTCATCTTCTCCACTCTCCCCACCCATTCAGTCCAAATTCCAGCAACCTCCATCATCATCCATGGCTAAGCAAGGGTTGGAGGAGCTTGGTGAAGCATTACTCCCATCCATGAGTGGCTAAACCTCTTGTGCTTTGGAGGAGGATGATTAGGGCTTGAGCTATGGCATCAAATAGGGAGTTTTTCTTGTTTTCCTTCTACTTCTCTTTATGGATTCATTTTTATCTTGTTGATATTGATGAGTTTGTATTGATTGTGGCTCCATGGTTGTGGAACTCAACTAGGTTGTGGTTGGACATTAGGAATTTATATAGACTTGTGATTTGTATTTTGATTCTCCCATTGTGGGTTTTGATTACATTGGATTTGGTTGAATCTTATTGTAATTTTTAATTCATTGTGGAAGTCACTCTAATGACAATGATAATTGTTGAGTTGAATTCTAGTCTATGTTAAATTCCTCATTTGCTTCATTGATGGTATTTGATTAGGCTTGTTAATTGTCCGGTTGGTTAATTGCATCCTCTAATTAATTTACCTAGGTTTAGTGGTCACTAAACTACTTTAGGAAATGGCCTTTCATTGATTAACTCCATACTTTTTGATAGCAAGGATAGCCCAAAGCATTCTCCAACAAAGCATATTCATCTCATTTCGTTCACTTCAATTTACTTTAGCTTTTAAAATATTGAAAATCCCAAAAAGTGTTAGTTCTAGTTTCATTTAGTTGCATTTAATTCCATTTAGTTTCATTGCACACCAAGTGTTTGTTAGATTGCATCAAAGACATCCCTTTTTGTGTTAATTGTGCATATTTGTCCATAGAGTCCATAAGCTCCATGAGAGAAAATCGACCTAGGTTGTGTCACTAGCTGCACTTTCTAGTATTAATTTGATTGGTGCCAGCCTCGCGACAAGGCCGCGTCCATCAATTTGGCGCTGTTGCCGGGGAGCCATTTTGGTTCTTTGTGCAATTGTGCTAGATTCTCACGAATTGGGTTGTTTTTGCGTGATTTCTTTGGGGATCACATAGTTAGATTGTGTTTTGTGTTTTAAGTTGTGTCTTTTCATTTTAGTGTTTGTTTCTAGGCTTATTGTGATTTTTAGTAAGTGTTTTTGCTAGTTTTTGTTAAATTTTTCATAGCTGTCCTATTTTCTTTTGGCAAGGAATTACTTAGTTTAATTGCATTTAATTGTGTTTTTGTTTGTGTTTTTTGTTTCTCGGTAGTTTATAGTTGTTTTAGCATTTATTTTTAGGCTTGAATAGTCATTTTGAAGCATTTTCAGTTGGATTTTTGCTGGTTTTTCGAATTTGCCCTATTTTTCTGCTTTAACAGTGCAGAATTGTTTCTGTTTCTGACTTACCCACTGGCAGCGAGTGGAGCAGTGAACTGCACAAAATTTCCATTCTATGTTGCTTTGTTACTGGTTTTCCGGCCTGTTTTATTTGTTTTACTGTTTTTCTGTGTGTTTCCTTTCTTTTGTTGGTTTGTTTAGTGTATGCTAAGAAGTTCTAGAGGAGACCTAATTCCCTTGGATTTAGAAATTGAAAGAACTCTTAGGAAAATAAGAAAACTAAAAAAAGAAGTGATTAAGGCTAACCAAGAAAGAGAAAGAGAACTAGCAATAGAAGAAATGGCCGAGGAATATAACGGGGATAATAGGATGGACAATAGGGATAGGAATGAAGAAGGTAATAATGGGGTAGATCAACCTAAAAAGTCTATTAAACGATTGAATCAATTTGATGATAATTTTGAATCTTTGGTTGGTGCTACTCCTACTTTTACTACTGATTTTGAAATTAAAGGTTCTCTTGGGCACTCACTTCCAAAATTTCATGGTCTTCCAAGTGAGAACCCGTATACACATTTAAGCTCTCTCCACATGCATTGCATGACGATGAAGCCCGTGGGAGCTAAACTTGAAGAAGTCATGTGGAAGGTTTTCCATCTCACTCTGGAAGGGAAGGCAAAGGTTTGGTATAAGAGTTTGCGAAGGTACACCCCAGATGCTTACCAAACATGGGATAATTTGAAGAAGCACTTTATTCACTGAACTTTTGCATGCTAATGATGACACTCTTGCTTCATTCTCTTCTTTATATTCTTTTCCATCTACTTGCTCTTGTGGAGGTGATCCCTCATGTCTTAACTGCATGTCAGTTGATTGTACACGTGGTGCCCCACAATCTGATACATTTTCTGTGACTAGTTATTCTTTGGATTCTCTTTCCTCTTTGAGCAGTTATGATGGCCCTTTGGGGAAGTTATTCATTGAGTTTTCAGGTGAGTCAAGCAATGAAACAGGGAAGGTGATCCAAAACAAAGTTCAATACATTCTGTCACGTGAAGACCCCCTTTCGGCTTCTCCACCTTCTCACCTATTCCAAGGGCAACATAGTAAAAGAAAGGAAATCGCGGTTGAAGCTGAATCAACTGAAGAAGGGAACATACCACCAAGGTTTGAATGCATGGAAATTGAGGCAAGTGGTAAAAATGAAATTTTAAAGGGAAGTACTCTTGCCACTTTAGATGTTAAAAAATTAGTTCCTTCTGTAATTCAACCTCCCACTCTAGAGCTCAAAGAGCTCTCTTCAAATCTAAAGTATGTTTTCTTAGAGAGTCAAATAACCAATTACCAGTGATCATTGCTAATTGGTTATCTGACGAGAATGAAGGGAAGCTCTTAAACCTTTTGAGAAAACATAAAAGAGCAATAGGGTGGACTTTAGCAGATATACCAGGGATTAGTCCTACAATTTGTACACATAGAACTCTGCTAGAGGAGGGGTCGCAGCCCAAGCGGCAACCCCAAAGGAGGTTGAATCCTTTGATTTTAGATGTGGTTAAGAAAGAGGTCGCTAAGCTTTTGAGTGCGGGTATTATATACCCAATTTCTAATAGTAAATGGGTTAGCCCTATGCAGGTTGTCCCAAAGAAGAGTGGGATCACAATAGTGAAAAATGAGAAGGATGAGTTGATTCCCACTAGAGTCCAGAATTTGTGGCGCGCATGTGTATTGACTATAGAAAATTGAATGACGCCACTAGAAAGGACCATTTCCCTTTACCCTTTATTGACCAGATGCTTGAGAGGCTTGCTGGCAAGTCTTATTACTGTTTCCTTGATGGCTTCTCTGGTTATTTTCAGGTACCCATTGCTCCGGAGGACCAAGAAAAGACCACTTTTACTTGCCCCTTTGGTACATTTGCATATAGGAGAATGCCTTTCGGTTTGTGTAATGCTCCTGGTACATTTCAGCGTTGTATGATGTCTATTTTTTCTGATTTTCTTGAACAATGCATGGATGTATTTATGGATGATTTTACAGTTTATGGAGAGTCATTTGATGCATGTTTAGACAGCTTAGATAAAATTCTTACTAGATGTTCTGAAAAGGGTCTTGTGCTAAATTATGAAAAGTGCCATTTTATGGTTGATCAAGGAATTGTTTTAGGACATTTAGTTTCTGGAAAAGGGATTGAGGTGGATAAAGCAAAAATAGAAGTAATCTCCTCCCTCCCATACCCCACATGTGTTAAGGAGATTAGATCATTTTTGGGTCATGCAGGGTTATATAGGAGGTTCATTAAGGATTTTAGCAAAATTGCATATCCATTATCTCAATTACTTCAAAAAGATGCAGAGTTTGATTTTAATGAAGCATGTAGGTTTGCTTTTGATGAACTGAAATCTAGACTTGTCTCTCCCCCAATACTTTCTGCTCCTAATTGGCAATTACATTATGAGATTTCATGTGATGCTTCTAATTTTGCTGTTCGAGCCATGCTAGGGCAAAAGGAGAACAAAGTTTCTAGAGTGATTGCATATGCCTCCAAGACACTAGACCCATCACAAATTAACTATACCACCACTGAAAAGGAATTGTTTGCCGTTGTCTTTGCCTTGGAGAAATTTAGACCTTACTTGCTTAATTCCAAGGTTGTAGTTTTTTCTGACCATGCTGTAGTGAAGTATCTTTTCTTCAAACCTCATTCCAAGCCCAGGCTACTCAGATGGGCCCTTCTCTTGCAAGAATTTGACATAGAGATTAAGGATAGACCAGGAGCTGAAAACCATGTAGCTGACCATTTGAGTCGCTTACCTGAAGACACAAAGGGAGTGGACTCTTCTACCTCTACTTTTGATGCTTTTCCAGATTCTTTGTTGTGTACCATAGCTCGTCATGAGCCTTGGTATGCTCGTATAGTGAATTTTCTAATTAGTGGAGTGACACCCCCTTCTATGTCTACTTTTCAGGTACAAAAGCTAAAGGGAGATGCCAAACATTATGCTTGGGATGCGCCTCATCTTTGGAGACTATGTGCTGATCAAGTCATTCGAAGGTGCATACTAGAGGACGAACAAGAAAGCATCTTAACTGCATGTCATACCTTGGCTTGTGGGGGCATTGTAATACCCGAGAATATTTTAACTAGCGTTATTAATTAAATTAAATTAATTAAATTAAAAGTGGAAAAATGAGATAAAAAGGAAGATAAATATACACTATCCTACTACTTATTATTTTGTAGATACAAATTATTTTATATCCTAACCATTCTATATATTATTTTATTAATATGTCAGATTTTTATTTTCTCTTTTTTGGTGAAATGTATATGTATTTATTAAATATATATATATATATATATATATATATATATATATATATATATATATATTATAAAAAGGGATAAGAGAAAAGAATAGAGAAAAAGCAAAAAAAGAAAGCCGTGAGGTAGAACCAGAGAAAGAGAAATCATGAGTGAGGAAGAGAGGGAAAGAATGCACGGGAGAAAGACGGAGGAGCTGGGCGTCGCGCACGGAGGAGACGGTGGTGGCCGGACGTACGCGAGACGGAGGCCGGAATCGTGTCCGCCGGAGCTCGTTGCCGTCTTGGTGCTAGAGAGAGAGAGAGTGACGGTTTAGAGAGAGAAAGCAAAGGGAAAGAGCTTCCACGCTGGAAAACTCGCCGGAAAACGTCATCTCTTCACCGGGGAAGGTGGCTGGGAGTCTCCTCTACTCCATATCGTCCTTCTAACCGGTTGAATCGAGGTGAGAAGTCCCGAAACTCTCAAACCCCAATTTTATCAATTTTAGGGATTTTTGGAAAGACCCCAATTGATTCAATCTGAGTATTCTGGGTCCTAAATTGAAGTATTTGCATGTTAGGAAGTGAGTTGGAAGCTTAGGAACCGGAATTAATTTGATGGAATTTATCCGGGTTGGAAAACTAGTAGGAAAATATGATTGGTAATGTTTAAGGGTGTTGTGGACTGATTTGGGGTGCATTGAAAGGCTGAAGGGTAATTATATAATTGTTAAAAATTATTGTAATGTACGAGGGATTAAAACCCGAGTACCCACCGTCTCACCGGAACCCAATTCGGGGAAAAAGAGACAATTTTCCAATTTTACGCGTGTCCGGATATGTGTAAGCATATGCAGGTAAAGTGTTGAAAGTTAATTCGGTAAATGGAAATTTTATACAAGTAGAATTTATGGCTCTCTTGAGCCATAAATTCAAGACTTGGGAAATGGGAATTTCATATGGACACATAGAGATGAAATTGGGTAACCTTGCATTCCCAACTCAAGGCTTCCGAATAGTGTGATTAAACAAGGGTTGAATACGAATAGAAACATGCTAGGTGTTCCGAAAACTAGTTGAGGGCATTCCAAGCCAACAACTAGTCTATGGAATTAATTAGAAAGAACATGAGCATTAGCGTTACATGTACACGATAGAGGCTGAATTTCAGGTTTCTAAATCTCTCAAGTATATGTGTATAGGGCACCATACGGTGAGTGGACCTTCGGGCACACCGAGAGCCGATCAGAGGGGCCAACCAGGTTAGGGGCTTTCCTATCCTTGTCCTATAGGGTTGACTGCGAATATGGATATATGGTTTGCCTTCTTGCCTATTTGTAGGAATTACATGCTAGATAACATGCTATTGTTGTTCCTAAATTACAGTATATGTGAAAACGTGCTATATGTGTGTATGTGAATTGTAAAAGAGATGGTGGCTCAAGAAGCCTTATATGAAAAGAAGGTCATCGGGACCTATATATGATCGGGGGTAGGATCGAGTCAATTTTAATTGGGAGAGTCTTGTGATACTAGAAACCAACCTTATTGATTATTACCTGAAAAGTGTGGTGGTGTATGTAAGCTCTTAAAGAAAAGGAACATAGGCGACCTTGTTTTAGTCCAAGGGATTCCGGATTAGAAAACCATTTGGAAATTTAGAATTTCCTAAGAAGAAGTAAAATAAATAAGTTGTGGTTTAGAGGGGTCATTTATGGTACAACGCGGGAATCGAGTCTATCACGGGTGGTCCGGGTAGATTGAGTCTGTTATCTTGGGTCAAACTCTCAGAAATACAAAGTATATGAGTACACCACATTGTGGCTATTGCCTTGGGTAAACCGAGGTCAGATGAGTCGCCGGCTATGCTCCAAGTGAAGTCTTGGGGTCAGATTATTGTTCCAAGTATAGTCTTGGGATCAGGGGTTCTTAGAATGATCAACTAGGTTCCCATATTGCTCACGTGAGATATTGCCTTCGGGCTAGTTTCTCTCCTAACAGAGATATGCCTTCGGGCCAGTTTAGGATTACGGTTAATTGAATATGGGTGACCACTTGGAAGTATATGTTAATTCGTGATATGATGTATCTATGAATTTGAACGTATGTGAAACCATGCTTTAAATTCTATATTGTGAATATGATATATGTTAATTGTCTGACCACTTAATATATGGAAATTTAAACCGTTATTTGCGTATGTGTTTGTGATTGGCTCCTCTTCCCCAATTGTAGTGGTACCCGCTACTACACCAGGGATGGAAAGCCTCTCACTGAGTCTGTTTGACTCACCCCAATGTTACATGTTACAGACACAGGTGGTATAGGCATCGGGAGCGCTTCCACTTCATCTCAGGGAGGCGGACAGACTTAGAGACCGCACACATTGTTCGCGTGGGTAGTATTGATATATGTATTTTGTCAGGATGTATATGTATATAATTCTTTTGGTATAGCATTGTTTTGTACAGTTGCTATATACATATATGTATATGTCACACTCTAGGACTGTCGGCTTCATACAGGTTAAAGATTGGTCTTGCTGTTAGGAATATAGGTTATGATATGATGAATATCATGTGTATATATATATATGAATGTGACTTCCGCATGTGAATAGGATAGATCACACGCACTGAGCGTGTGGTCAATATGTAAACTTATATATATGTGTGACTGAATACTTGGTTGTGTGAAAATACGACTTCCGCATGCGAATAGGATAGATCACACGCATTGAGGCGTGTGATCAATATGTAAATTTATATGCAGGTGTGTGATTGAATATATATACTTGACTGTACACAGGAATTCTGCATGTGAATAGGATAGATCACCCGCCTTGAAGCGCGTGATCAATATGTATATTATATGTACGTGTGATTGATTATGTGTATATGTATAGACTGAAGCGGCATTGAGCGAGCCGTGGATTGCGTGCTACTTAGGTCACCTGATAGGATGACCATAAATACTATATATTGTTTGTATTAGAATTGGGTAGTTATGCACATACAGAAATGTCAACCATGGATTAGAGGCTTAAAGGATAGGAGAAATCCTACCTCCCTTGCCGGTCACAGACGCCCGATAGGGGGTTGTGACAGGCATTTTGGTGGAAAGAAAACCTCTAGGAAAGTCTTAGACTGTGGGTTTTATTGGCCAACTTTAGTTAAGGATTCTGTCAATTTTTGTAAAACTTGTGATAAGTGCCAACGCTTTGGGGGTTTGGGACGGAAACAAGAAATGCCACAACAACCTATGCTATTTTGTGAAATTTTTTATGTTTGGGGGATAGATTTTATGGGACCTTTTCCCCCATCAAATGGGTTAACTTATATTTTATTGGCAGTAGACTATGTTTCTAAGTGGATAGAGGCCATACCCACTAGGAAGGATGATGCTCAAATCGTAGCTAAATTTGTTAAGTCTAATATCTTGTGTGGGTTTGGGATCCCTAGAGCCATCATTAGTGATTAGGGCACCCACTTTTGCAATAGGCTTTTCAATAGCCTATTAGCTAAGCATGGTGTCCGACATAAAGTTTCCACACCTTACCACCCACAAACCAAAGGTCAGGCAGAGGTGTCTAACAGGGAAGTTAAGAAGATTCTTGAAAGGGTTGTGCAACCGTCCCGAAAGGATTGGAGTTCCCGACTTGAAGAAGCTCTTTGGGCATATCGTACAGCCTACAAAACTCCAATAGGCATGTCCCCTTATCATCTAGTCTTCGGTAAAGCTTGTCATTTGCTGGTTGAATTAGAGCATAAGGCATATTGGCGGTGCGAAAATGCAACTTAGATATGGAAGCTGTGGGAGAAGAAAGAAAACTCCAATTGCAAGAGCTTGATGAAATGAGAGCTGAAGCATATGAAAATGCCAGGTTGTACAAGGAGAAGACAAAGAAAATTCATGACAAAGGCATTCTTAGAAAATGCTTTATTGTTGGGGATAATGTTTTAAAATTCAAAGCAAGATTCAAGTTCAAGCAAGGAATGATGAAAACACGTTGGGATGGACCATTCACAGTGACCAAGGTCTTTCCTTATGGAGCGGTGGAGATAATGGAAGATTCAACCGGCGCCGTGCACTTGGTGAATGGTCACTTGCTGAAATTGTTCAAGGAAAACTCCAAGCCCCCATGAGGGGCCAGGTCATCTCTTTCCTTTCTCATCTTGCATTTAATTTGTTGCTCTTATGGATTGCTTGAGATGAGTGTGGGGGAAGAGATTTTCCAGTAGGTAGTAGATTGTGGAATTGTTCTTTGTGGTTTAATTGTGCTTTTGTGTATTTTGTTTCTTTTAGTTTGTGCTTTGTGTGTTCGTTTAGTTGTATGGTTAGGCACTCCCTTGGCTGTTGAATGCATGAATTTTGATGTATGAGGTTTGCTTTTTGATGGATGGAAGCCAGCAAATTAGGTTCTAGGAGTAGGAATAGATGGATTTTTATGTTGTTAGGAGTCTCTGGTTGGATACAGGAGTGAATCGAGTGGAGAAATGAAGTTAGAGGTCAAAATGTCCAATTTTAGGCACGTCTCTGTAGCACCCGCTGCCAGCGGGAGCTACAGAGACTCTCCCCTGTTTTTCCCCTGTTTAATTTCGCCTCTGACTTACCCGCTGCCAGCGGGTGGTCTTTCGCCCGCTGCCAGCGGGTAAGTCTGGGCACTTAAAAAAAATTAATATTATTGTTTTTTATTTTATTTCATTTAATTTTAATCTCAAATATATATTTTTCTGAACCCTAACCCTCTTTCCCTCTCTATTCCCTCTCTCTAGTCTCTCTCCCTCCTCACTTCCGTTTTCCCTCTCTTCTTCCCCACACCACCAAACCTCCATAACCACACCATCATTGTTCTCTCTTCTTCTCTCTCCTTCCCCCCTTCTGCTCAGAACCATAACCCCTCCACTCTTTCCCAACCACCCCAAAAACCGTACCTCTACCCTTTATCCCTCCCCAAGCCGTGAGCCCCCACCATACCCCCCCTTCTCAGCCACCAAACCCACCAAACCGTGACCACACCCCACCCTCAAAACCTTCACCAAAACGACCCCCTTCTCCTCTATTTTCTCTCTCCCAGCCACAACACCCAAACCTTAACCCCCCCAAAAAACCGTACCTTCACTCCTCCACAATCCCAAGCCTCCAGCCGTCCATCCCCATCACCCAAGTCCTACCCTTCCCTCTATTCCTCTCTCCTCCATCTCACCTAAAAACCCCAACCCCAACCCCCCCTTCCCCTTCTCCTCTCCCCTCCGTCTCAGCCCCAAAAACCGAACTCACCCCCTCTCTGTTTCACAACCCCAAAACCATACCTCTATTCTTCTCTCTCTCTCAGCCCGTGACCTAACCCACCCCCATCACCCCCCCACACTCCAAACCATACCCCCCCAAAAACCGAGACCCTCCCCCACTTCTCTTCAACCTCCATTCCAGTTTCAATTCCCATCCCACTATGTAATTTTCTTATTATTTTTTATTTTTATTTATTTTATTTCACAATTTTTATTTAGTTTGCCTATTTCATATTAATTTAAATTTAATTTCCTTTTTATTTTCATTTTCTAAATATTTAGTCCTATTTAATTATTAATATGAATTTTTCTTCAAATTACTGAATATTTTAGTATGCGTAGCATTAGCCTTAGTTAATAAATAATTTAATTTTGACTTTCAATTAGCTTTAGTTATTATGTTATCTAGCATTTTAGGTTGTAATTAGTTCCTCTCTTGCATTTTGTTTAGAAAATAATCAATATGTAGTATAATTAGAGCCTAGACTTAGTTGACAATCAATCTCGTCTTTGTTTTGTTTCCAATCAACCATTTTACTGTTTTGACTAGGTTAGTAGGTTGTGGATAGCATTTAGATATAATTAGAACTCTTTTTCACTTTTCTTTAGTTGTTTTAATCTAGGGTAGTTGTTTATTTAGTCTTGTAAAATCAATCTAAACTCATTGTGACCCTCAAGATTACTCTTCAACTTAGCACTCACACCTTGTTCTACTTAATTTAGTTTTCCTTTTATTCTAGTGGTTTTAATTTTCTTCTTTTAGTATGCTTAGTTTTCCCTTTTCTTTAATTAGTCTTAATTGGTTTTAGTGTGAGCGTCTAGGTTGGTTAGCGTAGTCTTGCTGGCTTCTATGTTGACTGATTCTTTTCAAATTGCTTGTGTTTTTCTTGTTTTTATTTGTTTGTGTTGATTAGCAAGCATGTCCGGCGAAGAGATGACTTTTGAAGAAATACAAGATGAGGTCGAAAACAGATCCCTCCATCAAGAATTTCATTTTCCTGAGACGGAAGGCAATGCATTCTTTGATCAATTATGTGCCGCCTACCTAACATCTCTCAATCGGGTACAAGTAGCTGATAATGAGCAGTTTGTGCAACATTTCTACATTAATGCCAAGCTCAAGCATAGCATGAACAACCCGACCTACCGCGGTATGAAGGTTACCACCTTCACATTGGCCGGCATCCGGCAATTTTTTGGGCTGCCTGTTGTGCAGAATTGTGCCTACAAGAGTCAACAGACAGCTTTTAACAGTGGTGATGCCCCTTTCCCGCGCGCTGAAATAAGAGAGATGCTCATTCAGGATAATTCCGATTGGGATGCTAAGTATGGAGGATCTCAGATCTATTTGCAACGCTCTTCCATGTGCCCGGCTGCTAGAGCATGGCTGCTTTTTATATGTCATAACATTCTTCCTTCCAGCCATGGTACTGACATACCCTCTCAACAAGCACACCTTATTTACTTATTTATGAAGAATGAGAGAGTTGATGTGGCCGGGTTGATTTTTGACTCGCTCAAGAAGGCTTCAGTGAAGGGAGTGAAAGGACAAATTCTGTTATTTCCACATCTCATATCTCAAATGTACAAGAGAGCAGGTGTTCCGCAGCTTGATTCTGACTTAGAGTTCGATCCTGCCAACACCAGAGATTACAGCAGATTGGGATTTGGAAGACCTCCAGTTATTAGACCTCCTGCACCAGCCAGGAATGTCATGAGGCGCCGTGATGAAGCCTCTTCGAGTCGGACCCCTTCGCAATCTTCAGAGCCAATGATGCAGACCTTCGACCAGAAGCTAGACTTCCTGATCTCTGAGCAGCGTTCCCTTAGGGATGAAGTCCACACTCTTCAGGATGACATCCACAATTTGCAAGCTAGCTTCACATCCTTTCAGGTCGAGGTCCGGGACAATTTTAGAGAGTTGCGGAAGGGCCGTGATTGAGCTCGGATCTGAGCCAATTGCTTGCTAGTCTTATCTGCTTTTATTTCTTTTGTGTTTAGTTTGACTTTTCTGCTACTTTTCCTTCTTACTCATGGATTCTATTTGTGCTGGTTATTACTTTTGCTGTTGAGCTACTGATGGCTCATTCAACTTCTGGAGCATTATAATTTCATGCATTCTTAGCTATGTAGCTGTTTAGCTTACTTTGCTCGCCCCTCTTCTCCTCTTTTTGCAATTGACTGATTGTTTTTCTGCTTGTGGACCCTCGTGCTTGCGCATCCTTGTCCTATCTTTCTGCATTGAGGACAATGCTTGCTGCAAGTGTGGGGGAGAAGTTTGTGAAGAATTATTGCTTTTTGAATTGTTGATTGGGCAGGTTACCTTGTGATTATTGCAAATGTTGACATCAGATTTATATTCCTATTTAATGATTGTGTTTTTGACTCTTTGTGGATTTAGTTTTTCAGCTTCTATTCTTGTGGATGTGAATATAAATGTAAATGCACAGGTTTTAAGTCCTTGTTTGTGGATATTATCAACTGAGTAGATACAATTTTCGTTTTTGTTGTAGACTTTTGGGATTAATGATGTTAATCAGGATTTCCATAATTACTTTTTGATATCTACTCAAATGTTTAAATTTTTTTTTGGGAACCACACTTAACTTTTGTGCCTGTTTAAGCATTTTAGAAAATGCTTTCAAGTTGTGTGTCAGGAGCCAGCAGAATGCACAATCATTTCAAGAATAAGAAACAATTTTTCAAGAGATTGGTACTCTCTAATTCTCAACTTAAGCAAGTCACTTATGTGAGTAATTAATTAGGCATGCATTGATCGATGTGAGAGTAACCTAGCCTTGTTGGAAGATTTTGAGCCAAACACTACTGTTTTTCTTGCATATACTTGTGTGTTGTCTGCTTTCTTGTTCACTTTCAAGAACTCGATTGAAATCTTATTGAAGCTTGACATGCGTTGGTTAAATAAAAATGATTGAGGCATTTGTTTCACTCACCTATATCCCATACACAAACCACTTCTTTTGCTACCCATAGTCACCCCCGTTGAGCTTTAACTTTTGCTTTTCTAGACCTTTTGCACTATGAATTTTAATTAAATGTTTGACTATAGGTTCTTAGTTTCTAACCACTCATCTTCCTGGGTTGAAATTGTCTAATTGATCCAATCAAGCATAAAGCTTGAAAAGAAAGAATAAATAAATAAATTATACAGTTATTTATTTAGAAAAAAAGGAAGAAGACAAAAAAAGGGAAATAGAAAAGAAGGAAAAGCAATAAAAAAAAGATGATGAATAAAATAGTTGCAACCAAAAGCAATAAGGATCTTAGGCAAATTTCTTGGTGGTTGGAAGATGATTGTTTGGTTAGACTCTTTTGGAACCCAAGTAATCATTTAATTGAGAGTCAATTCAAAATGTTTAGTTTTGCATAATTTTCTTCTCTGTAAACACTTTTCACCATGACCAAGCATCCATCATTACAAGCCATTAAGACCTCATGATTTGTTGAGCTAACGCATCTTAGTGGAGATCTAGATCTCTCTCAAGCCTATGGTAAAGTGATAAGTAAGAAAGATTAGAGAGAAAATATCCAACATTAGTGAGTAGAGTGAAACACTTGAGTCATCGGTCATTTACATGTTCTAGTTGATTGCTATGCATAGTTGTTTTGCTTTTGTTGCATGAACCAAGAACATGGTTTTCTTGCTTAGTTGTTTTGCATCTTGATTTGGTTGGTTATTTTGTTGCTTCCTACATACCCCTTGACTGCATTTTTGACTGAATGCTTTGCTCAGGAGTGCAAAGGTCTAAGTGTGGGGGAGTTGATAATACCAATATTTACCCTTGTATCTTTTGGCATTTGACAAGCTTTTGTTGAGTTTAAAGAGTCATTATGCATGATTTAATTTATTCAAGGGCACTTAAGGACTTAAATCACAATCTTGCTAATTCCATGTTTTTATTGAATAAATTGCGATAATTCTCTAGTTTTATTAACTTGAGAGCCTCACAATTGTTTCTGGTTGATTTGTAGGTCAATTAGCTTGAGGAATAGCAAGGATTCAAGTGCTAGAGGTCGAGAAAGAAGCTGCAAAGCGAAGCCGGTACAAGATTTGAAGCTTAGAGGCATTTTTGGGCCTGTTCTACTGTTCCACCCGCTGCCAGCCGGTAGCCTTGCAAGCTGGCAGCTGGTGGACTTCAGTTTCAGAAGCAAAACGCGCGTTTTGAGTAATCCACCCGCTGTCAGCGGGTAAACCAGATCTGCACAATTTTCTCGCGATTTTAAGAGCTGAAACGGATAGTGGGCCCACTTTCTCAGCATTTTACCACAAGGGGAGCATCCTAGGTCGGATGGGAAGGAATATTCTGATGTTTCAGAGGCCCTAAACCTAATTTGGAGATTAAACCATTCATTACAACACATTCATCACACAAGCTCTCATCCTGTCAAGTCTCTCCACATTTTCCAGCCACACTCACCATTTTCTCTTCATCTTCTCCACTCTCCACACCCATTCAGACCAAATTCCAGCAACCTCCATCATCATCCATGGCTAAGCAAGGGTTGGAGGAGCTTGGTGAAGCATTTCTCCCATCCATGAGTGGCTAAACCTCTTGTGCTTTGGAGGAGGATGATTAGGGCTTGAGCTATGGCATCAAATAGGGAGTTTTTCTTGTTTTCCTTCTACTTCTATTTATGGATTCATTTTTATCTTGTTGATATTGATGAGTTTGTATTGATTGTGGCTCCATGGTTGTGGAACTCAACTAGGTTGTAGTTGGACATTAGGATTTTATATAGACTTGTGATTTGTATTTTGATTCTCCCATTGTGGGTTTTGATTACATTGGATTTGGTTGAATCTTATTGTAATTTTTAATTCATTGTGGAAGTCACTCTAATGACAATGGTAATTGTTGAGTTGAATTCTAGTCTATGTTAAATTCCTCATTTGCTTCATTGATGGTATTTGATTAGGCTTGTTAATTGTCCGGTTGGTTAATTGCATCCTCTAATTAATTTACCTAGGTTTAGTGGTCACTAAACTACTTTAAGAAATGGCCTTTCATTGATTAACTCCATACTTTTTGATAGCAAGGATAGCCCAAAGCATTCTCCAACAAAGCATATTCATCTCATTTCATTCACTTCAATTTACTTTAGCTTTTAAAATATTGAAAATCCCAAAAAGTGTTAGTTCTAGTTTCATTTAGTTGTATTTAATTCCATTTAGTTTCATTACACACCAAGTGTTTGTTAGATTGCCTCAAAGACATCACTTTTTGTGTTAATTGTGCATATTTGTCCATAGAGTCCATAGGCTCCGCAAGAGAGAATCGACCTAGGTTGTGCCACTAGCTGCACTTTCTAGTATTAATTTGATTGGTGCCGGCCTCGCGACAAGCCTATTAAAAATAGAGTTTTGATTGGATTTTCTTAACTATATTTATTTTTAGGTAAGAATAAGAAAATTTTGAAATTTTTGGCTAATGATAAGCCTATTAAAAATATCTGTTATTGAGTGTCTTGCAGATGAAAATTTCTTACCCAGTATGATTTTTATTTTCGAAAAATTCTCAAGTTTAAACTGTAAGCTTTGAATAATTCATATGACCACTTTTGAATAAAATTATAATTTTTCTACCTAATTTTCATATTTATTTTAACTCCTTAAATTCTCAACTCTAAAACTATTAAAATCTTAATTATATCCCAAAAATTTTATTTCACTCTAAAAAATTTATTTTTATTTTCTTTAGCCAAAATGTTTAACTTCAATTTCACAATTTTATCAATTTCATAGTATCCCTTCAATTCCTATTAAATTCAAGTTTCCAATTTCTTAGGTCCTGAATTAAATCCTGAAAATTATTTTCTACTTCTTTTCTTTCCCTTTCATTTTATTTTAAACCTCGAAAAAATTTCTTTCCGGTTTCTTTTAACTTTCACATATATTTTAGTTTATTTTATTTTTCTAAGGTTTTAATTCCTAGCCCCAGAATAAATCATTCTTAAATCCTCGAAATTTTAAATAAATCATTCTTTAATCCTCGAAATTTTCCGGGGTATTACAGTTTCGAAAACTTGATATTCATTTTTTTAATCATTTTTCGCCGATGAGTGTTTCGAAAACGTGATATTCATTTTTCTTTATTTAATTTGTTTTCATCGATGTGTTTCGAAAACTTGATATTCATTTTTCTTTTTTTAATCATTTTTCGCTGATGAGTGTTTCGAGAACTTGATAATTATTTTTCTTTTTTTAATCAGTATTCGTCGATGAGTATTTTGAAAACTTGATATTCATTTTTCTTTTTTTAGTAAGTTTTCACTAATGAGTTTTTCGAAAACTTGATATTCATTTTTCTTTTTTTAATCAGTTTTCGTCGATGAGTGTTTTTGAAAACTTGCTAATTATTTTTCTTTTTTTAATTAGTTTTCGTGATGAGTGTTCTGAAAACTTGATATTCATTTTTCTTTTTTTTAATCAAGTTTCAACGATGAGTGTTTTGAAAACTTAATATTCATTTTTCTTTTTTTAATCAGTTTTCGCCGATAAGTGTTTCAAAAACTTCATAGTAATTTTTCATTGTTTAATCAGTTTTCGCCGTTAAGTGTTTGGAAAACGTAACATTCATTTTTCTTTTTCTTTTTTTAAATAGTTTTCTCCGATCAGTGTTTTAAAAACTTGATATTCATTTTTTTTAATCAATTTTCGTCGATGAGTGTTCTGAAAACTTGATATTCATTTTTCTTTTTTTAATCAGTTTTCGCCGATGAGTGTTTCGAAAACTTGATATTCATTTTTCTTTTTCTTTATCAGTTTTCGCCGATGAGTGTTTCGAAAACGTGATATTCATTTTTCTTTATTTAATTAGTTTTCATCGATGAGTGTTTCGAAAACTTGATAATAATTTTTCTTTTTTTAATCATTTTTCGCCGATGAATGTTTTGAAAACTTGATATTCATTTTTCTTTTTTTAATGAGTTTTCATCGATGAGTGTAATACCCCAGAAAATTTTGAGGATTAAAGAATGATTTAAGTCGGGGCTAGGAATTAAAACCTTAAAAATGAATATAGAAAAACTATGAAAGTTAAGAGTAACCGGAAAGGAATTTTTTTTTTTTCAAAGATTGTAATACTCGAGAAAATTTTTCAAAGTTTAAAATAAAATAAAAGGGAAGGAAAAGAAGTATAAAAATAATTTTTAGGATTCAATTCAAAACCTAAGAAATTGAAAACTTGAATTAAATAGGGAAAGAGACAAAAATTAAAAATATAAATTTGTTATTAATTATTTAAATAATTTATTTTTAATAATATTTATTTATTTATTATTTAATTATATAATTATTATAATTAATTATTTATTTAATTTACTTATATTCAATTGTATATTTTTTTTATTGGGGCGTGGGGTTTAGAAATATGAAAAGGAAGTAGCAAATTCAACCAAAATACATTTTGTTATATTTAATTTAGTTATTGATGATTTTTATTTTTATGATTCATTCACTTATTTTATGAATTGTGGGGTGCCGTGGGGGAGGTTGGTGAAATAAGAGGAGGTTGGTGAGAGAAAGAATAAAAGAAAAGGAAAGAAGAAAGGATAGATAGGAAGAGAAAGAAACGGACGAGTGAGAGAGAGAAAGAGCCGTGTGGTAGAGAGAGAGGGGGGTTCACCGGAAATCCACCGGAAACTCGTCGGAGAAGAGCTAGCCGACGCCGAGAAAAGTCACCGGAGCTCGGTTACAACATCTTCCACACCTCCCTCCGATCGAATCAAGGTTGGTAACCCCAATTTCATTCTAAACCCTCAATTTCTCCATTTTAGGGATTTTTTCGATTCACCTTCGATTGAGTTATTTCGAGGGTAGATTGAGACCTAGAAAGTGTTCTTGAACACTTAGTTGGGGTAGGAATCGAGATTTTGTTCTCGGATTTGCCCAAATTCGAATTTGAAAGGATTTGGGGTTGAAATTATAATTATTTTCAAATTGGAAAAATTGTTGATAATTAGTATTGAGCTTGGATTTGAGTAAATAGGCTTGGATTGATATTATTAAAATTATATGGTTGAAATATTAGCTGAACAAGACCCGTGAAGAGCTGACCCGAGGTTACTAAGGTTGAACCTTGACGTTAACGTGCCGGGTCCCTGCTTGATTTGCTCAAAAACATTTTAAGGGTGATGTTGAGAGTTCCAAACCTCTTCTTTTCAATCTTAAACACCCAAGAAAAATTTTAAATATGCTATCAAGCGTCAAGAATTATTTTAGGTACCTTATTGTTTCTCAAGGATGGAAACTTGCGGAACAATGAAGTCCAAATTCTAAAATGGTAATTTTATTCCTTCATAATTATTAGGAAGCCTTAAGTAGGATGAATTGGAGGTGTATTGAGGTTTAGAAACTAGATTTCTTAGAACCCGAGTAAGAACACAAGTTGAAACAAAATGCTTAGACCTTCCTAAAATTAGGATTCCTTCCAATCAAGTTAGATAAGCTTCCTTAGATGTGAATACAAATTAGATAGAGGTCTAATACTCAAATCCAAGTATGTGAAACACTCAAGTAGAGTGTTATATTCAAGTAAGTCAACTGTCCGAGGAAGGATACGCATAAGTTGGTGTAGAGAAGTCCAATAAGACCAAGAGCTTGACTCTGTGGCAACCATGGACTGCATGTGAGAGTAATGGAGAGATAAATAATAAGTTAAGCTAATTAATAACCTTAATGAAGTAAATGTTGTTCTAATAGGAACAACGACATGCAATAGAGTGCAACAGGAACTCCGAGGAGACTAAAGTCACATGAGAGGATTGCATGGAAGGTTGGTCAAGGTGAGGGCTCTTTCATCTCTGCTCCTAGGGTTGTATGCTTATGTGGATTACATGAGTATGTACATTCTCTGCTTGTCTGGTATGTGTTAGCTAGAGGTATAGAATGTTAAAGGAATAAAGGAACTAGAAAATAGGTTGTGGAAAGTAGAGAGTAATTGTTTGCTATGATTGGTGTGTTACAAATACAACTCATACACTCCGAAAGCATGATGAGCATTTTATTAAATCTTTTCCACGACGGTGGCAAGAGTCCTTGTACGGAAGGACTAAACTTTTATTTTGAAAACTCGTCACCACGGTGACTTAAATTATAATCATGCAAATGGAGTTATTGGTGGGTTTCGGATTTGGTTATGCTAGCGATGTGAGACATCGAATAGAACAACGTCAGATGGCACTTGAGACCTCAGTTTTATAATCACCATGGCGATGGTCATTGCCCTATCTTGGTAATAGGGTCAGAAAGGATTTATATTGCTATGACGATAGCTTGAGGCTCAGAGAGTGCATTTGGACGGGTATATGAGCTACATCCTGTTGAGGATACTTGTACATATTAATAAGGAGATGAATTGTTGATCCTTCGGGAAAGATACAAAGAATTCTATTAATATGTGAGACCAAGATAAGGAGACACGGGAGGAACCTACGGGTGAACCGTGAGCCTGATCTTGCAGAAGAGAAATCATCCTGTTGAGATGGTCTAGGGTGTATCATTGACCAGCCTTTGAGACGTCGTGCCGTGCCCGCCATTGTGGCCTGGTTGGGTAATGGACGAGTGGGCTCAAGCTATTGCCCCGCAGCAAGGGGTCGGGACGTTCCACGTGGTGGATACGTATCAGTTGTTTAATAGATAGAAATTGATTGTGTTTGATTAATAGAATTATCACGAGGTGACTAGTACCCAAGTGAATGGGTTAAGTATTGTTTGATTAACAGAATTGTCACAAGGTGACCAGTACCCGAATGAATGGGTTAAGTATATTTGCCACGTGGTGGCCAGTAGCCCGAGTGCACGGGTTCGAAGTGGGAAAGCCACGTAGTGGCTAATATAAACCCCAGAGTTGGGGAGATTTAGTAGATGTATGGTTAGCATCTGTGTGTATGTACAAATTGTCTGTGTTTGAATATAATTGTTGATTGTACAGCGTAGTGGTAACGTACAGGATTACATCACCACACGTCTTGTTTGATTCAGACATGCTAAAACGTGAGAAGACCGGTAAGTAAAAGCCGGCACTATATGTTACATGTTTACTTGCTGATTGATGACGTGGAATAAATTGCTGCATGTTTACAGTTATTAAATGCATGTGAATGTTTGGGTAAAATTTATGTTGTTGTGTGATCACCAAGACTGTATGCTAACAACAGTAACTAGTTGTTTTTGCATGTGGTTGTGTATGACTCCCAAACCCAGCGCTATGGTACCCACCTTGCGCCGGGGATGGGAGAGTCCTCATTGAGTCGCGTGGTTAAGACTCACACCTCATTTTTACTACAGAGAGACAGGTTAAGTACAGGTGGAAGAAGTCTCGATGGAGCGAGGAACGAACAAAACTTTCCAAGACCCACAACTTGTTCATGTGGTGAATGAATTGTAATTGTAATTTAATTTACTTTATCATGTATCATAAAGTAAAGGGTAGACGTACCCAATTATATTGTATCACTAAATCTAGAACTGTCAGCTTCACACACCTTAAAGATAAGGATCCGTTAGATTACGAGGCAGAGAAAACTTGTTTCCAAAATTATATATATTCATATATCTGTTGCATATGAATAGGATAGGCAGCATATTCGGATGTGTAGCCAGTACACAGGTTATATATTATGTGTGTTTTCTTATATCTATATCCTAAAGCGGCACTGGCCGTCGATTTGCTTGCCTAGGATAGGCCACCATTTCGGTGTAGCCATGGTATTATGATGCATGTGCATGTATCTTCAATAATAGATATTCTGTCAATTAGGTGATCAGGCTTACAGGCATGGGGGTATTCCCTGCGTCTGTGCCGGTCACGGTCCTCTAAACGGGGGTCGTGACAATGAGTGTTTCGAAAACTTGATATTAATTTTTCTTTTTTTAGTAAGTTTTCGCTAATGAGTGTTTTGAAAACTTGATATTCATTTTTCTTCTTTTAATTAATTTTTGCCGATAAGTGTTTCAAAAACTCGATATTCATTTTTCTTTTTTTAATCAGTTTTGGCCGATGAGTGTTTTCGAAAACATGATAATTATTTTTCTTTTTTTAATCAGTTTTCGCCGATGAGTGTTCTGAAAACTTGATATTCATTTTTCTTTTTTTAATCAGGTTTCGCCGATGAGTGTTTTGAAAACTTGATATACATGTTTCTTTTTCTTAATCAGTTTTCGCCGATAAGTGTTTCAAAAACTTGATATTTTTTTTCTTCTTTTTTAATCAGTTTTCATCGATGACTGTTTCGAAAACTTGATAGTAATTTTTCATTTTTTAATCAATTTTCGCCGTTGAGTGTTTCGAAAACGTAATATTTTCATTTTTCTTTTTTTCTAAATAGTTTTCATCGATGAGTGTTTCGAAAAATTGATATTCATTTTTCTTTTTTTAATTAGTTTTTGCCGATGAGTGTTCTGAAAACTTAATATTCATTTTCTTTTTTTTAATCAGTTTTCGTCGATGAGTGTTTTGAAAACTTGATATTCGTTTTTCTTTTTTTTAATCAGTTTTAGCCGATGAGTGTTTCGAAAACGTAATATTCATTTTTCTTTTTTTTTAATAGTTTTCCCCGATGAGTGTTTTGAAAACTTGATATTCATTTTTCTTTTTCATAATCAGTTTTTGCCGATTAGTGTTTCGAAAACCTGATATTCATTTTTCTTTATTTATATAGTTTTCACCGATGAGTGTTTCGAAAACTTGATATTCATTTTTCTTTTTCTTAATCAGTTTTCGCCGATGAGTGTTTAGAAAACGTGATATTCATTTTTCTTTATTTAATTAGTTTTCACCAATGAGTGTTTCAAAAACATGATATTCATTTTTTTAATCAGTTTTTGGCGATGAGTGTTTCGAAAACTTGATATTTATTTTCCTTTTTTAATCAGTTTTCGCCGATGAGTGTTTCGAAAACGTAATATTCATTTTTCTTTTTTTTAAATAGTTTTCCCCGATGAGTGTTTCGAAAACTTGATATTCATTTCTCTTTATTTAATTAGTTTTCACCGATGAGTGTTTTAAAAAATTTGATATTAATTTTTTTTAATAAGTTTTCGCCGATGAGTGTTTCGAAAACTTGTTATTTATTTTCCTCTTTTAATTAGTTTTCGCCGATGAGTGTTCTGAAAACTTAATGTTCATTTTTCTTTTTTTTAATCAGTTTTCGTCGATGAGTGTTTTGAAAACTTGATATTCATTTTTCTTTTTTTTAATTAGTTTTCGCTGATGAGTGTTTCGAAAACGTAATATTGATTTTTTTTAAATAGCTTTTCCCGATGAGTGTTTCGAAAACTTGATATTCTTTTTTCTTTTTCTTAATCTGTTTTCGCCAATTAGTGTTTCGAAAACGTGATATTCATTCTTCTTTATTTATATAGTTTTCGCCGATGAGTGTTTCGAAAACTTGATATTCATTTTTCTTTTTCTTAATCAGTTTTCGCCGATGAGTGTTTAGAAAATGTGATATTCATTTTTCTTTATTTAATTAGTTTTCACCGATGCGTGTTTCGAAAACTTGATATTCATTTTTGTTTTTTTAATCAGTTTTCGCCGATGAGTGTTTCGAAAACTTGATATTTATTTTCCTTTTTTAATCAGTTTTCACTGATGAGTGTTTCGAAAACTTTATATTCATTTTCCCTTTTTAATCCGTTTTTGCCGATGAGTGTTTTGAAAACTTTATATTCATTTTTATTTTTTTAATAAGTTTTCGTCGATTAGTGTTTCGAAAACTGGATATTCATTTTTCATTGTTTAGTATGTTTTGGCTAATGAGTGTTTCGAAGACTTGATATTCATTTTTCTTTTTTTAATCAGTTTTTGCAGATGACTGTTTTGAAAACTTAATATTAATTTTTCTTTTTTTAATCAGTTTTAACTGATTAGTGTTTTCGAAAACTTGATATTCATTTTTTAATCAATTTTCACCGATGAGTGTTCTGAAAACTTGATATTCATTTTTCTTTTTTTTAATCAATTTTTTAGTATGTTTTCGCTAATTAGTGTTTCGAAAATTTGATATTCATTTTTCTTTTTTTAATCAGTTTTAGCCGTTGAGTGTTTTCGAAAACTTGATATTCATTTTTCTTTTTTGAATCAGTTTTCGCCGATGAGTGTTTCGAAAACTTGATATTCATTTTAATTTTTTTAATTAGTTTTCGCCGAAGAACGTTTCGAAAACTTAAGATTCATTTTTCTTTTTTTAATCAGTTTTTGCCGATTAATGTTTCAAAATCTTGATATTCATCCTTCTTGTTTTTTATCAGTTTTCGCCGAAGAGTATTTCGAAAACTTGATATTCATTTTTCTTTTTTAATAAGTTTTCACCGATGAGTGTTTCGAAAACTTAATCTTCATTTTTTTAATCAGTTTTCGTCGATGAGTGTTTCGAAAACTTGATATTCTTTTTTCTTTTTTTAGTAAGTTTTCGTTAATGAGTGTTTCGAAAATTTGATATTTATTTATCTTTTTTAATAAGTTTTTGCCGATTAGTGTTTCGAAAACTTGAAATTCAGTTTTCTTTTCTTAATCAGTTTTTGCCGATGAGTCTTTCGAAAACGTGAAATTTATTTTTCTTTATTTAATTAGTTTTCACCGATGAGTGTTTCCAAAACTTGATATTCATTTTTCTTTTTTTAATCAGTTTTCGCCGATAATTGTTTCGAAAACTTTATATTAATTTTTATTTTTTAATCAGTTTTCGCTGATAATTATTTCGAAAACTTGATATTTATTTTTCTTTTTTTAATCAGTTTTCGCCGATGACTGTTTTGAAAACATGATAGTCTTTCTTTAATCATTTTTCGCCGATAAGTGTTTCGAAAACGTAATATTCATTTTTCTTTTTATTTTTAAATAGTTTTTCCCGATGAGTGTTTCGAAAACGTGATATTCATTTTTCTTTTTTTAATCATTTTCGCCGATGAGTGTTTCGAAAACTTGAAATTCATTTTTCTGTTTTTTAATCAGATTTCGCCGATGAGTGTTTCAAAAACTTTATATTTATTTTTCTTTTTTTAGTAAATTTTCGCCGATAAGTGTTTCGAAAACTTCATATTCATTTTTCTTTTTTGATCAGTTTTCGCCGATGAATGTTTCGAAAACTTGATATTCATTTTTATTTTTTATTAGTTTTCACCGATGAGAGTTTCGAAAACTTTATATTCATTTTTCTTTTTTTAATCAGTTTTCGCCGATGAGTGTTTCGAAATCTTGATATTCATTTTTCTTGTTTTTATCAGTTTTCGCGGATAAGTATTTCGAAAACTTGATATTCATTTTTCGTTTTTTAATCAGTTTTCGCCGATGAGTGTTTCGAAATTTTGATATTCATTTTTCTTTTTTTAATCAGTTTTCGTCGATGAGTGTTTCGAAAACTTGATATTTATTTTTCTTTTTTTAGTAAGTTTTCGCTATTAAGTATTTCGAAAACTTGATATTCTTTTTTCTTTTTTTAATCAGTTTTTTCCGATTAGTGTTTCGAAAACTTGATATTCATTTTTCTTTTTTTAATAAGTTTTCGCTCATGAGTGTTTCAAAAACTTCATATTCATTTTTCTTTTCTTAATCAGTTTTTACCGATGAGTGTTTCCAAAACTTGATATTCTTTTTCAATTTTTAATCAGTTTTCGCCGATGAGTGTTTCGAAAACTTTATATTCGTTTTTATATTTTTTTAATCAGTTTTCGCCGATGAGTGGTTCGAAAACTGGATATTCATTGTTCTTTTTTAGTAAGATTTCGCTGATGAGTGGTTCGAAAACTTGATATTCATTTTTCTTTTTTTAATCAGTTTTTGCCGATGAGTGTTTCGAAAACTTGATATTCATTTTTCTTTTTTTAATCAGTTTTCGCCAATGAGTTTTTTCAAAAACTTGATATTCATTTTTCTTTTTTTAATCAGTTTTCGCCGATGAGTGTTTCAAAAACTTGATAGTCATATTTCGTTTTTAATGAGTTTTTGCCGATTAGTGTTTCGAAAACGTAATATTCATTTTTCTCTTTTTAAAAATAGTTTTCCACGATGAGTCTTTTGAAAACTTGATATTCATTTTTCTTTTTCTTAATCAGTTTTCGCCGATGAATGTTTCGAAAACGTGATATTCAATTTTTTTATTTAATTAGTTTTCAACGATGAGTGTTTCGAAAACTTGATATTCATTTTTCTTTTTTTAGTAAGTTTTCGCTAATGAGTGTTTCGAAAACTTGATATTCATTTTTCTTTTTTTAATAAGGTTTTGCCAATTAGTGTTTCGAAAACTTGATATTCATTTTTCTTTTTTTAAATAGTTTTCGCGGATGAGTGTTTCGAAAAATGTTATATTCATTTTTCTTTTTTTAATCATTTTTCACCGATGAGTGTTTCGAAAACTTGATATTCATTTTTCTTTTTTTAATCAATTTTCGCCGATGAGTGTTTCGAAAACTTGATATTCATTTTTATTTTTTCAATTAGTTTTCGCCGATGAGCGTTTCGAAAACAGGATATTCAATTTTCTTTTTTTAGTAAGTTTTCGCCGATAAGTGTTTCCAAATCTTGATATTCATTTTTCTTGTTTTTTATCAGTTTTCGCCCATGAGTATATCGAAAATTTGATATTCATTTTTATTTTTTAATAAGTTTTCACCTATGAGTGTTTCGAAAACCTGATATTCATTTCTCTTTTTTTAATCAGTTTTCGCCGATAAGTGTTTCGAAAACTTAATATTCATTTTTATTTTTTTAATCAGTTTTCGCCGATGAGTGTTTCGAAAACTTTATATTTATTTTTCTTTTTTTTAATCAGTTTTCGCCGATGACTGATTTGAAAACTTGAAAGTCATTTTTCATTTTTTAATCATTTTTCGCCGGTGAGTGTTTCGAAAACGTAATATTCATTTTTCTTGTTTTTTTAAATAGTTTTTGCCGATGAGTGTTTCGAAAACGTAATATTCATTTTTATTTATTTAATTAGTTTTCACCGATGAGTGTTTCGAAAACTTGATATTCAATTTTCTTTTTTAAGCAGTTTTCGCCGATAAGTATTTCGAAAACTTTATATTCATTTTTATTTTTTTTAATCAGTTTTTGCCGATGATTGTTTCGAAAACTTGAAATTTATTTTTCTTTTTTTAATCAGTTTTCGCCGATGACTGTTTCGAAAACTTGATAGTCATTTTTCATTTTTTTAATCATTTTTCGCGGATGAGTGTTTCGAAAACGTTATATTCATTTTCTTTTTCTTTTTAAATAGTTTTCGTCGATCAGTGTTTCGAAAACGTAATATTCATTTTTTTTAATCATTTTTCGCCGATGAGTGTTTCGAAAACTTGGTATTCATTTTTCTTTTTTTAATCAGTTTTTGCCGATGAGTGTTTTCAAAAACTTGATATTCATTTTTCTTTTTTTAATCAGTTTTCGCCGATAAGTGTTTCGAAAACATTATATTCATTTTTATTTTTTTTTAATCAGTTTTCGCCGATGACTGTTTCGAAAACTTGATAGTCATTTTTCATTTTTTAATCATTTTTCGCCGATGAGTGTTTCGAAAACGTAATATTCATATTTCTTTTTTTTAAATGTTTCGCCGTTGAGTGTTTCGAAAATTTGATATTCATTTTTCTGTTTTAATCAGTTTTTGCCGATGAATGTTTCAAAAACTTGATATTCATTTTTCTTTTTTTAACTAGTTTTCGCCGATTAGTGTTATCGAAAACTTGATATTCATTTTTTTAATCAGTTTTTGCCGATGAGTGTTTCGAAAACTTGATATTCATTTTTCTTTTTTTAATCAGTTTTCGCCGATGAGTGTTTTCAAAAACTTGATATTCATTTTTCTTTTTTTAATCAGTTTTCGCCGATTAGGGTTATGAAAATTTGATATTCATTTTTTTTAATTAGTTTTCGTCGATGAGTGTTTCGAAAACTTGATATTTATTTTTCTTTTTTTAATCAGTTTTTGTCGATGAGTGTTTCGAAAACTTGAAAGTCATATTTCGTTTTTTAATTAGTTTTTGCCGATGAGTGTTTCATTTTTCTTTTTTTAATCAGTTTTCGCCGATGAGTGTTTTGAAAACTTTATATTTATTTTTATTTTTTTAATTAGTTTTCGCCGAAGAGCGTTTCAAAAACTGGATATTCAATTTTATTTTTTAGTAAGTTTTCGCTGATGAGTGTTTCGAAATCTTGATATTCATTTTTCTTGTTTTTTATCAGTTTTCGTCGATGATTATTTCGAAAACTTGATATTCATTTTTATTTTTTTGGGTAAACTACAGTTTGCCCCCTGTGGTTTGGCCAAAATTAAGTTTGCCCCCTGTGATTTGGCTTAAAATTAATGTGCCCTCTTGTGGTTTAGAGTGTGACACTTGACTGCCTGTGGTTTGTTATGTTAATACTTAACTACCTTCACCTATCTTCTATCCAAATTTTAGTCAAATTAATCATCATTTAATAACTTTAATGTTTAAAATTTGTCCTTCAACACTCTAGAATTATAAATTGATTAAAAAAAATTATAATTTTAAAAAATCAATAAAATTATTTAATATTTATTGTTTACTCCATTAATTATTTATATTTAGTTGTTCATTCATTTTAGGAAAAAACTTATGTCCATTTCCTTATGTCCATTTCCTCCAATTCCCCAATATAATTATGACACGTGGCAAAAAGTGTTTAAATGACCAATCACAGTAGAGAGAGAATATAGAAGACCACCTTTTATATGACCAATCATAGAAGAAAGAGAGTGTAAATACAATATATGATTGGTGGAATTGGAGGAAATGGACATAAGTTTTTTCCTTCATTTTATTGTTGTAATACCCGAGAATATTTTAACTAGCATCACTAATTAAATTAAATTAATTAATTTAGAAGTGGAAAATGAGATAACAAATAAATACTATCCTACTACTTATATACTTTTTTTAATATAAATTAAAGTAAATCCTAATTATTTTTTTTATATATATATATATTTATTTTTCTTAATTATTATTATATCAGATTGGTTTTTTTATGATATGTATGTATATTAAATTATTTTATATATATATATATATTATATAAGATAGAATAAGAAAAAGAATAAAGTAAAGAGAAAAGAAAGGGGAAGAAGGCGTGAGGAGACGCACGAAACGGAGCAGCACGAGAGAGAGGGCAGGGGCTTCGTGAACGGGAACACGCACGGAGGGAGGCGAGCCACGAGGAGAAGCCGGACGTGCGAGCCGGTGCTGGAGTGAGTCGCCGTCTACCGGAGCTGGTCGTCTTCGTGGTGCTGGGAGGAGAGAGAGTTCGGGCCAGAGAGAGAAACAAGAGGAAGAGAGCTTTCTCGCCGGAAAACACCGTCTCTTCACCGGGGAAGGTGGCTGGGAGTCTCCTCTACTCCATATCGTCCTTCTAACCGGTTGAATCGAGGTGAAAAGTCCCGAAACTCTCAAACCCCAATTTTATAAATTTTAGGGATTTTTGGAAAGACCCCAATTGATTCAATCTGAGTATTCTTGGTCCTAAATTGAAGTATTTGAATGTTATGAAGTGAGTTGGAAGCCTAGGAATCGGAACTAAATTGATGGAAATTTATCCGGGTTGGGAAACTAGTAGAAAAATATGATTGGTAATGTTTAAGGTTGTTGTGGACTGATTTGGGATGCATTAATAGGTAGAATTGTGATTTTATAATTGTTAAAATTATTAGAATGTACGAGGGAGTAAAACCCGAGTAAGCACCGTCTCACCCGGAACCCCGTTCGGGGAAAAAGAGGCAATTTTCTAATTTTACGTGTATCCGGATATGTGTATTCATGTGTAGGTAAAGTGTTGAAAGTTATTTTGGTAAATGGAAATTTTGGACAAGTAGAATTTGTGCCTCTCTTGAGCCATAAATTCAAGACTTGGGTAATGGGAATTACATATGGACACATAGAGATGGAATTGGGTAACCTTGCGTTCCCAAATCAAGGCTTCCGAGTAGTGTGATTAAGCAAGGGTTGGACACGAATTAGAAGCATGCTAGGTGTTCTGAAAACTAGTTGAGGGCATTCCAAGCCAACAACTAGTCTAAGGAATTAATTAGAGAGAACATGAGCATCAGCGTTACATGTACACGATAGTGGTTGAATTTCAAGTTGCTAAATCTCTCAAGTATATGTGTATAGGGCACCATACAGTGAGTGGACCTTCGGGCACACAGAGAGCCGATCAGAGGGGCCAACCAGGTGAGGGGCTTTCCCATCCTTGTCCTATAGGGTTGATTGCGGATATGGATATATGGTTTGCCTTCTTGCCTACTTGTAGGAATCATATAATAGATAACATGCTATTGTTGTTCCTAAATTATAATATATGTGATAACGTGCTGTATGTGTATATGTGAATTGTAAAAAGTGATGGTGGCTCAAGGAGCCTTATATGGAAAGAAGGTCCTCGGAACCTATATGACATCGGGGGTAGGATCGAGTCAATTTTATTCGTGAGGGTCTTATGGTACTAGAAACCAACATCATTGACTATTATCTAAAAAGTGTGGTTGTGTAGGTAAATTCTTAAAGAAAATGAACATATGTAACTTTGCTTTAAACCGAGAGATTCCGAATTAGAAAACCACTTGGAAATTTAGATTTGCCTAAGAAGAAGTAAAATGAATAAGTAGTGGTCCATAGAGGTCATCTAGGGTACAACGCGGGAACCGAGTCTATCACGGATGGTCCGGGTAGATTGAGTCTGTTACTGATGGACGCGGCCTTGTCGCGAGGCCGGCACCAATCAAATTAATACTAGAAAGTGCAGCTAGTGGCACAACCTAGGTCGAATCTCTCTCGCGGAGCCTATGGACTCTATGGACAAATATGCTCAATTAACACAAAAAGGGAAGTCTTTGAGGCAATTTAACAAACATTTGGTGTGCAATGAAACTAAATGGAATTAAATGCAACTAAATGAAACTAGAACTAACACTTTTTGGGATTTTCAATATTTTTAAAGCTAAAGTAAATTGAGGTGAATGAAATGAGATGAATATGCTTTGTTGGAGAATGCTTTGGGCTATCCTTGCTATCAAAAAGTATGGAGTTAATCAATGAAAGGCCATTTCCTAAAGTAGTTTAGTGACCACTAAACCTAGGTAATTTAATTAGAGAATGCAATTAACCAACCGGACAATTAACAAGCCTAATCAAATACCATCAATGAAGCAAATGGGGAATTTAATATAGATAAGAATTCTACTCAACAAATACCATTGTCATTAGAGTAACTTCCACAATGAATCAAAACTACAATAAGATTTAACCAAATCCAATGTAATCTAAACCCACAATGGGAGAATGAAAATACAAATCACAAATCTATATCAATCCCTAATATCCAACTACAACCAAGTTAAGTTCCACAACCATGGAACCACAATCAATACAAATCCATCACAATCAACAAGATAATAATGAATCTATAAAGAGAAGTAGATGGAAAACAAGAAAAACTCCCTAGTAAGTGCCAAAGCTCAAGCCCCAATCATCCTCCTCCAAAGCACTAGAAGTTTAGCCACTCATGGAGATGAAGAATGCTCCACCAAGCTCCTCCAACCCTTGCTTAGCCATGGATGATGATGGAGGTTGCTGGAATTTGGTCTGAATAGGTGTGGAGAGTGGAGAAGATGAAGAGAAAATGGTGAGTGTGGCTGGAAATGTGGAGAGACTTGAGAGGATGAGAGCATGTGTGTTGAATGTGTGTAAAATCGTGGGTTCCTCTCCAAATTAGGTTAAGGGCTCCTAAAACATCAGAATATTCCCTCTAATCCGACCTAGTATGCTCCCCTTGTGGTAAAACACTGAGAAAGTGGGCCCACCATCCGTTTCAGCTCTTAAAATCGCGAGAAAAGCGTGCAGAACTGGTGTACCCGCTGGCAGCGGGTCATCTACCTGCTGGCAGCGGGTGGATTACTTAAAACACGCGTTTTGCTCTGAAACTGAAGTCCACCCGCTGGCAGCTTGCAAGGCTACCCGCTGGCAGCGGGTAGAACAGTAGAACAGGCCCAAAAATGCCTCTAAGCCTCAAATCTTGTACCGGCTTCGCTTTCCAGCTTCTTTCTCGGCCTCTAGCACTTGAATCCTTGCTATTCCTCAAGCTAGTTGACCTACAAATCAACCAAAACAATTGTGAGGCCCTCAAGTTAATAAAACTAGAGAATTATCACAATTTATTCAATAAAAATATGGAATTAGCAAGATTGTGAATTAAGTCCTTAAGTGCCCTTGAATAACATTAAATCATGCATAATGACTCTTTAAACTCAACAAAAGCTCGTCAAATGCCAAAAGATACAAGGGTAAAAGGAAATTTAACAAACACTTGGTATGCAATGAAACTAAATGGAATTAAATGCAACTAAATGAAACTAGAACTAACACTTTTTTGGGATTTTCAATATTTTTAAAGCTAAAGTAAATTGAGGTGAATGAAATGAGATGAATATGCTTTGTTGGAGAATGCTTTGGGCTATCCTTGCTATCAAAAAGTATGGAGTTAATCAATGAAAGGCCATTTCCTAAAAGTAGTTTAGTGACCACTAAACCTAGGTAATTTAATTAGAGGATGCAATTAACCAACCGGACAATTAACAAACCTAATCAAATACCATCAATGAAGCAAATGAGGAATTTAACATAAACTAGAATTCAACTCAACAATTACCATTGTCATTAGAGTGACTTCCACAATGAATTAAAAATTACAATAAGATTCAACCAAATCCAATGTAATCAAAACCCACAATGGGAGAATCAAAATACAAATCACAAGTCTATTTAAATTCCTAATGTCCACTACAACCTAGTTGAGTTCCACAACCATGGAGCCACAATCAATACAAACTCATCAATATCAACAAGATAAACATGAATCCATAAAGAGAAGTAGTAGGAAAACAAGAAAAACTCCCTATTGGATGCCATAGCTCAAGCCCTAATCATCCTCCTCCAAAGCACAAGAAGTTTAGCCACTCATGGATGGGAGAAATGCTTCACCAAGCTCCTCCAACCCTTGCTTAGCCATGGATGATGATGGAGGTTGCTGGAATTTGGTCTGAATAGGTGTGGAGAGTGGAGAAGATGAAGAGAAAATGGTGAGTGTGGCTGGAAATGTGGAGAGACTTGAGAGGATGAGAGCATGTGTGTTGAATGTGTGTAAAATCGTGGGTTCCTCTCCAAATTAGGTTAAGGGCTCCTAAAACATCAGAATATTCCCTCTAATCCGACCTAGTATGCTCCCCTTGTGGTAAAACACTGAGAAAGTGGGCCCACCATCCGTTTTAGCTCTTAAAATCGCGAGAAAAGCGTGCAGAATTGGTGTACCCGCTGGCAGCGGGTCATCTACCTGCTGGCAGCGGGTGGATTACTTAAAACACGTGTTTTGCTCTGAAACTGAAGTCCACCCGCTGGCAGCTTGCAAGGCTACCCGCTGGCAGCGGGTAGAACAGTAGAACAGGCCCAAAAATGCCTCTAAGCCTCAAATCTTGTACCGGCTTCGCTTTCCAGCTTCTTTCTCGACCTCTAGCACTTGAATCCTTGCAATTCCTCAAGCTAGTTGACCTACAAATCAACCAAAACAATTGTGAGGCCCTCAAGTTAATAAAACTAGAGAATTATCACAATTTATTCAATAAAAATATGGAATTAGCAAGATTGTGAATTAAGTCCTTAAGTGCCCTTGAATAACATTAAATCATGCATAATGACTCTTTAAACTCAACAAAAGCTCGTCAAAAGCCAAAAGATACAAGGGTAAATATTGGTATTATCAGTTATCTTGAGACAAACTCACAGAAATACAAAGTATATGAGTACACCACATTGTGGCTATTGCCTTGGGTGAACCGAGGTCAGATGAGTCGCCGGCTATGCTCCAAGTGAAGTCTTGGGGTCAAATTAATGTTCCAAGTAAAGTCTTGGGGCCAGGGGTTCCAAGAATGATCAACTAGGTTCCTATACCGCTCACGTGAGATATGCCTTCGGGCCAGAATCTCTCCTAACGGAGATATGCCTTCGGGCCAGTTTATGATTACGGTTAATTGAACCTGGATATCCACATGAAGTTATATGTTGAACTATGGTATGACGTATGTAAAACCATGCTTTAAATTCTCTATTGTGAATATGATATATGCTCATTGCCTGACCACTTAATATATGGAAATTCAAAATCTGTTGTATGCGTATGTGATTGTGATTGGCTCCCTTCCCCCAGTTGTAGTGGTACCCGCTACTACACCAGGGATGGGAGAGCCTCTCACTGAGTCCGTTTGACTCACCCCAATGTTAAATGTTACAGACACAAGTGGTATAGGCATCGGGAGCGCTTCCAATTCATCTCAAGGAGGCGGACAGAATTAGAGGCCGCACGCATTGTTCGCGTGGGTAGTATTGATACATGTATTTTGTCAGGATATATATGTATATGATTCTTTTGGGTATAGCATTGTTTTGTACAGTTGCTATATATATATGTATATGTCACACTCTAGAATTGTCGGCTTCATACAGGTTAAAGATTGGTCCGTTGTTGGGAACATAGGTCATGATATGATGAATATCATGTGTATATATATATATATGAATGTGACTTCCGCATGTGAATAGGATAGATCACACGCACTGAGCGTGTGGTCAATATGTAAATTTATATATATGTGTGACTGAATACTTGATTGTGTGAAAATACGGCTTCCGCATGTGAATAGGATAGGTCACACGTATTGAGGCGTGTGATCAATATGTATATTTTATGCTGGTGTGTGATTGAATATATATACTTGACTGTACACAGGAATTCTGCATGTGAATAGGATAGATCACCCGCCCTGAAGCGCGTGATCAATATGTATATTATATGTACGTGTGATTGATTATGTGTATATGTATAGACTTAAGCGGCGTTGAGCGAGCCGTGGATTACGTGCTACTTAGGTCACCGGATAGGGATGACCATATATACTATATATTGTTTGTATTAGAAATGGGTAGTTATGCATATATAAAATGTCAATCAGGGATAAGAGGCTTACAGGATAGGAGAAATCCTACCTCCCGTGCCGGTCATGGACGTCCGATAGGGGGTCGTGACAAACTTGGTATCAGAGGCAGGTTATCTTTAATTGTATGAAGCCATATGTATGACCGGGTGTCGGTTTACCCCTCTTTGTGTACCCGGGCACAACGTGGGAGTAAAAAGGCACTTGTGGAAGTACCCAGGAAATTGTGTCAGCCTTTCTTTCTACTCTCTTTCATATGAAATGTCATTAGTATATGTGTACTTATTAGGTGTGGTCCTTGTGCAGTATAGGGATGCCACCTATCACGAGACGGACTAGGGGTGGAGGGAGAACTCCTGCTGAAATTGATCGAGAATCAGTTCGGGAGGAGGGAATGCCCACTCGAGGCCGAGGTAGAGGCTGTACCCGAGGCCGAGGTAGAGGTCGTGCTCGATGTCAAGGTAGAGCACCAGTGAGAGGGGAAGAGAGGAGACAGTCACCGGAACCTCAACCTCATGTACAGACAGGTGCACCTTCCGTGGCGGAAATGCTCACGGCCGGATTTCAGGAACTAAGGGAAGAAATGACCAGACAGATACAAAGGGAAGTACGCCGGTTAGTAGTCGGCGAGGAAGAACAAGAGGGAGTTCCTAGCAATCAAGAAATGGAGGTTGTTGAGGAAGAGGATAGAGAATGGCAACAACCACAGGGAATGCCTCGTGAGCCACGGCTAGCATCCAGAGAGCTGCCAATTTCAAAATTTCTGAAGCTTCATCCACCCACTTTCTGCGAGACTAGTGAGAAAGAGGATCCGCAGTACTTTATCAGAGATGTGGTTAGAATTGGGTGCATGCTGAGGTGCTCAGGCCATGAATTAGTGGAATTAGCTTCATTCCAGCTGAGGGGAGCGGCTAGAGTGTGGATAGAGTCCGTACAGACGAGGTATTCACGCAGAGTGGCACCGATGACTTGGGAAGATTTTCAGAGGGAATTCCTGGGTCGGTTTTTACTTGAAGGCACTAAAGATGCGAAGCGTCAGCAATTCGAGGAGTTGTGGATGACGCCTAACATGACCGTGACGGAGTATGAATTACTTTTTACAGAACTAGCTCAATTCTCACCTGAGTTGGTTTCTGATGAAGAGGCGAGGATCAAGAGATTCATACATCGACTCACGGAGCCGTTGTTTACTGCTTTGCTACCTCAGAGGAGACAGTTTGAGACTTTAGCTCAAGCAGCAGACTGTGCTAGAATGATTGAAACCAGGAAGAGGTATGGGACATTTGTTGATCCTAAAGTGAAGTTAATTACAGGCAGTGACAACCAAGGAGGTGGAAGTAAGAAAAGGAAGACAACAGGTGGAGGTGCAGGATATTCAGGGTCCGCAGGAGGACAATTCTCAACTACCACCCATGAAATAGGTACAAGAGGTAATTTTCAAGGGGGTGGAAATGCCGGTAAGACAAAGCCCCAGTGTGCGACTTGCGGCAGATTTCATTTTGGTATATGTCGGAGACTGACAGGTGGATGCTACCACTGCGGCCAGATGGGCCATATGGCTAGAGAGTGTCCAAAGAAAAAAGAGGGTACAAGTGTGAGAAGCAATCCGACGCCGAGGAGTACACCTATTCCAGGTCCACCAGTGAGAACCGTACCACCACATGCAGCAAGTACAGGTGCAGCTAGAGGCCGTGGTGCAGGATCTAGTGGCCGAGGGCCAGGGGCGGTAGGTGGAGGACTAGCGCAGGTATTTGCACTCTCTCAGCAGGATGCTCATGCATCAAATGCGGTTGTGACAGGTACTCTTATTGTCTTCTCTCTTGAAGCATGAGTCTTATTTGATTCTGGCTCCACTCATTCCTATGTGTCGCATGGATTTGCCTCTAAATTCAACAAAAGTCCATCTAGAATGGAAGAAACGGTACTGGTCTCTACTCCAATGGGAGAATCGGTACAAGTAGAGTATGTGCACACGTCTTGCATTGTGGAGGTCGATGGTCATGAGACTGTGGTAGACCTTCGGTTGTTGTGTATGGTTGATCTTGATGTGATCCTCGGGATGGATTGGTTGTCGTCTTGCTATGCAGTTGTTGACTGCAGGGCTAAATGCTTGAAATTCAATATGCCAAATGAGGAGCCTTTTGTGATACGGGGTGACGGAGCTGCACCGTATCCAAGCTTGATCTCGGCTTTGAAGGCATCCAAATTACTTGCAAAGGGTACTTGGCATTCGTCCAAGATACCACGAAAGAAGTACTTTCACCGACTCAAGTACCTGTAGTGCGAGAGTTCTTGGATGTATTTCCAGAAGAATTGCCGGGGTTGCCGCCCGATCGTGATATTGAATTTGGAATTGAGCTGCAACCTGGTACACAGCCTATCGCCACACCACCCTACCGTATGGCTCCGAAAGAGCTGAAGGAGCTACATACACAATTGCAAGAATTGCTTGAAAGGGGTTTTATAAGGCCCAGTTTCTCTCCTTGGGGTGCACCGGTCCTTTTTGTAAAGAAGAAGGACGGATCTTTGCGGTTGTGTATCGATTACCGAAAGTTAAACAAGGTGACGATTCGCAATCAATATCCACTGCCGAGGATAGATGACCTATTTGACCAGTTGCAGGGTGCGAAGCGGTTTTCTAAGATTGATTTGCGATCTGGGTATCACCAATTAAAGATTCGAGAATCGGATATACCCAAGACCGCATTTCGGACCCGATACGGACATTACGAGTTCTTGGTGATGTGTTTCGGATTAACTAATGCTCCTGCAGTGTTCATGGACATGATGATCAGGGTCTTTAAACCATTTCTGGATCGATTTGTCATTGTCTTCATTGATGACATATTGGTTTATTCAAAGAATTCTGAGGAACATGCTGAACACTTGAGACTAGCCTTACAGAGGTTGAGAGAGGAAAAACTGTATGCCAAGTTCTCTAAGTGCGAATTCTGGCTTGACAGAGTTGCCTTTTTGGGTCACGTGGTATCATCAGAGGGAATCCATGTTGATCCAAGTAAGGTAGAGGCAGTGAAGAATTGGTCCCAGCCTACCTCTGTTACGGAGATTCGCAGTTTCTTGGGTTTGGCAGGATATTATAGAAGATTTGTGCAGGACTTCTCTAAGGTTGCTGCACTTATGACTAGATTGACTCAGAAGGGAGTGAAGTTTATATGGGATGACAAGTGTGAGCAGAGTTTTCAGAAGCTGAAAGATAGTCTCACCACCGCTCCGGTGCTGGCATTACCTAAAGGCACAGGAGGGTATGTGGTATACTGTGATGCGTCGAGAATCGGGTTAGGGTGTGTCTTGATGCAACATGGCAAGGTGATTGCGTATGCATCGTGACAACTGAGGAAACATGAGAAGAACTACCCGACTCACGACCTCGAAATGGCGGCTGTAGTATTCGCTTTGAAAATATGGAGACACTACTTATATGGTGAGACTTGTGAAATTTATACAGACCACAAAAGCCTCAAATACATTTTCGAGCAGAAAGACTTGAACTTGAGACAACGTCGATGGTTGGAGTTGTTGAAAGACTACAACTGCACGATCTTGTATCATCCAGGAAAGGCTAATGTGGTAGCCGATGCTCTGAGTCAGAAATCCATGGGCAGTCTTGCTCATATAAGTGAAAAAAGAAGACCGTTGATTACAGAACTACACGAGTTTGAGATTGGGAGTTCTAACTCACTTTTAGCCCATTTGCAAGCTAAGTCCTCTTTGGTAGAACAGGTGAAAGCTAGACAAGATGAAGATATCGACCTCAAGCAAATCAGGGATACGGTAACTAAAGGGAAAGGGGATGACGTCCGATTCTCTATCGATGACTTCGGGAAACTTCGATTGGAGGGACGGTTGTGTGTCCCTATGGTTGATAACTTGAAAGAAAGAAGTCTTGAAGAAGCACACCGGACAGCGTATACAATCCATCCGGGAGCTAATAAAATGTATCATGACCTGAAACAGTTATATTGGTGGAATGGCATGAAAATGGATGTCGCAAACTACGTAGCCAGGTGTTTAGTGTGCCAGCAAGTAAATGCTGAACACCAGAAGCCCGCCGGAACATTACAACAGATAGAGATACCTGAGTGGAAATGGGAGAGGATAACGATGGATTTTGTAACAGGATTGCCAAGGTCACAACGGGGATTTGATTCGGTTTGGGTAATAGTGGATCGCATGACTAAGTCCGCACACTTTCTGCCAGTTAAGACCACTTACGGAGTGGGTCAATATGCACAGATTTACCTATCAGAAATCGTTAGATTGCACGGTGTGCCAGTGTCCATAATATCTGATAGAGGTCCACAGTTCACTTCCAGGTTTTGGAAGTCATTGCAGGAAGTGTTGGGAACTAGAGTTGATCTGAGTACTGCGTTCCACCCACAGACCGACGGGCAATCAGAAAGAACCATTCAGATTCTTGAGGACATGCTTCGGGCGTGTATTATGGATTTCGGCGGAAGTTGGGAAAGATATTTACCTTTGGCTGAGTTTACGTACAATAACAGTTATCAAGCGAGTATTCAAATGGCACCTTTCGAGGCCTTGTACGGCCGTAGATGCAGATCCCCGATTGGGTGGTTCGAGGTCAAAGAAGCTAGCCTAGTCGGCCCGGAATTGCTACAGGATGCCTTGCAGAAGGTAAAATGTATAAGGGAGAGATTACTGACGGCTCAGAGTAGGCAAAAGTCTTATGCAGACAATCAAAGAAGAGAACTGGAGTTTGCCGTTGGTGATCAGGTGTTCTTGAGAATATCACCGATGAGAGGCGTAATGCGGTTCGGTAAGAAGGGGAAGTTGAGTCCTCGGTATATCGGACCGTTTGAAATCTTAGAACGAGTTGGGAATGTAGCGTATCGGTTGGAATTGCCTACGGAATTGGAGGGGGTACACCATGTCTTTCATGTATCGATGCTTCGGAAGTATCTTCCCGATCCCTCGCACTTGATTCAATCGCAAGAGTGCAACTAACCGAAAATATGACGTATGAAGAGGAGCCAGTGGAAATCTTAGATCGGCAGTTGAAGAAACTCATAACGAAAGAGATTCCATTGGTTAAAGTTCTGTGGAGAAACCACTCGACCGAAGAAGCTACGTGGGAGGTCGAGGGTGAAATGCGCAGGACGTACCCTCATCTATTTCGAGACTAAGGTTAGTATTTTGTTTGAAATTCAGGGACCGAATTTCTTAAGGGGGGAAGATTGTAATACCTGAGGATATTTAATTAGCATCATTAATCTAATTTAATTAATTTATGTAGAAATGGAAAATGAGATAACAAATAAATACTATCCTACTACTTAATTTTTCTTTTAAAGAAAGAAATATATAGAAATTAATTTGTAACCTAATAATTCTACCTATTTGTTTTTTTTTATTACTTTTCAGATTTTATTTTTGATGATAAGTATATATGTTAATTAAATATATATATATATATATATATATATATGTGTGTGTGTGTGTGTGTGTGTGTGTGTGTGTGTGTAATATAAGGAAAAGGATACAGATAAGAAAAGAATTGAATAAAGAAATAAGGAAAAGAAAGCAACGGTGGAGAAAGACGCGTGAGGAAACGAGAGGGAAAGAAACGAACGGAGAAGCTACGAGAGAGAGGGGAGGAGCAGCGTCGTTCGCGCGAAGGAGCAAGGAGGATGACGGCACGCGAGACGGAGGTGGCCGGACGTGCGTGAAGAACCGGTCGTCGCCGTTTGGTGCTGGAAGAGAGAGAGTGACGGTTTTAGAGAGAGAAACAAGAGGGAGAAAGCCTTCTCGCCGGAAAACGCCGTCTCTTCACCGGGGAAGGTAGCTGGGAGTCTCCTCTACTCCATATCGTCCTTCTAACCGGTTGAATCGAGGTGAGAAGTCCTGAAACTCTCAAACCCCAATTTTACCAATTTTAGGGATTTTTGGGAAGACCCCAATTGATTCAATCTGAGTGTTATGGGTCCTAAATTGAAGTATATGCATGTTAGGAAGTGAGTTGGAAGCTTAGGAACCGGAACCAAATTGATGGAATTTATCCGGGTTGGAAAAAGTGTAGGAAATGTGATTGTTAAGGTTTAAGGGTGTTGTGGAATGAGTTGGGGTGCATTGAAAGGTTGAATGATAATTATATAATTGTTAAAAATTATTGGAATGTATGAGGGATTAAAACCCGAGTAATTCCCGTCTCACCCGGAACCCGGTTCGGGGGAAAAGAGACACTTTCCTAATTTTACGCGTATCCGGATATGTGTATTCGTGTGTAGGTAAAGTATTGAAAGTTAATTCGGTAAATGGAAATTTTAGACAAGTAGATTTTATGACTCTCTTGAGTCATAAATTCAAGACTTGGGTAATGGGAATTTCATATGGACACATAGAGATGAAATTGGGTAACCTTGCATTCCCAACTCAAGGCTTCCAAATAGTGTGATTTAACAAGGGTTGGACACGATTAGAAGCAAGCTAGGTGTTCCGAAAACTAGTTGAGGGCATTCCAAGCCAACAACTAGTCTATGGAATTAATTAGAAAGAACATGAGCGTTAGCGTTACATGTACACTATACTGGTTGAAATTGCAAGTTTCTGAATCTCGCAAGTAAATGTGTATAGGGCACCATACAGTAAGCGGACCTTCGGGCACACCGAGAGCCGATACGAGGGGCCAACTAGGTGAGGGGCTTTCCTATCCCTGTCCTATAGGGTTGACTGCGGATATGGATATATGGTTTGCCTTCTTGCCTATTTGTAGGAATTACATGTTAGATAACATGCTATTGTTGTTCCTAAATTACAGTATATGTGGAAACGTGCTATATGTGTGTTTGTGAATTGTAAAAGCAATTGTGGCTCAAGGAGCCTTATATGAAAAGAAGGTCCACTAGACCTATACGATATCGGGGGTAGGATCGAGTAAATACTATCTGAAGGGTGTGGTTTTGTATGTAAGTCCTTAAAGAGGATAGACCTAGGTGACTTTGTTCTGAAACAAGTAGTGGTCCATAGAGGTCATTTATGGTACAACGCGGGAACCGAGTCTATCACGGGTGGTCCGGGTAGATTGAGTCTCTTGTCTTGAGTCAACCCACAAAAATACAGAGTAAATGAGTACACCACATTGTGGCTATTGCCTTGGGTAAACCGAGGTCAGATGAGTCGCCGGCTATGCTCCAAGTGAAGTTTTGGGGTCAGACTATTGTTCCAAGTATAGTCTTGGGACCAGGGGTTCCTAGAATGATCAACTAGGTTTCCATATTGCTCACGTGAGAGATTGCCTTCGGGCCAGATTCTCTCCTAACGGAGATATTGCCTTCGGGCCAGTTTATGATTATGATTACTTGAATACAGAGGACCACATGGAATTATATGTTAAATCATGATATGATGTATGTGTGAATTTAAATGTATGTAAATCCATGCTATAAATTCTTTATTGTGAATATGATATAAGCTAATTGCCTGACCACTTAATATATGGAAATTTAATCCGTTATATGCGTATGTGTTTGTGATTGGCTCCTTTTCCCCAGTTGTAGTGGTACCCGCTACTACACCAGGGATGGGAAAGCCTCTCATTGATTCTGTTTGACTCACCCCAATGTTACATGTTACAGACACAGGTGGTATAGGCATCGGGAGTGCTTCCACTTCATCTCAGGGAGGCGGACAGACTTAAAGACCGCACGCATTGTTCGCGTGGGTAGTACTGCTATATGTATTTTGACAGGATGTTTATGTATATGATTCTTTTGGTATAACATTGTTTTGTACAGTTGCTATATGCATATATGTATATGTCACACTCTAGAACTGTCGGCTTCATACAGGTTAAAGATTGGTCTGGTTGTTGGGATCATAGGTTATGATATGATGAATATCATGTGTATATATATATGATTGTGACTTCCGCATGTGAATAGGATAGATCACACGCACTGGGCGTGTGGTCAATATGTAAATTTATATATGTGTGACTGAATACTTGATTGTGTGAAAATACGGCTTCCGCATGTGAATAGGATAGGTCACACGCATTGCGGCGTGTGATCAATATGTATATTTTATGCAGGTGTGTGATTGAATATATATGCTTGACTGTACACAGGAATTCTGCATGTGAATAGGATAGATCACACGCCCTGAAGCGCGTGATCAATATGTATATTATATGTACGTGTGATTGACTATGTGTATATGTATAGACTGAAGCGGCGTTGAGCGAGCCGTGGATTGCCTGCTACTTAGGTCACCGGATAGGGATGACCATATATACTATATATTGTTTGTAATAGAAATGGGTAGTAATGCATATATAAGAATGTCAATCAGGGATTAGAGGCTTACGGGATAGGAGAAATCCTACCTCCCGTGCCGGTCACGGACGTCCTATAGGGGGTCGTGACACACGGGAAGTAGGATTTCTCCTATCCCGTAAGCCTCTAATCCCTGATTGAGATTTCGACCGGTTTATAACTACCCTTTTCTAATACAAACAATATATAACGTATATGGTCATCCCTTTCCGGTGACCTAAGCAGTTTGCAATCCACGGCTCGCTCAACGCCGCTTCAGTCTATACATATACACATATTCATTCACAAGTACATATAATATACATATTGATCACGCGGTTCAGGGCGGGTGATCTATCCTATTCACATGCAGAAGTCCTGTATACAGTCATACATATATTCAATCACACGCTTACATATAGTTTACATATTGATCACACGCCTCAATGCGTGTAATCTATCCTATTCACATGCGGAAGCCATATTTTCACACAAACAGGTATCCAATCACACATACATATAATTTACGTATATCCTAGTCGCATGCAGAAGTCATATACGTATATACATGATATATATTATATCATAGCCTTTATTCCCATCACCAAGACCTAACTTTAATCTGTATGAAGCTGACAATGCTAGAATTCAAGTGTGACATATATATATATACACAACAGATGTAAACGTACATACGCCACGCCCAAAAAGGATTCATATATATATATATATACATCACAACATATATACTTAATTAAAATAACTACCGACGCGGACAAACCGTGCGGTCTTCAGATCTGTCCGCCTCCCTGAGAAGAAGTGGACGCGTTTCCTACTCCTGAACCACCTGTATCTGAAACATGTAAACAGGGGGTGAGTCGAACAGACTCAGTGAGAAGCTCCCCCATCCCTGGCGTAGCAGCGGGTACCACTACAGCTGGGGAAAGGGAGCAACCACAACCACATGCGCATGAAACGGATTTATATTGTGACCTTTAATATGATCAGGCAATCAATATATCATATTCACAATTAAAAATCCTAATTCATGCTCCTAACATGTTTATTAATCCTCATGTAAACCAATCATAAACATATATAATATCTTTTCATAAGACATACATAGTTATGCTCGTAAGCATTCACTTTCTGTCTCCTGCATTACGCTAAGAGAAATACTGGACCGCAGGCATTCACTTTCTGTCTCCCGCGTTACGCTAAGAGAAATACTGGCCCGAAGGCAATGTCTTATTCGAACCTAGTTGATCAAACTAGGAACTTTTTGACTCCAAGGCACGCTTAGAGTAATAGCCGGCAACTTGTCTGACCCCAGTTAAACCAAGGTAATGGCCACTATGTGGCATACTTTCTGTTAACTGAATTTTGTCTGTCCGACCAGGATAACCGACTCGATCTACCCGAACTAACCTAAACAAGTTAAAATAACCTATTCGACCTTGAAAGACGCCCTATTAATAACCAACTGAATATTACACGTGTGAATTAGCTAGGCCTAGTTTCCCCCTTTTCAATTATGCAACCCTCTCACTCACATTCAGCAACCTAGGTTCAATTTTCCTCAACAAACCATACAAACAAGGTCTTAACGGTGACGATCGATGTGATTGGTCTCTAATATTACTGAACTCCTCACATATGAAATTATGACTCAATCCTACCCACGATAACATATAAGGCTCAGTGAGCCACAATAGCACATATGCACCTTGAGATCAGTCATATATGCACAAATACTATTGCACGTTGACTACTTACTTGCAAATTATACACGCGCAACACAAATTTATTCATATAAATATATTCCATATATCAATTTGCACAAAATAGCACATATGAAATTCTGACTCAATCCTACCCACGGTATCATATAAGGTTCGGTGAGCCACAATAGCACATATACACCTTGTGATTAATCATATAAGCACATATACTATTGCACGTTGACTACTTACTTACAAATCATACACGCTTAACAAAAATTTATTCATGTAAATATATTCCATGTATCAATTTGCACAAAATAGAGCAAACCACATTTTCCACGTAGTCATCCAACCCTGTGGGGCAGGGATGGGAGAGCCCTTCACCTCGTTGGCCCTCCTGATTAGTACTCGGGGTACCAGAAGCTCCAATCACTCTGCGGTGCCCTATACACATTATATTTAAGAAATTTAGAACGCGTAACTAAGCATCTACCATGCACGTGTCATGCTAATGCTCATGCACCCTCTAGGTATTTTCCAAGAACTAATTATTTAGTTTGTTACGTCGTTTTATTTGCTCTTTCCGAAAGTCCAGAATGCCCCATATTCGACTTTCACACTTCCGAGCTATTTAGAACCTCTAATTGCTTAGGTTAGGGATTTCCACTTGTCTAAATTTCCCTTCCTATGTTCATATGGGTATTTAACTAATAAAAGAATTAAATTCACGGTTCAAAAGAGGCTCTAGCTTACTCATCCCACCGTCTCCTTTATTCGCCGAGTAAAAGCTTAATTACTACCTCTTTAATTATATATAAAAATATAATTGGGTATAATTAAAGCCTTGGAACCAATTTAGCGGGTCTTAGGTGTCCACCACGGACTAGACCAAGGTGTTCAACCCACCACACAGCTCCTTACAGCATTGCGGCTCAGTATTTCGCCTCTTTTTCACCGGATTGGATTCCGATTGAGACAGTAAATACTCGGGCTTTATTCCCTTGATTATTTCCAGCACTTATAACACTAATACTACTCCAATCCAAGTCTAAACATGCATCGAATTATTAATTTCGAATTTTATAGCAATTTTCTAGCTAAATTTTCCTAATTTCCATACCCGGTCAATACCTACGGTTTAGCTTCGATTCTGAACCTCACTAAGCTTTCAATAACACCCACTAAGCTCAAATTTAACCCCGGAATGCCCGATTGAAAATATTTTATGAATTCCTAAAGCACCCAAAATTGGAGAAATTGGGGTTTTGAAAGATTGGGGCTTCCATACCTTGATTCAATCGGATGGGGAGCTTAGTGCTGGTGAAAGATGAAGTCTGGTCACCTTCTCCGGCACCGGTGAGTCTTCTCCGGCGTGATTCCGGCGGGTTTTCCCCTTCCCGTGGCTTCTCCTTCCTCACGGTTTGTATTCCTTGCTCGTGCGTGCTTCTATTTTTTTCCTGCTCTCGTGTGCATTTTCCTTCTGCTTTGTTTGTTTATGTATTTTTTTTGTGTGCTTAATTAAAATGGATGGGGGGTCACGGTTTGACCCCCCCCCCATTATCTTAATATATATATATATATATATATATTATTTTTATGTGTTTATGTGTTAGTGGAAAAGGGGGGTCACGTGGCCCCCCATATATATTATATTATATATATATATATATTATTATATATATTTATATTATATGTATATTTTATTTTTACTTATATATATATTTTTTTAGAAAAACTTATTTACTTGTTATATCCTATTTTTTCCCTCATGCTTTTTAATCCTCTTTTCTTTTAGGTCCTAAAATTTTTTTATATAATCCCTATTTTTCCCTTCATTTTTATTTCAACTCTTTAATTATTTAATTTAATTTATTTTTCTTTCTGAAAGAAAAATAATTATATAATAATGACAGTAATTAAATTTAAATATCTCGGATATTACAGTGTGATTAATAGAATTGTCACAAGGTGACCAGTACCCAAGTGTATGGGTTAAGTACGCTTTGCCACGTGGTGGCCAGTAACCCGAGTGCACTGATTCGAAGTAGAAAAGCCACGTAGTGGCTAGTAGATACCCTAGAGTGGGGGAGATTGAATAGATGTATGTTATAGTATCTGTGTGTATATACAAATTGTTTGTGTTTGCATATATTTGCTGATTGGGCAGTGTAGTGGTGACGTACATGATTACATCACCACAACGCCTTGTTTGATTCAAACATGCTGAACGTGATAAGACCGGTAAGTAAAAGCCGGCACTATATGTTATATGATCACTTGATGATTGATGATGTGGAACGAACTACTGTATGCTTATATCTGTTAAATGCATGTGAGTGTTTGGGTGAAATTTTTGTTGTGGTGTGATCACCAAGAATGTATGCTAATTAATAGTAATTGGTTGTTTTTGAATGTGGTTGTGTATGACTCCCAAACCTAGCGCTATGGTACCCACCTTGCGCCGGGGATGGGAGAGTCCTCACTGAGTCGCGTGGTTAAGACTCACACCTCATATTTACTACACAGAGACATGTTAAGTACAGGTGGAAGAAGTCTTGGTGGAGCGAGGAACGAACATAACTTTCCAAGACCCACAACTTGTTCATGTGGATGAATGAATTGTAATTGTAATTTAATTTACTTTATCATGTATCATAAAGTAAAGGGTAGACGTACCCAACTATATTGTGTCACTAAATCTAGAACTGCCAGCTTCACACACCTTAATGATCAGGATTTATCTTATTGCGATACAGGGAAAATTTGTTTTCAATGTATATATATATATATATATATATATATATATATATATATATATACATATATCTGTTGCATGTGAATAGGATAGGCAGCATCTTCGGATGTGTAGCCCGTACACAGGTTATATATATTATGTGTGTTTCTTATATCTATATCCTAAAGCGGCACTGACCGTGGATTTGCTTGCCTAGGATATGCCACCATTTCGGTGTAGCCATGGTATTATAATGCATGTGAATGTATTTTTCAATAATAGCTATTCTGTCAATTAGGTGATAAGGCTTACAGGCATAGGGACTGTAATACCCCAGAAAATTTCGAGGATTATAGAATGATTTATTTAAAATTTCGAGGACTTAAGAATGATTTATTCCGATGCTAGGAATTAAAACCTTTAAAAAAAGAATATAGAAGAAGTATGAACGTTAAAAAGAAACCGGAAAAGAAATTTTTATTTTCAAAAATTGTAATACCAAAAAAAAATTTCGAAGTTTAAAATAAAATAAAAGGGAAGGAAAAAGAAGTAGAAAATAAATTTTAGGATTTAATTCGGGACCTAAGAAATTGAAAACCTGAATTAAATAGGGAAAGGGGGTAAAATTAAAAATACATATTATTTATTATTTATAAAATTATTAATTAATTTAATTTTGATTATATTTATTTATTTATTTATTATTTAAGTATTTAATTATTTAATTATTTTATTTTAATTATAATTATTTATTTATTCATTATAATGATTATTTTATTATTATTATTAATGAATTGTAAAAGTAGACGTGGGGTAGTTAGGTAGAAAGAATAAAAAGAGAAAAAGAAAGAAAGAAAGCACGATTGAGAGAGAGAGAGAGAGCATGAGAGAAAAAGAGAGAGAGTTTGTGAGAGAGAGATGGGGCGCCAGGAAGAAGAGGAGGAAGAAGGGGAAGAGGGGGATTTCGCTGAAAATCGGCCGGAGAAGGGCGGTCCGACACTGGAAACGACCACCGGAGTTCTACTACAACATCTCCTACACCTTCCACCAATCGAATCAAAGGTTGGTAACCCCAATTTCATTCAAAAACCCCAATTTCTTCATTTTTAGGGATTTCTTCGATCCACCTTCGATTGGGTTGTTTCGAGGGTAGATTGAGACCTAGAAAGTATTTGTCACGACCCCCTATCGGACGTCCGTGACCGGCACAGGAAGTAGAATTTCTCCTATCCCGTAAGCCTCTAATCATTGATTGAGATTTCCACCTGTTTATAACTACCCTTTTCTAATACAAAAAATATATAACATATATGGTCATCCCTTTCCGGTGACCTAAGCAGTTTGCAATCCACGGCTCGCTCAACGCCGCTTCAGTCTATACATATACACATATTCATTCACAAGTACATATAAAATACATATTGATCACGCGCTTCAGGGCGGGTGATCTATCCTATTCACATGTAGAAGTCCTGTAACAGTCATACATATATTCAATCACACGCTTACATATAGTTAACATATTGATCACACGCCTCAATGCGTGTAATCTATACTATTCACATGCGGAAGGCATATTTTCACACAAACAGGTATTCAATCACACATACATATAATTTATGTATTGATCACACGCCTCAATGCGTGTGACCTATCCTAGTCACATGCAGAACTCATATACGTATATACATGATATATATTATATCATAGCCTATATTCCCATCACCAAGACCTAACTTTAATCTGTATGAAGCCGACAATGCTAGAATTCAAGTGTGACATATATATATACACAGCAGATGTAAACGTACATACGCCACGCCCAAAAAGGATTCATATATATATATACATCACAACATTTATACATAATCAAAATAACTACCGACGCGAACAAAGCGTGCGGTCTTCAGAGTTGTCCGCCTCCTTGAGAAGAAGTGGACGCGTTCCCGACTCCTGAACCACATGTATCTGAAACATGTAAACAGGGGGGTGAGTCTAACAGACTCAGTGAGAAGCTCCCCCATCCCTGGCGCAGCAGCGGGTACCACTACAACTGGGGGAAGGGAGCAACCACAACCAGATGCGCAAGAAACGGATTTATATTGTGACCTTAAACATGATCAGGCAATCAATATATCATATTCACAATTAAAAATCCTAATTCATGCTCCTAACATGTTTATTAATCCGCATGTAAACCAATCATAAACATATATCTTTTCATAAGTCATACATAGTTATGCTCGTAGGCATTCACTTTCTGTCTCCTGCATCACGCTAAGAGAGATACTGGCCCGAAGGCATTAACTTTCTGTCTCCCACGTTATGCTAAGAGAAATACTGGCCCGAAGGCAATGTCTTATTCGAACCTAGTTGATCAAACTAGGAAATTTCTGACTCCAAGGCACGCTTAGAGTAATAGCCGGCAACATGTCTGACCCCGGTTAAACCAAGGTAATGGCCACTATGTGGCATACTTACTGTTAACTGAATCCTGTTTGTCCGACCAGGATAACTGACTCGATCAACCCGAACTAACCTAAACAAGTTCAAATAACCTATTCGACCTTGAAAGACGCCCTATCAATAACTAACTGAATATTACACGTGTGAATTAGCTAGGCCTAGTTTCCCCCTTTTCAATTATGCATCACTGTCACTCACACTTAACAACCTAGGTTCATTTTCTTCAATGTACCATACGGTCAAAACCTTTGCACGATGATCAATTTAAGTCGGTTCCAAATATTAATAAACTCTCACATATGAAATTCTGACTCAATCCTACCCACGGTATCATATAAGGTTCGGTGAGCCACAATAGCACATATACACCTTGTGATTAATCACATGAGCACATATACTATTGCACGTTGGCTACTTACTTACAAATCATACACGCGTAACATAACTTTATTCATGTAAATATATTCCATATATCAATTTGCACAAAATATAGCAAACCACATTTTCCACGTAGTCATCCAACCCTGTGGGGCAGGGATGGGAGAGCCCCTCACCTCGTTGGCCTTCCTGATCAGTACTCGGAGTACCTGAAGCTCCAATCACTCTGTGGTGCCCTATATACATTATATTTAAGAAATTTAGAACGCGTAACTAAGCATCTACCATGCACCTGTCATGCTAATGCTTATGCACCCTCTAGCTATTTTCCAAGAACTAATTATTTAGTTCGTAACGTCGTCTTATTTGCACTTTCTGAAAGTCCAGAATGCCCCATATTCGACTTTCACACTTTCGAGCCATTTAGAACCTCTAATTACTTAGGTTAGAGATTTCCACGTGTCTAAATTTCCCTTCATGTGTTCATATGGGTATTTAACTAATAAAAGAATTAAATTTACGATTTAAAAGGGGTTTTAGCTTACTCACTCCACCGTCTCCCTTATTCGCCGAGTAAAAGCTTAATTATTACGTTTTTAATTATATATAAAAATATAATTGGGTATAATTAGAGCCTTGGGACCAATTTAACGGGTCTTAGGTGTCCACCACGGACTTAGACCGAGGTGTCCAACCCACCGCACAGCTCTTTCCGGTACTGTGGCTTAGTATTTCGCCTCTTTTTCACCGGATTGGGTTCCGGTTGAGACGGTAAATACTCGGGCTTTATTCCCTTGACTATTTCCAGCATTTATAACACTTATACTACTCTAATCCAGGCCTAAACATGCATCGAATTATCAATTTTGAATTTATAGCAATTTCCTAACCCAATTTTCCTAATTTCCATACCCGGTCAAATTCTACGGTTTAACTTCGATTCTGAACCTCACTAAGCTTTCAATAACACCCACTAAGCTCAACTTTAACCCCGGAATGCCCCGATTGGAAGAAATTGAAGCATTCCTAAAATACCCAAAATTGGAGAAATTGGGGTTTTGGGAGTTTGGGGCTTTCTCACCTTGATTCAATCGGGTAGAAAGCTTGGTGGGGATGAAAGAAGACTCCAGCCACTTTTTTCCAGTCACCGGCGCACGTCCTTCGGCAAGAAAACGGCCCAAAACCACCGTCTGTGCTTCTCCTTCTTCTTCCCGGTTGTGGATTGCGTTCTGCTCGTGAGTTGCTTGCTGCTTCTTTTTCTTTCTTAATGTGTGTGTGTGTGCTTTTTAATGAATTGGATTGGGGGGGGGGGGTCATGATTTGTCCCCCCCCCCATTATTTTAATACATTTTTTTTGTTTTAATTTAAAAGGGATGCGGGGTCACGGTTTGGCCCCCCACCCATTATTTTAATATATATATTTTTATTAGATATTATATATATATATTATATAATATATATTTTTATCAGATATTATATATTATATATATATATATATATATATATATATATATATATATATATATATATTTTATTAAAAAAACTTATTTACTTATTATATCCTCTTTTTTCCCTCATGCTTTTTAATCCTCTTTTCTTTTAGGTCCTAGAAAAATTATAAATATCCCCTATTACTTTCTTCTTTATTCTATTTTTAACCCTATAATTCTTTAATTAAATTTATTTTTCTTTCTGAAAGAAAAATAAATTTAATAAAAATGAAAATGATTAAATCTAAATATCTCGGATTTTACAATCTTCCCCCCTTAAGAAATTCGGTCCCTGAATTTCAACAATATACTAACCTTAGTCTTGAAACAGATGAGGATACGTCCTGCGCATTTGACCCTCGACCTCCCATGTAGCTTCTTCAGTCAAGTGATTTCTCCACAGAACCTTAACCAATGGAATCTTTTTCGTTCTGAGTTTCTTCAACTGCCGATCTAAGATTTCCACTAGCTCCTCTTCATATGTTAGATTTTCGGTTAGTTGCACGTCTTGCAATTGAATCACGTGCGAGGGATCGGGAAGATATTTCCGAAGCATTGATACATGAAAGACAGTATGTACCCCCTCCAACTCCGTAGGCAATTCCAACCGGTACGCCACATTTCCAACTCGTTCTAGGATTTCAAACGGTTCGATATACCGAGGACTTAACTTCCCCTTCTTACCGAACCGCATCACACCTCTCATCGGTGATATTCTCAAGAACACCTGTTCACCAATGGAGAATTCAAGTTCTCTCCTTCGGTTGTCTGCATAAGACTTTTGCCTACTCTGAGCCGTCAGCAATCTCTCCCTTATACACTTCACCTTCTGCAAGGCATCTTATAACAATTCTGGGCCGATTAGACTAGCCTCTCCGACCTCGAACCACCCAATCGGGGATCTACACCTACGACCGTACAGAGCCTCGAAAGGTGCCATTTGGATACTCGCTTGATAACTGTTATTGTAAGCCAACTCAGCCAACGGTAAATACCTTTACCAACTTCCACCGAAATCCATAATACACGCTCGAAGCATGTCTTCGAGGATCTGAATGGTTCTTTTTGATTGCCCGTCGGTCTGTGGGTGGAACGTAATACTCAAATCAACTGTAGTTCTCAACACTTCCTGCAATGACTTCCAAAATCTGGAAGTGAAATGTGGCCCTCTATCAGATATTATGGATACTGGTACCCATGCAATATAACGACTTCTGATAGATAGATCTGTGCATATTGACTCACTCCATAAGTGGTCTTAACTGGCAGAAAGTGCGCGGACTTAGTCTTGCGATCCACTATCACCCAAACCGAATTGAATCCCCGTTGTGATCTTGGCAATCCTGTTACAAAATCCATAGTTATCCTCTCCCATTTCCACTCAGGTATTTCTATCTGTTGTAATGTTCCGGCGGGCTTCTGATGTTCAGCCTTGACTTGCTGACACACTAAACACCTGGCTACATAGTTTGCAACGTCCCTTTTCATGCCATTCCACCAATACAGCTGTCTCAGGTCATGATACATTTTATTAGCTCCCGAATGGATTGTATAGGTTGTCCGGTGTGCTTCTTCAAGAATTCTTTCTTTCAAGTTATCAACCATAGGGACACACAATCGTCCCTCCAACCGAAGTATCCCGAACTCATCAATAGAGAATCGGACGTCGTTTCCTTTCTCTTTAGTTACAGTATCCCTGATTTGTTTGAAGTCGGTATCCTCATCCTGTCTAGCCTTCACCTCTTCTACCAGAGAGGACTTAGCTTGCAAATGAGCTAGAAGTAAGTTAGAATTCCCAATCTCAAACTGATTTCCCGTTTGTTCTAGCTCGTGCAGTTCTCTAATCAACGGTCTCCTTTCTTCACTTATATGAGCGAGACTGCCCATGGATTTCCGGCTCAGAGCATCAGCTACCACATTAGCCTTTCCTGGATGATACAAGATCGTGCAGTCGTAGTCTTTCAACAACTCTAACCATCTACGTTGTCTCAAGTTCAAGTCTTTCTGCTCAAAAATGTATTTGAGGCTCTTGTGGTCTGTATAAATTTCACACGTCTCACCATACAGGTAATGTCTCCAAATTTTCAAGGCGAACACTACAACAACTATCTCAAGGTCGTGAGTCGGGTAATTCTTCTCATGTTTCCTCAGTTGTCGCGATGCATACGCAATCACTTTGTCGTGCTGCATCAAGACACACCCTAACCCGATCCTCGACGCATCACAGTATACCACATACCCTCCTGTGCCTTCAGGTAATGCCAACACCGGAGCGGTAGTGAGACTGTCTTTCAGCTTCTGAAAACTCTGCTCACACTTATCATCCCATATGAACTTTACTCCCTTCTGAGTCAACTTAGTCATAGGAGAAGCAACCTTAGAGATATCCTGCACAAATCTTCTATAATATCCAGCCAAGCCCAAGAAACTGCGAATTTTAGTAACTGAGGTAGGCTGGGACCAATTCTTCACCGCTTCTACCTTACTTGGATCAACGTGGATACCCTCTAATGATACCACGTGACCCAAAAAGGCAACTTGGTCAAGCCAGAATTCACACTTAGAGAACTTGGCATACAATTTTTCCTCTCTCAACTTCTACAATGCTAATCTCAAGTGTTCTGCATATTCTTCTGAATTCTTAGAATAGACCAAGATGTCATCAATGAAAACAATGAAAAATCGGTCCAGAAATGGTTTGAAGACCCCGTTTATCATGTCCATGAACGCTGCAGGAGCATTAGTTAATCCAAAAGACATCACCAAGAACTTGTAATGTCCGTATCGGGTCCAGAATGCGGTCTTAGGTATATCTGATTCTCAAATCTTTAATTGATGATACCCAAATCGCAAATCAATCTTGGAAAACCGCTTTGCGCCCTGCAACTTATCAAATAGGTCATCTATCCTCGGCAATGGGTATTGATTTCGGATCGTCACCTTATTTAACTTCCGGTAATCGATACACAACCGCAAAGATCCGTCCTTCTTCACAAAAAAAACCCTTGTCAAGCAATTCTTGCAATTGTGTATGTAGCTCCTTTAATTCTTTCGGAGCCATCCGATAAGCTGGTGTGGAGATAGGCTGGGTGCCAGGTTGCAGCTCAATTTCAAATTCAATCTCATGATCGGGCGGCAACCCCGTCAATTCTTCTGGAAATACATCCAAGAACTCTCGCACTACCGGTACTTGAGTCGGTGAAAGTACTGCTTTCGTGGTATCTTGGACAAAGGCCAAATACCCTTTGCATCCCTTCGCAAGTCAATTGGATGCCTCCAATGCCGAGATCAAGCTTAGATACAGTGCAGCTCCGTCACCCCGTATCACAAAAGGCTCCTCGTTTGGCATATTAAATTTCAAGCATTTAGCCCTGCAGTCCACAACCGCATGGCAAGACGACAACCAATCCATTACGAGGATCACATCAAGATCAACCATACACAACAACCGAAGGTCTACCACAGTCTCATGACCATCGACCTCCACAACGCAAGACTTGTGCACATACTCTACTTGTACCGATTCTCCCATTGGAGTAGAGACCAGTACTGTTTCTTCCATTCTAGATGGACTTTTATTGAATTTAGAGGCAAATGCATGCGACACATAGGAATGAGTGGAGCCGGAATCAAATAAGACTCGTGCTTCAAGATATCAAACAATAAGGGTACCTGTCACAATTGCATTTGATGCATGAGCGTCTTGCTGAGAAAGTGCAAATACCCGCGCTTGTCCTCCACCTATTGCCCTTGGTCCTCTACCACTAGATCCTGCACCACACCTCTAGCTGTACCTGTACTTGCTGTCTGTGGTGGTACGGTTCTCACTAGTGGGGCTGGAATAGGTGTAGCCCTCGGCGTCAGATTGCTTCTCACACTTGTACCCTCTTTTCTCTTTGGACACTCTCTAGCCATATGGCCCACCTGGCCGCAGTTGTAACACCCACCTGTCAGTCTCCGACATATTCCAAAATGAAATCTGCCGCAAGTCGCACACTGGGGCCTTGTCTTACCGGCATTTCCACCCCCTTGCACTCACTGTCCCCCTTGAAAATTACTTCTTGTACCTGTTTCATGGGTGGTAGTTGAGGATTGTCCTCCTGCGGACCCTGAATATCCTGCACTTCCACCTGTTGTCTTCCTTTTCTTACTTCCACCTCCTTGGTTGTCACTGCCTGTAATTAACTTGACTTTGGGATCAACAGAAGTCCCGTACCTCTTCCTGGTTTCAATCATTCTGGCACAGTCTGCTGCTTGAGCTGAAGTCTCAAATTGCCTCCTCTGAGGTAATAAAGCTGTAAATAACGGCTCCATCAGACGGTGTATGAACCTCTTGATCCTTGCCTCTTCATCAGGAACCAACTCAGGTGAGAATTGAGCTAGTGCTGTAAAAAGTAACTCATACTCAGTCACGGTCATGTTAGGCGTCATCCACAACTCCTCGAATTGCTGACGCTTTGCATCTTTAGTGCCTTCAAATAGAAACCGACCCAGGAATTCCCTCTGAAAATCTTCCCAGGTCATCGGTGCCACTCTTCTTGAATACCTCATCTGTACAGACTCTATCCATACTCTAGCAGCTCCCCTCAGCTGGAATGAAGCTAATTCCACTAACTCATGTCCTGAGCACCTCAGCATGTGCCCAATTCTGACTATGTCTCTCACAAATGACTGCGGGTCTTCTTTCTCACTAGTTCCACAGAAAGTGGGTGGATGAAGCTTTAGAAATTTTGAAATTGGCAGCTCTCTAGGTGCTACCCGTGGCTCACGAGGCTTCTCCTGTGGTTGTTTCCATTCCCTATCCTCTTCCTCAACAACCTCCTTCTCTTGATTGCTAGGAACTCTCTCTTGTTCTTCCTCGCTGACTACTAACCGGCGTACTTCCTCTGTATTTATCTCGTCATCTCTTCTCTTAGTTCCTGAAATCCTGTCGTGAGCAATTCCGCCACGGAAGGTGCACCTATCTCTACTTGAGGTTGAGGTTCCAGTGACTGTCTCCTCTCTTCCCCTCTCACTTGTGCTCTCCCTCGACCTCGAGCACGACCTCTACCTCGGCCTTGGGTACGGCCTCTACCTCGGCCTCGGGTGGGCATTCCCTCCTCCCGAACTGATTCTCGATCAATTTCAACAGGAGTTCTCCCTCCACCCCTAGTCTGTCTCATGATCGGTGGCATCCCTATACTGCACAAGGACCACACCTAATAAGTACACGCATATCAATGATATTTCATATCAAAGAGAGTAGAAAGAAAGGCTGACTCAATTTCCTGTGTACTTCCTCAAGTGCCTTTTTACTCCCACGTTGTGCCCGGGTTCACAACGAGGCGTAAATCAGAGGTATATTGGGGTTTAGAAACTAAATTTCTTAGAACCCAAGTAGGAACACAAGTTGGATCAAAATGCTTAGACCTTCCTAAAATTAGGATTCCTTCCAACCAAGCTAGATAAGCTTTCGTAGATGCGAATACAAATTAGATAGAGGTCTAAGACTCAAATCCAAGTATGTGAAACGCTCAAGTAGAGTGTTATATTCGAGTAAGTCCAGTGTCCGAGGAAGGATACGCATAAGTTGGGATAGAGAAGTCCAATATGACCAAGAGCCCGACTCTGTGGCAACCATGGACTACATAAGAGAGTAATGGATTAAGCGTTGTTTGATTAATAGAATTGTCACGAGGTGACCAGTACCCAAGTTAATGGGTTAAGCATTGTTTGATTAACAGAATTGTCACGAGGTGAATAGTACCCAAGTGAATGGGTTAGGTATGCTTTGCCACGTGGTGGCCAGCAACCCGAGTGCACGGGTTCGAAGTGGGAAAGCCATGTAGTGGCTACTAGATACCCTAGAGTTGGGGAGATTAAGTAGATGTATGTTTAGCATCTTTGTGTATGTATAAATTATCTGTGTTTGCATATAATTGCTGATTGTGCAGTGTAGTGGTAATGTACAAGATTACGCAACCATACGTCTTATTTGATTCAGACATGCTTAAACGTGAGAAGACCGGTAGGTAAAAGCCGGCACTATATGTTACATGTTTACTTGCTGATTGATGACGTGGAATAAACTGGTGCATGTTTACAATTATTACATAAATGTGAGTGTTTGGTTGAAATTTCTGTTGTTCTGTGATCACTAAGAATGTATGTTAACATCTATAACGAGTTGTTTTAGCATGTGGTTGTGTATGACTCCAAAACCCAATGCTATGGTACCCACCTTGAACCGGGTATGGGAGAGTCCTCACTGAGTCGCATGGTTAATACTCACACCTCATTTTTACTACACAGAGACAGGTTAAGAACAGGTGGAAGAAGTCTCGGTGGAACGAGGGTTGAGCAACACTTTCCAAGACCCACAACTTGTTCATGTGGGTGAATAAAGTGTAATTGTAATTTAATTTACTTTATTGTTGTATCATAAAGTAAATGGTAGACGTATCCAATTAGATTGTATTACTAAATCTAGAACTGTCAACTTCACACACCTTAAAGATCAGGATTTATTTTACTGCGATACAGGGAAAATTTGTTTTCAATATATATATACATATATCTGTTGCATGTGAATAGGATAGGCAGCATCTTCGGATGTGTAGCTAGTACACATGTTATATATTATGTGTGTTTTCCTATATCTATATCCTGAAGCGGCACTGGCCGTGGATTTGCTTGCCTAGGATAGGTCACCATTTCGGTGTAGCCATGGTATTATACTGCATGTGGATGTATTTTCAATAATAGATATTCTGTCAATTAGGTGATAAGGCTTACAGGCATAGGGATATTCCCTGTTTCTGTGCCGGTCACGGTCCTCTAAATCGGGGTCGTGACAAACTTGGTATCAGAGTCTGGTTATTCTTTAAGGGTGTGAAGCTAACTAGTAGTCTCGGGTGTCAGTCGAGCTATCCATTATGAATCCGGACGTAACGGTGGATCCGACAGGCACTTGTGAGGTTGCTCAGGATGTTGAGTCATAAATTCTTTCGAGTCATCGCTTTAGGCATAGAATTTGTATGTGAAATTCTATGCAAAACATATAACCTGTGCAATACACAAGTGCTGGTGAGCACTAAGGCGTAAGGTGGGGTGGCAGTGACCCCGGGGACCTTAGGACGCCATAATAGGGAAAGGAGACATCCATGAAGGATGCTACCTTGACACAGACACATTTGGTTGAATTGTAGGTAGGAATGTGCTACAATGTGTGATTGTTGCAGGTGATAAATGAGATGATGCGTCTGCTCTGTTGGCGGCGCGTTGTGTGCTATGGTATAGGCACAAGTTGTTTGATTATAGTATGGAATTCCAGTAGAATAGAAATATGCAGTGAATGGTAGTTTAAGCTAGAAATGGTTTGTAAAGTGAAAGAAAAGACACGCTTGGCATGTAGAAAAGAAAGTAAGCCCATGGGGCGATTGAGATGGAAAATTTACAGACAAGAATAAACAGGGCCATGAGGCATAAGACCGACAGGAAGATGACCACATAAATGGGTCACGACTGTGCGGTATGCTATGGCTGAAGGAAGTGAGTTGTCCTTCCTATAGTAGGTTAACAGAAAAGGAGTGGTGTATGCCACAGTATAGAAGTAGAAGTCTACGGACTACAAAATCATGATACGATATATGGAAGGGCAAAGTGGCTGAACCATATGCCGTAGAGATTGATGTTAAGAAGTATATGTAAACGTGTAGAGCGTGACCATATGCAGAGCAGGAAACGGAGTAAATGGTAAGGCACAGGGAAGGAGCCTAGTCCAACCCTGCGCTCGATCCATGAACTGTTAATTCCTTAAGCAAACAAGGGGGAAAAGAAGGGATTAAGCCCAACCAAACTCTCTTGGGTTGCTTAAGGAAGAGCATAAAGAATAGGATATTGATCACATGAGAAATATTTGTAAAATTCTTTTTGGTCTTTCCGGATGAGAGATTCTGAAAGACCCTCAAACTTTTTTTTTGAAAATACTAGGGATAACCATTGGAAGGCAAAATTTTCATGAAAACTCTTTCTCAATTTGTGTCATTCCAATTGGTTAAACCCTAACCATTTACGAAAACCTTAGGCGTCATTTTCTAATAAATAAACTTGAATTAAATTTTAAAAAACCCCAGGGTGCATAAGGAAACTAACTCATGTGACCAATACCCTACCAAACATAGTCCTTTTACAGGTAAGCTGTATAAGGATGGTAGATGTAGTTGAGAAATAACTCGCTTGGAGTGGTTAAAGTTAAGTAGACATTGAAAAGCACTAGAAAGTGCTAAAGTGCCAAGGGAGTATACAGGTAAACCTAAGGGTTACCAATTAAGGGGGCCATAGGGTGATTATGGACCTGAAAGCATTAGACCAGAGCAAGTCTATAAGTGGGAATGGGCGTAGACCTTCGGGTACCGTCCAGAGATAAGAAAATGAGTGCTATTGCAGTAGATAGCTCTTGAACGAGGTAACATGAGAGATAAACCCCAAAGGGACTCGTGGAGGCCCGAGGGGAGAGAAAGTAGATCGGGATAAGTAGTCCCATAAGGGTGGAAGAGCGGAAGCCTATAGGACCCCATAGGATAAGAGTCAAGTAGGAGGTGGAGAACCAACTACTACAATAAGGGCGTGTATAGTACATAGATTGTAGTGGACATAGCTACGTAAGCTAATTTCACATGTTAGTGAACCGTAAATCCGTTAGTCTGAAGCCCGTGTATGGGTGGAGACTGAGTGGACAAACCAAATGTATGAATGGTCATATGGGTGCCGTAAAGGGAAAATTTACCGTAAGGACGGTTAATCGAGAAGGAGAATTTAGTGAATAACGAGTATTGAGCAATATTCAAAAAAAGAGTACCACATAGGTACGAAATGGAAAAGAAGAGAGTGAATACTGGAACGGAGTCGGGTAAGCATATAGGGATGTGAGCCAAAATGACAAAACAGGTATGCTACAGTTGGGGGCGGTTGGAACCCAACGGATTACACACTTGTAAGAGGAGATAAATGTTCGTGAACATATGCCACACCGTAAGAAATGAAGGAGTCAAACCGTGGGAGCGGATCCCGTTTGGTCAAGGAGATTAGAGCATGTCCGGAAAGGTTCATGCTGGAGTTAACGGATCAAGTATTCCAAGTAAGAATACAGGATCTAAGTGAGTTGAGGAGTCCGAGTGGGTCAAGTTGGGGGTAAAAGCCAACGGAAACCCAACGAGTAGAGTTAGCATGGGATGTGCAACTCTAAGTGGACTAACCTGAGGATGGTATAAATCCACAGTCATAGTCGTGTTCAGCGAGGTCTTCGGATGTGGAGACCGAACGGAACCTGAGGCAGAGTAATGAGTATGATCATAAGGAGGAGACTGGTGAGTTTCCATTATAAACAGAAACGACTACAAGTAGTAGTCAGAGAAGAGTCTAAGTCAGTCAGACACAGGATGTCGACAGGGAGTAACTTGAAGTGGTTATGGAAACCACTAAGGGTAAATGTAGAAGTCCGGAAAAGAAAGGGAAACACGAGTCATAAATGTAAGCTCCTTTACTGTTTGGTGGAGAAACGGTAAGTGTAACACATAATTGTGCTAGTGCCATGGCATTTAGTTTCGTTAGGACACGAGTAGGGTAAATCGAGTCGGTAGTGAGTGTAACAACCTCGGAAGGGTTAAGTACACTGATGGCACAAAGTATAAACCCCTACATAGGGTGTATGCCGTGTAAACGGTAAGTCTAGATGTAGAGTAGAGGGTGTAGTAAGATGTAAACTGACTTTTCTGGAGAAGTCATTTACAAAGAATATATCGGGGGAATACCGGCAGAAGGGTAGCTGCTTGGTAGTAGAGGATACTTAGGTACGGGGACCCCGATGTAGGGGAGTACTTCGTCAGTTAGAGTTTATAGAAATAGAACCTAGTGTGCTATGCAAATAGCTAGTGTCTTGGCGTGCTCCAAGACGGATATAAGAAGTCACTACGAAGGTAGCTAGTCAGACAAGTAGATTGAGTCAAGGTAAGCGTCACTAGATAAGGCAATAGTTAACTCCTCGGAGAACCAATTGAAGCATGGTATGTGGTACGTGCCAGATGCTCCATTGCAAAATTAGTAGCACAAAGTAAATTGAAACTAGGAAAGTTAGGTATCCTCGGGGAATGATACGACGACAGATAGAGTCTATCGGTTAACACCTCGCAGAGGGGTGGTTAACTACGAAACTAGAAATACCAACGATCACAGAAAGAATATGTAGAAACCAGATAGAGACCTTGAGTCTCTAGGAAAGAAAGATGAACTGTAGGGTAAAACGGTAAAAAAAAAATTCCACATTGAAGGAAACCATAGATGAAATTGAGCCAAGGGAGGGCAACAAGCCAACAACCCCACGAAGGAGATGAAATTCGGGGACCGAATTTCTTAAGGGGGGAAGAATGTAATACCCCGGAAAATTTCAAGGATTAAAGAATGATTTTTTTAAAATTTTGAGGACTTAAGAATGATTTATTCCGGGGCTAGGAATTAAAACCTTAAAAAAAGAATATAGAAGAAGTATGAAAGTTAAAAAGAAACCGGAAAGGAAATTTTTATTTTCAAAAATTGTAATACCAAAAAAAAATTTCGAAGTTTAAAATAAAATAAAAGGGAAGGAAAAAGAAGTAGAAAATAATTTTTAGGATTTAATTCGGGACCTAAGAAATTGAAAACCTGAATTAAATAGGGAAAGGGGGTTAAATTAAAAATACATATTATTTATTATTTATTAAATTATTAATTAATTTAATTTTAATTATATTTATTTATTTATTTATTATTTAAGTATTTAATTATTAATTATTAATTATTTTATTTTAATTATAATTATTTATTTATTCATAATAATGATTATTTTATTATTATTAATGAATTGGAAAAGTAGACGTGGGGTAGTTAGGTAGAAATAATAAAAAGAGAAAAAGAGAGAAAGAAAGCACGATTGAGAGAGAGAGAGAGAGAGAGAGAGCATGAGAGAAAAAGAGAGAGAGTTTGTGAGAGAGAGAGAGGGCGCCGGGAAGAAGAGGAGGAAGAAGGGGAAGAGGGGAATTTCGCCGGAAATCGGCCGGAGAAGGGCGGTCCGACGCCGGAAACGACCACCGGAGTTCAACTACAACATCTCCTACACCTTCCACCAATCGAATCAAAGGTTGGTAACCCCAATTTCTTCACTTTTAGGGATTTCTTCGATTGGGTTGTTTCGAGGGTAGATTGAGACCTAGAAAGTGTTCTTGAACACTTAGTTAGGGTAGGAATCAAAATTATATTTCAGGATTTGCCCAAATTCGAATTTGGAAAGATTTGGGGTTAAAATTCTAATTATTTATAAATTGGGGAAATTGTTGATAATTAGGATTGAGCTTGGATTTTAGTAAATAGGCTTGGATTGATGTTATTAAAATTATATGGTTGGAATATTAGCTGAACAAGACCCGTGAAGAGCTGGCCCGACGTTACTAAGGTTGAACCTTGACGTTAACATCCCGGGTCCCTGCTCGGGTTGCCCAAATACATTTTAAGGGTGATGTTGAGGGCTCCAAACCTCTTTTTTCCAATCTTAAACACCCTAGATTAATTCTAAATATGCTATCCATCATCAAGAATTAATTTAGGTACTTTCTTGTTTTCCAAGAGTGGAAGCTTGCGGAACAATGAAATCCAATTTCTAAAATTTCAACCTTCTCCCCTCATAAATATTTAGGAAACCTTAAGTAGGATAAATCAGAGGTATATTTGGGTTTAGAAACTATATTTCTTAGAACCCAAGTAGGAACACAAGTTGGATCAAAATGCTTAGACCTTCCTAAAATTAGGATTCCTTCCAACCAAGCTAGATAAGCTTCCTTAGATGCGAATACAAGTTAGATAGAGGTCTAAGACTCAAATCCAAGTATGTGAAACCCTCAAGTAGAGTGTAATATTTGAGTAAGTCAAGTGTCCGAGGAAGGATACGCATAAGTTTGGATAAAGAAGTCCAATATGACCAAGAGCCCGACTCTGTGGCAACCATGGACTACATAAGAGAGTAATGGAGAGATAAATTACAAGTTAAGCTAAGTAATAACCTTAATGAAGTAAAAGTTGTTCTTATAGGAACAACGGCACGCAATAGGGTGCAACAGGAACTCCGTGGAGACTGAAGTTATAGGAGAGGAGTGCATGGAAGGTTGGCCAAGGTGAGGGTTCTTCCATCTCTGCTCCTAGGGTTGTATGCTTATGTGGATTACATGAGTATGTATATTCTCTGCTTGTCTGGTATGTGTTAGCTAGAGGTATAGAATGCTAAAAGAATGAAAGAACTAGAAATAGGTTATGGAAAGTAACTTGGATAGGAAAACATAGGAGTAGAGTATAATTGTTTGCTATGATTGGTGTGTTACAAATCCAACTCATACACTCCGGAGGCATGATGAGCATTTTATTAAATCTTTTCCACGACGGTGGCAAGAGTCCTTGTACGGAAGGACTAAGCTTTTATTTTGAAAACTCGTCACGACGGTGACTTAGATTATAATCATGCAAAGGAGTTATTGGTGGGTTTCGGATTTGGTTATGCTAGCGATGTGAGACATCGACTAGAACAATGTCAGATGGCACTTGAGACCTCAGTTTTATAATCACCATGACGATGGTCATTGCCCTATCCTAGCAATAGGGTCAGAAAGGTTTTATATTGCTATGACGATAGCTTGAGGCTCAGAGAGTGCATCTGGATGGGTATATGAGTTAGATCTTGTTAAAGATACTCATCCATATTAATAAGGAGAAGAATTGTTGATCCTTCGGGAAAGATACAAAGAATCCTATTAATATGTGATACTAAGGTAAGGAGACATGGGAGGAACCTATGGGTGAACCGTGAGCCCAACCTAGCAAAAGAGAAATCATCCTGTGGAGTTAGTCCAGGGTGTGACAGTGGTCATGCTTCGAGACGTCGTGTCGTGCCCACCATGTGGCCTGGTTGGGTAATGGACGACTGGGCTCAAGCTATTGCCCCACAGCAAGGGGTCAGGACATGCCATGTGGTGGCTACGTATCAGTTGTTTGATAGATAGAAGTTGATTGTGTTTGATTAATAGAATTGTCACGAGGTGACTAGTACCCAAGTGAATGGGTTAAGCATTGTTTGATTAACAGAATTGTCACGAGGTGACCAGCATCCACACTACAACAAAAATCAGATTTAGCCACGGACAAATCCATGGCTAAATTAAGGAAATTCTGTGGGTAAACCCATTTACCCACGAAATAAGTCCGTGGGTAAAATTCGCGTGGGTACAATTTTCCCATTCCGTGGGGAATTACCCACGGATTTCCCACGGATGCTTCCGTGGGGAAATATAGCCACGGAACTATCTCATGGGAGATCCGTGGGGAAATAGCCACGGAACATTTCCGTGGGCAATTCCCCACGGACAATCTCCATGGGTAAATTCACCGCCGGCCGGCAACCGACAACGATCGTCAGCGACATCCTCCTCCGCCGGCCGGCTGGCTACCGGCACCGGTCGCCGGCAACCTCCGACCAGCCATCAGCAACCTCCTCCATATATTTTTCAAAAATGGTCTTGGGAGGATTCGAACCTAGGAGATGATGCATAGTTGTGATTGCCTTAACCACTAAGCCATTTGTCATATTTTGCTAATATAATGTAAACAATTTTATAAATATACATCTAACATATGGATTAGAGATTTTTTTGTTATTTTAGTCCCTAAAATCATATAATATAAAGAAATAATTATTCACTTGTATTAAAAATTTAATTTTAAAATTACATGCAATTTAGCTTATGCTAAATCCATTAGTTTTATTATATACTTCAGCAAATGTATAAAACGTTTTACATAAATATGATTAATATAATTTTTTTAAAAGAATAATTTTGTTACTTTTAATAAAATAAAATCATAATAAATTAAGATTCCAATAAATTATAATCTTTGAACAATAGTAATATTATGTATCATTTTAGAAGAGAGAAATATAATTTTTTTTCAATTGAAAATTAAAATTAATATTATAAACCATTTACCCACGGATTACCCAAGGATTGAAAAGCCGTGGCTAATTGACCACTTACCCACGGATTAGCCACAGATATTAGCCACGGATTGTAAGTTCGTGGCTAATTTTAAAAAATTACGCACGGAATAAATTCCGTGGCTAATTTCATGAAATTACCCACAGATTTAGCCACGGATTTACAATATGTTGATAAAATGACCATTTACCCACGGATTAGTCACGGATTGTAAATCCGTGGGTAATGTCTTGAAATTAGCCACAGAAAAAATTTTGTTTTTTTTTTCATTTTGCCACGGAATACCCACGGATTACCCACGGAATATTTTCCGTGGGGAAATTTGTGTTTTGTTGTAGTGCCAAGTGAATGGATTAGGTATGCTTTGCCACGTGGTGGCCAGTAACCCGAGTGCACGGGTTCGAAGTGGGAAAGCCATGTAGTGGCTAGTAGATACCCCAGAGTTGGAGAGATTAAGTAGATGTATGTTTAGCATCTTTGTGTATGTATAAATTATCTGTGTTTGCATATAATTGCTGATTGTGCAGCGTAGTGGTAACGTACAGGATTACACAACCATACGTCTTGTTTGATTCAGACATGCTGAAACGTGAGAAGACCGGTAGGTAAAAGCCAGCACTATATGTTACATGTTTACTTGCTGATTGATGACGTGGAATAAACTGCTGCATGTTTACAGTTATTAAATGCATGTGAGTGTTTGGGTGAAATTTCTGTTGTTGTGTGATCACCAAGAATGTGTGTTAACAACAGTTACTAGTTGGTTTTGCATGTGGTTGTGTATGACTCCCAAACCCAACGCTACGGTACCCACCTTGCGCCGGGGATGGGAGAGTCCTTACTGAGTCGCTTGGTTAAGACTCACACCTCATTTTTACTACACAGAGACAGGTTAAGTACAGGTGGAAGAAGTCTCGGTGGAACGACGGTTGAGCAACACTTTCTAAGACCCACAACTTGTTCATGTGGGTGAATAAAGTGTAATTGTAATTTAATTTACTTTATTGTTGTATCATAAAGTAAAGGGTAGACGTAGCCAATTAGATTGTATTACTAAATCTAGAACTGTCAGCTTCACACGCCTTAAAGATCAGGATTAATTTTACTGCGATACAGGAAAAATTTGTTTTCAATATATATATATATATACATATATTTGTTGCATGTGAATAGGATAGGCAGCATCTTCGGATGTATAGCCGGTACACAGGTTATATATTATGTGTGTTTTCCTATATCTATATCCTGAAGCGGAGCCGTGGATTTGCTTGCCTAGGATAGGCCACCATTTTGGTGTAGCCATGGTATTATACTGCATGTGGATGTATTTTCAATAATAGATATTCTGTCAATTAGGTGATAAGGCTTACAGGCAGAGGGATATTCCCTGTGTTTGTGCCGGTCACGGTCCTCTAAATCGGGGTCGTGACAGGGATATTCCCTGTGTCTGTGCCGGTCACGGTCCTCTAAACGGGGGTCGTGACAATATTCATTTTTCTTTTTTAATTAGTTTTGGTCGATGTTTGTTTCGAAAACTTAATATTCATTTTTCTTTTTTTAATAAGTTTTCACCGATGAGTGTTTCGAAAACTTTATATTCATTTTTATTTTTTTAATCATTTTTCGCCGATGAGTGATTCGAAAAGTTGATATTTATTTTTCTTTTTTTAATCAGTTTTCGCCGATGAGTGTTTCGAAAACTTGATATTCATTTTTCTTTTTTTAATCAGTTCTCGCCGATGAGTATTTCGAAAAATTGATATTCACTTTTCTTTTTTTAATCAGTTTTCGCCGATGAGTGTTCTGAAAACTTGATATTCATTTTTCTTTTTTTTAATCAGTTTTCGCCAATGAGTGTTCGAAAACTTGATATTCGTTTTTCTTTTTTTTTAATCAGGTTTCGCCGATGAGTGTTTCGAAAACTTGATATTTATTTTTCTTTTTTTTAATCAGTTTTCGCCCATAAGTGTTTCGAAAACTTGATAGTCATTTTTCTTTTTCTAATCAGTTTCGTCGATGAGTGTTTCGAAAAATTGATATTCATTTTTCTTTTTTTAATCAGTTTTCACCAATCAGTGTTTCGAAAACTTCATATTCATTTTTCTTTTTTTAATCAGTTTTCGTCGATATGTGTTTCGAAAACTTGATATTCATTTTCCTTTTTAATCAGTTTTCGCCAATGAGTGTTTCGAAAACTTTATATTCATTTTTATTTTTTTTAATCAGTTTTCGTCGATGAGTGTTTCGAAAACTTGATAGTCATTTTTCATTTTTAATCATTTTTCGTCGATGAGTGTTTCGAAAACGTAATATTCATTTTTCTTTTTTTTAATCATTTTTCGCCAATGAGTGTTTCGAAAACTTGATATTCATTTTTCTTTTTTTAATCAGTTTTCACCGATGAGTTTTTCGAAAACTTGATATTCATTTTTATTTTTTTAATTATTTTTGCCGATGACCGTTTCGAAAACTTGTTATTCATTTTTCTTTTCTTTAATCAGTTTTCGCCGATGAGTGTTTCAAAATCTTGATATTCATTTTTCTTGTTTTTTATCTGTTTTTGCCAATGAGTATTTCGAAAACTTGATATTCATTTTAATTTTTTAATAAGTTTTCACCGATGAGTGTTTCGAAAACTTAATCTTCATTTTTATTTTTTTAATCAATTTTTGTCGATGAATGTTTCGAAAACTTGATATTCATTTTTCTTTTTTTAGTAAGTTTTCGCTAGTGAGTGTTTCGAAAACTTGATATTCGTTTTTATTTTTTTAAATCAGTTTTCGCCGATAACTGTTTCGAAAACTTGATATTCATTTTTCTTTTTTTTAATCAATTTTCGCCGATGAGTGTTCTGAAAACTTGATATTTATTTTTCTTTTTTAATTCGTTTTGGTTGATGAGTGTTTCGAAAACTGGATATTCATTTTTCTTTTTCATAATCAGTTTTCACCGATAAGTGTTTCGAAAACGTGATATTCATTTTTCTTTTTTTTAATCAGTTTTCGCCGATGAGTGTTCTGAAAACTTGATATTCATTTTTCTTACTTAATTAGTTTTGGTACATGTTTGTTTCGAAAACTTAATATTCTTTTTTCTTTTTTATATAAATTTTCACCAATAAGTGTTTCGAAAACTTGATATTCATTTTTCTTTTTTAATTAGTTTATGCCGATGAGTATTTCGAAAACTTGATATTCATTTTTCTTTTTTTAATAAGTTTTCGCTCATGAGTGTTTTGAAAACATGATATTCATTTTACTTTTTTTAATCATTTGTCACCGATGAGTGTTTCGAAATCTTGATATTCTTTTTCAATTTTTAATCAGTTTTCGCCGATGAGTATTTTGAAAAACTTTATATTCATTTTAATTTTTTTTAATCAGTTTTCGCCCATGAGTATTTCGAAAACTGGATATTCATTTTTCTCTTTTTAGTAAGTTTTCGCTGATAAGGGTTTCGAAAACTTCATATTCATTTTTCTTTTTTTAATCAGTTTTTTCCGATGAGTGTTTCGAAAACTTGATATTCATTTTTCTTTTTTTAATCAGTTTTTGCCGATATGTGTTTCGAAAACTTTATATTCATTTTTTTAATCAATTTTCGCCGATGAGTGTTTCGAAAACTTGATATTTATTTTTCTTTTTTTTAATCAGTTTTCGCCGATGAGTGTTTCGAAAACTGATAGTCATTTTTCACTTTTTAATCATTTTTTATATTCATTTTTCTCTTTTTTAATCAGTTCTCGCCGATGAGTGTTTTCGAAAACTTGATATTCAGTTTTCTTTTTTTAATCAGTTTTCGCCGATGAGTGTTCTGAAAACTTGATATTCGTTATTCTTTTTTTTAATCAGTTTTCGCCGATAAGTGTTTCGAAAACTTGATATTCATTTTTTTAAATAGTTTTCGCCGATGAGTGCTTCGAAAACTTCATATTCATTTTTCTTTATTTAATTAGTTTTAACCGAGAGTGTTTCGAAAACTTGATATTCATTTTTCTTTTTCTAATCAGTTTTCGCCAATAAGTGTTTTGAAAACTTGATATTCATTTTTCTTTTTTTAATCAGTTTTCGCCGATGAGTGTTTCGAAAACTTAATATTCATTTTCACTTTTTAATCAGTTTTCGGCGATGAGTGTTTCGAAAAAATGGTATTTATTTTTATTTTTTTAATCAGTTTTCGTCGATGAGTGTTTCGAAAACTTGATATTCATTTTTCTTTTTTTAATCAGTTTTCGCCGAGGAGTGTTTCGATAACTTGAAATTCATTTTTATTTTTTTAATCAGTTTTCGCCGATGAGTATTTCGAAAACTTGATATTTTATTTTCTATTTTTAATCAGTTTTCGAGGTTAAGTGTTTCAAAAACTTTATATTCATTTTTATTTTTTTTAATCAGTTTTCGTCGATGAGTGTTTCGAAAACTTGATATTTATTTTTCTTTTTTTAATCAGTTTTCGCCGATGAGTGTTTCGAAAACTTGATAGTCATTTTTTTATTTTTTTAATCATATTTCGCCGACGAATGTTTCAAAAACGTAATATTCATTTTTCTTTTTGTTTAAATAGTTTTCGCCGATTAGTGTTTCCAAAATATGATATTCATTTTTCTTTTTTTAATCATTTTTCGCCGATGAGTGTTTCGAAAACTTGATATTCATTTTTCTGTTTTTTAATCAGTTTTCGCCGATGAGTTTTTCAAAAACTTGATATTTATTTTTCTTTTTTTAATAAGTTTTCGCTCATGAGTGTTTCGAAAAGTTGATATTCATTTTTCTTTTTTTAATCATTTTTCGCCGATGGGTGTTTCAAAAACTTGATATTCTTTATCTATTTTTAATCAGTTTTCGCCGATGAGTCTTTCGAAAAATTTATATTCATTTTAATTTTTTTTAATTAGTTTTCGCCGATGAGTATTTCGAAAACTAGATATTCATTTTTATTTTTTTAATTAGTTTTCGCCGATGAGTGTTTCGAAAACTTGATAGACATTTTTCATTTTTTAATCATTTTTTATATACATTTTTTCTTTTTTTTAATTAGTTTTCGCCGATGAGTGTTTCGAAAACTTGATATTCATTTTTCTTTTTTTAATCAGTTTTTTTCCGATGAGTGTTTCGAAAACTTGATATTCATTTTTCTTTTTTTAATTAGTTTTTTTCGATGAGTGTTTCGAAAACTTAATATTCATTTTTCTTTTTTTAATCAGTTCTCGCCGATGAGTGTTTTCGAGAACTATATTCAGTTTTCTTTTTTTAATCAGTGGTCACCGATGAGTGTTCTGAACTTGATATTCCTTATCTATTTTTAATCAGTTTTCGCCGATGAGTCTTTCGAAAACTTTGTATTCATTTTCATTTTTTTTAATCTGTTTTCACCGATGAGTACTTCGAAAACTGGATATTCATTTTTATTTTTTAATCAGTTTTCGCCGATGAGTGTTTCGAAAACTTGATAGTCATTTTTCATTTTTTAATCATTTTTTATATTCATTTTTCTTTTTTTTAATTAGTTTTCGCCGATGAGTGTTTCGAAAACTTGATATTCATTTTTCTTTTTTTAATCAGTTTTTTTCCGATGAGTGTTTCGAAAACTTAATATTCATTTTTCATTTTTTAATCAGTTCTCGCCGATGAGTGTTTTTGAAAACTATATTCAGTTTCCTTTTTTTAATAAGTGTTCACCGATGAGTGTTCTGAAAACTTGATATTCTTTTTTCTTTTTTTTAATCAGTTTTCGCAAATGTGTTTTGAGTACTTGATATTCGTTTTTCTTTTTTATTTTTTAATCAGTTTTCGCCGATGAGTGTTTCGAAAACTTGATATTTATTTATTTTTTTAATCAGTTTTCACCGATGAGTGTTTCGAAAACGTAATATTCTTTTTTTCTTTTTTTTAAATAGTTTTCGCCGATGAGTGTTTCGAAAACTTGATATTTATTTTTCTTTTTCTTAATCAGTTTTCGCCGATGAGTGTTTCGAAAACTTGATATTTATTTTTCTTTTTTTAATCATTTTTCACCAATGAGTGTTTCGAAAACTTGATATTCATTTTTATTTTGTTAATCAGTTTTCGCCAATTAGTCTTTTGAAAACTTGTTATTCATTTTCATTTTTAAATTTGTTTTCGCCGATTAGTGTTTCGAAAAATTAGTATTTATTTTTATTTTTTTAATCCGTTTTCGTCGATGATTGTTTCGAAAACTTGATATTCATTTTTCTTTTTTTAATCAGTTTTCGCCGAGGAGTGTTTCAAAAACTTCATATTCATTTTCCATTTTTTAATCATTTTTCGCCGATTGGTGTTTCGAAAACTTGATATTCATTTTCCTTTTTTAATCAGTTTTCGCCGATGAGTGTTTGGAAAACTTGATATTCATTTTCGATTTTTAATAAGTTTTCGACGATGAGTGTTTCAAAAAATTGTTATTTGTTTTTATTTTTTTTAATCAGTTTTCGTCGATGAGTGTTTCGAAAACTTGATATTCATTTTTTTTAAATAGTTTTCACCGTTGAGTGATAAACCCCAAAGGGACTCGTGGAGGCCCTAGGGGAACGAAAGTAAACAGGGATAAGTAGTCCCATAAGGGGGGAAGAGCGGAAACCTATAGGACCCCATAGGATAAGAGTCAAGTAGGAGGTGGAGAACCAACTACTACCGTAAGTGCATGCTTAGTACACGGATTGTAGTGGACATAGTTGGGTAAGCTAGTTCCACAGGTTGGTGAACCGTAAATCCGTTAGTCTGAAGCCCAGGTATAGGTGGAGACTGAGTGGACAAACCAAACGTATAAATGGCGATGGAGGTGCCATAAAGGGAAAATTAACCGTAAAGATGATTAATCGAGAAGGAGAATGTAGTGAATAACGAGTATTGAGAAATACTCGAAGGAAGAGTACTACGTAGGTACAAAAATGAAAAGAAGAGAGTAAATACGGGAACGGAGTCGGGTAAGCATCAAGGGATTCGAGCCAAATGATAAAACAGGTATGCTACCATGGGGGCGATTGGAAACCAACGGGTGACACACTTGCAAGAGGCGGTATATGTTCATGAACATATGCTACACCGTAAGAAAGGAAAGAGTCAAACCGTGGGAGTGGATCCCGTTTGGTCAAGGGGAGTAGAGCATGTCCGGAAAGGTTCATGCTGGAGTTAACGGATCAAATATTCCAAGTAGGAATAAAAGATCTAAGTGAGTTGAAGGAGCTACACACGCAATAACAGGAATTGCTTGATAAGGGTTTCATCAGACCCAGTTTTTCACCTTGGGGCGCACCAGTTCTATTCATGAAGAAGAAGGATGGAACTTTAAGATTGTGTATCGATTACCGAAAGTTGAATAAGGTAACGGTCCGCAATCAATACCCACATCCAAGGATCGATGATCTGTTCGACCAGTTGCAAGGTGCTAAGAGGTTTTCAAAGATCGATCTGCGATCAGGGTACCATCAGTTGAAGATTAGAAAAGAAGATGTGCCCAAGACTGCTTTTCGAACCCGATACGGCCATTATGAGTTTCTAGTCATGTCGTTCGGGCTAACTAATGCACCGACATCTTTTATGGACATGATGAATCGGGTTTTCAAGCCATTTCTAGACCGGTTTGTCATTGTATTTATAGATAACATTCTAGTCTATTCCAAGAATGCTGAAGAGCACGCCGAGCATTTGAGATTGGCATTGCAGAAGCTGAGAGAAGAGAAATTGTATGCTAAGTTTTCAAAATGTGAGTTTTGGCTTGATAAAGTTGCATTTCTCGGTCACGTGGTATCTTCAGAGGGAATCCATGTTGATCCGAGCAAGGTGGAAGCCATGAAGAATTGGTCCCAGCCTACCTCAGTCACGGAGATCCGTAGTTTTCTAGGTTTGGCGGGATACTATAGAAGGTTTGTGCAGGACTTTTCGAAGGTTGTTGCACCTCTTACAAAGTTAACTCAGAAAGGGGTAAAGTTTGTGTGGGATAACAAGTGTGAAGAGAGTTTTCAGAAACTGAAGGAAAGTCTCACCACAACACCGGTGTTGGCTTTTCCTGAGGGCACCGGAGGGTATGTAGTTTACTGTGATGCTTCGCGAGTTGGGTTAGGGTGTGTTCTTATGCAGCATGGCAAGGTGATTGCTTATGCGTCTAGGCAACTCCGGAAGCACGAAAAGAACTACCCAACTCACGATCTTGAAATGGCAGCGATGGTATTTGCCTTGAAGATTTGGAGGCACTACCTTTACAGTGAAACATGTGAGGTATACACAGACCACAAGAGCCTTAAATACATTTTCGAGCAGAAAGATCTAAATATGAGACAACGCAGGTGGATGGAATTGTTGAAAGACTATGACTGCACGATTTTGTACCATCCTGGTAAGGAAAATGTGGTGGCAGACGCTCTGAGCTGAAAGTCAATGGGTAGCTTAGCCCATATCAGTGAAGTACGAAGGCCGTTGATTCGAGAAATATATGAGCTGGAACAGTCTGGAACTCAGTTTGAAATTGGAGACTCCGACATGTTTCTAGCCCATGTCCAAGCCAAGTCAGCTCTAGTCGAAGAGGTTAAATCCAAGCAAGATCAAGACGCCGACCTCAAATAGATCAGAGATACAGTGGTCAAGGGGGAGAAGGACGACGTCCGATTCTCCATAGATGACAATGGCATACTCCGGTTGGAGGGACGACTGTGTGTACCTATGGTGGATGGTTTGAAAGAAAGAATCCTTAATCAGGCACACAAGACAGCGTACACAATCCATCCGGGTAGTAATAAGATGTATCAGGATCTGAAAGAATTATACTGGTGGAATGGTATGAAGAAGGACGTGGCAGACTACGTGTCTAGATGTCTAGTGTGTCAGCAGGTTAAGGCTGAACAACAAAAGTCCGCCCGAACACTTCAACAGATAGAAATTCCTGAATGGAAGTGGGAGAGAATTACTATGGATTTTGTGACAGGATTGTCGCGATCACAGAGGGGATTCGATTCAGTTTGGGTAATCATTGATCGGATGACCAAGTCCGCCAATTTCCTGCCAGTTAAAACCACTTACGGAGTGGGTCAGTATGCCCAGTTGTACCTATCAGAGATAGTGAGGTTACACGGAGTACCGATGTCGATTATCTCTGACAGGGGGCCACAGTTTACCTCTCGATTCTGGAGAGCATTGCAAGAGGCATTGGGGACAAGGGTTGATCTGAGTACAGCATTTCATCTCCAGATTGATGGGCAATCGGAAAGGACCATTCATATATTAGAGGACATGTTGAGAGCATGTGTGATGGACTTCAGTAGGAATTGGGAACAGTACTTACCATTGGCTGAGTTTGCCTACAACAATAGTTACCAAGCTAGCATTCAAATGGCACCTTTTGAAGCTCTTTATGGTCGAAGGTGCAGGTCTCCGATCGGTTGGTTTGAGGTCGGTGAATCGAAGGTGGTTGGTCCTGAACTATTGCAAGAAACTTTAGAGAAGGTGAAGTTGATTAGAGGAAGGTTGATGACAGCCCATAGTAGACAAAAGTCTTATGCGAAACACCGCAGAAGAGAACTTGAATTTGCCGTGGGGGACCATGTGTTTCTGAAGGTTTCCCCAATGAAGGGAGTGATGCGATTTGGCAAGAAAGGGAAGCTGAGTCCGAGATACGTGGGACCGTTCGAGATACTGGAACGAGTGGGAAATGTCGTTTACCGCCTAGCCTTGCCGCCGGAGTTGGAAGGTGTACATCCAGTGTTCCATGTGTCCATGCTGCGGAAGTACTTGTCGGATCCCTCTCATGTGGTACAGCCGCAAGAGATATATTTGGTAGAAGGGCTGACCTATGAAGAAGTACCAGTGGAAATCCTTGACAGACAATCGAGGAAGTTGAGGTCAAAGGAAATCCCATTAGTGAAGGTGTTATGGAGGAATCATTCGGCGGAGGAAGCTACGTGGGAAGTAGAAGCCGAGATGCGCAAGACTTACCCCTTCTTGTTCCAAGACTAAGGTTAGTAACTTAATTGAAATTCGGGGACCGAATTTCTTAAGGAGGGAAGATTGTAATACCCGAGGGGTATTTTTAGAATCAAGTCAATTGTGTATAGTAAGACTTAGCATGGTCATCATTTGGAGTTGGAATGTAAGAACAAAATAAATAAATGAACAATAGAAATAAATAATAATTTTGTGTATACAAATAGATAAATAAAATTAAATAGGAATTGATGGGATAATATGAAATTGATAAAATTATGAAATTGAAGTTAAGCATTTTGGCTAAAGAAAATAAAAATAATTTTTTTAGAGTGAAATAAAATTTTTGGGATATAATTAAGATTTTAATAGTTTTAGAGTTGAGAATTTAAGAAATTAAAATAAATAAGAAAATTAGGTAGAAAAATTATAATTTTGTTTAAAAGTGGTCATATGAATTATTCAAAGCTTATAGTTTAAATTTGAGATTTTTTCGAAAATAAAAATTATACTGGGTAAGAAATTTTCATTTGCAAGACACTCAATGACAGATATTTTTAGTAGGCTTATGATTAGCCAAAATTTTCAAAATTTTGTTAGTGTTACCTACAAATAAATATAGACAAGAAAATCCATTCAAAACTCTATTTTACCATACTAAAAAAAAAAGTGTCAAATACCAAGTTGCCCTTAAAAGCCCCTTACCCATATGAACCCACGATTTGCTCTGCTTTTGCGTTTTTTTTTCTACTGCTCCTTCCACTTTCTTTTCCTTCTCTTCACCACATTGTTCATCCTTTCCAATCTCAAGCCTCCACCCTCACTTAATTCTTGTTCCCACATCAATCTAAGATTCCCTCAAGTTTCTCTATTCTTTTGAAACATCAAAGAGCTTGGGTTACTCTTCCAAACCTCAATTTTCGGATTTTTACAAGGTGAGTTCCCAAAAACTTGTTTCCACCACTTGAATCATGATTTCTTGTTAAGAATGAGTTACCCAATGATAGTATACCACCTTTGGTTCATTCTTGTGTATAAGAATCACCCTAATAATGAGTTCCATGAAGATTTGTACTATAGGGTTTATGACCTACGAAATTTGGGGAAATTTATGGAATTGGAGGATTTTCTTGAACTTGATAATATTTATAAACTTTGAATGATTTGTTTGGATATTCTAAATGGTTTGGATAATGCCCAATGGTTGGGTTAGTGATATGTGAACCCTTTTGTGAAGGTAAGAATTTTCCATAGTTAATTGATTTTCTATTGGTGGGGCTTGGAGAGCAACCAATGGAATGAATTTAATTGTTTATACATTTCATTATTTTAAAGCTAGAGAAAACACCAAATGATGACCATAGCTTAGGTAGTGGAATTTAGGCATTGATATGTGTAGAAGTGGAAAATTGGTTAATATGGAGTTTATGGAAAATTTGCTACACACATGTGTAGATAAGTAGTTTAATTGGTGTGGTTCTATTTGTTAGGACTCAAGTGCTTCCTTGGAGACAAGAGTGCTCAAGGGTTACTAAGTAAAACGGCTAAGGTGAGGGGTTTCCCATCCTTGCCCTACAGGGTTGATTGAGGATGTGGATATGCGGTTTGCTTACTTGCCTATTTGTAAGAATTGTTTAGTGGTTAACATGCTATTGTTGTTCCTAAATTGTTATCCATGAAAGTATTTGTATATGTGTGTTTGACTACAGGTAAAAAGGGTACTGGAGGGTATCCATGTGATGACATGAGGTACGCCGAACAGTACAAGCAAGGGGGTAAGTTGTTGATTGAGTCCAAGGTTTGGTTTACCATATTAATTAGAAACTCACCTAAGAAATCATAAAGAAAGTGTTGCTGACGTCGACGTTTTATGGTAATTGAACTTAGGAAAGACCTTAGAGCTAGGTTACGATGTAATCAAGGGTTTTGGTATTACATAAGGATTAAAACGATCTCATAAATTGATTAGTGAGTTATAAGGAGGTTCACACTACCTAGGTAGAGTCAGTCAAGGATAGTAATGGGTAGATAGAGTCAGAATCCCAGCTGAAGGTTCGGGAAGAGAAACAAGTCAAAAAAGATTGCCCGTTGAGGCCATTGCCCTAGCTTGCCACTAGGGTCAGTTAAAGAGTAAAGTATTTGCCCGTTGAGGCCATTGCCCTAGCCTGGTACTAGGGTCAGTAAAAGACATAAAAGATTTGCCCATTGAGGCCATTGCCCTAGCTTGGTACTAGGGTCAGTAAAAGACATAAAAGATTTGGCCGTTGAGGCCATTGCCCTAGCCTGGCACTAGGGTCAGTTAAAGATTTAAAAGAAATTGTCCGTTGAGGCCATTGCCCTAGCCTGGTACTAGGGTCAGTTGAGTGATTTACAGTTTTCATGATTATATGTTAAAATAAGATTGCTTGTTTACAAGAAGCATGATAGAAAAGCATGATCCGTAGGTTTATCTGTGATTTCAATGTTATATTAATATTACCTGATCGTAATATAACATTTGATAAACTGGATTTCCATGCGCATGTGATTGTGGCTGTTTCCCTTTCCCTAGTTGTAGTGGTACCCATTGCTACGCCGAGGATGGGAAGCTTCTCACTGAGTCTGTTTGACTCACTCCCTCTGCTTCAATATTTCAGATACAGGTATCGGGCAGGCATCGACGTCCGGACAGTGATACGGACATCAGACCATCCTTTACGCACTAGTTCGCGTGGGTGGACACTTTTTGTTATTTTGACTATTTCGGTTGTACATATTATAAGTTGTAAGGGTTGTGTATATATATTTACAGCTTTTGATATGTACCTACTCTAGAATTGTCGGCTTCACATGTATTTAAAGACAACGTCCAGTTTGGGGATAAACTAGGATATATGTATATATATAAGCTTCTCCATGTGAATAGGATAGATCGTACGCATTGAGGCATACGGTCAATATGATATGGATATATATTATGTGTGTCTGCTGCAAGTGAATAGGATAGATCGTACGTATTGAGACGTACGGTCAATATGATATTAATATTTACATTATGAGTGCTGATAAATATATCTATATACTGGATTAAGTTGAAGCGGCATTGAGCGAACCGCGGATTGCAGGTTAATTAGGTCACCAGTGAGGTGTGGCCACTAGTATGATATATATATTGATTGTATAGCAGGATAGTATAGTCATGTTTACAGGATAAGGCTTACGGGTTTTGATGCGAACCCACAATCAATCTGAAATATACGTACCCCAAGAAAGCTAAACAAAGGTCGAACGATCCACTTGAACCCTTGAACTCGAACGAACAAGGACCCAAAGTGTTAAAAGACGCCACAAGGATGATCAAACCTTGATAAGTCTGTTAGTTCAATGAAGAACCCTAGAGAGAATCCACTCCCAAGATGAATAATCAAATTCTCATATAATTCAAAACTTAACTTGAAAATGTTGGGTACAATGCTTTATATAGGAAAGCAAACCCTAGGTTAATTTAATAAAATAGGAAACCTAATCCTAATGATTCTAAAATTTAAAAGATAACTTAAAATTCAAAATAAGCAACTAATAATTCTCAAAATTCGCACTAAATAAAAATCCTAATTATAATCACCATATTAAGCCCAAAATGTGATTATTTAGGCCCAAAAGAATCTTCATATATGTAGTACTTGGTCCAAACTCTTTAAGGTTAAGTCTTTAAGCCCAATTCAGGTTGAGGAACTCCAGTTTCAGCCCTTAATAAATTAATGACGTTTTCATCATTATTTTTTGGTCCAATCGCTAACTGCTTCTCCCAAGTCTCTCGTGCTAGCCCAATTAATGCTTCATTGATCTTCTTAGCTCGAGTTCTTGTGATCGGTCCACTTGGAATTCGTAACGGGTCTTTAGCCTGCCCAACCGCATCATTCCCGCTCTCCTCAAAAGGATTCGTCCTCGAATCTTCACCTACATCAAAAGAAGATAAATCAGCAACATTAAAAGTGGCGCAAACATTATACTCACCGAGCAGATCAATCTTGGAGGCGTTGTAATTGATCTTTTCTGGAACTTGAAATGAACCGTCGCCTCTTGGAGCCAACTTTGACTTCATTTGAGAAGGAAACCTCTCTTTACTCATATGCACCCACAACCAATCACCAGGTTCAAAAAGAACACGCCTTCTTCCTTTGTTGGCTTTAGATGCATATTGCGCATTTTTCTTTTCAATTGGTTGTTTTACACGTTCATGACCTTGCTTCACTATTTTAGCTTTCTTTTTCCCATCAATACTTGTCCTCTCATCAATAGATATTGGCAATAAATCCAAAGGAGTTAGCAGATTAAAATCATATACTATTTTAAAAGTCTTAGAAAAGTTAGGTAATGATAAAACATATGCAGAACACAATTGATTCTTAAGTTTATGAAATGCAGTATCATGTTCTTTTTCACATTTAAATCTAATAGATTTTTTAATGACTTTAATGAGTGGTGCAGAGGGTGTGCTACAATCCTTCAAAAAGCCCTTATAAAAACTAGTCAAACCATGAAAACTCCTAACTTCAATTATACTTTTGGGTGTTGGCAATTCTTTTATAGCTCTAATAATTTTTCCACCAAGTGCTATTCCATTAGCACTCATCACAAAACTTAGGAAAATTTTTTTATCCATGTAAAAGTTATACTTTTTCAAATTAGTAGACAAATTTTCTTTCCTTAAAGCTTCAAACACATAATGCAAAATATTCAAATGATCATCAAGTCTTTTGCTAAAAATCATCGTGTTATCAAAACAAACCACAACGTTGATTCCAATGAAAGCATGCAAAATATGATTCATCAATTTAGGTGCATTAGTTAAACTAGATAGCATGACTAACCACTCATATAAACCATGTTTTATCTTAAAAGTAGTTTTCCATTCATCCCACACATTCATTCTAAATTGAGGAAACAAAGTTTTCAAGTCAATTTTAGAACACAGACTAAAACCATTCAATTCATCCAACATATTATCTAATCTAGGAACGAGATGGCAATACTTTACAATGATATTATTAGGAATTGTCACTCTTCGAAAGAAATCGATTTGATGTTCAATTCTTCCAATGGGTGGTAAACCAGGTGGGATTTCTTTAGGGAATACCTCAGCAAATTCCTTCAACAATGAACTAACAATACTAGGAAAAAAAGAGTTAATGTCGGTAGTGATAAAAAAGGATTCCTTGAAGACATGGAGAAGTAAAGGTTGATCACTCTTAAAAGCACTCCTCACTTCACTCTTCCTTGCAGAAAAATTCAATTTCTTTTTTCCTTCTTTCTCTTCATTTTTTCCTCTCTTTTGAATTTCTTTTTTTGAACTCTCAATTTTTTTTCTTTTTCACTTTCTTTCTTTGGATTTCTTTTTCTGAGCTCTCAAATTTTGCCTCTTTTTCGCTCTCCCTCTTTGGAATTTCTTTTTTCGATCTCTCAATTTTTTTTCTCTGGTTCACTCTTTTTTTAAGCTCACTCTCTCTTTTATCTTTTTCTTCTTTGATGTTGAGTTGCTCCTCATATATTTGCTCGGGAGTCAATGGTACAAGAGTAACATGTTTGTTGTTAATTAAAAAAGAATATCTATTAGTAAACCTATTCTTCTTAGCCTTCCTATCAAGCTCCCAAGGTCTTCCCAAAAGTATATGCTCAACATGCATAGGAACAACATCACACAAGATTTCATCACGATATCTTCCTATTGAAAAGGAAACTAGAACTTGCTTATCAACTGTAATTTCCCCACATTCATTCGACCATTGCAACTTGTATGGCCGAAGGTGTCGAACGGTAGGCAAATTCAATTTCACCACCATTTTAGTACTAGCAACATTTGTAACACTACCACCATCAATTATCAACCTACATAGTTTGTTTTTAACAAGACAGCGAATGCGAAAAATGTTTTCCCTCTGTTCATTCAACAAATGTGTTTCAATTTTGCAAATCAAATCTCTTCTGACCACAAGACATTCTCCTTCCACAACATTTTGTCAACTTCTTATTCAAACTCGTCCTTATTACCACTATCTTCACATTTTTCTGATTCAATTTTTTTCATAGAAGCCTCCATCCGCCTATTATGCCTTCTCGACTTAGGTTGACTTATTTGCGCACTTGCAATCCACTCATCTTGTTTGTCCAACCTATCCCTTATGTCTCCAAAAACAACGTTCATGTGTTCAATTTGTCGCCGCAATACATTGAGGGTGATGTCTGAATTCTTGGGATTTCTATCTCCATTTGATTCGTCACCTGTATAGCCATTGAAATCTAAAAAAAAAATGTTAGTGAAATAAATTACATCACACTATTTTTTTCAAATGTCACTCACGCTCGTGTTTCACTCCAATATGACTTTTTCCCACGATATTCACACACTCTTTGCCTTTTACCACTCTAAATTCCTCTTGAGGCTCTTTACTAGGCAACTTTTATCAAGACTATCAACACTTGCAGAATTCAACTTAATACTTAGGACTTGCAAAAAAAAAATTCAAAGGGAATTCAAGTGAGATTTTTAAAGGAAACCAAGACTCTAAGAATAAAAATCTCAAAAACAAGTAGTACTATTCTTTGTTTCTCTTTCTTTTTCGTTTTTTTTTGCACTTTTTCTTTGAACGATTTTTTTAATTTTTTTTTAATTTTTTTGATTTTTTTTTCTTTCCTTTTTTCTGATTTTTTTTTTTGCTTTTTTTTAGAAAATAGAGAAACGAACTTCTAAATAGAAAGAGAATAAAGAGGCAACTTGTGAAGGTAAACAGAAAAAAAAACGAAAAGGAACAAATTTTTTTTTGGTTTGTGATGAACAAAAACGAAAAACAAGTAAATTGATAGATATGACATTGTTTAGGGTTGAAGCTCTGATACCAAATGATGAGAACCCACAATCAATTTGAAATATACGTACCCCAAGAAAGCTAAACAAAGGTCGAACGATCCACTAGAACCCTTGAACTCGAACGAACAAGGACCCAAAGTGTTAAAAGACGCCACAAGGATGATCAAACCTTGATAAGTCTGTTAGTTCAATGAAGAACCCTAGAGAGAATCCACTCCCAAGATGAATAATCAAATTCTCATATAATTCAAAACTTAACTTCAAAATGTTGGGTACAATGCTTTATATAGGAAAGCAAACCCTAGGTTAATTTAATAAAATAGGAAACCTAATCCTAATGATTCTAAAATATAAAAGATAACTTAAAATTCAAAATAAGCAACTAATAATTCTCAAAATTCGCACTAAATAAAAATCCTAATTATAATCACCATATTAAGCCCAAAATGTGATTATTTAGGCCCAAAAGAATCTTCATATATGTAGTACTTGGTCCAAACTCTTTAAGGTTAAGTCTTTAAGCCCAATTCAGGTTGAGGAACTCCAGTTTCAGCCCTTAATAAATTAATGACGTTTTCATCATTATTTTCTGGTCCAATCGCTAACTGCTTCTCCCAAGTCTCTCGTGCTAGCCCAATTAATGCTTCATTAATCTTCTTAGCTCGAGTTCTTGTGATCGGTCCACTTGGAATTCGTAACGGGTCTTTAGCCTGCCCAACCGCATCATTCCCGCTCTCCTCAAAAGGATTCGTCCTCGAATCTTCACTTACATCAAAAGAAGATAAATCAGCAACATTAAAAGTGGCACTAACATTATACTCACCGAGCAGATCAATCTTGGAGGCGTTGTAATTGATCTTTTCTAGAACTTGAAATGAACCGTCGCCTCTTGGAGCCAACTTTGACTTCATTTGAGAAGGAAACCTCTCTTTACTCATATGCACCCAAAACCAATCACCAGGTTCAAAAAGAACACGCCTTCTTCCTTTGTTGGCTTTAGATGCATATTGCACATTTTTCTTTTCAATTGGTTGTTTTACACGTTCATGACGTTGCTTCACTATTTTAGCTTTCTTTTTCCCATCAATACTTGTCCTCTCATCAATAGATATTGGCAATAAATCCAAAGGAGTTAGCATATTAAAATCATACACTATTTTAAAAGTCTTAGAAAAGTTAGGTAATGATAAAACATGTGCAGAACACAATTGATTCTTAAGTTTATGAAATGCAGTATCTTGTTCTTTTTCACATTTAAATATAATAGATTTTTTAATGACATTAATGAGTGGTGCAGAGGGTGTGTTACAATCCTTCAAAAAGCCCTTATAAAAACTAGCCAAACCATAAAAACTCCTAACTTCAATTATACTTTTGGGTGTTGGCAATTCTTTTATAGCTCTAATAATTTTTCCACCAACTGCTATTCCATTAGCACTCATCACAAAACTTAGGAAATTTTTTTTATCCATGTAAATGTTATACTTTTTCAAATTAGTAGACAAATTGTCTTTCCTTAAAGCTTCAAACACATAATGCAAAATATTCAAATGATCATCAAGTCTTTTGCTAAAAATCATCATGTTATTAAAACAAACCACAACATTGATTCCAATGGAAGCATGCAAAATATGATTCATCAATTTAGGTGCATTAATTAAACCAGATAGCATGACTAACCACTCATATAAACCATGTTTTATCTTAAAAGTAGTTTTCCATTCATCCCACACATTCATTCTAAATTTAGGAAACATAGTTTTCAAGTCAATTTTAGAACACAGACTAAAACCATTCAATTCATCCAACATATTATCTAATCTAGGAACGAGATGGCAATACTTTACAATGATATTATTAGGAATTGTCACTCTTCGAAAGAAATCGATTTGATGTTCAATTCTTCCAATGGGTGGTAAACCAGGTGGGATTTCTTTAGGGAATACCTCAGCAAATTCCTGCAACAATGAACTAACAATACTAGAAAAAAAAGAGTTAATGTCGTTAGTGATAAAAAAGGATTCCTTGAAGACATGGAGAAGTAAAGGTTGATCACTCTTAAAAGCACTCCTCACTTCACTCTTCCTTGCAGAAAAATTCAATTTCTTTTTTCCTTCTTTCTCTTCATTTTTTCCTCTCTTTTGAATTTCTTTTTTTGAACTCTCAATTTTTTTTCTTTTTCACTTTCTTTCTTTTGGATTTCTTTTTCTGAGCTCTCAAATTTTGCCTCTTTTTCGCTCTCCCTCTTTGGAATTTCTTTTTTCGGTCTCTCAATTTTTTTCTCTGGTTCACTCTTTTTTTTAAGCTCACTCTCTCTTTTATCATTTTCTTCTTTGATGTTGAGTTTCTCCTCATATATTTGCTCGGGAGTCAATGGTACAAGAGTAACAGGTTTGTTGTTTATTAAAAAAGAATATCTATTAGTAAACCTATTCTTCTTAGCCTTCCTATCAAGCTCCCAAGGTCTTCCCAAAAGTATATTCCCAACATGCATAGGAACAACATCACACAAGATTTCATCATGATATCTGCCTATTGAAAAGGAAACTAGAACTTGCTTATCAATTGTAATTTCCCCACATTCATTCGACCATTGCAACTTGTATGGCCTATGGTGTCGAACGGTAGGCAAATTCAATTTCTCCACCATTTTAGTCCTAGCAACATTTGTAACACTACCACCATCAATTATCAACCTACATACTTTGTTTTTAACAAGACAGCGAGTGCGAAAAATGTTTTCCCTCTTTTCATTCAACACATGTGTTTCAATTTGGCAAATCAAATCTCTTCTGACCACAAGACATTCTCCTTCCACAACTTTTTGTCAACTTCATATTCAAACTCGTCCTTATTACCACTATCTTCACATTTTTCTGATTCAATCTTTTTCATAGAAGCCTCCATCCGCCTATTATGCCTTCTCGACTTAGGTTGACTTATTTGCGAACTTGCAATCCGCTCATCTTGTTTGTCCAACCTATCCCTTATGTCTCCAAAAACAACGTTCATGTGTTCAATTTGTCGCCGCAATACATTGAGGGTGATGTCTGAATTCTTGGGATTTCTATCTCCATTTGATTCGTCACCTGTATTAGCCATTAAAAAAAATGTTAGTGAAATAAATTACCTCACACTCTTTTTTTTTCAAATGTCACTCACGCTCGTGTTTCACTCCAATATGACTTTTTCCCACGATAATAATCTCACACAACCTTTGCCTTTTACCACTCTAAATTCCTCTTGAGGCTCTTTAAAGAACATGGCAACTTTTATCAAGACTATCAACACTTGCAGAATTCAACTTAATACTTAGGACTTGTAAAAAAATTCAAAGGGAATTCAAGTGAGATTTTTAAAGGAAACCAAGACTCTAAGAATAAAAATCTCAAAAACAAGTAGTACTATTCTTTGTTTCTCTTTCTTTTTCGTTTTTTTTGAACGATTTTTTTTCATTTTTTTTCTTTCCTTTTTTTCTTTCCTTTTTTTTGCTTTTCTTTTTAGAAAATAGAGAAACGAACTTCTAAACAGAAAGAGAATAAAGAGGCAACTTGTGAAGGTAAACAGAAAAAAAAAACGAAAAGGAACAATTTTTTTTTGGTTTGTGATGAACAAAAACGAAAAACAAGTAAATTGGTAGATATGACCTTGTTTAGGGTTGAAGCTCTGATACCAAATGATGCGAACCCACTGGGGATTGATCCCACGAACCCACAATCAATCTGAAATATACGTACCCCAAGAAAACTAAACAAAGGTCGAACGATCCACTTGAACCCTTGAACTCGAACGAACAAGGACCCAAAGTGTTAAAAGACGCCACAAGGATGATCAAACCTTGATAAGTCTATTAGTTCAATGAAGAACCCTAGAGAGAATCCACTCCCAAGATGAATAATCAAATTCTCATATAATTCAAAACTTAACCTCAAAATGTTGGGTACAATGCTTTATATAGGAAAGTAAACCCTAGGTTAATTTAATAAAATAGGAAACATAATCCTAATGATTCTAAAATTTAAAAGATAACTTAAAATTCAAAATAAGCAACTAATAATTCTCAAAATTCGCTCTAAATAAAAATCCTAATTATAATCACCCTATTAAGCCCAAAATGTGATTATTTAGGCCTAAAAGAATCTTCATATATGTAGTACTTGGTCCAAACTCTTTAAGGTTAAGTCTTTAAGCCCAATTCAGGTTGAGGAACTCCAGTTTCAGCCCTTAATAAATTAATGACGTTTTCATCATTATTTTCTGGTCCAATCGCTAACTGCTTCTCCAAGTCTCTCGTGCTAGCCCAATTAATGCTTCATTGATCTTCTTAGCTCAAGTTCTTGTGATCGGTCCACTTGGAATTCGTAACGGGTCTTTAGCCTACCCAACCGCATCAGGTTTAGAGGTAAAAAATCAATTCCCGTGCCGGTCACGTACTCCCGATTCGGGGTCGTGACAAACTTGGTATCAGAGTCTGGTTTTTCTTTAAGTCATGTGAAGCCATTGGTATGACCGGGTGTCAGTTTAACCTTCATTGTGAAATCCGGGCACAACTTTGGAATAAACAGGCACTTGTGGGAGTACCCAGGATAAATTGAGTAAGCTTTTTTTTCATTCCTTCTTAATCTGTGATAGATTATGAATTCTTTCGAGTCATCGCTTTAGGCATAGAATTTGTATGTGAAATTCTATGCAAAGCATATAACCTGTACAGTACACAAGTGTCGATGAGCACTAAGGTGTAAGGTGGGGTGGCAGTGACCCTAGGAACCTTAGGACGCCATAACATGGAAAGGAGACATCCATGGAGGATGCTACCTAGACACAGACACATTTGGTTGAACTGTAGGTAGGAATGCGCTACAATGTGTGATTGTTTTGCGGGTGTTAAATGAGACGATGCGTCTGCTATGTTAGCGGCGCATTGTGTGCTATGGTATAGGCACAAGTTATTTGATTATAGTAGGGAATGCAAGTAGAATAGTGCAAATGTGCAATAAATGGAAGTTCAGACTAGGAATGGTTTGTAAAGTGAAAGAAAAGACACGTTTGGCGTGTAGAAAAGAAAGTAAGCCCATGGGGCGATTGAAATGGAAAATTTACAAACAAGAATAAACAGGGCCATGAGCCATGAGACCTACAGGAAGATGACCACGTGAACGGGTCACGACTGTGTGGTATGCTATGGCTAAAGGAAGTGAGTAGTCCTTCCTAAAAGGTAAACAGAAAAGAGGTGGTGCATGCCACAATATAAAAGTCGAAGTCTACGGACTAGGAAATCAGGATACAGTATATGGAAGGGCAAAGTGGCCGAACCGTATGCCATAGAGATAGGTTTTAAGAAGTAGAGGCATATGTAAACGTGTAGAGATAGATTTCGAAAACTTGATATTCATTTTCCTTTTTTAATCAGTTTTCGCCGATGAGTGTTTCGAAAACTTGATATATTTTTTTCCATTTTTAATCAGTTTTCGAGGTTGATTCTTTCAAAAACTTTATATTCATTATTATTTTTTTTAGTCAGCTTTCATCGATGAGTGTTTCGAAAGCTTGATATTTATTTTTCTTTTTTTTAATCAGTTTTCGCCGATGAGTGTTTCGAAAACTTGATAGTCATTTTTATTTTTTAATCATTTTTCCCCGACGAATGTTTCGAAAACGTAATATTCATTTTTCTTTTATCAAAAAAAGTTTTCACTGATTAGTATTTCGAAAACGTGATATTCATTTTTCTTTTCTTAATCATTTTTCGCCGATGAGTGTTTCGAAAACTTGATATTCATTTTTCTGTTTTTTAATCAGTTTTCGCCGATGAGTGTTTCAAAAACTTGATATTTATTTTTCTTTTTTCAATAAGTTTTCGCTCATGAGTGTTTCGAAAACTTGATATTCATTTTTCTTTTTTTAATCATTTTTCGCCGATGAGTGTTTCGAAAACGTGATATTCTTTTCCTATTTTTAATCAGTTTTCGCCGATGAGTTTTTGAAAAACTTTATATTCATTTTAATTTTTTTTAATCAGTTTTCGCCAATTAGTATTTTGAAAACTAGATATTCATTTTTCGACCTCAGCTTCTTCAACTGGCGATCTAAGATTTCCACTGGCATCGCCTCATAAGTCAGACTTTCGGCTAGCTGTACTTCTTGAGGTTGGATTACATGAGAGGGATCCCTTTCCCTATTTAATTCAGGTTTCCAATTTCTTAGGTCCTGAATTAAATCCTAAAAATTATTTTCTATTTGTTTTCTTTCCCTTTCATTTCATTTTAAACTTCGAAAAAATTTCTTGGGTATTACAATATTCATTTTTCTATTTTTAACCAGTTTTCGCCGATGAGTGTTTAAAAATGTAATACCCGAGAATATTTTAATTAGCATCATTAATCTGATTTAATTAATTCATTTAAAGTTGAAAATGTGATAGAAGTACACACTATCCTACTACTTATTATTTTGTAAATACAAATTATTTTAAATCCTAATTATTCTATTTTTTTTATTATTATTATAATATCAGATTTTGTTATATATATATATATATATGAATTAATTATATATATATATATATAAAAGAAAAGAATAAAGGAGAGAAGAGGAAAGCAAACGCGAGAGGGAAAGAACGAAGGAAGGAAAGGCACGGAGAGAGGGGTGAGGCGTCAGTGAGCAGAGGCGAGGAGGAAGGCGGAGTGTGACACGGCAGAAGGCGAGAGGAGCTGAGGACCAAATCGCGTCTGAACGCCACATCGTCCCGCCGGAGTTCATGCCGCCGCCGTTGCTGGAGGAGAGAGAGTGGCGGGCTTGAGAGAGAAACCAAAAGGGAGAGTTTTCTCGTCGGGGAAGGTGGTTGGGAGTCTTCTCTACTCCATATCATCCTTCTAACCGGTTGAATCGAGGTGAGAAGTCTCGAATCTCTCAAACCCCAATTTTAGGGATTTTTGGAAAACCCCCCATTTGATTCAAGGTGAGTATTCTGGGACCTAAATTGAAGTATTTGAATGTTAGGAAGTGAGTTGGAAGCTTAGGAATCGGAACCAATTTGATGGGAATTATCCGGGTTGGAAAATTGTAGGAAAATGTGGTTGGAATTGTTTTAATGGTGTCGTGGGCTGATTTGGGATGCATTAATAGGTTGAATTGTAATTATATAATTGTTAAAATTATTGGAATGTACGAGGGATTAAAACCCGAGTAATCACCGTCTCACCCGGAACCCAGTTCGGGGAAAAAGAGACAATTTTCCAATTTTAAGCGTATCCGGAGATGTGTATTCATATGTAAGTAAAGTGTTGAAAATTATTTTGGTAAATGGAAATTTTGGACAAGTAGGATTTATGACTCTCTTAAGCCATAAATTCAAGACTTGGTTAATGAAAATTTCATATGGACACAAAGAGGTGAAATTGGGTAAATTTCCATTCCCAAATCAAGGTTTTCAAATAGTTCAAATAGTGTGAATAAGCAAGGGTTGGACACGAATAGAAGCATGCTAGATGTCCTGAAAACTAGTTGAGGGCATTCCAAGCCAACAACTAGTCTATGGAATTAATTAGAGAGAACATGAGCATTAGCATGACGCGTACATGATAGTGGCTAAATTTCAAGTTTCTAAATTTCTCAAGTATACGTGTATAGGGCACCATACAGTGAGTGGAGCTTCGGGCACACCGAGAGCTGATCAGAGGGGCCAACCAGGTGAGGGGCCTTCCCATCCTTGCCCTATAGGGTTGACTGCAGATGTAGATATATGGTTTGCCTTCTTGCCTGCTTGTAGGAATCATATAATAGTTAACATGCTATTGTTATTCCTAAATTACAATATATGTGATACGTGCTATATGTGTATATGTGAACTGTAAAAGCTATGGTGGCTCAATGAGCCTTATAAGGAAAGAAGGTCCTCGGAACCTATACGATATCAGGGGTAGGATCGAGTAAATTTTTTTTTATGTGAGGGTCCTGTGGTACTAGAAACCAACCTCATTGATTATTATCTGAAAAGTATAATTGTGTATGTAAATTCTTAAAGAAAATGAACATAAGTGATTTTGTTTTAAATCGAGAGATTCCGAATTAGAAAACAGTTGGGAAATGTAGATTTGTCTAAGAAGAAGAAAAATGATTAAGTAGTGGTCCATAGGGGTCATTTATGGTACAACGCGGGAACTGAGTCTATCACGAATGGTCCGGGTAGATCGAGTCTGTTATACTGAATCAAACACACAGGAATACAAAGTATATGAGTACACCACATTGTGGCTATTGCCTTGGGAAAACTGAGGTCAGATGAGTCGCCGGCTATGCTCCAAGTGAAGTCTTGGGGTCAGATTAGTGTTTCCAAGTAAAGTCTTGGGGCCAGGGGTTCCTAGAATGATCAACTAGGTTCTTATATCGCTCACGTGAGATATGCCTTCGGGCCAGATTCTCTCCTAATGGAGATATGCCTTCGGGCCAGTTTATGATTATAGTTATTTGAATATGGATATCCACATGGAGTTATATGTTAAATTATGATATGATGTATGTATGATTTTGAACGTATGTGAAACCATGCTTTAAATTCTATGTTGTGCATATGATATATGCTAATTGTATGACCACTTAACATATGGAAATTTAAATCTGTTATATGCGTATGTGATTGTGATTGGCTCCCTTCCCCCAGTTGTAGTGGTACCCGCTACTACACCAGGGATGGGAGAGCCTCTCACTGAGTCCGTTTGACTCACCCCGATGTTAAATGTTACAGACACAGGTGGTATTGGCATCGGGAGCGCGTCCACTTCTTCTCAGGGAGGCGGACAGATTTAGAGACCGCACGCATTGTTCGCGTGGGTAGTATTTATATATGTATTTTGTCAGGATATATATGTATATGAATCATTTGATATAACATTGTTTATGTACAGTGGCTATATATATATTTATATGTATATGTCACACTCTAGAATCGTCGGCTTCATACAGATTAAAGCTAGGTCTTGTTGTTGGGAATATAGGCTGTGATATGATATTCATCATGTGTATATATATATATGACTTACGCATGTGAATAGGATAGATCACACGCATTGAGCGTGTGATCAATATGTAAATTTATATATATATATATATATGTGTGACTGAATGCTTGATTGTATAAAAATACAGCTTCCGCATGTGAATAGGATAGATCACACGCATTGAGGCGTGTGATCAATATGTAAACTATATGCAGGTGTGTGATTGAATATTTACTTGACTGTATACAGGAATTTTGCATGTGAATAAGATAGATCACCCGCCTTGAAGCGTGTGATCAATATGTATAATATATGTACGTGCGAGTGATTATGTGTATATATATAAACTGAAGCGGCTTTGAGCGAGCCGTGGATTGCACGCTACTTAGGTCACCGGATAGGGATGGTCATAAGTACTATACATTGTTTGTATTAGAAATGGGTAGTTATAAACAGGTGAAAATGTCAATCAGGGATTAGAGGCTCACGGGATAGGAGGAATCCTACTTCCCGTGCCGGTCACGGACGTCCGATAGGGGGTCGTGACAAACTTGGTATCAGAGCCAGGTTATCTTTAAACTGTATGAAGCCATAGGTATGTCAATCAGTTTTTGTCGAAGAGTGTTTCGAAAACTTGATATTCATTTTTCGTTTTTTAATCAGTTTTCGAGGTTGAGTGTTTCAAAAACTTTATATTCATTTTTATTTCTTTAATTAATTTTCGGCGATGAGTGTTTCGAAAACTTGATATTTATTTTTCTTTTTTTTTTTAATCAGTTTTCGCCGATGAGTGTTTTGAAAACTTGATAGTCATTTTTTATTTTAATCATTTTTCGGCGACGAATGTTTCGAAAACGTAATATTCATTTTTCTTTATTTAATTAGTCTTCACCGATAAGTGTTTCGAAAACTTGATATTCATTTTTCTTTTTTTAATCATTTTTCGCGGATGAGTGTTTCGAAAACATGATATTGATTTTCCTTTTTTAATTAGTTTTCGCCGATGAGTGTTTCAAAAACTTTATATTCATTTTTATTTTTTTTTAATCAGTTTTCGCCGATGAGTGTTTCAAAAACTTAATATTCATTTTTCTTTTTTTAATCAGTTTTCGCCGATGAGTGTTTCGAAAACTTGATAGTCATTTTTCATTTTTTAATCATTTTTTATATTCATTTTTCTTTTTTTTAATCAGTTTTCGACGATGAGTGTTTCAAAAACATGATATTCATTTTTCTTTTTTTAATTAGTTTTTTTCGATGAGTGTTTCCAAAACTTTATATTCATTTTTCTGTTTTTTAATCAGTTTTCGCCGATGAGTGTTTCAAAAACTTGATATTTATTTATTTTTTTAATAAGTTTTCGCTCAAGGGTATTTCGAAGACTTGATATTCATTTTTGTTTTTTTAATCATTTTTCGCCAAGGACTGTTTCGAAAACTTGATATTCTTTTTCTATTTTTAATCAGTTTTCGCCGATGAGTGTTTCGAAAACTTTATATTCATTTTAATTTTTTGTAATCAGTTTTCGCCGTTGAGTTTTTCGAAAACTTGATATTCATCTTTAATTTTTAATCAGTTTTCACCGATGAGTGTTTCGAAAACTTGATAGTCATTTTTCATTTTTTAATCATTTTTTATATTCATTTTTCTTTTTTAAATCAGTTTTCGCCATTGAGTGTTTCGAAAACTTGATATTTATGTTTCTTTTTTTAACCAGTTTTCGTCGATAACTGTTTCGAAAACGTAATATTCATTTTTCTTTTTTCTTTTTAAATAGTTTTCGCCGATGAGTGTTTCGAAAACTTGATATTCATTTTTCTTTTCCTTAATCAGTTTTCGCCGATGAGTCTTTCGAAGACGTGATATTCATTTTTCTTTATTTAATTAGTTTTCACCGATGAGTGTTTCGAAAATTTGATATTCATTTTTCTTTTTCTAATCGTTTTTTGCTGATGACTATTTCGAAAAATTGATATTCATTTTTTTTAATCATTTTTCTCCGATGAGTGTTTCGAAAACTTGATATTCATTTTGCTTTTTTTAATAAGTTTTCACCGATGAGTGTTTCGAAAACTTGATTTTCATTTTCCTTTTTTAATCAGTTTTCGCCGATGAGTGTTTCAAATACATGATATTCATTTTAATTTTTTTTTATCAATTTTCGTCGATTAGGGTTTCGAAAACTTGATATTCATTTTTCTTTTTTAGTAAGTTTTCGTTAATGAGTGTTTCAAAAACTTGATATTTATTTTTCTTTTTTTAATCATTTTTCACCATTGAGTGTTCCGAAAACTTGATATTCATTTTCCTTTTTTAATCAGTTTTCGCCGATGAGTATTTCGAAAACTTTATATTCATTTTTCTTTTTTTTAATCAGTTTTCGCCGATAAGTGTTTCGAGAACTTGATATTTATTTTTCTTTTTTTAATCAGTTTTCGCCGATGAGTGTTTCGAAAACGTAATATTCATTTTTGTTTTTTTAAATAGTTTTCACCAATGAGTGTTTCAAAAACGTGATATTCATTTTTCTTTATTTAATTCGTTTTCATCGATGAGTGTTTTGAAAACTTGATATTCATTTTTATTTTTTTAATCATTTTTCGCCGATAAGGCGATAAGGTTTCGAAAACTTGATATTTATTTTTCTTTTTTTAATCATTTTTCACCAATGAGTGTTTCGAAAACTTGATATTCATTTTTATTTTTTTAATCAGTTTTCGCCGATTAGTGTTTCCAAAACTTGATATTCATTTTTATTTTTAATCAGTTTTCGCCGATTAGTGTTTCAAAAAATTGGTATTGATTTGTATTTTTTTAATCCGTTTTCGTCGATGATTGTTTCGTAAATTTGATATTCATTTTTCTTTTTTTAATCAGTTTTCGCCGAGGAGTATTTCGAAAACTTGATATTCATTTTCCTTTTTTTAATTAGTTTTCGCCGATGAGTGTTTCGAAAACGTGATATTCATTTTTCTTTATTTAATTAGGTTTGACCGATATGTGTTTGAAAAACTTGATATTCATTTTTCTTTTTTTAATCATTTTTCGCCGATGAGTGTTTCGAAAACTTGTTATTTATTTTTCTTTTTTTAATCATTTTTCGCTGATGAGTTTTTCGAAAACTTGATTTTCATTTTTCTTTTTTAATCAGTTTTTGTCGATGAGTGTTTCGAATACTTGATATTCATTTTCATTTTTTAATCAGTTTTTCGCGATGAGTGTTTCGAAAAATTGGTATTTATTTTTATTTTTTTAATCAGTTTTCGTCGATGAGTGTTTTGAAAACTTGATATTCTTTTTTCTTTTTTCTTTTTTTTAATCAGTTTTCACCGATAAGTGTTTCGAAAACTTGATATTCATTTTTATTTTTTACTCAGATTTCGCCGATAAGTGTTTCGAAAACTTGATATTCATTTTCCTTTTTTAATCATTTTTCGCCGATGAGTGTTTCGAAAACTTGATATTTTTTTTCTATTTATAATCAGTTTTCGAGGTTGAGTGTTTCAAAAACTTTATATTCATTTTTATTTTTTTTAATCAGTTTTCGCCGATGAGTGTTTCGAAAACTTGATATTTGTTTTTCTTTTTTTAATCAGTTTTCGCCGATGAGTGTTTCGAAAACTTGATACTCATTTTCATTTTATAATCAGTTTTTGGCGATTAGTGTGTCGAAAAATTTGTATTTTTTTATTTTTTTAATCAGTTTTCGTCGATGAGTGTTTTGAAAACTTGATATTCATTTCTTTTTTTTAATCAGTTTTCGCCGATGAGTGTTTCGAAAACTTGATATTCATTTTCCTTTTCCTTTTTTAATCATTTTTCGCCGATGAGTGTTTCGAAAACTTGATATTTTTTTTCTATTTATAATCAGTTTTTGAGGTTGAGTGTTTCAAAAACTTTATATTCATATTTATTTTTTTTAATTAGTTTTCGCCGTTGCGTGTTTCGAAACTTGATATTTATTTTTCTTTTTTTAATCAGTTTTCACCGATGAGTGTTTCGAAAACTTAATAGTCATTTTTCATTTTTTAATCATTTTTCGCCGACGAATGTTTCGAAAACGTAATATTCATTTTTCTTTTTTTTTTGAAACGTAATATTCAATTTTTTGAAACAGTTGGTGTGCAAGAAGAGTAAATGTATCTAAAAGAAACTAAAACTAAATTTTTTTGTGATTTTTCAATATTTCAATGCAAGTAAAAGTGAGGTGAATGTGATGTGATGAATATGCTTTGTTGGAGAATGCTTTGGGCTATCCTTGCTATCAAAAAGTGTGGAGTTAATCAATGAAAGGCCATTTCCTAGGTAAATTAATTAGAGAATGCAATTAACCAACCGGACAATTAACAAGCCTAATCAAATACCATCAATGAAGCAAATGGGGAATTTAATATAGATAAGAATTCAACTCAACAAATACCATTGTCATTAGAGTAACTTCCACAATGAATCAAAACTACAATAAGATTTAACCAAATCCAATGTAATCAAAACCCACAATGGGAGAATGAAAATCCAAATCACAAATCTATATCAATTCCTAATATCCAACTACAACCAAGTTAAGTTCCACAACCATGGAACCACAATCAATACAAATCCATCAAAATCAACAAGATAATAATGAATCTATAAAGGGAAGTAGAAGGAAAACAAGAAAAACTCCCTAGTAAGTGCCAAAGCTCAAGCCCTATTCATCCTCCTACAAAGCACTAGAAGTTTAGCCACTCATGGAGATGAAGAATGCTCCACCAAGCGTCTCCAACCCGTGCCCAGCCATGGATGATGATGAATGTTGCAGAAGAAATGAGTGAGAATGGAGGTGGAGTGAAGAAGATGAAGAGGGAATGAAAATGGAGACTTGGAGATGAGAAGAAGGTGAGAACTTGGAGAAAAGATGATGTGTTGATGATCCCCCTTAGCCTCCTCACTTAACCCTAATGTATTGGGGGCAAATTAGGTCTGATTGGGGAGAGTGGGGCCCACCAATTCGGCCCAAAAATGATTTTCTGATGTAAAAATGCGGGCTTATCTGATGTGGCTCGCTGCAGCGAGCAGACATGGCCATTTCAATCAATTCTGCTTGCTGCGGTGAGCAGAATTGAAAACTTGTCATTTTTGCTTGGTTTTTGCCCGGTTCTTCTCCCTCGCTTGCATTATGGCTCCCAAATGTTGATCTTCTTGCTAATCTTCCTCTAGATAACCTACAAAACATCCAAAAACACTTGTGAAAATTCCAATCATGAACTTAAATTTGCACAAATGCTAAAGTTATGAAATTAACACAATTTATGCAATAAACTCATGGAATTAGCAAGAATTAAATCCAACACTCATATGAAAAAATATACCATGAAAGCATGCATTTGGACACAATAATCACAATAAAACCTTGCCAAATGATACGAAATATTATGATTAGAATGAGTGTTATCAACTTCCCCACACTTAAATCTTTGCACTCCTGAGCAAAGCAATTAGTTAAAAGTCTAATCAAAGAAAGCATCGAGAACAACAAGATTCCATTAAGACAAAATATGGAAGCAACTAAGCAAGTATCTCCATTCTTAAATTTAACAACTGAAGCAAAGAGAAACAAGCGGAGTAGCTAACCAGCAAATACAACCGACCAAAAAACAAATAAATCTCTCACTCACCATTGTTGGGCTATTTTCACTCAAATTTGTTTTACCAGCCGGTTGCCATAAGCTTGTGATTAATCTATATCTCCACTAGAAATGTATTAATGAAATAGATCAAGAGGTCTTTAAAAGCTTGAAACGATGGAGGAATGGCTAAAATGGAAAAGTGTTTGGAAAAGAAGCTAGCAGTTATCAAGCATAAAGAATATATAGATTCTTGAAAAAGTAAGGAAGATTGACCAGAAAGAAAAATTACTAACCAAACAGTCATTCTCTATCCACCAATGGGAATTGCTTTAGATCCCTTTTTTTTTTAATTTTGTGCACTTTTATTTCGTTCTTTCTATTTTTTTTAATTCCATTTCTTTTTTTTTTTCTAATCTCTCTCTTCCCTTTTTTTTTTCAAGCCTTTTTGGCTTACTTGAATCACTAGGCAAATCTAACCCATGACCATGAGACTGAGTGGTTAGACAATACATGAAACGGGTCAAAATGCAATACTCAATCAAGAATTAAATGATGAATTATCTTGAAAATTGGTAATACAAGGCTCAAATGGATGACAAAGGGAAATGTAAATGGCGTTTGTGTTTGGGAAAAAGGGTGAATGAAATGAATGCCTCAATCATTTCTATCAAACTAATGCATGTAAAGCTTCAATTAAGATTAAAAACAAGTTCTAGAATCGGCATGAGCAAAAAAATTACACTCAATGATAATCAATAAAAAGATATTAGTGTTTGGCTCAAATAGCTTCCCACAAGGCTTGACTCTCAAATTGGTCACTTGCAAAGCCAATTGGATACTAAACTTGGTTAACTTGCTTAAGTTGTAAAACAAAGAAAGTGAGCTAATTGAGAAGTTGCAAACCATTTAGACTTAAGCAAGAAATCCAATGAACTCTAAAGCAAACCTTGAAAACACTTTATCAAAAAGCTAAATCAGAGGCAAGAATTAAGCATGGGTTTAGTTGGGTATTGCAATTAAATTTCATGAGTTGTTACAACATGGATTCCTCAAATACATAGGAATCAACTCATGAACATTATACAAGTAGATCAAGCATAATACCCTATTTGAATGCATCAATCATATTTAATTTAAGAAGTACATGCATTCCTCAAAAGGGATCCTTAAGCAAAATTCTTCCAACAAAAATCGAAAAAATTTAGTCTAACATGTATTTAAGCTATTTCCTGTTATCTAAAAGCATGATAAGCATGACAAACATCCCTCCCCACACTTGGATTAAGCATTGTCCTCAATGCGGAAAGGAGAACAAAAGGGGTAAGACAAATAGGGAGGAATAATAAAACAACACAAACAGAAAAATAGCAACACAAGGGAAGAAGAATGCATCAATATAAACAGCCCATCAGAACTCAGAATTTCCATGTGAAAAGTGGTACAAAGGAGTCATCAATAGTATTTAGTACTAAGCAGGCCATCAGTAGCCCGAGTTACTCAATGTTCGTTTATTTGGGCCAAAACCTACTGACTACTAGAGACCAGAAAAATATAACAACACAACAGCAAAAGGGAAAGCAAACAATGCAGATAAAAACCAAAACTAAAATTTTGCAGCTACACATTCATAATAAAACAAAACCCATGCAACAATGGAGAAGCCGAAGTAACCATGCCACCAAAAGAAAATCAACTCTCGTCCCCGAACTCGTCTAGGTTGAGCGGCATTGTGGCCCCACTGGCGGCTAGATCCAAGCGAACTGTTCCCTGTGGAATGTCTATGTCCATAGGATGCGGATAGGAATCAAGTCTCTCATTAATGTGGCGCAGCTGTTCTCTGAAGTGATCATGATCCCGCAGAATTCGCTCCTGATTTGCCAATATGCTGAGTAAGAGCTCTCTGTCAGACGGTTGTGCGGATGCCTCAGCAGTAGGATGAGCATGTGCTGCACTGGTGCACGGGTCATCTGGATCAACCCTGCCTTTGCCAACCATCTTATAATCTAATTGTTGCTTGGGTTTGAACTTGGCATCAGTATCATCTTCGAGGACACCAGCATTGAAGTAAAAATCACTTATCATGTGTGGAAATATTAAAGCACTTCCCGCCCGTCCATTGTATGCAATTTTACACAAGCTCTTGTAAATGATGGCTTCCAATTTAACAGGCTGATTGGTCATGAGGAGGTAAAGAAGAAGCGTTGTCTTTTGAGAAATCTTGGTCAAATATTTAGAAGGTTTGATATTACTGGCTACCAAGATTAACCAGATTCGTGCTGTGGCATTCATGTCACTATGCAAAATGTAGCGCTTACTTCCCTCTTCTGGGTCCCAACATGCACCCAATTCCTCTTCAATTTCATTCCAAGAAAAATTCTTGTCGTCATCTTTCAGCTCATCATAGCGGCACTCGTTGACACGAGGAAGATTGTAATATGACCTAATCCCAGAAGCATTGAAAGTTTTAACTTGCACGTTCCTGAATTTGATGTCCATGTCTTTCGAATGTTTGGCATGGGTATAAAAGTGACGCACAAAGGTTTCATTCCCCAAATCTCTACGCCGAATGAAACTGTCAAGGCCACCTTGCACAAGTTGACAATAGAATTCGACTCTGTTGTTTGTTGGAAAAGCACGCTCGGGATGCAGATTGCAAATAAAAATTTGGTCACTGGCTTGTTTACGGGTCAACTTCTTTGGTGGCATGGTAGCTGCAAAGGAAAATTCAAAATACAAACAAACAGTCCTAGGATATCAGCTAAACATAACAATTAGGGAAAAAAAATGTTCTATCCAGTCCTAGGTTATACACAACCTAATCTACCAAGCCTAGAGAAAAAGAAAAATGAAAAGAGATTGAAAGTGAAACTAAACTAACCTAATCTAAACTAACAATGCTCTAGGACTTAATTAATTTAAACAAACTTAGACACTTTTAAAAGTAAGCAAAAGTGAAATAGCACTAACTATGTCTAAGAGTTTCCACAACCTAATTATCTAGCTAACACACCAACACAACAAGAAACTAAGTAACTAATACATTCAGAAATATAAGAAAATTAAATCGGATTAAACATAGGTAAATAAAGAAGAAAAATAACTAAAAGCCAAATCTAAATAAGACTATTTATCAAAAATGCCTAATGCTAGTCATAGGACCTAATGCCTAAATCTAACAAAATTTAACTAACTAAATAGAAATTTCAGAAAACAAGAAAATAAAATTAAAATAATAAAAAAACAAAATAAGTAAATAAAAAAATAATAAGTAAAAGATTACCTAAACTTTGGGGTTGAGAGAGAGGAAAGGAGGTGGGTGGGGGGGGGGGGGGGCTCACGGTTTGGAGGGTTGGGGGAGGGTGGGTTATGGTTTGAAGGGTTTGGAAAGAGAGGGGAAGCGGAAGAATGGAAGAGTGGAGGAGTTATGGGTTGGGGGGTTTGGTGGTGGGGGAAAGCTCACGGTTGTGGAGATTTGAAGGAAGAAGGAGAAAACGGAAGTGAGGAGGGAGAGAGAATGGTGGTCACGGTTTGGGGGGGTTTGAGGAGGGGTTTCGGGTTTGGAAGGTTGGGGAAGAAGAATGGAGGGGGGGTTATGGGGAAGAAGAAAGAAGAATTGAAAAAAAAAAAAAAATATATATATATATATATATATATATTATAAAATGCAACTGAAATAAATAAATAAAATAATTAAAAAAATGGTGTCAGACCCCGTACTGCTCGCAAGGCCCTTTTTTAAGGGGCTGCTCGCTATAGGGAGCAAATTGCTCGCTATAGCGAGCAGCAAGGCCCTTTTTAAAGGGCCTGCTCGCTGTAGGGAGCATTTTGCTCACTACAGCGAGTAGAGAGCAAAATTCGGGGGGGGGGGGGGGGGAGAAACATTACACAAGCTAAAATATAAATAATATATATATATATATACATATATTTACTCAAATCATTAACTTAACTAATTCTTAAACATTCTAAACCTATTGGTCCAAATTTCTAACATCTTAATCAACTAAGATCACTCCAAATACTCATCACATGGCAACCACAAAGATCCAATCAAACATCAAGCATGATCACATCATAATTTCATCATCTAGGGAGCGAAAAATACAAGACAAAATAAACACACAAGGAAAATAATTTAAATAAGGAAAACAAATTCTATATCTACCAACTACTGGAGGGTCTCTTCCCCACACTTATCTTAAGCAATGCATGGCAAAAACAATCAAAATACCACAAGACAAGAGAAGGGAAAGAGACGACCTGGCCCCTTTTTGGGGGCTTGAAGCTCTCCTTGTACAATTTCAGCAAATGGCCATTAACAAGGTGTGTTGCACCACTCGCATCCTCTTTTATCTCAATAGCACCATAGGGGAACACCCTTGTCACAGTATAAGGGCCATCCCATTGAGTTTGCAACTTCCCTTGTTTAAACTTGTAACGAGCCTTGAACTTCAGCACTTTGTCGCCGACATTAAAACTCTTCCTCAAGATTCCACTATCATGTATCTTCTTTGTCTTTTCTTTGTAGAGCCTCGAGTTCTCATATGCCTCAGTTCTTAACTCGTCCAGCTCTTGCATCTGAAGCTTTCTCTCCTCACTAGCTGCTTCAAGGTCCAAATTGCACTTTCTGACCGCCCAGTATGCTTTATGTTTGAGCTCTACTGGAAGATGACATGCCTTCCCAAAAACCAACCGGTATGGGGACATACCAATTGGGGTCTTGAAAGCAGTTCGGTAAGCCCATAAGGCTTCTTCCAGCCTTAAGCTCCAATCTTTTCTTGAAGGTTGGACGATCCTTTCTAAAATTCTCTTGATTTCCCTGTTTGAGACCTCAGCCTGGCCATTTGTTTGTGGATGGTAAGCAGTGGAAACTTTATGTTGGACACCATGTTTTGTCAATAGGTTATTGAAAAGCCTGTTGCAGAAATGGGTGCCCTGGTCACTGATGATCACTCTAGGTGCTCCAAACCTACATAGGATGTGGGATTTGATAAACTTTGACACAGTTTGGGCATCATCCTTCCTAGTTGGGATAGCTTCTACCCACTTTGAAACATAATCCACAGCCAACGAAATATATAAAAATCCATTGGACGGAGGGAAAGGACTCATAAAATCTATTCCCCAAACATCAAAAAGCTCACAGAAAAGGATAGGTTGTTGGGGCATCTCTTGTTTCCATCATATACCCCCAAAACGTTGGCATCTATCACATGCTTTACAAAAGTTTATAGAATCCCTGACTAGGTTTGGCCAATAAAACCCACTATCTAAGATCTTTCTAGAAGTCTTTTTCCCACTAAAGTGCCCTCCACAAGACAAGGTATGGCAGGCTGAGAGGATGCTTTCTTGCTCTTCTTCTGGTATGCATCTTCGTATGACTTGGTCAGCACACAACCTCCAAAGATGCGGCGCATCCCAAGCATAAAATTTGGCATCGTGCTTTAGCTTTTGAACCTGAAATGTAGACATGGATGGAGGGGTTACTCCACTAGTGATGAAATTAACAATATGGCCGTACCAAGGCTCACGAGTCACGACGAGCAATGGTACACAATGAAGAATCAGGGAATGTATCAAAAATGGAATTAGAATTGTCAACTCACTGGGTATCATTTGGCAAACGACTCAAATGATCTGCTACGTGATTCTCCGCTCCTGCTCTATCTTTTATCTCCATATCAAATTCCTGTAGGAGAAGGGCCCACCTAAGTAGCCTCGGCTTGGAGTGAGGCTTTGAAAAGAGGTACCTAACTGCTGCATGGTCAGAATACACAACAACTCTAGAATTTAACAAGTAAGGACGAAATTTTTCCAAGGCAAAGACTACGGCAAAAAGTTCCTTCTCAATAGTGGTGTAATTGATCTGGGCCGAGTCCAATGTCTTGGAAGCATAAGCAATCACCCTAGACATCTTGTTCTCCTTTTGCCCTAACATGGCTCCCACTGCAAAGTTAGATGCATCACAGGAAATTTCAAAGTGTAAATTCCAGTTAGGCGCAGTGAGAATAGGTGGTGTCACAAGCCTAGCTTTAAGTTCATCAAATGCTACCTTACAAGCTTCACTAAAGTTAAACTCTGCATCTTTTTGAAGTAATTGAGATAATGGATATGCAATTTTGCTAAAATCCTTAATGAACCTCCTATAGAACCCTGCATGACCCAAAAATGATCTAATATTTTTAACACATGTGGGGTATGGGAGGGAGGAGATTACTTCTATTTTTGCTTTATCCACCTCAATCCCTTTTCCAGAAATTAAATGTCCTAAAACAATTCCTTGATCAACCAAAAATGTCACTTTTCATAATTTAGCACAAGACCATTTTCAGAACATCTAGCAAGAATTTTATCTAAGTTGTCTAAACATGCATCAAATGATTCTCCATAAACTGTAAAATCATCCATAAATACATCCATGCATTGTTCAAGAAAATCAGAAAAAATAGACATCATACAACACTGAAATGTACCAGGAGCATTACACAAACCGAAGGGTATTCTCCTATATGGAAATGTACCAAAGGGGCAAGTAAAAGTGGTCTTTTCTTGGTCCTCTGGAGCAATGGGTACTTGAAAATAACCAGAGAAGCCATCAAGGAAACAGTAATAAGACTTACCAGCAAGCCTCTCAAGCATCTGGTCAATAAAGGGTAAAGGGAAATGGTCCTTTCTAGTGGCGTCATTTAATTTTCTATAGTCAATACACATGCGCCATGAATTCTGGACTCTAGTGGGAATCAACTCATCCTTCTCATTTTTCACTATTGTGATCCCACTCTTCTTTGGTACAACCTGCACAGGGCTAACCCATTTACTATCAGAAATTGGGTATATAATACCCGCACTCAAAGTCTTAGTGACCTCTTTCTTGACCACATCTAAAATCAAAGGATTCAACCTCCTTTGGGGTTGCCGCTTGGGCTGCGACCCCTCCTCTAGCAGAATTCTATGTGTACAAATTGTAGGACTAATCCCTGGTATATCTGCTAAAGTCCACCCTATTGCTCTTTTATGTTTTCTCAAAAGGTTTAAGAGCTTCCCTTCATTCTCGTCAGATAACCCATTAGCAATGATCACTGGTAATTGGTTATTTGACTCTAAGAAAACATACTTTAGATTGAAGGGAGCTCTTTGAGCTATAGAGTGGGAGGTTGAATTACAGAAGGAACTAATTTTTGAACATCTAAAGTGGCAAGAGTACTTCCCTTTAAAATTTCATTTTTACCACTTGCCTCAACTTCCATGCATTCAAACCTTGGTAGTATGTTCCCTTCTTTGGTTGACTCAGCCTCAACCGCGATCTCCTTTCTTTTACTATGTTGCCCTTGGAATAGGTGAGAAGGTGGAGAAGCAGCAAGGGGGTCTTCACATGGCAAAATGTATTGAACTTTGTTTTGGATCACCTTCCCCGCTTCATTGCTTGACTCACCTGAAAACTCAATGAATAACTTCCCCAAAGGACCATCATAAATGCTCAAAGAAGAAAGAGAATCTAAAGAATAACTAGTCACAGAAAATGTATCAGATTGTGGGGTGCCACGTGTACAATCAACTGACATGCAGTTAAGACATGAGGGATCACCTCCACAAGAGCAAGTAGACGGAAAAGAATATAAAGAAGAGAATGAAGCAAGAGTGTCATCATCAGCATGCAAAAGTTCAGTGAATGAGAAATAACCATCAGAAAATGCATTAACAATAGATTTAGAATTATCATCATCAAACTTATAACCTACATGTTCATCTTCCATGATTACATCTATTGCACTAACCCCAAGTAAAGAATAGTCCTAATATGGATGCTTCATGGCCTCATACATATTAAAATTAACTTTATGATCTCCCACTTCCATAGAGATCGTTCCTTCTTTCATGCTAATCAAAGTGTTAGCAGTTCTCAAGAAGGGACGACCTAAAATGAGAGTGGAATCTTGAGGCATTCCCGCAGCCATATTAAGAACATATAAATCAGCTGGAATAAGAAAATCTTTCACTCGGACCAAAAGGTCCTCTATAATCCCATCAGGTCGCCTAATAGACCTATCTGCTAATTGTAATATTACTGTAGTGGGTTGGAGTGTTTTAACACCTAGGGCCTGATAAACAGATTTAGGCATGGCATTAATAGCAGCTCCTAGATCAAGTAATGCACCCCCTATAGTATTACCAATAGTACATGGGATTGTGAAAGACCCCGGGTCTTGACACTTGACCGGGATTTGGCGTTCAAAAAGAGCAGAAACATTAGAGCTCACTTGAACTCTTTGATTTGGTCTAAATCTTCTCTTGTTTGTACAAAGTTCTTTCAAAACTTTTGCATATTTAGGCACTTTTCTTACCAACTCTAACAAAGGAATATTAACTTCTAACTTGGTAAATAAATTCAGTGCCTCTTCATTAGTTTTAACTTGCTTGACCTTCTTACTTAGCAAATATGAATTAGGAAAGGGAAGATCACTTATACTTACCCCCTTACCTTTTTGGGTGGAGATGGCTTTGTTAATTGCTTCTTCCTTCTCCTTTTGTTCCTCTTGTTGCTCCTTCTTCTTTTCTTCAACTTTTTCCCGCAGCCTAGTTTCTTTGGACCTCTCAGAAAGCTTGAGTGGCGACAAAGGAGGACTTTCATAGACAATTTCTTCATCATCTTCCTTGTCTTCAAATCTGACCTTTCTGCCGCTTCTAAGGCTTATGTCATTCAATGACTTAGGATTGATCACTGTGTTAGAAGGCGTCGCTCCACTTGATCTAGCTTGTTCATAACTCTTCTTGTTAGACAGCTGAGTGACAAATGAGTTCAGGTTGTCATGCTTTACTTCCAATTGTTCAAACTTGTTCATGATATTGCTGAAGCATGAGTCAACGTGTGAGGCGACGACCTTGATTTTCTCGTCAGTGATACTACACTCTTAGTCAAATTTTGCACCAATATCTGAGAACCCTTTCACTAGAAGTTGTTTAATCTCATCATTGCTTGAAGAGGGTGCACCTTGGCTAATGGGAACCATGGCATTGGTGGTGTTCTGTTTTGGTGCTTGGCCAGGTGAAGCCGCTTGAAAATTTGAGTATTGACCACTATAAGAATTTCCTCCTCTAGAAGGATAGTTCCCTTGACTTTGCCCACTGCTAAACCCTTGAGTATTCTGATTACCGCTATTCCCATATCTGAAGTTAGGGTGATCTCTCCAACCAGGATTGTATGTATTGGAGTAACGGTCCCTTTGTTGGTATTGCCCAGGCTGTGCTTGATATATTGCATTCACATCTTCATATTGACTAGGGCAATCTGCTGATATGTGCATAGGGGAATCACAGAATGTACAACTAGCGCATACCATAGCTAGCTGTTGAGTGGGTGATTGTGGAGATTGGATGTTTAGTCCATCCACCCTCTTGGCTAGTGCAGACAGTTCATGCACCACTTTCACCAATAATGGATCTCGATCTGCTGGAGATATCTCTTTTACTACTCGGGTATCCCTTGTGGTAATGTTCTGCCTACTCAAGGCGAGCTTCTTGATCAACTCCATTGCTTCATCAGGGGGCATGTCTTCTATGGACCCATTAGCAACTGCATTGAGCATTTTTGCATCTTCATCAGTTAACCCATAAACAAAAGCTTGGACCAGGTGCTCCAGCGGCATTTGATGGTTTGGACATTTTGCTACCATATCCTGAACACGTGTCCAATATCCATAGAATGTTTCACCCTCTTCTTGCCTTGAAGATGCAATTTCTTTTCTTGCTGCGGCGACTTTGTTTGAAGGATAATATTTTTCAATAAAGTGCTTCTTCAAATTATCCCATGTTTGGTAAGCATCTGGGGTGTACCTTGGCAAACTCATATACCAAACCTTTGCCTTTCCCTTCCAGAGTGAGATGGAAAACCTTCCACATGACTTCTTCAAGTTTAGCCCCCACGGGCTTCATGGTCATGCAATGCATATGGAGAGAGCTTAGATGTGTATACGGGTTCTCACCTGGAAGACCATGAAATTTTGGAAGTGAGTGCACAAGAGAACCTTTAATTTCAAAATCAGTAGTAAAAGTAGGAGTAGCACCAACCAAAGATTCAAAATTATCATCAAATTGATTCAATTGTTTAATAGACTTTTTGGGTTGATCTACCCCATTATTACCTTCTTCATTCCTTTCCCTATTGTCCATCCTATTATCCCCGTTATCCTCTTCGGCCATTTCTTCTATTGCTAGTTCTCTTTCTCTTTCTTGGTTAGTCTTAATCACTTCCTTTTTGAGTTTTCTTATTTTCCTAAGAGCTCTTTCAATTTCTAAATCCAATGGAATTAGGTATCCTCTAGAACTTCTTAGCATGCACAAAACAAAAAACAAAAGAAAGAAAACACAAAAAAAAAATAGTAAAACAATCAAACAAAAAGGATGCAATCTAAATGCTAAAACAAGAATAAACTACTTAGAAACACAAAACCAAAAACACAAACGAAAACACAAAGACAATGAAATTGAACTTAAACTATGCAATTCCCGAAGGAATCACGCGAAGACAACCTGTTTCGTGAAAATCTAGCACAATTGTAAAAAGAACCAAAATGGCTCCCCGGCAACGGCGCCAAATTGATGAACGCAGCCTTGTCGCGAGGCCGGCACCAATCAAATAAATGCTAGAATGTGCAGCTAGTGGCACAACCTAGGTCGGATCTCTCTCGCGGAGCCTATGTATTCAATTGTCAATTATGTAAGATGTTCACAAAAATATAGATGTCTTTGAGGAATTTTATCAAACAGTTGGTGTGCAAGAAGAGTAAATGTATCTAAAAGAAACTAAAACTAAATTTTTTTGTGATTTTTCAATATTTGAAAGCAAGTAAAAGTGAGGTGAATGTGATGTGATGAATATGCTTTGTTGGAGAATGCTTTGGGCTATCCTTGCTATCAAAAAGTGTGGAGTTAATCAATGAAAGGCCATTTCCTAAAGTAGTTTAGTGACCACTAAACCTAGGTAAATTAATTAGAGAGTGCAATTAACCAACCGGACAATTAACAAGCCTAATCAAATACCATCAATGAAGCAAATGGGGAATTTAATATAGATAAGAATTCAACTCAACAAATACCATTGTCATTAGAGTAACTTCCACAATGAATCAAAACTACAATAAGATTTAACCAAATCCAATGTAATCAAAACCCACAATGGGAGAATGAAAATACAAATCACAAATCTATATCAAACCCTAATATCTAACTACAACCAAGTTAAGTTCCACAAACATGGAACCACAATCAATACAAATCCATCAAAATCAACAAGATAATAATGAATCTATAAAGGGAAGTAGAAGGAAAACAAGAAAAACTCCCTAGTAAGTGCCAAAGCTCAAGCCCTAATCATCCTCCTCCAAAGCACTAGAAGTTTAGCCACTCATGGAGATGAAGAATGCTCCACCAAGCTTCTCCAACCCGTGCCCAGCCATGGATGATGATGAATGTTGCAGAAGAAATGAGTGAGAATGGAGGTGGAGTGAAGAAGATGAAGAGGGAATGAAAATGGAGACTTGGAGATGAGAGGAAGGTGAGAACTTGGAGAAAAGATGATGTGTTGATGATCCCCTTAGCCTCCTCACTTAACCCTAATGTATTGGGGGCAAATTAGGTCTGATTGGGGTGAGTGGGGCCCACCAATTCGGCCCAAAAATGATTTTCTGATGTAAAAACACGGGCTTATCTGATGTGGCTCGCTGCAGCGAGCAGACATGGCCATTTCAATCAATTCTGCTCGCGCGGTGAGCAGAATTGAAAACTTGTCATTTTTGCTTGGTTTTTTCCCGGTTCTTCTCCCTCGCTTGCATTATGGCTCCCAAATGTTGATCTTCTTGCTAATCTTCCTCTAGATAACCTACAAAACATCCAAAAACACTTGTGAAAATTCCAATCATGAACTTAAATTTGCACAAATGCTAAAGTTATGAAATTAACACAATTTATGCAATAAACTCATGGAATTAGCAAGAATTAAATCCAACACTCATATGAATCAATATACCATGAAAGCATGCATTTGGACACAATAATCACAATAAAACCTTGCCAAATGATACGAAATATTATGATTAGAATGAGTGTTATCACTAAGCAAGCAATCCAGTCTCAACAGAATCATATACGACCCAAAGGGTTATCATACGTCATCTCCGATATTCCACTCACTCTCGGTACCTGAGCACCCTCAGATATCCCTCACGAGTACGTCCAGCATCTTGATTCCCGTCATTTGCCCCCCGTTCCGGCCAACCTCCGACTGGCTCACCTCCTCCTTGGAGAACACCGCTTACAGGGCTTCCAGCAGCCCTCAAAGACCATAGCTCTCTCCCACTAAGGCAACCTCCCAAAGAGTGGCTCGCCCGCCCGGAGTACCTTAGGCACGTCTTAGCCGCACACGGCCCAATACAGGTAACAACCTTGCCTAACGGCTCCGATAGACGTCACCATGACGAACTACTTGGACTTTGATCCCTCCCGAAGGGTACGTAGGCACCTAGGTGCATCACCTAAGGACAAGTCCCCCAAGGTTAAGAACCCTTGCAGTCCTAAATTCACATTACAATTGTCTGAGCCAAACATGATAGTTACAGTGGCGCCCACCGCGGTCTTATTCAGACCACAATGCCTTGTGCACTCTACCGCTAAACGACACTTCTTTTTCGGGGAGTAGGAGTATACACCTAACACTCAGAAACCCGTACTTGTTTTTGTTTTGATCTTCAATACAGATACAGGACACAATACATCATGACCGACTCGAACGTCCTCACAACCACGGCTGACGCCAGTGCCCTGAGACGTAGCGCGAGGAATTGACAGGGAACGGCCGAACCGTTCACAACTGAGGCAGGCAGATCAAACGCGACTCAGCCTCAGAGCTCCTCAATAACGCAGGTAGCCGTCACGAAAACCGTGGTCCAGAACCCAACGTCTAGAGAGGAAACTTGCCCTCAACACCTGTATGGCATGTCGCACGTCCCTTGCCCCACAACTGGTGGTCAAGAGATGACGGAGCCAGCAAGGAACTCACGGGACGCTGAGATCGCCCACCTCGATGTAGAAGTAGCAGCTCTATGCCAACAGCGAGGGGAAGAGGACAAGAACCTCGCCCCAGCAAATGTGAGCACTCAGCTACCCTTATTGCCACACTGTGCGACTGCAGGGACCTCTAGCGACCCTACCGGCTTGCCTGCAATTCAATTTGGGACCTTACCAATAGAGTTCACACGGTTGTCACTAATGGCGGCACCACCCCCAACGGTGATCCCACCTGGACCAACCATGGTCACGGGACAGGCAGCACGACCCATTATAAACTATCCACGACCACCAGTCCCAAACTACCCTCCATGGTCCTACCTCCATATGCCATGAGCCGCGGCCTACAACCCGTACGCAGCCGCCGGTGCAAATGCCTACCAGTGGCCTGCAATCGATTTCTAGGGAAATGGGAGACACCCCTTCACCCAGCAAGTCATGAATGAACACGTTCCCATGGGCTTCAAAATGCCCTTCCACATAGAACCTTATGGTGGAGAAACTGATCCGCAGGACCACCTGAATACCTTTAACTCGGCCATGTCGATACTGGTTATGACGGACGGCCAATAGTGCCGGGTCTTCTCATCAACTCTGAAGGAAGCCGCCTTGAGATGGTTCTCCTTGCTGCCCACCAACTCGATCCACAACTTCGAACAACTGGCTCAGAACTTCCTTACACAGTTCGCCAGTAGCAAAGAGTACCAGAAAAACGAAGACTCCTTCATCGATTTCCACCAGGAGGAAGGAGAAACCCTGCAAGCCTTCTTGGCCCGCTTCACCAAACTCTCGCTCCAAGTTCGAGGCCTCCAGGACATCGTCGCCATCTTTGTCATAAAGCAGGGTCTTCGATGCTCACAATTCTACGGGAAACTGAACAGGTGCCCTGTCTCCACCTTACAAGGAACTCATGGACCGTGCGGAATGGTTCATTCAAGAGGAGAACGCTCAGTTCGCCAAGGAAAAGATGAGGGATTTCCTGATAAGCAGGGCCGATATGGAACGAGCAGAGAAGAAGAAAGAAAAGACAGGAACCGAGAACCAAACCCCCAAGGAAAAAAGCGGTAGGAAGAGGTCACCTCCTCGACCACGGACGCCTCCCAGAGGATGGTTCACGAGCTACACTCCCCTCAACAGATCTCACGTTGGGGTGTTGGAAGAAATTTATCATTCCGACATGCTCACATTCCCCCCGCAGGTCAAAAGGCGAAAAACTGGAAGACCGGTGGACAAGTCCAAATACTACCAATTCCACAAGGATTACGAACATGAAACCAACGACTGCATCCACCTGAGGGATCAGATCGAGGACCTAATCCGGAAGGGACAACTCGGCTAGTTCATCAAGGAGGAAAGCAGGGCCAATACCGAGCACCCCCGAGAAGCCGACGGCCAAGCGCCTACCTGCGGGGTCATCGACGTCATAGCAGGTGGACTACAGCGAGGGACCTCCTCCCTACCGCAAAACAAGAAGAGGATGGAACGCTCCATACTCGCCCTAGACTACGCTCCAAAGCACAAGAAGAGGAGCGAGACCAAGGGAGACCCCCATCACCTTCGACCTCACTAACCTATAGGGACCAGTCCACGCTGACCCCATGGTAGTGACCACGATTATTGCCAACTACGAAGTCAAGAGAGTCCTGATTGACCAAGGATCCTCAGCAGACGTTCTCTACTTTGACACCTTCAGAAAGCTCGGGTTGAACGAGGCCAGCCTAAGGCCCTTCCCCGGCAAGCTCATAGGGTTCTCAGGAGCCCAGGTTCCAGCAGAAGGAATCATCACTGCCCGAACAACAATGGGAACTTTGCCAAAGGTCGCGAGCCTTGATGTAGATTCATCATTGTCTCAGCATCGTCAGCATACAATGCAATCCTAGGGCGACCGTCCCTAAACAAACTCAGAGCTGTAGTGTCTACCGCACATCTCACAATGAAGTTCCCAACACCCCACGGGGTTGGAGAAATCATGGCGGACCAGAAACTGGCGCGAGCATGCTACGCAGCTAGCCTAACCAAGACCGTCAATGTCGCCCCCCTTGGCCCCAAAGAATCACGCGAGGAACCCCCTTGAGGCTAAAGAGTCAAGAGGAAAGAAGCCAGAGTCCGCCCGCCCGGACCTAACCTCCGCTTAAGACTCCGAACGCACTTTGCATTATCACGTTACCTTTAAGTCAAGTCATATGTGTTTCTACTTTGAATTTAGGATTTTCAGCTTGGCCAAGGCTCGCCTGACTTAGGCAATCCGAATGTAAACATTTTGCATACCTTCAGCCTACCTAAGGCAAGCCCGACTTAGGCTTCACGAATGTATTCATTTTGTTTATTATTAAAAGCACTCCTTTTCAAGTAGAGACAAGACTTCAACTCTGCAAAGTACTCGCGTAAGTCCTATCACAGGACGTCGGGCTCGACCGCCCCAAGAAAACGCTAAGCGCCACCAGGGCTAAGCTAAAATTTCCCCAAATGCGCGGTAACAAGACCCCTTTGGTGCGAAAACCATAAAACAAACGTTCGACGAACCATGCTAGCAACACGCATACAAACCGTCCTGATCACACAGTGCTGATGCAAAAAAATCTTTTTACTTAGACGTAAAGAGATAACCGCAAAAGAGAAACTGCAAACACACGCAACTTTTTACCCCGAAGTGAAAAGGAAAGCAGGAAAAAACTCTTTGCAAAAAATCATTCTCATTAATGCCAAAAATGAGAGGGCGTCCGCCCATTACAAAGGGTAAACACCCTAAAATTTACATAAGCCTAATCTTGGGCATCCCCAAGATCTAGAAAAGTCCCGGCCCTAGCTGGCTCCACGTGGTTGACATCTTCCGACGACCCCCGCCTGGTCGCCTCAGCCAGCTGTTGAGAAGTAGGTCCAATCCCTGGAGCTCGCCCGCCGATTCGGGACAACACTTAGGGATCCACCGAAAGATCCGTCAATCGACGAAGATAAGCAAGATTCAATGGAGGGTCCGTTTCCGTCCGACCGCGAAGCTCACCCTCAAAAAACTCCAAGGAAGGATGCAAGGAAGCCACACACTCCAATGGGAATCTCTCCCCACGGAGACGCTCAAGCTGCTCGACCGCCAGGAGCATGCCGTACATCCTCTGCACAGATAGCTCGTCTTGACGATCGGCGACATCGGCAACATCGGCAACTTTGCCCTCAGCTGCCAGTCGACCAGAAAGGCTCTTAGCAGCACGAGCCTCCGCGTCCCGCTGGGCCTCACGGAGCGAATGTAGCTCCTGCTGACGCCTCTCAGCGTCATCCCGACGGACGACCAGCTCCTTACAAGTCCTCTCCAACGCTGAGCGAAGGAACGAAACCTTTGCAGGGTGACCAGCTTCGGCCCTAAGAAGGGCGACCTCCTCAGTCAAGGACTTAACCTCGCGTCCTTGACCCTCACACTCCAGCTTCTTGGCAGACAGCTGCTCCCGCACGTTCGCCAATCGCTTCTGGGAGACCTCTAGAGCCCGGCTTTTAGATGTCGTAACACCAGAAAACTGATCCCGATCGCAACGAATCTCCTCATGTAAGAAGCGCGCACATACACAGCGGAGTCAGGAACACAAACCGATCACAAAACGAGGAAAAAACCAAGACGAGGGAACTTACCACACGCTTTTCCCACTGAAGACCAGCTTGGTGGAAGTCGGCTAACGCCTCAGCAACCCGACTGAAGCCTCGAACAGCAATATTCAGGGGCAAAGTATCCAGCCCACTAGCTTCCCTCTCCCGCATCTCCACGGGGAAGCGCGTGCCCAATGCCACCAGCTCTAAAGCCAATCCCCCCTCTAGTGGCCCAAGGGGTTCAGAAGGACCGGCAGTCGACCCAGGAACAACATCTCTCGTGGCAGCCGCTTGACTCGCCACTACATTCCTTCCGTCTGTGAGGGCTATGGTCTCCACGGCCGCATCACCAGACTCTGCAACCTCCACTGCCGCAGGACCTCCCGCCGCAATCTGAGGCACGGAAGAGTCCTCGACAACCACCCTGGCCCTCTTAGCAGGAGGCTGATTCACCCCTTCAACAGGGCTGAGAACAGGAGGACGGGTAGAAAGAATCACCCTCATAGGTGATTGACGAACGGCGGCAGAAGTGGTAACCGAGGTAGGAACAGTGGCAGAAACAGGAACAACATCCCCCACCGGAGCCTCTGCCTGTGCATCCTCCCGGTCAGTACTCCACCGTACGACCTGCGAAGACAGTCGCAAGTCAACCCCAATAGGATGCTTCTTGGGACCACCTTCCCTGCTTTCGGCTAACTCCGCCGTAGAAGTTCCCCTTCTTTCCCCTTCCCGGGGTCCGCTTGTGCCAACCTTCCCGTCTTTCTTCCTCCTCTCCTTCGGAAGAATCTCTTGACGACGCTCCCCCTTGGAAGACGGAGGCACAAGAAGTTGCCTTTCCCTCTCGCCACCAGTAGACACCAAAGCAGGTACCACAACTGGGACATCAGTGGCTCCCCCCGGTGACAAGCCCTGTTGACCATTTTTCCTCCCCCGCTCCGGCCAGTATCGCGAGTCCGGACCAGAGGAGGAGGAGGAGGGGAAGAGGAAGGAAGATCTTCCAAATCAGTGAAATCAAAGGGGTAGTAGCTGTAATCGTCACCTCCGCCGACCATTGTGAAGATTCAATTCGACAAGAAGCAGGGATCAAAAAAGGCAAGAGCAGATGAAACATGGGCAATGGAGAAAGGTGAATGCAAATGTAAACTCACAAACTTTCAAACGTTGGACATTTATAGGGCTCCCAGAGGCGCGACGATTCAAAAACTTCGACCCCTCGAATCCCGCAACGGATAAAACCCCTTATCCTCTACAATCAAACCCAGCTGCAACCTCTCACTTCAACCGCACACGTGGAAAGAAGCAACGGACGGGATGCACAGTCAGGGCAAAGGAGACGTAAAGACCAAAAAGCCCCCGAGAACCCAAGAGTCGCCTCGAGACTCTTGAGGGCTTTTTCGCAAAACTCTCCACCCAGGCTAATGATGGCTACCCTCGGAAACGAACCCGCATTCAATGAGGGAGAAACAGCGGCAAAACGCTTTAATGACAGAAGCACCCGCTCAAGCTCTGACGCGTGGCACCTGCAACAAAGCCCGCTCCCTCAACAAATAGCCGTCAGCAAGGAAACCATCGTCAGCCACTAACCACAGACGAACATGGCCAGAGGAGAGCTCTTCGAAAAATGACCAAAGCAGCCCCTAACTTTTGGATTTCCCTTACTAGCCCTTGAAGGGTATTTTGGGAAATGCCCCTCTGAGCAATGATGACTCCACCTCGGTAAGTCGCGTACTTCCTACAGAGACGACTCAGAAACTTGCTGAGGAAGCCAAGCGACCAGCCACCCAAAACGAGACGCGTGTCCTCTCCAAGACATTTCTTTTTCTACGGAGCGATGTGAGAGAGCCAACTTCGTGTGTTGGACGGCCAGCTCCCATACCCGCGACTCAAAGTGGATGAGCTATTCCACGAATAGAGGCAGCAAAAATTCCCAAGTGTCTTCCAAGCAAAGGAACTTAAGTCCACGGGCGTTCGACACCCGTAAACTTGGGGGACTTATGTAACTTCAGAATATTCCACCTTGGGACACGTGGCACTGACTTTCTAGAAGCACGGCCCCAGCACCCGCTGGAGACACGTGGCACCACTCATCCATCCATTACGTGGCCCTCGCCCACGTCACCACACGGAGTCTCCCCTCAACCAGACGTGGGATCTCCACAAGCCGCGTGGGACGACCCACGTCCCACGAAGTCGTTGGTCGAGCACGATCTCCCCACACGCCAGTATAAATAGCTCTTCACCCGGGGGACTAAGCAAGCAATCCAGTCTCAGTAGAATCACATACGACCCAAAGGGTTATCATACGTCATCTCCGATATTCCACTCATTCTTGGTACCTGAGCACTCTCAGATATCCCTCACGAGTACGTCCAGCATCTTGAGCCCCGTCATTGGCCCCCCGTTCCGGCCAACCTCCGACTGGCTCACCTCCTCCTTGGAGAAGACCGCTGACAGGGCTTCCAACAACCCTCAGAGAACATAGCTCTCTCGCACTAAGGCAACCTCCCAAAGAGCGGCTCGGCCGCTTGGAGTACCTTAGGCACGTCTTAGCCACACACGCCCAATACAGGCAACAACCTTGCCTAACGGCTCCGATAGACGTCACCATGACGAACTACGTGGACTTTGATCCCTCCCGAAGGGTACGTAGGCACCTAGGTGCATCACCTAAGGACAAGTCCCCTAAGGTTAAGACCCCTTGCGGTCCTAAATTCACATTACAATTGTCTGAGCCAAAAATGACAGTTACATAAACTATATGTATGTGTGTGGTTGAATATATGTATGAATGGGTACAGGACTTCTGCATGTGATTACGATAGATCACCCGCACTGAAGCGTGTGATCAATATGTAAACTATATGTACGTGTGAGTGAATATGTGTATATATATAGACTTAAGCGGTGCTGAGCTAACCGTAGATTACAAGCTTATTAGGCCGCCAGAAATGGATGGCCACGTATATAATGTATATTGATTGTATTAGAAAAGGGTATATATGAACAGGTATAAATGTTAATCAGGGATTAGAGGCTTACGGGACAGTAGAAATCCTACCTCCCGTGCCGGTCACGGACTTCCGAAATGGGGTCGTGACAGAAAACATGATATTCATTTTTCTTTATTTAATTAGTTTTCACCAATGAGTGTTTCGAAAACTTGATATTCCTTTTTTTAAATCATTTTTCGTCGATTAGTGTTTGGAAAACTTGATATTCATTTTTCTTTTTTTAATCAGTTTTCGCCGACGAGTGTTTCGAAAACTTGATATTCATTTTCCTTTTTTAATCAGTTTTCGCTGATGACTGTTTCGAAAACTTTATATTCATTTTTATTCTTTTAATCAGTTTTCGTCGATGATTGTTTAGAAAACTTGATATTCATTTTTCTTTTTTTAGTAACTTTTCGCTAATGAGTGTTTCGAAAACTTGATATTCATTTTTCTTTTTTTAATCATTTTTCACCGGTGAGTGTTTCGAAAACTTGATATTCACATATATTCTTTATTTAATCATTTTTTGTCGATGAGTGTTTCGAAAACTTTATATTGTTTTTTCTTTTTTTAATCAGTTTTCGCCGATTGGTGTTTCGAAAACTTGATATTCATTTTTCTTTTTTTAATCAGTTTTCGCCGATTAGTGTTTCAAAAACTTGATATTCATTTTTCTTTTTTTAGTAAGTTTTCGCTAATGAGTGTTTCGAAAACTTGATATCTATTTTTCTTTTTTTAATCATTTTTCACCGATGAGTGTTTCAAAAACTTGAAATTCATTTTTCTTTTTTTAATCATTTTTCGCCGATGAGTGTTTCGAAAACTTGATATTCATTTTTCTTTTTTTAATCAGTTTTCGCCGTTGACTGTTTCGAAAACTTGATATTCATTTTCCTTTTTTAATCAGTTTTCGCGGATGAGTGTTTCGAAAACTTTATATTCATTTTTGTTTTTTTAATCAGTTTTCGCCAATTAGTATTTTGAAAACTTGATATTCATTTTTCTTTTTTAATCAGTTTTTGCCGATGAGTGTTTCGAAAAGTTGATATTCATTTTTATTTTTTTAATCAGTTTTTGCCGATTAGTATTTCGAAAACTTGATATTCGTTTTCCTTTTTTAATCAGTTTTCGCCAATGAGTGTTTCGAAAACTTTATATTCATTTTTCTTTTTTTAATCAGTTTTCGCCAATTAGTGTTTCGAAAACTTGATATTTATTTTTCTTGTTTTAATCAGTTTTCGCCGATGAGTGTTTCGAAAACTTGATATTCATTTTTCTTTTTTTAGTAAGTTTTTGCTAATGAGTGTTTCGAAAACATGATATTCATTTTTCTTTTTTTAATCTGTTTTGCCCGATTAGTATTTCGAAAACTTGATATTCATTTTTCTTTTATTAATCAGTTGTAGCCGATTAGTGTTTTGAAAACTTGATATTCATTTTTCTTTTTTTAATCAGTTTTCGTCGATGAGTGTTTCAAAAACTTGATATTCATTTTTCATTTTTTAGTAAGTTTTCGCTAATGAGTGTTGCGAAAACTTGATATTCATTTTTCTTTTTTTAATCATTTTTCACCGATGAGTGTTTCGAAAACTTGATATTCATTTTTCTTTTTTTTTTTATCATTTTTCGCCGATGAGTGTTTCGAAAACTTGATATTCATTTTTCTTTTTTTCATCAGTTTTCGGCGATGAATATGTCGAAACCTTGATATTCATTTTCCTTTTTTAATCAGTTTACGTATATCAGTGTTTCAAAAACTTTATTTTCGTTTTTGTTTTTTTAATTAGTTTTCGCCGATTAGTGTTTTGGAAACTTGATATTTATTTTTCTTTTTTTGATCAGTTTTCGCCGATGAGTGTTTCGAAAACTTGATATTCATTTTTATTTTAGTATGTTTTCGCTAATGAGTGTTTCGGAAACATGATATTCATTTTTCTTTATTTAAGAAGTTTTCACCGATGAGTGTTTCGAAAACTTGATATTAGTTTTTCTTTTTTTAATAAGTTTTCGCTCATGAGTGTTTCGAAATCTCTATATTCGTTTTTCTTTTTTTAATCAATTTTCACTGATGAGGGTTTCGAAAACTTGATATTCATTTTTCTTTTTTTAATCATTTTTCGCCGATGAGTGTTTCGAAAACTTGATATTCATTTTTCTTTTTTTAATCAGTTTTCCCCGATGAGTGTTTCGAAAACTTGATATTCATATTCCTTTTTTAATCAGTTTTTGGAGATGAGTGTTTCGAAAACTTTATATTCATTTTTCTTTTTTTAATAAGTTTTCGTCGATTAATGTTTCGAAAAATTGATATTCATTTTTCTTTTTTTAATTAGTTTTCGCCGATCAGTGTTTCGAAAACTTTATATTAATTTTTCTTTTTTTAATAAGTTTTCGCCGATCAGTGTTTCGAAAACTTGATATTCATTTTTCTTTTTTTAATCAGTTTTCGCCGATGAGTGTTTCGAAAACTTGATATTCATTTTTCTTTTTTTAATAAGTTTTCGCTAATTAGTGTTTCGAAAACTTGATATTTATTTTTCTTTTTTTAATCATTTTTCGCCGAAGAGTGTTTTGAAAACTTGATATTCATTTTTCTTTTTTTAATCATTTTTGGCCGATGAGTGTTTCGAAAACTTGATATTTATTTTTCTTTTTTTAATCAGTTTTCACCGATGAGTGTTTCGAAAACATGATATTCATTTCTCTTTTTTAATCAGTTTTCGCCGATGAGTGTTTCGAAAACTTTATATTCATTTTGTTTTTTTAATCAGTTTTCGCCGATTAGTGTTTTGAAAACATGATATTCATTTTTCTTTTTTTAATCAGTTCTCGCTGATGATTGTTTGGAAAACTTGATATTCATTTTTATTTTTTTAGTAAGTTTTCGCTAATGAGTGTTTCGAAAACGTGATTTTCATTTTCTTTATTTAATTAATTTTCACCGATGAGTGTTTCAAAACTTGATATTCATTTTTCGTTTTTTAATAATTTTTCATATATGAGTGTTTCGAAAACTTGATATTCATTTTTTTTCAATCATTATTCGCCGATGACTGTTTCGAAAACTTGATATTCATTTTTCTTTTTTTAATAAGTTTTCGCCGATGAGTGTTTCGAAAGCTTGATATTCATTTTTCTTTTTTTAATCAGTTTTCGCCGATTAGTGTTTCGAAAACTTGATATTTATTTTTCTTTTTTTAATCAGTTTTTGCCAATGAGTGTTTCGAAAAGTTGATATTCTTTTTCCTTTTTTAATCAGTTTTCGCCGATGAGTGTTTTGAAAACTTTACATTCATTTTTCTTTTTTTAATCAGTTTTCCCCGCTTAGTGTTCTGAAAACTTGATATTCATTTTTCTTTTTTTAATCAGTTTTCATCGATGAGTGTTTCGAAAACTTGATATTCATTTTTCTTTTTTTTAGTATGTTTTCGCTAATGAGTATTTCAAAAACCTGATATTCATTTTTCTTTATTTAATTAGTTTTCACCGATGAGTGTTTCGAAAGCGTGATATTTCATTTTTCTTTATTTAATTTGTAATATCCGTGATAATTATTTTAGTTATTATCATTATTGGTAATTTATTTTTCTTTGTGAAAGAAAAATAAATTGGGTTAAAAATGTTGAAATAAAAATGAAGAAGAGAGAAGAAATAGGAAATTAAAATTTTACCTATTTTCAAAAAAAAAGGACCGAAAAGAAATGGGGATTCAAAAGGAAGGGGAAAAAACTGGGATTTAACAACTTAAATTTTTTTTTTCTATCTTAGTATATTTTATAGGGGCCAAACCGTGACCCCCATTCAGCCACTCTCTAAAACAGAAAAAAAAAGAAGCAAGCAGACGCAAGAACCCGAGACGCAGCGAGAAGGAGGAGAAGCAAGGAGACGGTGCTGGACCGGCCGGAAACGCGCCGGTGAGACTACTTCGGCATCGGAGAAGGTGAACATAGATTTTTAAGTGTGAGTGAGAGTGTTGCATAATCAAAAAGGGGGAAACTAGGCCTAACTAATAAACACGTATAATATTCAATTAGTTATTCATAGAGCGTCCTTCAAGGTTAAACATGTTAGTGAGCTTGTTTAGGTTAGTCCGGGTAGATCGAGTTGGTCATCCTGGTCGGATAGACGGGATTATGTTGTCAGTAAGCATGCCACATAGTGGCAATTACCTTGGTTCAACTGAGGTCAGACAAGTTGTCGGCTATTACTCTAAGCGTGCTTGGAGTCAGAAAGTTCCTAGTGTGATCAACTAGGTTCAAACATAAGATTGCCTTCGGGTCAGTATTTCTCTTAGCTTAATGCGTGAGACAGAAAGTGAATGCCTACAAGTATAAGTGTGTATTATCTATGGAAACACATGATATATATATATATATGTGATTGATTTACGTGCAGAGTAATAATTATGTTAGAAGCATGAATTAGGGTAATTAATGTGAATATGATATATTGACTGCCTGATCATATTAAAGGTCGCAATATAATCAGTTTCATGCGTATGTGGTTGTGGTTGCTCCCCTCCCCCAACTGTAGTGGTACCCGCTGCTACGCCAGGGATGGGGGAGCTCCTCACTGAGTCTGTTCGACTCACCCCCCCCTTATTTACATGTTTCAGATGCAGGATGTTCAAGTATTGGGAACGCGTCCACTTCATCTCAAGGAGGCGGACAACTTTGAAGACCGCATGCTTTGTCCGCGTGGGTAGCGTATTTTTGGTTATGTAATTAATTCTTGATGTATATATATGAATCCTTTTTGGGTATAGCTTTTGTACATATACAGCAGCTGTATATATATGTCTTAATCTAGTTTTGTCGGCTTCATACAGATTAAAGTTAGGTCTTGGTGTTTGGGAATTAGGCTATGTTATTGTATATATCATGTATATATCTATATGACCTCCGCATGTGACTAGGATAGATCACACGCATTGAGGCGTGTGATCAATATGTAAATTATATATATGCGTGGCTGAATATCTATTTGTATGGAAATATGGCTTCCGCACGTGACTAGGATAGATCCCACGGACTGAGGCGTGTGATCAATATGTAAACTGTATGCATGTGTGTGATTGAATATATGTATGACTGCATACAGGACTTCTGCATGTGAATAGGATAGATCACCCGCACTGCAGCGCGTGATCAATATGTAAACTATATGTATGTGTGAGTGAATATGTGTATATATGTAGAATGAAGCGGTGTTGAGCGAGCCGTGGATTGCACGCTACTTAGGTCACTGGAAATGGATGGCCATACATATTATATATTGTTTGTATTAGAAATGGGTAGTTATAACATGTGAAAATGTTAATAAGGGATTAGAGTCTTACGGGATAGGAGAAATCCTACCTCCGGTGCCGGTCACGGACCTCCGGAATGGGGTCGTGACAAACTTGGTATCAGAGCCTGGTTTACTTTAAACTGTATGAAGCCATAGGTATGGGTGTCGATTTACGTCTCGTTGTGAACCCGGGCGCAATGTGGGAGTAAAAAGGCATTTGTGGAAGTACCCATGAAATTGTGTCAGCCCTTTCTTTCTACTTTCTTTGATATGAAATATCATCGATATGCGAGTACTTATTAGGTGTGGTCCTTGTGCAGTATAGGGATGCCATTGATCATGAGACATGTTACGGGAGGAGGGAGAACTCCAGCTAAAATTGATCAAGAATCAGTTCGGGAGGAGGGAATGCCCACCCGAGGCCGAGGTAGAGGCCGTACCCAAGGTCGAGGTAGAGGTCGTGGTTGTGGTCGAGGTAGAGCACAAGTGAGAGGAGAAGAGAGGAGACAGTCACCAGAACCTCATATTGAGACAGGTGCACCCTCTATGGCGGAAATGCTCACGGCGGGATTCCAAGAACTAAAAGAAGAGATGACAAGGCAAATATAGAGAGAAGTACGCTGGTTAGTAGTCGGCGAGGAAGAAGAAGAGAGAGTTCCTAGCAATCAAGAGATGGAGGTTGTTGAGGAAGAGGACAGAGAATGGCAACAACCGCAGGAAGTGCCTCGTGAGCCGCGGGTAGCACCAAGAGAGTTGTCAATTTCGAAATTCCTGAAGCTTCATCCATCCACTTTCTACGGAACTAGTGAGAAAGAGGATCTGCAATACTTTGTGAGAGACGTAGTCAGAATTGGGCACATGCTGAGGTGCTTAGGGCACGAGTTGGTGGAATTACCTTCATTTCAACTGAGGGGAGCTGCTAGAGTATGGATAGAGTCTGTACATACGAGGTATTCAAGAAGGGTGGCACTGATGACCTGGGAAGATTTTCAGAGGGAATTCCTAGGTCAGTTTTTGTCTGAAGGTACAAAAGATGCAAAGCATCAGCAATTCGAGGAGTTGTGGATGACGCTTAACATGACCGTGACGGAATATGAATTACTTTTTACGGAACTGGCTCAATTTTGACCTGCGTTGGTTCCTGATGAAGAGGCGAGGATCAAGTGATTCATACACCGTCTCACGGAGCCGTTATTTACTGCCTTGTTACCACAGAGAAGGCAATTCGAGACTTTAGCACAAGCCGCAGACTATGCCAGGATGATTGAGACCAGGAAGAGGTATGGGACGTCTGTTGATCCCAAAGTTAAGTTGATTACGGACAGTGACAACCAAGGAGGTGGAAGTAAGAAAAGGAAGACAACAGGTGGAGGAGCAGGAAACTCAGGGTCTGCAGGAGGACAATCCTCAACCATTACCCATGAAACAGGTATAAGAAGTAATGTTCAAGGGGGACAAAGAGTGCAAGGGGGTGGAAATGCTGGTAAGACAAGGCCCCAGTGTACAACTTGCGGCAGGTATCATTACGGAGTGTGTCGGAGATTGACAGGTGGGTGTTACAGCTGCGGCCAGGTGGGCCATATGGCTAGAGAGTTTCCAAAGAGAAAAGAAGGTACAAGTGTGAGAAGTAATCCGATGCCAAGGGGTTCACCTATTTCAGCCCCACCAGTAAGAACTGTACCACCACAGACAGCAAATACAGGTGCAGCTAGAGGTCGTGGTGCAAGATCTAGTGGCAAAGGGCCAGGGGCAGTAGGTGGAGGACAAGTGCGGGTATTTGCACTTTCTCAGCAAGACGCTCATGCATCAAATGCGGTTGTGATAGGTACCCTCATTGTTTGTTCTCTTGAAGCACGAGTTTTGTTTGATTCCGGCTCCACTCATTCCTATGTGTCGCATGCATTTGCCTCTAAATTCAAGAAAACTTCGTCTAGAATGAAAGAAATAGTACTGGTCTCTACTCCAATGGGAGAATCGGTACAAGTAGAGTATGTGCACGAGTCTTGCATTGTGGAGGTCGATGGCCATGAGACTGTGGTAGACCTTCGGTTGTTGTGTATGGTTGATCTTGATGTAATCCTCGGAATGGATTGGTTGTCGTCTTGTCATGCAGTTGTGGACTGTAGGGCTAAATGTTTGAAATTCAATATGCCAAACGAGGAACCTTTTGTGATACGGGGCGACGGAGCTGCACCGTATCCAAGCTTGATCTCGATGTTGAAGGCATCTAAATTACTTGCAAAGGGATGTAAAGGGTATTTGGCTTTGGTCAAGGATACCAAGAAAGCAGTACTTTCACCGACTCAAGTACCGGTAGTACGAGAGTTCTTGGATGTATTTCTTGAAGATTTGTCGGGGTTGCCGCCCGACCGGGAGATTGAATTTGAAATTGAGCTGCAACCTGGCACCCAGCCTATCTCCACACCACCTTACCAGATGGCTCCGAAAGAGTTGAAGGAGTTACATACGCAGTTACAAGAATTGCTTGACAAGGGTTTTATGAGACCCACCTTCTCTCCTTGGGGAGCACCAATCCTTTTTGTGAAGAAGAAGGACGGATCTTTGTGGTTGTGTATCGATTACCGAAAGTTAAACAAGGTGAAAATCCACAATCAATACCCACTACCGAGGATAGATGACATATTTGATCAGTTGCAGGGTGCGAAGCGATTTTCCAAGATTGATTTGCGATCTGGGTATCATTAATTAAAGATTCGAGAATCCGAGATACCTAAGACCGCATTCCGGACCCGATATGGACATTACGAGTTCTTGGTGATGTCTTTTGGATTAACTAATGCTCCTGCAGCGTTCATGGACATGATGAATAGGGTTTTCAAACCATTTTTGGACTGATTTGTCATTATCTTCATTGATGACATCTTGGTTTACTCGAAAAATTATGAAGAACATGCAGAACACTTAAGATTAGCATTGTAGAAGTTGAGAGAGGTGAAATTGTATGCCAAGTTCTCCAAGTGTGAATTTTGGCTTGACAAAGTTACCTTTTTGGGTCACGTGGTATCATCAGAGGGAATCCACGTTGATCCAAGTAAGGTAGAAGCGGTGAAGAATTGGTCCCAGCCTACCTTAGTTACTGAAATTCACAGTTTCTTAGGCTTGGCTGGATACTATAGGAGATTTGTGCAAGACTTCTCTAAAGTTGCCGCACCCATGACTAAGTTAACTCAGAAGGGGGTGAAGTTCATATGGGATGATAAGTGTGAGCAGAGTTTTCAAAAGTTGAAAGATAGTCTCACTACCGCTCCGGTGTTGGCATTACCTGAAGGCACATGAGGGTATGTTGTATACTGTGACGCGTCGAGGATCGGGTTAGGGTGTGTATTGATGCAGCACGACAAGGTGATTGCGTATGCATCGCGACAACTGAGGAAACACGAGAAGAATTACCCGACTCACGACCTCGAGATGGCCGCTGTAGTATTTGCTTTGAAAATATGGAGACATTACCTATATGGTGAGACATGTGAAATTTATACAGACCACAAGAGTCTCAAATATATTTTCGAGCAAGAAGACTTGAACTTGAGACAACGTCGATGGTTAGAGTTGTTGAAGGACTACGACTGCACGATCTTGTATCATCCAGGGAAGGCTAATGTGGTAACCAATGCTTTGAGCCGAAAATCCATGGGTAGTCTTGCTCATATAAGTGAAGAAAGAAGACCGTTGATTAGAGAACTGCACGAGCTAGAACAAACGGGAAATCAATTTGAGATTGAGAGTTCTAACTCACTTTTAGCTCATTTTCAAGCAAATTAGGGATATAGTAACTAAAGAGAAGGGGGATGATGTCCGATTTTCTATTGATGATTTCGGAGTACTTCGGTTGGAGGGACGGCTGTGTGTTCCTTTGGTTGATAACTCAAAAGAAAGAATTCTTGAAGAAGCACACCAGACCACTTATACAATCCATCCCGGAGCTAATAAAATGTATCATGATTTGAAGAAGGTGTATTGGTGGAACGGCATGAAGAAGGATGTTGCAAACTATGTAGCCAGGTGTCTAGTGTGTCAGCAAGTCAAGGCTGAACACTAGAAGCCCGCTGGAACGTTACAACAGATAGAAATACCTGAGTGGAAATGGGAGAGGATAACGATGGATTTTGTAACAGGGTTGCCAAGATCACAACGTGGATTCGATTCGTTTTGGGTAATAGTAGATCGCATGACTAAGTCCGTGCACTTCCTACCAGTTAAGACCACTTACGGAGTGAGTCAATATGCGCAGCTTTACCTATCAGAAATCGTTAGATTGCACGGTCTGCCAGTGCCCATAATATCTGATAGAGGGCCACAGTTCACTTCTAGGTTTTGGAAGTCATTGCAGGAAGTGTTGGGAACGAGAGTTGATTTGAGTACTGCGTTCCACCCATAGACTGATGGGCAATCAGAAAGAACCATTCAGATTCTTGAAGACATGCTTCGGGCGTGTATTATGGATTTCGGCGGAAGTCGGGAAAGGTATTTACCTTTGGCTGAGTTTGCATACAATAACAGTTATCAAGCGAGTATCCAAATGGCACCTTTTGAGGCTTTGTACGGTCATAGGTGCAGATCCCCGATTGGATGGTTCGAGGTAGGGGAAGCTAGCTTAATTGGCCTAGAATTGTTACAAGATGCCTTGCAAAAGGTGAAGTGTATAAGCGAGAGATTGTTAACACCTTAGAGTAGGCAAAAGTCCTATGCAGACAATCGGAGAAGAGAATTAGAATTTTTCGTTGGTGAACAGGTGTTTCTGAGAATATCGCCGATGAGAGGTGTGATGCGGTTCGGTAAAAAGGGGAAATTAAGTCCTCGGTACATTGGACCGTTTGAAATCCTGGAACGAATTGGGAATGTGGCGTATCGATTGGAATAGCCTACGGAATTGGAGGGCGTACATCCTGTTTTTCATGTATCGATGCTTCAGAAATATCTTCCAGACCCCTTACACGTGATTCAATCGCAAGACGTGCAACTAACCGAAAACCTGACATACGAAGAGGAACCAGTGGAAATCCTAGATCGGCAGTTGAAGAAACTCAGAACGAAAGAGATTCCATTGGTTAAAGTTCTGTGGAGAAATCACTCGACCGAAGAAGCTACATGGGAAGTCGAGGGTTAAATGCGCAGGACGTATCCTCATCTATTTCAAGACTAAGGTTAGTATATTGTTTGAAATTCAGGGACCGAATTTCTTAAGGGGGTAAGATTGTAATATCCGACATAATTATTTTAGTTATTATCATTATTGGTAATTTATTTTTCTTTGTGAAAGAAAAATAAATTGGATTAAAAAGGTTGAAATAAAAATGAAGAAGAGAGAAGAAATAGGAAATTAAAATTTTACCTATTTTCAAAAAAAAAGGGACCTAAAAGAAATGGGGATTCAAAAGGAAGGGGCAAAAAGTGGGATTTAAGAACATAAAATTTTTTTCCAGCTTAGTATATTTTATGGGGGCCGAACCGTGACCCCCATTCAGCCACTCTCTAAAACGGAAAAAAAAAAGAAGCAAGCAGACGCACGAACCCGAGACGCAGCGAGAAGGAGGAGAAGCAAGGAGACGGTGCTGGATCGACCGGAAATGCGCCGGTGAGACCACTCCGGCGCCGGAGAAGGTGACTGGAATATAATCTCCTGAATAAGTTTGCGTTACGTGTGTGGTTAGTAAGTAAACATGTGAACTGTATTTGTGCTTATATGTGTAGGCTTAAGTGTATACGTGTTATTGTGGCTCACTGAGCCTTATATGTTACCGTGGGTAGGATTGAGTCGTAATTTCATATGTGAGAGTTCAGTAACACTAGAAACCAATCGCATTGATCGTCATTGTAAAGATTTTGTTCTTATGGTATGTTGAGGAAACTGAACATAGGTTGTTAAGTGTGAGTGAGAGTGTTGCATAATCAAAAAGGGGTAAACTAGGCCTAACTAATAAACACGTATAATATTCAATTATTTATTCATAGAGCGTCCTTCAAGTCTAAACATGTTAGTGAGCTTGTTTAGGTTAGTCCGGGTAGATCGAGTCGGTCATCCTGGTCGGACACACGGAATTATGTCGTCAGCAAGCATGCCACATAGTGGCCATTACCTTGGTTCAACCGAGGTCAGACAAGTTGTCGGCTATTACTCTAAGCGTGCTTGGAGTCAGAAAGTTCCTAGTGTGATCAACTAGGTTCAAACATAAGATTGCCTTCGGGCTAGTATTTCTCTTAGCATAATGCGGGAGACAGGAAGTGAATGCCTACAAGTATAAGTGTGTGTTTTTAATGGAAACGCATAATATATATATTTGTGATTGATTTACATGCAGAGTAATAATTATGTTAAAAGCATGAATTAGGGTAATTAATGTGAATATGATATATTGACTGCCTAATCATATTAAAGGTCGCAATATAATCAGTTTCATGCGCATGTGGTTGTGGTTGCTCCCTTCCCCCAGCTGTAGTGGTACCCGCTGCTACGCCAGGGATGGGGGAGCTCCTCACTGAGTCTGTTCGACTCATCCCCCCTTATTTACATGTTTCAGATACAAGAGGTTCATGTGTCGGGAACGCGTCCACTTCTTCTCAAGGAGGCGAACAACTCTGAAGACCGCACGCTTTGTCCGCATGGGTAGCGTATTTTGGGTTATGTAATTAAGTCTTGATGAATATATATGAATCCTTTTTTGGTGTAGCTTTTGTACATATACAACTGCTGTATATATATATGTCCTACTCTAGTTTTGTCGGCTTCATACAGATTAAAGTTAGGTCTTGGTGTTTGGGAATTAGACTATGTTATTGTATATATCATGTATATATCTATATGACCTCCGCATGTGACTAGGATAGATCACACGCATTGGGGCGTGTGAACAATATGTAAATTATATATGTGTGTGGCTGAATATCTGTTTGCATGGAAATATGGCTTCCGCATGTGACTAGGATAGATCGCACGCATTGAGGCATGTGATCAATATGTAAACTGTATGCATGTGTGTGATTGAATATATGTATGATTAGATACAAGACTTCTGCATGTGAATAGGATAGATCACCCGCACTGAAGTGCATGATCAATATGTAAACTATATGTATGTGTGAGTGAATATGTGTATATATATAGACTGAAGCAGTGTTGAGCGAGCCGTGGAATGCACGCTACTTAGGTCACCGAACATGGATGGACATACATATTATATATTGTTTGTATTAGAAATGGGTAGTTATGAACATGTGAAAATGTTATTCAGGGATTAGAGGCTTATGGGATAGGAGAAATCCTACCTCCCGTGCCGGTCACTTGATATTCATTTTTCTTTTTTTAATCATTTTTAACCGATGAGTGTTTCGAAAACTTGATATTCATTTTCCTTTTTTAATCAGTTTTCGCCGATGAGTGTTTCGAAAACTTGATATTCTTTTTTCTTTTTTTAATCAGTTTTCCTCGATGAGTGTTTCGAAAACTTGATATTCATTTTTCTTTTTTTAATCAATTTTGCGCCGATAAGTGTTTCGAAAACTTGATATTCATTTTCCTTTTTTAATCCGTTTTCACCGATGAGTGTTTCGAAAACTTGATATTCATTTTTTCTAATTAGTTTTGGTCGATGAGTGTTTCGAAAACTTGATATTCATTTTTCTTTTTTTAATCAGTTTTCGCCGATGAGTGTTTCGAAAACTTGATATTCTTTTTCCTTCTTTAATCAATTTTCGCCGATGAGTGTTTCGAATACTTTATATTTATTTTTCTTTTTTAATCAGTTTTCGCCGATTAGTGTTCTGAAAACTTGATATTCATTTTTCTTTTTTTAGTAAGTTTTTGCTAATGAGTGTTTCGAAAACGTGATATTCATTTTTCTTTATTTAATTAGTTTTCACCGATGACTGTTTCGAAAACTTGATATTCATTTTTCTTTTTTTAATCATTTTTCGCCGATAAGTGTTTCAAAAACTTGATATTTATTTTTCTTTTTTTAATAAGTTTTCGCCGATTAGTGTTTCGAAAACTTGAAATTCATTTTCTTTTTTTAATCAGTTTTCGCCGATGAGGGTTTTGAATACATGATATTCATTTTTATTTTTTTAATCAGTATTCGTCGATGAGGGTTTCGAAAACTTGGTATTCATTTTTCATTTTTTCGTAAGTTTTCGCTAATAAGTGTTTCGAAAACTTGATATTTATTTTTCCTTTTTTAATCAGTTTTCACCGATGAGTGTTTCAAAAACTTGATATTCATTTTCCTTTTTTAATCAGTTTTTGCCGATGAGTGTTTCGAAAACTTGATATTCATTTTTGTTTTTTTGATAAGTTTTTGCGGATGAAGGTTTCAAAAACTTTATATTCATTTTTCTTTTTTTAATCAGTTTTCGCCGATGAGTGTTTTCGAAAACTTGAAATTCATTTTCCTTTTTTAATTAGTTTTCGCCGATGAGGGTTTTGAATACTTTATATTCATTTTTTATTTTTTTAATAAGTTTTCGTCAATGAGTGTTTTGAAAACTTGATATTCATTTTTTTTTCTTTTTTTAGTATGTTTTCGCTAATAAGTGTTTCGAAAACTTGATATTTATTTTTCTTTTTTTAATCAGTTTTCACCGATGAGTGTTTCGAAAACTTGTTATTCATTTTCCTTTTTTAATTAGTTTTCGCCGATGAGTGTTTCGAAAACTTTAAATTCATTTTAATTTTTTTAATCAATTTTTATCGATGAGTGTTTCGAAAACTTGATATTCATTTTTCCTTTTTTATTAAGTTTTCGCTGATGAGTCTTTCGAAAACATGATATTCTTTTTTCTTTTTTTGATAAGTTTTTGCTGATGAGTGTTTCGAAAACTTGATATCCATTTTTTCTTTTTTTAATCAGTTTTTGCCGATGAGTGTTTTCGAAAACTTGATATTCATTTTTTTTAATCAGTTTTCGCCGATTAGTGTTCTGAAAACTTGATATTCATTTTTCTTTTTTTAATCAATTTTCGCCGATGAGTGTTTTGAAAACTTGATATTCATTTTCCTTTTTTTTAATCAGTTTTTGCCGATGAGTGTTTCGAAATCTTAATATTTATTTATTTTTAATCAGTTTTCGCCGATGAGTGTTTCGAAAACTTAATAGTCATATTTCGTTTTTTAATCAGTTTTCGCCGATGAGTGTTTCGAAAACGTAATATTCATTTTTCTTTTTTTTAAATAGTTTTCGCCGATGAGTGTTTCGAAAACTTGATATTTATTTTCCTTTTTTTAATCAGTTTTCGCCGATGAGTGTTTCGAAAACGTGATATTTGTCACGACCCCAAATCGGAAGTACGTGACCGGTACAAGAATAGATTTTTACCTCTAAACCCGTAAGCCTTATCCTGTTAACATGACTATAACTACCCTGCTATACAAACAAAATATTTATATCATACTAGTGGCCACACCTCACTGGTGTCCTAATTAACCTGCAATCCGTTGTTCGTTCAATACCGCTTCAACTCAGCCAGTGTATAGATATATTTATATATATCAGCACTCATAAGGTAAATATTAATATCATATTGACCGTACATCTCAATACGTACGATCTATCCTATTCACATGCAGAAGTTCATATACTCAAACATATATCCTAGTTTATCCCCAACTGGACTTTGTCTTTAAATACATGTGAAGCCGACAATTCTAGAGTAGGTACATATCAAAAGCTATAAATATATATATATATATATATATATATATATATATATATATATATATATATTACAACTTTAAAATATGTACAACAAGAGAAATCAAAATAACCGAAGGAGTCCACCAACGCGAACAAGAGCGTAAGGATGGTCTGATGTCCGTTTCACTGTCCGGACGTCGATGCCTGCCCGATCCCTGTATCTGAAACATTGAAGCAGAGGGAGTGAGTTAAACAGACTCAGTGAGGACCTTTCCATCCTCGGCGTAGTGGCGGGTACCACTATAGCTGGGGAAAGGGAAACACCCACAATCACATGTGCATGAAAGTCCAGTTTATCAAATATTATTGTCACGACCCCCTACCGGACGTCCGTGACCGGCACGGGAGGTAGGATTTCTCCTATCCCGTAAGCCTCTAATCCCTGATTGACATTTATATATATGCATAACTACCCATTTCTAATACAAACAATATATAGTATTTATGGCCATCCATAGCTGGTGAACTAAGTAGCGTGCAATCCACGGCTCGCTCAACGCCGCTTCAGTCTATACATATACACATAATCAATCACACGTACATATAATATACATATTGACCACGTGCTTCAGGGTGGGTGATCTATCCTATTCACATGCAAAAATCCTGTGTACAATCAGGTATATATATTCAATCACACACTAGCATATAATTTACATATTGATCACACGCTTCAATGCGTGTGACCTATCCTATTCACATGCGGAAGCCGTATTTTCATAAATCAAGTATTCAGTCACATATACATATAAATTTACATATTGATCACACGCTCAATGCGTGTGATCTATCCTATTCACATGCGGAAGTCATATACATATATATATACACATGATATATACCATATCATAGCCTATGTTTCCAACAACAAGACCAATCTTTAATCTGTATGAAGCCGACAATTCTAGAGTGTGACATATACATATATATATATATATAGCAACTGTACAAAACAATGCTATACCAAAATGATTCATATACATATACATCCTGACAAAATACATATATCAATGCTACCCACGTGAACAATGCGTGCGGTCTCTAAACCTGTCCGCCTCCCTGAGATGAAGTGGAAGCGCTCCCGATACCTATACCACCTGTGTCTGTAACATTTAACATCGGGGTGAGTCAAACGGACTCAGTGAGAGGCTCTCCCATCCCTGGTGTAGTAGTGGGTACCACTACAACTGGGGAAAAGGAGCCAATCACAAACACATACGCATATAACGGGTTTAAATCTCCATATGTTAAGTGGTCACGCAAATAGCATATATCATATTCACAACATAGAATTTAAAGCATGGTTTTACATACGTTCAAATTCACACATACATCATATCATAGTTTAACATACAACTTCATGTGGATATCCATGTTCAAATAACCGTAATTTTAAACTGGCCCGAAGGCATATCTCCGTTAGGAGAGAATCTGGCCCGAAGGCATATCTCACGTGAGTGGTATAGGAACCTAGTTGATCATTCTAGGAACCCCTGACCACAAGACTTTACTTGGGACACTAATCTAACCCCAAGACTTCACTCGAAGCATAGCCGGCGACTCATCTGACCTCGGTTTACCCAAGGCAATAGCCACAATGTGGTGTACTCATATACTTTGTGCTTTTGTGAGTTTGACTCAAGATAACAGACTCAATCTACCCGAACCATCCGTGATAGACTCGGTTTCCGCGTTGTACCATAAATGACCCCTATGGACCACTACTTATTCATTTTAATTCTTCTTAGACAAATTCTAAATTTCCAAATGGTTTTGAATTCGGAATCTCTCGGTTTAAAACAAAGTCTCCTATGTTCATTTTCCTTAAGAATTTACATACACAACCACACTTTGCAGATAATAATCAATGAGGTTGGTTTCTAGTACCACAAGACCCTCACAAATAAAATTGACTCGATCCTACCCCTGATATCATACAGGTCCCGAGGACCTTCTTTCCATATAAGGCTCCTTGAGCCACCACCGCTTTTACAGTTCACATATACACATATAGCACGTTATCACATATATTATAACTTAGGAACAACAATAGCATGTTATCTAATATATGATTCCTACAAGTAGGGAAGAAGGCAAACCATATATCCACATCTGCAGTCAACCCTATAGGACAAGGATGGGAAAGCCCCTCACCTGGTTGGCCCCTCTGATCGGTCCTCGGTGTGCCCGAAACTCCACTCATGGTATGGTGGCCTATACACATATACTTGAGAAATTTAGAAACTTGAAATTTAGCCAATATCATGTACATGTCATGCTAATGATCATGTTCCCTCTAATTAATTCCATAGACTAGTTGTTGGCTTGGAATGCCCTCAACTAGTTTTCAGAACATCTAGCATGCTTCTATACGTGTCCAACCCTTGCTTATTCACACTATTGGAACTATTTGAAAACCTTGATTTGGGAATGCAAAGTTACCCAATTCCACCTCTATGTGTCCATGTGAAGTTTCCATTACCCAAGTTTTGAATTTGTGGCTCAAGAGAGTCATAAATCCTACTTGTCCAAGATTTCCATTTACTAAAATCACTTTCAACACTTTACCTACACATGAATACACATATCCGGATACGCATAAAATTAGAAAATTGTCTCTTTTTCCCCGAACCGGGTTGCGGGCGAGACGATGCTTACTCGGGTTTTAATCCCTCGTACATTCCAATAATTTTAACAATAATATAATCACCATTCCACCTATTAATGCACCCCAAATCAGTCCATAACCCCATTACCACAATTCCAACCACATTTTCCTACAACTTTCCAACCCGGATAAATTCCATCAGATTAGTTCCGATTCCTAAGCTTCCAACTCACTTCATAACATGCAAATACTTCAATTTAGGTCCCAGAATACTCAAATTGAATCAAATGGGGTTTTTCCAAAAATCCCTAAAATTGATAAAATTGGGGTTTGAGAGTTTCGGGACTTCTCACCTCGATTCAACCGGTTAGAAGGACGATATGGAGTAGAGGAGACTCCTAACCACCTTCCCCGATGAAGAGACGGCATTTTCCGGCGAGAAACTCTCTCCCTTTGATTTCTCTCTCTAGCCCGTCACTCTCTCTCTCCTCCAGCACGACGGCGACGTGAGCTCCGACGGACGGCGTGGTGTCGCACTCCGGCTTCCTCCTAGCACGTCCGGCTTCCTCTCGCGTGCTGTCACCTTCCCCGTGCGTCTTCTCCGTTCGACGATGCCTCAACCCTCTCTCTCTCCACGATTTCTTTTACATATATATATATAAAATTAATTAATATATACCTATCACAAAAAGAAAAAGAAATCTGATATAATAATAAATAAAAAGAAATATAGAAATATTAGGATTTAAAATAATTTGTATTTACAACATAATAAGTGATAGGATAGTCTGTATTTTTATCTCATTTTCCACTTTTAAATTAATTAATTTAATTTAATTAATGATACTAGTTAAAATATTCTCGGGTATTACTATCTTCCCCCCTTAAGAAATTCGGTCCTTGAATTTCAAACAAAATACTAACCTTAGTCTCGAAATAGATGACGATACGTCCTGCGCATTTCACCCTCGACCTCCCATGTAGCTTCTTCGGTCGAGTGGTTTCTCCATAGAACTTTAACCAATGGAATCTCTTTCGTTCTGAGTTTCTTCAACTACTGATCTAAGATTTCCACTGGCTCCTCTTCATACGTCATATTTTCGGTTAGTTGCACGTCTTGCGATTGGATTACGTGCGAGGGATCGGGAAGATACTTCCGAAGCATTGATACATGAAAGATAGGGTGTACCCCCTCCAATTCCGTAGGCAATTCCAACCGATACGCTACATTCCCAACTCATTCTAAGATTTCAAACGGTCCGATATACCGAGGACTCAACTTCCCCTTCTTACCGAACCGCATCACGCCCCTCATCGGTGATATTCTCAAAAATACCTGATCACCAACGGCAAACTCCAATTCTCTCCTTCGATTGTCTGCATAGGACTTTTGCCTACTCTGAGCCGTCAGCAATCTCTCCCTTATACACTTTACTTTCTGCAAGGCATCTTGTAGCAATTCCGGGCCGACTAGGCTAGCTTCTCCGACCTCGAACCACCCAATCGAGGATCTGCATCTACGGCCGTACAGAGCCTCGAAAGGTGCCATTTGAATACTTGCTTGATAACTGTTATTGTACACAAACTCAGCCAAAGGTAAATACCTTTCCCAACTTCCACCGAAATCCATAATACACGCCCGAAGCATGTCCTCAAGAATCTGAATGGTTCTTTCTGATTGCCCGTCGGTCTGTGGGTGGAACGCAGTACTCAGATCAACTCTAGTTCCCAACACTTCGTGCAATGACTTCCAAAACCTGGAAGTGAACTGTGGCCCTCTATCAGATATTATGGACACTGGCACACCGTGCAATCTAACGATTTCTGATAGATAAATCTGTGCATATTGACTCACTCTGTAAGTGGTCTTAACTGGCAGAAAGTGTGCAAACTTGGTCATGCGATCCACTATCACCCAAACTGAATCAAACCCCCGTTGTGATCTTGGCAACCCTGTTACAAAATCCATCGTTATCCTCTCTCATTTCCACTCAGGTATTTCTATCTGTTGTAATGTTCCGGCGGGTTTCTGGTGTTCAGCCTTGACTTGCTGGCACACTAAACACCTGGCTACATAGTTTGCGACATCCTTTTTCATGTCATTCCACCAATACAACTGTTTTAGGTCATGATACATTTTATTAGCGGTCTTCTTTCTTCACTTATATGAGCAAGACTACCCATGGATTTCCGACTCAGAGCATCGGCTACAACATTAGCCTTTCCTGGATGATACAAGATCATGCAGTCGTAGTCTTTCAACAACTCCAACCATCGACGTTGTCTCAAGTTCAAGTCCTTCTGCTCAAAAAATGTATTTGAGGCTTTTGTGGTCTATACAGATTTCACAAGTCTCATCATATAAGTAATGTCTCCATATTTTCAAAGCAAATACTACAGCCGCCATTTCGAGGTCGTGTGTCGGGTAGTTCTTCTCATGTTTCCTCAGTTGTCACGATGCGTACGCAATCACCTTTCCATGCTGCATTAAGACACACCCTAACCCGATCCTCGATGCATCACAGTATACCACATACCCTCCTGTGCCTTCAGGTAATGCCAGCACCGGAGCGGTAGTGAGGCTGTCCTTCAGCTTCTGAAAGCTCTGCTCACACTTGTCATCCCATACAAACTTCACTCCTTTCTGAGTCAATTTAGTCATAGGTGCAGCAACATTAGAGAAGTCCTGCACAAATCTTCTATAATATCCCGCCAAACCCAAGAAACTGCGAATCTCAGTAACAGAGGTAGGTTGGGACCAATTCTTCACTGCCTCTACCTTACTTGGATCAACGTGGATTCCCTCTGATGATACCACATGACCCAAAAAGGCAACCCTGTCAAGCCAGAATTCACACTTGGAGAACTTGGCATACAATTTCTCTTCTCTTAACTTCTGCAATGCTAATCTCAAGTGTTCTGCATGTTCTTCTGAATTGTTAGAATAGACCAAGATGTCATCAATGAAGACAATGACAAATCGGTCCAGAAATGGTTTGAAGACCCTGTTCATCATGTCCATGAACGCTGCAGGAGCATTTGTTAATCCAAAAGACATCACCAGAAACACGTAATGCCCGTATCGGGTCTGGAATGCGGTCTTGGGTATATACGATTCTCGAATCTTTAGTTGATGGTACCCAGATCGCAAATCAATCTTGGAAAACCGCTTCGCACCCTGCAACTGATCAAATAGGTCATCTATCCTCGGCAGTGGATATTGATTGCGGATCGTCTCCTTGTTTATCTTTCGGTAATCGATACACAACCGCAAAGATCCGTCCTTCTTCTTTACAAAAAAGACCGGTGCGCCCCAAGGAGAGAAGTTGGGTCTTATAAAACCCTTGTCAAGCAACTCTTGCAATTGTGTATGTAGCTCCTTTAGCTCTTTCGAAGCCATACGGTAAGGTGGTGTGGAGATAGGCTGGGTGCCAGGTTGCAGCTCAATTTCAAATTCAATCTCACGATCGGGCGGCAACCCCGGCAATTCTTCTTGGAATACATCCAAGAACTCTCGCACTACCGGTACGTGAGTCTGTGAAAGTACTGCTTTCGTGGTATCTTGGACGAATGCCAAATACCCTTTGCATCCCTTTGCCAGTAACTTGGATGCCTTCAAAGCCGAGATCAAGCTTGGATACGGTGCAGCTCCGTCACCCCATATCACAAAGGGCTCCTCGTTTGGCATATTGAATTTCAAGCATTTAGCCCTGCAGTCCACAACCGCATGGCAAGACGACAACTAATACATTCTGAGGATCACATCAAGATCAATCATACGCAACAACCGAAGGTCTACCATAGTATCATGACCATCGACCTCCACAATGCAAAACTTGTGCACATACTCTACTTGTACCGATTCTCCCATTGGTGTAGAGACCAGTACTGTTTCTTCCATTCAAGATGGACTTTTGTTAAATTTAGAGGCAAATGCATGCGACACATAGGAATGAGTGGAGCCGGAATCAAATAAGACTTGTGCTTCAAGAGAGCAGACAATAAGAGTACCTGTCACAACTGCATTTGATGCATGAGCATCCTGCTGAGAGAGTGCAAATATCCGCGCTTGTCCTCCACCTACCGACCCTGGCCCTCGGCCACTAGATCCTGCACCACGGCCTCTAGCTGCACCTGTGCTTGCTGCCTGCGGTGGTATGGTTCTCACTGGTGGAGCTGGAATAGGTGTACTCCTCGGCGTCGGATTGCTTCTCAAACTTGTACCCTCTTTTTTCTTTGGACACTCTCTAGCCATATGGCCCATCTGGCCGCAGTGGTAGCATCCACCTGTCAGTCTCCGAGATATACCAAAATGAAATCTGCTGTAAGTCGCACACTGGGGCTTTGTCTTACCAGCGTTTCCACCCCCTTGTTCCCTCTGTCCCCCTTGAAAATTACCTCTTGTACCTGTTTCATGGGTGGTAGTTGAGGATTGTCCTCCTGCGGACCCTGAATATCCGGCACCTCCACCTGTTGTCTTCCTTTTCTTACTTCCACCACTTTGGTTGTCACTGCCTGTAATTAACTTCACTTTGGGTTCAACAGATGTCCCATACCTCTTCCTGGTTTCAATCATTCTAGCACAGTCTGCTACTTGGGCTAAAGTCTCAAACTGTCTCCTCTGAGGTAGCAAAGCAGTGAACAACGGCTCCGTGAGTCGGTGTATGAATCTCTTGATCCTCGCCTCTTCATCAGGAACTAACTCAGGTGAGAATTGAGCCAGTTCAGTAAAAAGTAGTTCATACTCTGTCACGGTCATGTTAGGCGTCATCTACAACTCCTCGAATTGCTGACGCTTCGCATCTTTGTTACCTTCAGGTAGAAACTGACCCAGGAATTCCCTCTGAAAATCTTCCCAGGTCATCGGTGCCACTCTGCGTGAATACCTCGTCTGTACGGACTCTATCCATACTCTAGCCGCTCCCCTCTTGTTCTTCCTCGCTGACTACTAACCGACGTACTTCCCTCTGTATTTGTCTTGTCATCTCTTCTCTTAGTTCCTGAAATCCTGCCGTGAGCATTTCCGCCACGGAAGGTGCAACCGTCTCTACTTGAGGTTGAGGTTCCGGTGACTGTCTCCTCTCTTCCCCTCTTACTTGTGCTCTACCTCGACCCCGAGCACGACCTCTACCTCGGCCTCGGGTACGGCCTCTACCTCGGCCTCGGGTGGGCATTACCTCCTCCCGAACTGACTCTTGATCAATTTCAGCAGGAGTTCTCCCTCCACCCCTAGTCCGTCTCGTAATAGGTGGTATCCCTATACTGCACAAGGACCACACCTAATAAGTACACATATACTAATGACATTTCATATCAAAAGAGTAGAAAGAAAGGCTGACACAATTTCATGGGTACTTCCATAAGTGCCTTTTTATTCCCACGTTGTGCCCGGGTACACAAAGTGGGTTAAACCGACACCCGGTCATACCTATGGCTTCACACAGTTTAAAGAAAACCAGGCTTTGATACCAAGTTTGTCACGACCCCCTATCGGACGTCCGTGACCGGCACGGGAGGTAGGATTTCTCCTATCCCGTAAGCCTCTAATCCCTGATTGACATTCTTATTTATGCATAACTACCCATTTCTAATACAAACAATATATAGTATATATGGTCATCCCTATCCGGTGACCTAAGTAGCACGCAATCCACGGCTCACTCAACGCCGCTTCAGTCTATACATATACACATAATCAATCACACGTACATATAATATACATATTGATCACGCGCTTCAGGGCGGGTGATCTATCCTATTCACATGCAGAATCCCTGTGTACAGTCAAGTATATATTCAATCACACACCTGCATATAATTTACATATTGATCACACGCCTCAATGCGTGTGACCTATCCTATTCACATGCAGAAGCGGTAATTTCATACAATCAAGTATTCAGTCACACATATATATAAATTTACATATTGACCACACGCTCAGTGCGTGTGATCTATCCTATTCACATGTGGGAGTCACATTCATATACATACATACACATGATATTCAACATATCATAACCTATATTCCCAATCACAAGAACAATCTTTAATCTGTATGAAGCCGACAATTCTAGAGTGTGACATATACATATATATATAGCAACTGTATAAAACAATGCTATACCAAAAGAATCATATACATATACATCCTGAAAAAATACATATATCAATACTACCCACGCGAGCAATCCGTGCGGTCTCTAAGTCTGTCCGCCTCCCTGGGATGAAGTGGAAGCGCTCCCGATGCCTATACCACCTGTGTCTGTAACATTTAACATTTGGGGTGAGTCAAACGGACTCAGTGAGAGGCTTTCCCATCCCTGGTGTAGTAGCGGGTACCACTACAACTGGGGAAGAGGAGCCAATCACAAACACATACGCATATAACGGGTTTAAATTTCCATATATTAAGTGGTCAGGCAATTAACACATACTATATTCACAATAAAGAATTTAAAGCATGGTTTAACATACGTTCAAATTCATAGATACATCATATCATGATTTAACATATAATTCCATGTGGTCAATGTAACACCCATTTAATTCTAAGATTTAATTAAATTAGATTAATTAAAGAGAGTGTTGTTAATGTTATGTTTTAATTTAAAATGCTTGTGTGTGACATTGGTTGATGCATTAGTTGCATATAGTTGCGCTAAATTAAGAATAGGGACTAGATTGATAACAAAGATGAAAGTTGAGGACTAGAATGAAAATAGATTATCGAGGTTGGATTGATGAGAAAGACAAAAAAAAATTAAGGACGGGTGATAAAGGGTTTTCACTAGATAGATAAGAGATTAAATTGGTAAGTAAGGGACTTAAGTGAAAAGAAATTTTAGAATGAGGCAAAAACTATAATTTTCCCCCAAAGATTTATAAACACATTCATAAGCTTACTTACAGCTATCACTCACGCCAAGACACACCCATTTTCATATTTTAGAGAGAGGAAGGGAGGGTTAGGGGTTCTAGAGAGAAGGGAAAGCATTTGGAAGGAGGCTTGGTGGTTCTAGGTGGTGGGTGATCGGATTCCGGTGACCGGAGGCCGGAGCAAGGGCTAGAAAGTCTTCTTCAACATTCTTTTTATCTTCTCATACTCATTTCAAGGTAGGTGAAGCAATCTTCCTCCATTCTTGATGTGGTTTTTGAAGCTCATTGAAATATTTCTTCATTTTGATGATAATGGAGGCATAAACTTGCATTCTTAGATTTTCAACATTTCTATTGGATGTTTTATTTGTTGGTTGTGCTGAGATTTTGCTGGGCTAGAGATTTGAGTTTAGAGTTTGAGTTTGTTCATCATGTTCTTCTAAAAACACCAATCTTTGATGGTATAAGACACAAGAAATTCGTGGAACATGTTTATTGTCAAAATCAGAGTTTTTGAATTTGACCTTACTCTGTTTAAACGTGTTTTCTGAATTCGTTACTAGATGGATTCAAGTCATTCCAAGGCCATATGAAAGCTAGCATCCTAAGATTTCTAAATTGTATTTTGACAAAAAATTCCAACGGTTAGATCTTCTGGAAATTTCCTCGAAAGTTTGCGGTTCTGTTTTCTAAACTGATGCAGAGTTTTTGTATGATTGGCTACTGTTTTTAAATTACTGCTCTTAAATGGCTCAAATCCTTGTTGAAATGAATTGATAATCAGAATATTTTATGTCTAAGGTTGATTTAGGAAGAAGAATAAAATCATTTCGTTAAGTATGGAAGGAGATATGACTATTTTAATGAAGCTTGCCAAATGTTGTATGCTGTTTTGAATCTGACCTTGCTATGTTTAAATGTGTTTTTTGAATTGGTTACTTGATGGATTCGAGTGATTCCAAAGCCATATGAAAGCTAACATCCTAATATTTCTAAGTTGTATTTTTACGGAAAATTCCAATGGTTAGATTTTCTGGGCATTGCCTCGAAAGTTAGCGGTTCTGTTTACACACCACCAAGATTCTAGTTTTGAAAAGTTGTCATTTCTTCCTTAATTTGAATGGTTTCTTTTCCTTCAACTAAAATGAGTTTAATACTCATTATTATCCTCTTTTAAGACTCAATTCTTCCCCTATTTCAATTGAACTTTGTTCCCTCATAGCTAATGAGTTTTATGTCTTCTTTTGGAATTATTCCTAAGACTCAACCTTTTACTTATTTCAAATGAATTTCCTTCTTCCACTTCAAGTGACCTTCACTCTCTCCTTCAACTTCTTTAAATGAGTTTAACCAACTTTTAAGTGTCATTTCAATGCTCAAACAACATCCTAGATAAAGATTAACATGATGGAAATTATGGTAACATTGATCATTGGATTTTAAAAAGGGAATTAGAGCAAGAAGGATAGAGAAATGAGGGGAGTAGTTCTAGTGCAATTCTAGGGAGAGTGAAGCTTATGTTTGGATGACTGGTGGTTGGTATGGGACAGTCATTGGTTGTCCCACGGAGAAGACTTAATTAAATTATTTTAAAAACCCGTGTTGATTGAAAATTCTAAGTTAGTGAACTCTCATGGCCATTTAGAGGGTCACGTACTTAGAATTAGGCATAATCATGGCTTAGGCTTCATAACCCTAGTGATTGTATTAGTGACTAGCGTACCGGGGAAATGATCCACCACAGAGGGTGGTGATTCCATAGCCTCATGGCCCGAACAAGAATGGGAAACGGTCATCGGGATACGATGGTCCGGGTTATTGGGATACATTAACCAAACCCTATCATTCGGGACGGGTGTGATCTATCTTTTGATGAAGGTAGTGATCCCATGAGATGAACCAATATGGAAGGGAGTCATTCGGGATACGATGGCTCGGATCATTGGGATACAGTGGTAACCTTCTATTTGGGTAATGGCCATTCGGGATACGATGGTCAGGGCCTTTGGGATACATTGGTCCAGTTAGTACTCTGATCCAGCTGAGGGACGCCTCAGATTGTACTAGAGTTGTGGCAAGCTACCACAAAGAGAATTGTTTTCATTCATGTGTGCTGTAGGGGTATGTGGAGTTGTTCGCTGGGCGGCGCTCCCGATGACTCTTGTTTTCTCTTTGATTTGACATTGATGTGTCATTATATGTTGCTCTTAATTCCATATATGTATAAGATGGATCATGTTACAAGATGATGTATGATTTATTTGAAATTCTCTATATCTCTTATCTGTACAGCCGTAGTAAGCTCAACACATATGCTTTAGTCATGGCTGGATAAGCATGACGTCAGGTAAAGAAAAGTTATGTTACATCCAATAGTTAAAGTTTCCATATTTTATAAAGAATTAGAATGCAATGATTTTCCGTAAAGAGTACGGTGGTACATGCTAGTAGTTTTCAAAAATTGGATTGCTATACCTACTGAGATTTATTCTCACTCAGTGCTGGCATGTATCAGATGAATAGGTGACTGATGGGGATTGGAGCTTGAGGTAGATGGGTACGGACCCCTAGTAGTTTTAGCTATTTTGACATGCATCATAGCAACTTCTAACAAATAGACTTTGAGACTTGTGATTGTTCTTACATGGTCTTTTTTTAGGGAACCTGAGTGGCAGGATTGTTGCCTCCGGTTCCCAAGATTGACTAACTTATATATATGTACTATTATCACACTATATATATATATATATGTAAAAGATGGTCCTACATGTGTATGAACGTTTTAAATTGTTGCCTGGTTTTATATTTTTCTTCCGCTATAAGAATAAGGATAGAACCCGAGAGATATGACCCGAACCGAAATGACTATTTTGTAATAACTTGGTAAAAGTTTTAAAAATTACTCGGATATAGGAATTAGTAACACACTTATCCTATGTAATTTACTTATATATATTATTAATCCACTAAAAATGGACCTTAGGATAAGAGGGTGTTACAGTCAATCGTATTCAATTAACCGTAATCATAAACTGGCCCGAAGGCAATATCTCCGTTAGGAGAGAATCTGGCCTGAAGGCAATATCTCACGTGAGCAATATGGGAACCTAGTTGATCATTCTAGGAACCCCTGGTCCCAAGACTATACTTGGAACAATAATCTGACCCCAAGACTTCACTTGGAGCATAGCCGGCGACTCATCTGACCTCGGTTTACCCAAGGCAATAGCCACAATGTGGTGTACTCATATAGTATGTATTTCTGTGGGTTAACTCAAGACAAGAGACTCAATCTACCCGGACCACCCGTGATAGACTTGGTTCCCTCGTTGTACCATAAATGACCTCTATGGACCACTACTTGTTCATTTTACTTCTTCTTAGGCAATTCTAGATTTTCAAGTGGTTTCTAATTTGGACTCTTGGTTCAGAACAAAGTCACCTAGGTCTATCCTCTTTAAGGACTTACATACAAAACCACACCCTTCAGATAGTATTTACTCGATCCTACCCCCGATATCGTATAGGTCCCGTGGACCTTCTTTTCATATAAGGCTCCTTGAGCCACCATTGCTTTTACAATTCACATACACACATATAGCACGTTTTCACATATATTGTAATTTAGGAACAACAATAGCATGTTATCTAACATATAATTCCTACCAATAGGCAAGAAGGCAAACCATATATCCATATCCGCAGTCAACCCTATAGGACAGGGATAGGAAAGCCCCTCACCTGGTTGGCCCGTCTGATCGGCTCTCGGTGCACCCGAAAGTCCACTCACAGTATGGTGCCCTATACACATATACGTGAGAGATTCAAAAACTTGCAATTTCAACCACTATAGTGTACATGTAACGCTAATGCTCATGTTCTTTCTAATTAATTCCATAGACTAGTTGTTGGCTTGGAATGCCCTCAACTAGTTTTCGGAACACCTAGCATGCTTCTATTTGTGTTCAGCCCTTTCTTAATCACACTATTCGGAAGCTTTGACTTGGGAATGCAAGGTTACCCAATTCCACCTCTATGTGTCCATATGAACTTCCATTACCCAAGTCTTGAATTTATGGCTCAAGAGAATAATAAATCCTACTTGTCCAAGCTTTGCATTTATCAAACTAACCTTGAACACTTCGCCTATACATGAATACACATACCCGAATACGCGTAAAATTAGAAAATTGTCTCTTTTTCCCCGAACGGGGTTCCGGGTGAGACGGGAATTACTCGGGTTTTGATCCCTCGTACATTCCAATAATTTTTAACAATTATATAATTATCATTCAACCTTTCAATGCACCCCAAATCATTCCACAACACCCTTAAACCTTAACAACCACGTTTTCCTACACTTTTTCCAACCCGGATAAATTCCATCAATTTGGTTCCGGTTCCTAAGCTTCCAACTCACTTCCTAACATGCATATACTTCAATTTAGGACCCAAAATACTCAGATTGAATCAATTGGGGTCTTTCCAAAAATCCCTAAAATTGATAAAATTGGGGTTTGAGAGTTTCGGGACTTCCCACCTCGGTTCAACCGGTTAGAAGGACGATATGGAGTAGAGGAGACTCCCAGCTACCTTCCCCGGTGAAGAGACGACGTTTTCCGGCGGGAAAGCTTTCTCCCTCTAGCAGAACGAAGGCGACTACGGCTTTGGTGGACGCGACTCCGGCCACCACCGTGCTCAGCCCGTGCATCCGGCCACCACCACGCGTGGCCCTCTGTCCGTGAGCTCCTCCCCTTCTCTCTTGCGTTTTTCCGTTCAGCTCTCTCTCTCTCTCCGTGCGTTTTCTCTTTTCTCTTCCCCCACGATTTCCTTCTCTGCTTCATTCTTTATTCATTTCTTCTAGTCTTCTTTTCCTTATATTACATATATATATATATATATATATATATATATATATCACAAATAAATATATATATATATATATATATATATACCTAATTAATTAGTATATATACATATCACTTAAAAAAACAAAAAGAAATCTGATTTAATAATAAAAAAAAATATAGAAGTATTAGGATCTTACAAAAATTTATATTTACCACAAAATAAGTGATAAGCTAGTGTGTATTTTTCATCTCATTTTCCTCATTTAAATTAATTAATTTATTTTAATTGATGACGCTAGTTAAAATGGTCTCGGGTATTACACGATTAGTGTTTCGAAAACTTGATATTCATTTTTCTTTTTTTAATCAGTTTTCGCCAATGAGTGTTTCGAAAACTTGATATCCATTTTCCTTTTTGAACCAGTTTTCGCCGATGAGTGTTTCGACAACTTTATATTCATTTTTATTTTTTTAATCAGTTTTCGTCGATGAGTGTTTTGAAAACTTGATATTCATTTTTCTTTTTTTAATTATTTTTCGCCGATTAGTGTTTCGAAAACTTGATATTCATTTTTCTTTTTTTAATCAGTTTTCGCCGATGAGTGTTTCGAAAACTTTATATTCATTTTTTATTTTTTTTAATCAATTTTCGTCAATGAGTGTTTAAAACTTGATATTTATTTTTTCTTTTTTTAGTAAGTTTCTGCTAATAAGTGTTTCGAAAACTTGATATTCATTTTTCACCGATGAGTGTTTCGAAAACTTGATATTCATTTTTCTTTTTTTAATCATTTTTCACCGTTGAGTGTTTCAAAAACTTGATATTCATTTTTCTTTTTTTAATCATTTTTCGCCGATGAGTGTTTCCAAACCATGATATTCATTTTTCTTTTTTTAATTAGTTTTCTCCGACTAGTGTTTCGAAAACTTCATATTCATTTTTCTTTTTTTAATCAGTTTTCGCCGATGAGTGTTTCGAAAACTTTATATTCATTTTCCTTTCTTAATCAGTTTTCGCCGATGAGTGTTTCGAATATATGATATTCATTTTTTTAATCAGTTTTCGTCGATGGGGGTTTCGAAAACTTGATATTCATTTCTTTATTTAGTAAGTTTTCACTAATGAGTGTTTTGAAAACTTGATATTTATTTTTCTTTTTTTAATCAGTTGTCACCGATGAGTGTTTCGAAAACTTGATATTCATTTTCCTTTTTTAATCAGTTTTCGCCGATGAGTGTTTCGAAAACTTTATATTCATTTTTATTTTTTTTAATTAGTTTTCATCGATGAGTGTTTCGAAAACTTGATATTCATTTTTCTTTTTTTAGTAAGTTTTCGCTGATTAGTGTTTCGAAAACTTGATATTAATTTTTCTTTTTTTATCAGTTTTTGCCGATGAGTGTTTCGAAAACTTGATATTCATATTCTTTTTTTAATCAGTTTTCGCCGATGAGTGTTTTCGAAAACTTGATATTCATTTTTCTTTTTTTAATCGGTTTTGCCGATTAGTGTTCTAAAAAGTTGATATTCATTTTTCATTTTTTTAATCAGTTTTCGCCGATCAGTGTTTTGAAAACATGATATTCATTTTTCTTTTTTTTTTAATCAGTTTTCGCTGATGAGTGTTTCGAAAACTTGATATTTATTTTTCTTTTTTTTAATCAGTTTTCGCCGATGAGTGTTTCGAAAACTTAATAGTCAAATTTCATTTTTTAATCAGCTTTTGCCGATGAGTGTTTCGAAAACGTAATAATCATTTTTCTTTTTTTTTAATAGTTTTCGCCGATGAGTGTTTCGAAAACTTGATATTCATATTCTTTTTTTTAATCAGTTTTCGTGGAGTGTTTCGAAAACATGATATTCATTTTTCTTTATTTAATTAGTTTTCACCGATGAGTGTTTCGAAAACTGGATATTCATTTTTCTTTTTTTAATCATTTTTCGCCGATGAGTGTTTCGAAAACTTGATATTCATTTTTCTTTTTCTAATCAGTTTTCGCCAATGAGTATTTAGAAAACTTTATATTCATTTTCCTTTTTTATCAGTTTTCGCCGATGAATGTTCCGAATACATGATATTCATTTTTATTTTTTTTAATTAGTTTTCATCGATGAGTGTTTCGAAAACTTGATATTTATTTTTCTTTTTTTTAGTAAGTTTTCGCTGATGAGTGTTTCAAAAACTTGATATTCATTTTTCTTTTTTTTGATGAGATTTTGCTGAAGAGTGTTTCGAAAACTTCATATTCATGTTCTTTTTTTAATCAGTTTTCGCCGATGAGTGTTTTCGAAAACTTGATATTCATTTTTCTTTTTCTAATCGATTTTCGCCGATTAGTGTTCTGAAAACTTGATATTCATTTTCTTTTTTTTAATCAGTTTTTGCCGATGAGTGTTTTGAAAACTTGATATTCATTTTTCTTTTTCTTTTTAATCAGTTTTCGCTGATGAGTATTTCGAAAACTTGATATTTATTTTTCTTTTTTTAATCAGTTTTCGCCGATGAGTGTTTCGAAAACTTAATAGTCATATTTCGTTTTTTAATCAGTTTTCGCCGATAAGTGTTTCGAAAACATAATATTAATTTTTCTTTTTTTAATATTTTTCGCCAATGAGTGTTTTGAAAACTTGATATTCATTTTCTTTTTTTAATCAGTTTTCGCCGATGAGTGTTTCAAAAACGTGATATTCATTTTTCTTTATTTAATTAGTTTTCACAGATGAGTGTTTCGAAAACTTGATATTCATCTTTCTTTTTTTAATAATTTTTCGCCGATGAATGTTTCGAAAACTTGATATTCATTTTCCTTTTTATAATCAGTTTTCGCTGATGAGTGTTTCAAAAACTTGATATTTATTTTTTGTTTTTTAATCATTTTTCGCCGATGAGTGTTTTGAAAACTTGATATTCATTTTTCTTTTTTTAATCAGTTTTCGCCGATTAGTGTTTCGAAAACTTGATATTCTTTTTTTCTTTTTTTAATTAGTTTTTGTCACGACCCCATATCGGGCGTCCGTGACCGGCACGAGATATAGGATTTCTCCTATCCCGTAAGCCTCTAATCCCTGATTGGTATTTTCACATGTTTATAACTACCCATTTCTAATACAAACAATATATAGTATTTATGGTCATCCATATCCAGTGACCTAAGTAGCGTGCAATCCACGGCTCGCTCAACGCTGCTTCAGTCTATACATATACACATAATCACTCACACGTACATATAGTATACATATTGATTACGCGCTTCAGGGCGGGTGATCTATCCTATTTAGATCACATGCAGAAATCCTGTGTACAGTCATACATATATTCAATCACACGCTTGCATATAGTTTACATTTTGATCACACGCCTCAATGCGTGTGATCTATCCTATTCACATGCGGAAGCCATATTTTCATACAATCAGGTATTCAGTCACACACGTATATAATTTATATATTGATCACACCCCTCAAGGCGTGTGATCTATCCTAGTCGCATGCGGAAGTCATATATATATATATACACATGATATATGTCATATCACAGCAGACAAAGCTACGCCCAAAAAGAATTTATATATATACATACATCACAACATATATAAATAACCAAAATGAGTACCGACGCAGACAAAACGTGCGGTCTTCAGAGTTGTCCGCCTCCTTGAGAAGAAGTGGACGCGTTCCCGACTCCTGAACCACCTGTATCTGAAACATATAAACAGGGGATGAGTCGAACAGACTCAGTGAGGAGCTCCCCCATCCCTGGCGTAGCAGCGGGTACCACTACAGCTGGGGGAAGGGAGCAACCACAACCATATACGCATAAAACTGATTATATTACGACCTTTAATATGATCAGGCAGTCAATATATATCATATTCACAATAAATACCCTAGTTCATGCTTCTAACATAATTTTTACTCCGCACGTAAATCAATCACCACATATATCATATGGTTTTATAGTTAACACCTACTTATAAACATAGGCATTCACTTTCTGTCTCACACGTTACGTTAAGAGAAATACTGACCCGAATACAATTTCTTGTTCGAACCTAGTTGATCATACTAGGAACTTTCTGACTCCAAGGAACACTTAGAGTGATAGCCGACAACTTATTTGACCTCGGTTAAACCAAGGTAATGGCCACTATGTGGCATTCTTACTGTTAACTGAATCCTGTCTGTCCGACTAGGATAATCGACTCGATCTACCCGAACTAACCTAACAAGTTCAACTAACAAATTTAACCTTGAAAGACGCCCTATTAGTAACTAACTGAATATTAGAAGTGTTCATTAGTTAGGCTTAGATTCCCCAGTTCCAATTATGCAACACTCTCACTCATATTTAACAATCCTAAGGTCTTAACAGTGACGATTGATGTGATTGGTTTCTACTGTTACTAAACTCTCACATATGAAATTATGACTCAATCCTACCCACGGTAATATATAAGGCTCAGTGAGCCACAATAGCACATAATACACTTGAGACTAATCTTATAAGCACATATACTGTTGCACGTTGACTGCTTACTTGCTAATCATACACGTGTAACACAAATTCATTCAAATAAATAAATTTCATATAGCAATTGCACAAAATAGAGCAAACCACATTTCCACGTAGTCATCCAACCCTGTGGGGCAGGGATGGGAGAGCCCCTCACCTCGTTGGCCCTCCTGATCAGTCCTCGGAGTGCCTGAAGCTCCAATCACTCTGTGGTGCCCTATACACATTATATTTAAGAAATTTAGAACGCGTAATTAAGCATCTACCATGCACGTGTCATGCTAATGCATATGCACCCTCTAACTATTTTCCAAGAACTAATTATTTAGTTTGTTACGTCGTCTTATTTGCTCTTTCTGAAAGTCCAGAATGCCCCATATTCGACTTTCACACTTTCGAGCCATTTAGAACCTCTAATTGCTTAGGTTAGAGATTTCTACTTGTCTAAATTTCCCTTCATGTGTTCATATGGGTATTTAACTAATAAAATAATTAAATTCACGGTTCAAAAGAGGCTCTAGCTTACTCATCCCACCGTCTCTCTTATTCCACGAGTAAAAGCTTAATTACTACCTCTTTAATTATATATAAAAATATAATTGGGTATAATTAGAGCCTTGGAACCAATTTAGCGGGTCTTAGGTGTCCCCCACGGACTAGATCAAGGTGTCCAACCCACTGCACAGCTCCTTACTGTACGGTGACTTAGTATTTCGCCTCTTTTTTCTCTATATTGGGTTCCGGTTGAAACGGTAAATACCCGAGCTTTATTCCCTTGTATGTTTCCAGCAATTAGAACACCTATACTACTCCAACCCAATCCTATACATGCATCCAACTAGCAATAATTCAATTTATAGGAATTTTCTAACTAAATTTTCCTAATCTCCATACCCGGTCAAATCCTACAGTTTAACTTCTATTCTAAACCTCACTAAGCTTTCAATAACATCCACTAAGCTTAAATTTAACCCCGGAATGCCCCGATTGAAAGTATTTGAAGAATTCCTAAAATACCCAAAATTGGAGAAATTGAGGTTTTGAAGGATTGGGGCTTCCATACCTTGATTCAATCGGATGGGGGGCTTGGTGCTGATGAAAGAGAGTCTCGGTTACTGTCACCGGCGATGGAATGCGATTTTTGGTGAGATTCCGGCGCCAAACCCTCCGTCACGTTGCTTCTCCCCTTCGCCTTGAGCTCCCGGTTTCGTGCTTCTCGCTGCTGCTTCGCTCTTTTTTGGTTGTCAGCTTGTGTGAGTGCTGAATGGGGTCACAGTTTGGTCCTTAATAAAAAGAAAATAAGCTGAAATATTTTATTTGTAGTAAACCTCTTTTTGCTCCCCCCCTTTTTAAATCCCCACTTCATTTAGGTCCTAAATAAATTTATATATATACCCATATTTTTTTTCTTATTTCAACTCTTTAATTATTTAATTTATTTTATTTTTCTTTCAAAATGAAAGATAAATTAAATAATATTGATAATAATTAAATTTAAATATCTCGGATATTACAGTTTTCGTCGTTGAGTGTTTAGAAAACTTGATATTCATTTTCCTTTTTTAATCAGTTTTCGCCTACGAATGTTTCAAAAATTTATATTCATTTTTCTTTTTTAATCAGTTTTCGCCGATTAGTGTTTCGAAAACTTGATATTCATTTTTTTTAATTAGTATTCGCCGATGACTGTTTCGAAAACTTGATATTCATTTTTCTTTTTTTTTAATCAGCTTTCGCCGATGAGTGTTTCGAAATCTTGATATTCATTTTTCTTATTTTTTATCAGTTTTCGCCGATGAGTGTTTCGAAAACTTGATATTCATTTTTCTTTTTTTTTTTAAATAGTTTTAGCTGATTAGTATTTCAAAAACTTGATATTCATTTTTTTAATCAGTTTTCGTCGATGAGTGTTTCCAAAATTTGATATTCATTTTTCTTTTTTTAATCAGTTTTCCCCGATGAGTGTTTCGAAAACTTGATATTCATTTTCCTTTTTTTAATCAGTTTTCGCCGATGAGTGTTTCAAAAACGTGATATTCATTTTTCTTTATTTAATTAGTTTTCACCGATGAGTGTTTCGAAAACTTTATATTCATTTTTCTTTTTTTAATCAGTTTTCGCCGATTAGTGTTTCGAAGACTTGACATTCATTTTTCTTTCTTTATTCAGTTTTTGCCGATGAGTGTTTCGAAAACTTGATATTCATTTTTCTTTTTTTCATTAGTTTTCGCCGATGAGCGTTTCGAAAACTTGATATTCATTTTCTTTCTTTTTAATTAGTTTTTTCCGATGAGCGTATCAAAAACTTGATATTCATTTTTCTTTTTTTAATTAGTTTTCGCCGATGAGCGTTTCGAAAACTTGATATTCATTTTTCTTTTTTTTAATCAGCTTTTCACCGATGAGTGTTTTAAAACCTTGATAATCATTTTTCTTATTTTTTATTAGTTTTCGTCGATGAGTGTTTCGAAAACTTGATATTCATTTTTCTTTTCTTTTAAATAGTTTTAGCTGATTAGTGTTTCGAAAACTTGATATTCATTTTTTTTTAATCAGTTTTCGTCGATGAGTGTTTGCAAAACTTGATATTCATTTTCTTTTTTTTTCATCAGTTTTCGCTGATTAGTGTTTCCAAAACGTGATATTCATTTTTCTTTATTTAATTTGTTTTCACAGATGAGTGTTTCGAAATCTTGATATTCATTTTTCGTATTTTTTATCAATTTTCGCCGATGAGTGTTTCAAAATCTTGATATTCATTTTTCTTTCTTTTAAATAGTTTTAGCCGATTAGTGCTTCGAAAACTTGATGTTCATTTTGTTTTTTAATCAGTTTTCGTTGATTAGTGTTTCCAACACTTGAAATTCATTTTTCTGTTTTTAATCAGTTTTCGCTGATGAGTATTTCGAAAACTTGATATTCATTTTTCTCTTTTTAATCAGTTTTCACCGATGAGTGTTTCGAAATCTTGATATTCATTTTTCTTATTTTTTATCAGTTTTCGCCGATGAGTGTTTCAAAAACTTGATATTCATTTTTCTTTTCTTTTTTTAAATTGTTTTAGGCGATTAGAGTTTTGAAAACTTGATAGTCATTTTTTTAATCAGTTTTCGTCGATTAGTGTTTCCAAAACTTGATATTCATTTTTCTGTTTTTAATCAGTTTTCGCCGATTAGTATTTCGAAAACTTGATATTCATTTTTCTTTTTTTAATCAGTTTTTGTCGATGAGTGTTTTCGAAAACTTGATCTTCATTTTTCTTTTTTTAATCAGTTTTCGCCGATGAGTGTTTGGAAAACTTGACATTCATTTTTCTTTTTTAATTAGTTTTGGTCGATGAGTGTTTTGAAAACTTGATATTCAATTTTTTAATTATTTTTTGTCAATGAGTGTTTCGAAAACTTGATATTCATTTTTCTTTTTCTAATCATTTTTCGCCGATGAGTGTTTTGAAAACTTGATATTCATTTTTCTTTCTTAATTAGTTTTGGTCGATGAGTGTTTCGAAAACTTGATATCCATTTTTCTTTTTTTAATAAGTTTTCGTCGATGAGTGTTTCGAAAACGTGATATTCATTTTTATTTTTTAATCAATTTTCGCCGATGAGTGTTTTGAAAACTTGATAGTTATTTTTACTTTTTTTAATCAGTTTTCGCGGATGAGTGTTTCGAAAACGTGATATTCATTTTTCATTATTTAATTAGTTTTTCACCGATAAGTGTTTCGAAAAGTTGATATTCATTTTCATTTTTTTATTCATTTTTTGCGGATAAATGTTTCAAAAACTTAATATTTATTTTTCTTTTTTTAATCAGTTTTTTCCGATGAGTATTTGGAAAACTTGAAATTCATTTTCTTTTTTTAATAAGTTTTCGCCGATAAGTGTTTCTAAAATTTGAATTCGTTTTTCTTATTTTAATCAGTTTTCACCGACGAGTGTTTTGAAAACTTGATAATTATTTTTTATTTTTTAATAGTTTTCGCCGATGGGTGTTTCGAAAACGTAATATTCATTTTTATTTTTTTTATATTGTTTTCGCCGATGAGTGTTTCGAAAACTTGATATTCATTTTTCTTTATTTAGGTAGTTTTCACCGATGAGTGTTTCAAAAACTTGATATTCATATTTCTTTTTTTAATTAGTTTTCGCCGATGAGTGTTTCGAAAACTTGATATTTATTTTTCTTTTTTTAATCAGTTTTCGCCGATGAATGTTTACAAAACTTGATATTCATTTTCTTTTTTTAATTAGTTTTCGCCGATGAGTGTTTCGAAAACTTCATATTCATTTTTCTTTTTTTAGTAAGTTTTCGCTAATGAGAGTTTCGAAAACTTGATATTCATTTTTCTTATTTTAATCAGTTTTTGCCGATGAGTATTTCGAAAACTTGATATTAATTTTTCTTTTTTTAATTAGTTTTCAGCGATGAGTGTTCTTAAAACTTGATATTCGTTTTCCTTTTTTTAATCAGTTTTCGCCAATGCGTGTTTCGGAAACTTGATATTCATTTTTCTTTTTTGTTTTAATCAGTTTTCACCGATTAGTGTTTTGAAAACTCGATATTCATTTTTCTTTTTTAATTAGTTTTGGTCGATGATTGTTTCGAAAACTTGTTTTTCATTTTCCTTTTTTAATCAGTTTTCGCCGATAAGTGTTTCAAAATCTTGATATTCATTTTTCTTTATTTAATTAATTTTCACCGATAAGTGTTTCGAAAACTTGATATTCATTTTTCTTTTTTTAGTAAGTTTTCGCTAATGAGTGTCTCGAAAACCTGATATTCATTTTTCTTCTTTAAGTAAGTTTTCGCTAATGAGTGTGTCGAAAACTTGATATTCATTTTTCTTTTTTTAATCAATTTTTGCCGCTGAGTGTTACGAAAACTTGATATTCATTTTTCTTTTTTTAATCAGCTTTCGCCGAGGAGTGCTTCGAAAACATGATATTCATTTTTCTTCTTTTAATCAGTTTTCGCTAGTGAGTGTTTCGAAAACTTGATATTCATATTTCTTTTTTTAATCAGTTTTCGACAATGAGTGTTTCGAAAACTTGATATTCATTTTTCTTTTTTTAATCAGTTTCGACGATGAGTATTTCGAAAACTTGATATTCATTTTTTTTAAATCAGTTTTCGCCGATGAGTGTTTCGAAAAGTTGATATTCATTTTTCTTTTCTTTAATCGGTTTTCGCCGATGAGAGTTTCGAAAACTTGATATTCATTTTTCTTTTCTTTAATCAGTTTTCGCCGATGAGAATTTTGAAAACTTGATATTCATTTTTCTTTTTTAATTAGTTTTGGTCGATGAGTGTTTCGAAAATTTCATATTCTTTTTTCTATTTTTTTAATCATTTTTCACCGATTAGTGTTTTGAAAACTTGATCTTCATTTGTCTTTTTTAATTAGTTTTGGTCGATCAGTGTTTCGAAAACATGATATTCATTTTTTTTAATCAGTTTTCGCCGATGAGTGTTTTTAAAACATGATAGTTATTTTTACTTTTTTTAATCAGTTTTCGCCGACGGGTGTTTCGAAAACGTAATATTCATTTTTCTTTTTATATAGTTTTCGCGATGAGTGTTTCGAAAACGTGATATTCATTTTTCTTTATTTAATTATTTTTCACCGATAAGTGTTTCGAAAACTTGATATTCATTTTTCTTTTTTAATCATTTGCCGCCAATAAATGTTTGGAAATCTTAATATTCATTTTTCTTTTTTTAATCAATTTTCGCCGATGAGTGTTTCGAAAACTTGATATTCATTTTTTTTATTTAATCAGTTTTCACCGATGAGTGTTTCAAAAACTTGATATTCATTTTTTCTTTTTTTAATCAGTTTTCGCCGATTAGTGTTTCGAAAACTTGATAGTCATTTTTCATTTTTTAATCAGTTTTCGCCGATGAGTGTTTCGAAAACGTATTATTCATTTTCTTCTTTTTTTTAAATAGTTTTCGCCGATGAGTGTTTCGAAAACTTCATATTTATTTTTCTTTTTCTTAATTAGTTTTCGCCGATTAGTGTTTCGAAAACGTGATATTCATTTTTCTTTATTTAATTAGTTTTCATCGATTAGTGTTTTGAAAACTTGATATTCATTTTTCTTTTTTTAGTATGTTTTCGCTAATGAGTGTTTTGAAAACTTGATATTCATTTTTCTTTTTTTAATTAGTTTTCGCCGATGAGTGTTTCGAAAACTTGATATTCCTTTTCCTTTTTATAATCAATTTTCGCCGATGAGTGTTTTGAAAACTTGATAGTCATTTTTCATTTTTTAATCAGTTTTCGTTGAAGAGTGTTTCGAAAATGTAATATTCATTTTTATTTTTTTAAATATTTTTTGCCAATTAGTGTTTCAAGAAATTGATATTCATTTTTCTTTTTCTTAATCGATTTTCGCTGATTAGTGTTTCGAAAACGTGATATTCATTTTTCTTTATTTAATTAGATTTCACCAATAAGTGTTTCGAAAACTTGATATTCATTTTTCTTTTTTTAATCATTTTTCGCCGATAAGTGTTTTGAAAACTTGATATTCATTTTTCTTTTTTTTAATCAGATTTCCCCGATGAGTATTTCGAAAAATTGATTTTAATTTTTGTTTTTTTAATCTGTTTTCGCCGATGAGTGTTCTAAAAACTTGATATTCGTTTTCCTTTTTTTTAATAAGTTTTCGCTGATTAGTGTTTCGAAAACTTGATATTCTTTTTTCTTTTTTTAATCAGTTTTCACCGATGACTGTTTCGAAAACTTGATATTCATTTTTCTTTTTTAATTAGTTTTGGTCGTTGAGTGTTTCGAAAACTTGATATTCATTTTTCTTTTTTTAATCTTTTTTCGCCGATTAGTGTTTCAAAAACTTGATATTCATTTTTCTTTATTTAATTAATTTTCACCGATGAGTGTTTCGAAAACTTGATATTCATTTTTCTTTTTTTAGTAAGTTTTCGCTAATGAGTGTTTTGAAATCTTGATATTCATTTTTCTTTTTTACTAAGTTTTCGCTAATAAGTGTTTAGAAAACTTGATATTCATTTTCCTTTTTCTAATCAGTTTTCGCCGAGGAGTGTTTCGAAAACTTGATATTCATATTTCTTTTTTTAATCAGTTTTCGCCGATGAGTGTTTCGAAAACTTGATATTCATTTTTCTTTTTTTAATCAGTTTTCGCCGATGAGTGTTTCGAAAACTTGATATTCATTTTTCTATTTTTTAATCAGTTTTCGCCGATGAGTGTTTCGAAAACTTGATATTCATTTTTCTTTTTTAATTAGTTTTGGTCGATGAGAGTTTCGAAAACTTGATATTCATTTTTTTACTTAGTTTTGGTCGATAAGTGTTTTGAAAACTTTATATTCATTTTTCTTTTTTTAAAAAGTTTTCGCCGATGAGTGTTTCGAAAAATTGATATTCATTTTTCATCTTTTAATCAATTTTCGCCGATGAGTGTTTTGAAAACTTGATAGTTATTTTTACTTTTTTTTAATCAGTTTTCGCCGATGGGTGTTTCGAAAACGTAATATTCATTTTTCTTTTTATATAGTTTTCGCCGATAAGTGTTTTGAAAACTTGATATTCATTTTTCTTTTTTTAATCATTTTTCGCCAATAAATGTTTCGAAAATGGCACGACCCCCTATCGGACGTCTGTGACCGGCACGGGAAGTAGAATTTCTCCTATTCCGTATGCCTCTTGTCACGACCCCCTATCGGACGTCCGTGACCGGCACGGGAAGTAGGATTTCTCCTATCCCATAAGCCTCTAATCCCTGATTGACATTTTCACATGTTTATAACTACCCATTTCTAATACAAATAATATATAGTATTTATGGCCATCCATATTCGGTGACCTAAGTAGCATGCAATCCCCGGCTCGCTCAACGCTGCTTCAGTCTATACATATACACATAATCACTCATACGTACATATAGGTATACGTATTGATCACGTGCTTCAGGGCGGGTGATCTATCCTATTCACATGCAGAAATCTTGTGTACAGTCATACATATATTCAATCACACGCTTGTATATAGTTTACATATTGATCACACGCCTCAATGCATGTGATCAATCCTATTCACATGCGGAAGCTATATTTTCATACAATAAGGTATTCAGTCACACACATATATATAATTTACATATTGATCACACCCCTCAAGGCGTGTGATCTATCCTAGTCACATGCGGAAGTCATATATATATATATATACATGATATATGCTATATCATAGCCTAAAGTCCCAATACCAAGACCTAACCTTAATCTGTATGAAGCCGACAATGCTGGAATTCAAGTACGATATATATATATATATATACACAGCAGATGTATACGTACAAACGCTACACCCAAAAAGTATTTATATATATATACATCACAACACATGTACATAACCAAAATAACTACCGACGCGGACAAAGCGTGCGGTCTTCAGAGTTGTCCGCCTCCTTGAGAAGAAGTGGACGCGTTCCCGACTCCTGAACCACATGTATCTGAAACATATAAACAGGGGGGGTGAGTCGAACAGACTCAGTGAGGAGCTCCCCCATCCCTGGCGTAGCATCGAGTACCACTACAGCTCGGGGAAGGGAGCAACCACTACAGCTCGGGGAAGGGAGCAACCACAACCACATGCGCATGAAACAGATTTATATGGCGACCTTTAATATGACCAGGCAGTCAATATATCATATTCACAATTTAAAATCCTGCACGTACATAAATCACAATATATATATATATCATATGTTTTCATGGCTAACACCTACTTATACACATAGGCATTTACTTTCTGTCTCCCGCGTTACGCTAAGAGAAATACTGGCCCGAAGGCAATTTCTTGTTCGAACCTAGTTGATCACACTAGGAACTTTATGACTCCAAGGTACGCTTAGAGTAATAGCCGGCAACTTGTCTGACCTCGGTTAAACCAAGGTAATAGCCAATATATGGCATACTTACTGTTAACAAAATCCTGTCTGTCCGACCAGGATGACCGACTCGATCTACCCGGGCTAACCTAAACAAGTTCAACTAACCTGTTTAACCTTGAAAGACGCCTTATGAGAAACTAACTGAATATTATACGTGTTTATTAGTTAGGCCTAGTTTTCCCCTCTTCAATTATGCAACACTCACACTTAACAACCTAGGTTCATTTTCCTCAATGTACCATACGGACAAAACCTTTACAACGATAATCAATTTATATGAGTTTCTAATATTAATTAACCCTCACATATGAAATTCCGACTCAATCCTACCCACGGTAACATATAAGGCTCGGTGAGCCACAATATCACATATTCACTTGAGAACAAACATATAAGCACATAAACAGTTTGCACGTCTACTGTTTACTTGCTAATCATATACGTGTAACGTAAATACATTAAGATGACACATTCCATATAACAATTTGCACAAAATAGAGCAAACCACATTTCCACGTAGTCATCCAACCCTGTGGGGCAGGGATGGGAGAGCCCCTCACCTCGTTGGCCCTCCTGATCAGTCCTCGGAGTACTTGGAGCTCCAATTACCCTGTACTGTCCTATACACATATATATTTAAGAAATTTAGAATGCGTAACTAAGCATCTACTATGCACGTGTCATGCTAATGCTTATGCACCCTCCAGATATTTCCAAGAACTAACTATTTAGTTAGTTACGTCGTCTAAATTGCTCTTTTTGAAAGGCCATATTGTCTTATATCGGCTTTCACATGTTCGAGCCACTTAGAACCTCTAAATGCTCAGGTTAGAGATTCCCACATGTCTAAATTTGACTTCATGTGTTCATAAAGGTATTTAACTAATAAAAGAATTTATTTATAGCTCGAAAGAGGCCTTAGCTCACCCGTTCAACCGTTTCCCCCTTATTTGCCGGGTAAGAGTTCAACTATGACCTCTTTAATTATAAATTATATAAATATAATTGGGTATAAATAGATCCTTGGAACCAATTTAGCGGGTCTTTGATGTTCACCACGGACTAGACCGAGGTGTCCAACCCACAGCACGGCTCCCAACTGCACTGTGGCTTGGTATATCGCCTCGTTTTCACCGGATTGGGTTCCGGATGAGACGGTATATACTCGGGGTTTATTCCCTTGTCTATTTCCAGCATTAATAACACCTATACTACTTCAATCCAAGCCTATTCATGTATTAAATCAGAAAAATTCAAATTTAGCACAATTTCGATTTAACTTCGATTCTAAACCTTACTAGGCTTTCAATAACACCTACTAAGCTCGAATTTAACCCCAGAATGCCCCGATTGGAAGAGATTTAAGAATTCGCAAAATACCTAAAATTGGAGAAATTGGGATTTGAGAGATTTGGGGCTTTCTTACTTGATTTCAATCGGATAGAAAGCTTGGTGGTGATGAAAGAAGAGGTCCGGTCACCTTCTCCGGCGAGAAACCGGCCAAAAACCGTTGAGCTCTTCCCCCCTCTCCTTCGTGCTCTCTGTTCATGCGTGCTGCTCCTGCTTTGCGTTTTTGCTTCTGTCTGCTTCTCTTTTTCTTTTTATTATATGTATTAATGAAATAGAAAGGGTGGTCATGGTTGGCCCCCCATATATCTTATATTATATATTATTTTATTTTATTTTTGTTTGTTGCTTGCTGGAAAGGGGGGTCACGGTTTGGCCCCCCCTTTAAATTAATAATTAGAAAAAAAAATTATTAATTAGAAAAAAACTTATTTACTTGTTATATCCTATTTTTCCTTCATGCTTTTAATCCTCTTTTCTTTTAGATCCTAGAAAATTTTTAAATATCCCCTATTACTTTCTTCTTTATTCTATTTTAACTCTATAATTTAATTTATTTTTCTTTCAAAAAAGAAAAATAAATAAATAATGATGATAATCATTAAATTAAATTAAATTAAATATTTCGGATATTACACCTCTAATCCCTGATTGACATTTCCATATGTTCATAACTACCCATTTCTACTACAAACAATATATAATACGTATGGTCATCCATTTCCGGTGACCTAGGCAGTTGCAATCCACGGCTCGCTCAGCGCCGCTTCAGTCTATATATATATACACATATTCACTCACACGTACATATAGTATACATATTGATCACGCGCTTCAGTGCGAGTGATCTATCCTATTCACATGCAGAAGTCCTGTATACAGTCAAACATATACTCAATCACACACTTGCATATAGTTTACATATTGATCACACGCCTCAATGCATGTGATCTATCCTATTCACATGCGGAAGCCATATTTTCATACAAACATGTATTCAGTCACACATATGTATATAATTTAAATATTGATTACACACCTCAAGGCGTGTGATCTATATGTATATAATTTACATATTGATTAAATTAATGGGTTAAAATAAAATGAAGAAGGGAAAAAAATGGAATTTTAAAATTTCTTGTTTTGGACTTAAATGAAAAGGAGAACTAAAAGGATGGGGAAAAAGGGGATTTAACAACCAATTTTTTTATATGGAGGCCAAACCGTGTACCCTCTCATAAAAAGCAACACAAATAAATTAATAATAATAAAATATATATGGGGGGCCAACTGTGACCCCCTCCCATTACATAACACACAACAAATAAAAAAAAAGAGAAAAGAGCAGAACAGAACGCGTGAAAGAGAAAGCAAGCAGAGGCACGACGCACACACGAAACTGAGAAGAGGGAGGAAGGGCTTGACGGGTTCTGGCCGAATTTTCGCCGGAAAGCGTGCGCCGGTGCCGGAGAAGGTGACCAGACCTCATCTTCAACACCCAACAAGTAGAGTATGTGCACAAGTCTTGCGTGGTGGAGGTCGATGGTCATGAGACTGTGGTAGACCTTCGGTTGTTGTGTATGGTTGATCTTGATGTAATCCTCGGAATGGATTTGTTGTCGTCTTGCCATGCGGTTGTGGACTACAGGGCTAAATGTTTGAAATGTAATATGCCAAACGAGGAGCCTTTTGTGATACGGGGTGACGGGGCTGCACTGTATCCAAACTTGATCTCGGCTTTGAAGGCATCCAAGTTACTTGCAAAGGGATGTAAAGGGTATTTGGCTTTGGTCAAGGATACCATGAAAGCAGTACTTTCACCGAATCAAGTACTGGTAGTGCAAGAGTTCTTGGATGTGTTTCCAGAAGAATTGCCGGGGTTGCCGCCTGATAGTGAGATTGAATTTGAAATTGAGTTGCAACCGGGTACCCAACCTATCTCCAGACCACCTTACCGGATGGCTCCGAAAGAGTTGAAGGAATTACATACACAATTGCAATAATTGCTTGACAAGGGTTTTATAAGGCCCAGCTTTTCTCCTTAGGGTGCACCGGTCCTTTTTGTGAAGAAGAAGGACAGCTCTTTGCGGTTGTGTATCGATTACCGAAAGTTAAACAAGGTGACGATCCGCAATCAATACCCACTGCCGAGGATAGATGACTTATTTGATTAGTTGCAGGGTGCAAAGTGGTTTTCCAAGATTGATTTGCGATCTGGGTATCATCAATTAAAGATTCGAGAATCAGACATACCTAAGACCGCATTCCGGACCCGATATGGACATTACGAGTTCTTGGTGATGTCTTTCGGATTAACTAATGCTCCTGCAACGTTCATGGACATGATGAACAGGGTCTTCAAACCATTTCTGGACCGATTTGTCATTGTCTTCATTGATGACATCTTGGTTTACTCTAAGAATTCTGAAGAACATAGAGAACACTTGAGAATAGCATTGCAGAAGTTGAGAGAGGAGAAATTGTATGCCAAGTTCTCTAAGTGTGAATTCTGGCTTGACAAAGTTGCCTTTTTGGGTCACGTGGTATCATCAGAGGGAATCCAAGTTGATCCAAGTAAGGTAGAAGCGGTGAAGAATTGGTCCCAGCCTACCTCAGTTACTGAAATTCGCAGTTTCATAGGCTTGGCTGGATATTATAGAAGATTTGTGCAGGACTTCTCCAAGGTTGCTGCGCCCATGACTAAGTTGACACATAATGGGGTGAAGTTCATATGGGATGATAAGTGTGAGCAGAGTTTTCAGAAGCTGAAGATAGCCTCACTACCGCTCTGGTGCTGGCATTACCTGAAGGCACAGGAGGGTATGTGGTATACTGTGATGCGTCGAGGATCGGGTTAGGGTGTGTCTTAATGCAGCACGGCAAGGTGATTGCGTATGCATCGCGACAACTGAGGAAACATGACAAGAATTACCCGACTCATGACCTCGAAATGGCGGCTGTAGTATTTCCTTTGAAAATATGGAGACATTACCTGTACGGAGAGACTTATGAGATTTATACAGACCACAAGAGTCTCAAATACATTTTCGAGCAGAAAGACTTGAACTTGAGACAACGTCGATGGTTAGAGTTGTTGAAAGACTACGACAACACGATCTTGTATCATCCAAGAAAGGCTAACGTGGTAGCCGATGCTCTGAGTCGTAAATCCATGGGCAGTCTTGCTCATATAAGTGAAGAAAGAAGACCGTTGATCAGAGAGGTGCACGAGCTAGAACAAACGGGAATCAGTTTGAGATTGGAAGTTCTAACTCACTTTTAGCTCATTTACAAGCTAAGTCCTCTCTGGTAGAAGTGAAGGTTAGACAGGATGAAGATACCGACCTCAAGCAAATCAGGGATACTGTAACTAAAGAGAAGGGGGACGACATCCGATTCTCTATTGATGATTTCAGAGTACTTCGGTTTGAGGGACGGTTGTGTGTCCCTATGGTTGATAACTTGAAAGAAAGAATTCTTGAAGAAGCACACCGAACAGCTTATACTATCCATTCGGGAGCTAATAAAATGTATCATGACCTGAAACAGCTGCATTGGTGGAATGGCATGAAGAAGGATGTTGCAAACTATGTAGCTAGGTGTTTAGTGTGTCAGCAAGTCAAGGCTGAACACCAGAAGCCCGCCAAAACATTACAACAGATAGAAATACCTGAGTGGAAATGGGAGAGGATAACGATGGATTTTGTAACGGGGTTACCAAGATCACAACGGGGATTTGATTCGGTTTGGGTGATAGTTGATCGCATGACTAAGTCCGCACACTTCCTACCAGTTAAGACCACTTATGGGGTGAGTCAATATGCGCAGATTTATCTATCAGAAATTGTTAGATTGCACGGTGTGCCAGTGTCCATAATATCTGATAGAGGGCCACAGTTCACTTCCAAGTTTTGGAAGTCATTGCAGGAAGTGTTGGGAACGAGAGTTGATTTCAGTACTGCGTTCCACCAACAAACTGACGGGCAATCAGAAAGAACCATTTAGATTCTTGAAGACATGCTCCGGGCGTGTATTATGGATTTCGGTGGAAGTTGGGAAAGGTATTTACCTTTGGCTGAGTTTGCTTACAATAACAGTTATCAAGCAAGTATTCAAATGGCACCGTTCGAGGCTCTGTACGGTCGTAGGTGCAGATCCCCGATTGGGTGGTTCGAGGTCGGAGAGGCTAGTCTAATCGGCCCAGAATAGTTAAAAGATGTCTAACAAAAGGTGAAGTGCATTAGAGAAAGATTGTTAACGGCTCAGAGTAGGCATAAATCCTATGCAGATAACCGAAGAAGAGAACTCGAATTCGCCATTGGTGAACAGGTGTTTCTGAGGATATCACCGATGAGAGGCGTGACGCGGTTTGGTAAAAAGGGGAAGTTAAGTCCTCGGTATATCGGACCATTTGAAATCCTAGAACGAGTTGGGAATGTGGCGTATCAGTTGGAATTGCCTACGGAATTGGAGTACATCCTGTCTTTCATGTATCGATGCTTCAGAAAAATCTTTCCGATCCCTCGCACGTAATCCAATCGCAAGACGTGCAACTAACCGAAAATCTGACATATGAGAGGAGCCAGTGTAAATCTTAGATCGACAGTTGAGGAAACTCAGAACGAAAGAGATTCCATTGGTTAAGGTTCTGTGGAGAAATCACTCGACCGAAGAAGCTACATGGGAGGTCGAGGGTGAAATGCGCAGGACGTATCCTCATCTATTTCAAAACTAAGGTTAGTATATTGTTTGAAATTCAGGGATCGAATTTCTTAAGGGGGGAAGATTGTAATATCCGAGATATTTGATTTAATTATTATCATTATCATTTAATTTATTTTTCTTTCAAAAAGAAAAATAAATTAAATTAATGGGTTAAAATAAAATGAAGAAGGGAAAGAAATGGAATTTTAAAATTTCTTGTTTTGGACATAAATGAAAAGGAGAACTAAAAGGATGGGGAAAAGGGGATTTAACAACCAATTTTTTTATATGGAGGCCAAACCGTGTACCCTCTCATAAAAAGAAAAAAATAAAAAATAATAATAATAAAATATATATGGGGGGCCAACTGTGACCACCTCCCATTACATAACACACAACAAATAAAAAAAAAAGAGAAAAGAGCAGAACAGAACGCGTGAAAGAGAAAGCAAGCAGAGGCACAACGCATGCACGAAACCGAGAAGAGGGAGGAAGGGCTCGACGAGTTCTGGCTGGATTTTCGCCGGAAAGCGTGCGCCGGTGCGGAGAAGGTGACCGTACCTCATCTTCAACACCCAACAAGCTTCTATCCGATTAGAATCAAGTAAGAAAGCCCCAAATCTCTCAAACCCCAATTTTCTTCAATTTTAGGTATTTTAGGAAATCTTCGATTTCTTCTATTTGGGATATTCCGGGGTTAAATTTGAGCTTAGTGGGTGTTATTGAGAGCTTAGAGAGGTTCAGAATCGAAGTGAAATCGTAGGAATTGACCGGGTATGGAAATCATGGAAATTGGGTTAGGAAATTGTGCTAAATTCGGATTTTGCTGGTTTGATGCATGAATAGGCTTGGAATGGAGTAGTATAGGTGTTATAGTTGCTGGAAATAGATAATGAAATAAAGCCCGAGTATTTACCGTCTCAACCGGAACCCAATCCGGTGAAAAAAGGCGATATACCAAGCCACCGTATAGTAAGGAGCTGTGATGTGGGGTGGACACCTCGGTCTAGTCCGTGGTGGACACCTAAGACCCGCTAAATTTGTTCCAAGGCTCTATTGTATACCCGATTATATTTTTACATATAATTAAAGAGGTAGTAATTAAGCTTTTACTCGGCGAATAAGGGAGACGGTGGAATGAGTAAGCTAAGGCCTCTTTTGAGCCGTGAATTTAATTCTTTTATTAGTTAAATACTCTTATGAACACATGAAGTGAAATTTAGACAAGTGTGAATCTCTAACCTAAGCATTTAGAGGTTCTAAGTGGCTCGAATGTGTTGAAAGTCGATATAAGACAGTATGGACGTTCAAAAAGAGCAAATAAGACGACGTAACGAACTAAATAGTTAGTTCTTGGAAATATCTAAAGGGTGCATGAGCATTAGCAAGACACGTACATGGTATATGCTTCTTTACACATTTCTAAATTGCTTAAGTACATGTGTATAGGGCACCACAGAGTAATTGGAGCTTTAGGCACTCCGAGGACTGATCAGGAGGGCCAACGAGGTGAGGGGATCTCCCATTCCTACCCCACAGGGTTGGATGACTACGTGGAAATCTGGTTTGCTCTATTTGTGCAAATTCTTATATGAAATATGTCTATCTGAATGAACTTGCGTTACGCGTATATGATTAGCAAGTAAACAGTGGATGTGCAAACTGTTTATGTGTATATATGTTTATTCTCAAGTGAATATGTGATATTGCGGCTCACCGAGCCTTATATGTTACCGTGGGTAAGACTGAGTCGGAATTTCATATGTGAGGGTTCATCAATATTTGAAACCAATTAAATTGATCATCGTTGTAAAGATCTTGACTGTATAGTACATTGAGGAAACTGAACCTAGGTTGTTAAGTGTGAGTGAGAGTGTTGCATAATTGAAAAGGGGGAAACTAGGCCTAGCTAATAAACACGTATAACATTCAGTTAGTTTCTCATAGGGCATCTTTCAAGGTTAAACATGTTAGTTGAACTTGTTTAGATTAGTCTGGGTAAATCGAGTCGGTCATCCTGGTCGGACAGACAGGAATTTGTTAACAGTAAGTATGCCACATAGTGGCCATTACCTTGGTTTAACCGAGGTCAGACAAGTTGTCGGCTATTACTCTAAGCGTGCCTTGGAGTCAGAAAGTTCCTAGTGTGACCAACTAGGTTCGAACAAGAAATTGCCTTCGGGCCAATATTTCTCTTAGCGTAATGCGGGAGACAGAAAGTGAATGCCTACGAGCATAACTATGTGTGACTTATGAAAAGTAAATAAATTTTTCAAAAATAAGAAGAAGAGAAATTGTAAGCCAAGTTCTCCAAGTGTGAATTCTGGCTTGACAGAGTCGCCTTTTTGGGTCACATGGTATCATCAGAGGGAATCCACGTTGATCCAAGTAAGGTAGAGGCAGTGAAGAATTGGTCCCAGCCTACCTCAGTTATCGAAATTCGCAGTTTCTTAGGCTTGGCTGGATATTATAGAAGATTTGTGTAGGACTCCTCTAAGGTTGCTGCACCTATGACTAAGTTGACTCAGAAGGGAGTAAAGTTCATATGGGATGATAAGTGCGAACAGAGTTTTCAGAAGCTGAAAGACAGCCTCACTACCGCTTCGGTGCTGGCATTACCTGAAGGCACAGGAGGGTATGTGGTATACTGTGATGCGTCGAGGATCGGGTTAGGGTGTGTATTGATGTAGCACGGCAAGGTGATTGCGTATGCATCACGAAAATTGAGGAAACATGAGAAGAATTACCCAACTCACGACCTCGAGATGGCTGCTGTAGTATTCGCTTTGAAAATATGGAGACATTACCTGTACGGTGAGACGTGTGAAATTTATACAGACCACAAGAGCCTCAAACACATTTTTGAGTAGAAAGACTTGAACTTGAGACAACGTCGATGGTTAGAGTTGTTGAAGGACTACGACTGCACGATCTTGTATCATCCAAGAAAGGCTAATGTGGTAGCCGATGCTCTGAGCCGGAAATCCATGGGCAGTCTTGCTCATATAAGTGAAGAAAGGAGACCGTTGATTAGAGAACTGCACGAGCTAGAACAAACGGGGAATCAGTTTGAGATTGGAAGTTCTAACTCACTTTTAGCTCATTTGCAAGCTAAGTCCTCTCTGGTAGAAGAGGTGAAGGCTAGACAAGATGAAGATACCGACCTCAAGCAAATCAAGGATACTGTAACTAAAGAGAAGGGGGATGACGTCCGATTCTCTATTGATGATTTCAGGATACTTCGGTTGGAGGGACGGTTGTGTGTCCCTATGGTTGATAACTTGAAAGAAAGAATCCTTGAAGAAGCACGCTGGACAGCTTATAAGATCCATCCGGAAGCTAATAAAATGTAGACAATCGAAGGAGAGAACTTGAATTTGCCATTGGTGAACAGGTGTTCTTGAGGATATCACCGATGAGAGGCGTAATGCGGTTCGGTAAAAAGGGGAAGTTAAGTCCTCGATATATCGGACCATTTGAAATCCTAGAACGAGTTGGGAACGTGGCGTATCAGTTGGTATTGCCTATGGATTTGGAGGGAGTACATCCTGTCTTTCATGCATCAATGCTTCGGAAATATCTTCCCGATCCCTCGCACGTGATTCAATCGCAAGACGTGCAACTCACCGAAAATCTGACATATGAAGAGGAGCCAGTGGAAATCTTAGATTGGCAGTTGAAGAAACTCAGAATGAAGGAGATTCCATTGGTTAAAGTTCTGTGGAGAAACCACTCGACCGAAGAAGCTACATGGGAGGTCGAGGGTGAAATGCGCAGGACATATCCTCATCTGTTTCAAGACTAAGGTTAGTATATTGTTGAAATTCAGGGACCGAATTTCTTAAGGGGGGAAGATTGTAATATTCGAGATATTTACATTTAATTATTTTCATTTTTATTAAATTTATTTTTCTTTCAGAAAGAAAAATGAATTAAACTAAAAAGTTAAATAGTTAAAAAAAATAAAATGGAGGGAAAGAAATGAGATATTTATAGTTTTTCTGGGACCTAAAAAAAGAGGATATAACAAGTAAATAAATAATAAAATATATATATATATATATATATATATATATATATATATAAAATAATGGGGGGGGGGGGGGAACCGTGACCCCCCTCCATTCTTCCACTAACACATATAATAAATATATATATATATATATACAATATGTTAACGCACACACACCCATTCACAAAACACACACACAAGCAGAAGAAGAAAATAAAGAGAAGCAGCCACGCATGAGCCGAGAAGAAAAGAAGCGGACGGTGGTTTTGGGCCATTTTCTCGCCGGAGGACGTGCGCCGGTGACCGGAAAAAGTGGCTTGAGTTTTCTTTCATCCCCACCAAACTTTCTATCCGATTGAAATCAAGTAAGAAAGCCCCAAATCTCTCAAACCCCAATTTCTCCAATTTTGGGTATTTTAGGACTTCAAATACTTCCAATCGGGGCATTCCGGGGTTAAAGTTGAGCTTAGTGGGTGTTATTGAAAGCTTAGTGAGGTTCAGAATGGAAGATAAACCGTAGGAATTGACCGGGTATGGAAATTAGGAAAAATTGGGTTAGAAAATTGCTCTAAAATTCGAAATTGCTAATTCCATGCATGTTTAGGCTTGGATTGGAGTAGTATAAGTGTTGTAGTTGCTGGACATATACAAGGGAATAAAACCCGAGTATTTACCATCTCAACCGGAACCCAATCGGGTGAAAAAGAGGTGAAATACTAAGCCACCATACAGTAAGGAGCTGTGCGGTGGGTTGGACACTTTGGTCTAGTCCGTAATGGACACCTAAGACCCACTAAATTGGTTCCAAGGCTCTAAGTATACCCACTTATATTTTTATATATAATTAAAGAGGTAATATTTAAGCTTTTACTCGGCGATTAAGGGAGACGGTGGAATGAGTAAGCTAGAGCCTCTTTTGAACCGTGAATTTATTCTTTTATTTGTTAGATACCCATATGAACACATGAAGGGAAATTTAGACAAGTGAGAATCTCTAACCTAAGCAATTAGAGGTTCTAATTGGCTCGAAAGTGTGAAAGCCGATATATGACAATATGGACTTTCAAAAAGAGAAATTTAGACGACGTAACGAACTGAATAATTAATTCTTGGAAAATAGCTAAAGGGTGCATAAGCATTAGCATGACACGTGCATGGTAGATGCTTAGTTACGCGTTCTAAATTTCTTAAATATAATGTGTATAGGGCACCACAGAGTGATTGGAGCTTCAGGCACTCCCAGAACTGATCAGGAGGGCCAACGAGGTGAGGGGCTCTCCCATCCCTGCCCCACAGGGTTGGATGACTACGTGGAAAATATGGTTTGCTCTATTTTGTGCAAATTGATATATGGAATATATTTATATGAATAAATTTGTGTTATGCGTGTATGATTTGCAAGTAAGTAGTCAACGTGCAATAGCATATGTGCTTATATGATTAATCACAAGGTGTATATGTGCTATTGTGGCTCACCGAGCCTTATATGATACCGTGGGTAGGATTGAGTCGGAATTTCATATGTGAGAGTTTATTAATATTAGGAACCCACTTAAATTGATCATCGTGCAAAGGTGTTGACCGTATGGTACATTGAGGAAAATGAACCTAGGTTGTTAAGTGTGAGTGAGAGTGATGCATAAATGAAAAGGGGGAAACTAGGCCTAACTAGTAATCACGTATAATATTCAACTAGTTCTCATAGGGCGTCTTTCAAGGTTAAATATGTTAGTTGAGTTTGTTTAGGTTGTCCGGGTAGATCGAGTCAGTCATCCTGATCGGACAGACAGGATTATAACGTCAGCAAGTATGCCACATAGTGGCCATTACCTTGGTTAAAACTGAGGTCAAACAAGTTGCCGGCTATTACTCTAAGCATGACTTGGAGTCAGAAAGTTCCGGGTGTGATCAACCAGGTTCGTACATGAAATTGCCTTCGGGCCAGTATTTCTCTTAGCGTAATGCGGGAGACAGAAAGTGAGTGCCTACGTTCACAAGTATGTGTTAAATTGTGAAACCAAATGAGATATGTTGAGATTGATTTACATGTGGATTAATAAATATGTTAGGAGCATGAATTAGGATTTTAATTGTGGATATGATTTATTGATTGTCCGATCATGTTAAAGATCACAATATAAATCCATTTCATACGCATGAGGTTGTGGTTGCTCCCTTCCCCCAGCTGTAGTGGTACCTGCTGCTACGCCAGGGATGGGGGAGCTTCTCATTGAGTCTCATTGAGTCTGTTCGACTCACCCCCTGTTTACATGTTTCAGACACAGGTGGTTCAGGAGTCGGGAACGCGTCCACTTCTTCTCAAGGAGGCGGACAACTCTGAAGACCGCACGCTTTGTTCGCGTCGGTAGTTATTTTGATTCTGTATATATGTTGTGATGTATATGTATATATGAATCCTTTTTGGGCGTAGCGTTGTACGTTTACATCTGCTGTGTATATATACATATCACACTTGAATTCTAGCATTTCATACAGATTAAAGTTAGGTCTTGGTGTTGGGAATATATATATATATATATATATATATATATATATATGACTTCCGCATGCGACTAGGATAGATCACACGCCTTGAGGGGTGTGATCAATATGTAAATTATATATATGTGTGACTGAATACCTGATTGTATGAAAATATGGCTTCCGCATGTGAATAGGATAGATCACACGTATTGAGGCGTGTGGTCAATATGTAAACTATATGCAAGCGTGTGATTGAATATATGTATGACTGTACACAGGATTTCTGCATGTGAATAGGATAGATCACCTGCCCTGAAGCGCGAGATCAATATGTATACTATATGTAAGTGTGAGTGATTATGTGTATATGTATAGACTAAAGCGGCGTTGAGCGAGCCATGGATTGCACGTTAGTTAGGTCACCGGATATGGATGGCCATAAATACTATATATTGTTTGTATTAGAAATGGGTAGTTATAAACATGTGAAAATGTCAATCAAGGAATTAAAGGCTTACGGGATAGGAGAAATCCTACTTCCCGTGCCGGTCACGGACGTCCGATAGGGGGTCGTGACAGTTTCAAAAACATGATATTCATTTTTCTTGATATTCATGTTTACGAAAACTTGATATTCATTTTTCTTTTTCTTAATCAGTTTTCAACGATGAGTGTTTCGAAAACGTGATATTCATTTTTGTTTATTTAATTAGTTTTCCCGATGAGTGTTTCGAAAACTTGATATTCATTTTCTTTTTTTTATCAGTTTTCGTCGATGAGTGTTTCGAAAACTTGTTATTCATTTTTCTTTTTTAATTAGTTTTCACCGATTAGTGTTTCGAAAACTTGATATTCATTTTTCTTTTTTAATCAATTTTCACCGATTAGTGTTTCGAAAACTTGATATTCATTTTCCTTTTTTAATCAGTTTTTGTCGATGGGTGTTTCGAAAACTTTATATTCATTTTTATTTTATTTAATCAGTTTTCATCGATGAGTGCTTCGAAAACATGATATTCATTTTTTTTTTAGTAAGTTTTCGCTAATGAGTGTTTCGAAAACTTGATATTCATTTTTTTTTTAATCAGTTTTTGCCGATGAGTGTTTTCAAAAACTTGATATTCATTTTTCTTTTTATTAATCAGTTTTCGCCGATGAGTGTTCTGAAAACTTTATATTCAGTTTTCTTTTTCTTAATCAGTTTTCGCCCATGAGTGTTTCGAAAACGTGATATTCATTTTTCTTTATTTAATTAGTTTTTACCGATTAGTGTTTCGAAAAATTGATATTCATTTTTATTTTTTTAATCATTTTTCGTCGATGAGTGTTTCAAAAACTTGATATTCATTTTTCTTTTTTTAGTAAGTTTTCGCCTATGAGTATTTCGAAAACTTGATAATCATTTTTATTTTTTTAACCAGTTTTCGTCGATAAGTGTTTCGAAAACTTGACATTCATTTTTCTTTTTTTAGTAAGTTTTCACTAATGAGTGTTTTCGAAAACTTGATATTCATTTTTCTTTTTTTTTTAATGAGCTTTTGCCGATGAGTGTTCTGAAAACTTGACATTCATTTTTCTTTTTCTTAATCATTTTTCGCCGATGAGTGTTTCGAAAACTTGATATTCATTTTTCTTTTTCTTAATCAGTTTTCAACGATGAGTGTTTCAAAAACGTGATATTCATTTTTCTTTATTTAATTAGTTTTCACCGATGAGTGTTTCGAAAATTTGATATTCATTTTTCTTTTTTTTTTATCTGTTTTCGTCGATAGTGTTTCGAAAACTTGTTATTCTTTTTTCTTATTTTAATTAGTTTTCACTGATTAGTGTTTCGAAAACTTGATATTCATTTTTCTTTTTTAATCAGTTTTCACTGATTAGTGTTTCGAAAACTTGAGATTCATTTTCCTTTTTTAATCAGTTTTCGCCGATGAGTATTTCGAAAAGTTTATATTCATTATTATTTTATTTAATCAGTTTTCATCGATGAGTGTTTCGAAAACATCATATTCATTTTTCTTTTTTTATTAAGTTTTCGCTAATGAGTGTTTCGAAAACTTGATATTCATTTTTCTTTTTTTAATCAGTTTTCGCCGATGTGTGTTTTGAAAACTTTATTTTCATTTTTATTTTTTTTAATTAGTTTTCGTCGATGAGTGTTTTCGAAAACTTGATATTCATTTTTCTTATTTTAGTAAGTTTTTGCTAATGAGTGTTCCGAAAACTTGATATTCATTTTTTAATCTGTTTTCGCCGATGACTGTTTCGAAAACTTGATAATCGTTTTTCTTTTTTTTAATCAGTTTTCGCCGATGAGTGTTTTAAAAACTTGATATTTTTCTTTTTCAATTAGTTTTGATCGATGAGTGTTTCAAAAACTTGATATTCATTTTTCTTTTTTTAATAAGTTTTCATCGATGAGTGTTTCTGTCACGACCCCCTGTCGGACGTCCGTGACCGGCACGGGAGGTAGGATTTCTCCTATCCCGTAAGCCTCTAATCCCTGATTGACATTCTTATATATGCATAGCTACCCATTTCTATTACAAACAATATATAGTATTTAAACTAATTTATATATATTTTTTCCCATTTTCAACTTTTATTTTAATTAATTTAATTTAATAAATGATGCCAGTTAAAATATCCTCGGGTATTACAATCTTCCCCCCTTAAGAAATTCGATCCCTGAATTTCAAACAAAATACTAGCCTTAGTCTCAAAATAGATGAGGATACGTCCTGCGCATTTCACCCTCGACCTCCCATGTAGCTTCTTCGGTCGAGTGGTTTCTCCACAGAACTTTAACCAATGGAATCTCTTTCGTTCTGAGTTTCTTCAACTGCCGATCTAAGATTTCCACTGGCTCGTCTTCGTACGTCATATTTTCGGTTAGTTGCACGTCTTGCGATTGGATCACGTGCGAGGGATCGGGAAGATACTTCCGAAGCATCGATACATTAAAGACAGGGTGTACCCCCTCCAGTTCCGTAGGCAATTCCAACCGATACGCTACATTCCCAACTCGTTCTAAGATTTCAAACGGTCCGATATACCGAGGACTCAACTTCCCCTTCTTACCGAACCGCATCACGCCTCTCATCGGTGACATTCTCAAGAACACCTGATCGCCAACGGCAAACTCCAGTTCTCTCCTTCGATTGTCTGCATAAGACTTTTGCCTACTATGAGCCGTCAACGACCTCTCCCTTATACACTTTACTTTTTGCAAGGCATCTTGTAACAATTTCGGGCCGACTAGGCTAGCTTCTCCGACCTTGAACCACCCAATCGGGGATCTACACCTACGGCCGTACAGAGCCTCGAAAGGTGCCATTTGAATACTTGCTTGATAACTGTTATTGTACGCAAACTCAGCCAAAGGTAAATACCTTTCCCAACTTCCGCCGAAATCCATAATACACGCCCGAAGCATGTCCTCAAGAATCTGAATGGTTCTTTCTGATTGCCCGTCGGTCTGTGGGTGGAATGCAGTACTCAGATCAACTCTAGTTCCCAACACTTCCTGCAATGACTTCCAAAACCTGGAAGTGAACTGTGGCCCTCTATCAGATATTATGGACACTGGCATACCGTGCAATCTAACGATCTCTGATAGATAAATCTGTGCATATTGACTCACTCCATCAGTGGTCTTAACTGGCAGAAAGTGTGCGGACTTTGTCATGCGATCCACTATTACCCAAACCGAATCAAATCCCCGTTGTGATCTTGGCAACCCTATTACAAAATCCATCGTTATCCTCTCCCATTTCCACTCAGGTATTTCTATCTGTTGTAATGTTCTGGCGGGTTTCTGGTGTTCAGCCTTGACTTGCTGGCACACCAAACACCTGGCTACATAGTTTGCGACATCCTTTTTCATGCCATTCCACCAATACAATTGTTTCAGGTCATGGTACATTTTATTAGCTGCCGGATGGATTGTATACGCTGTCCGGTGTGCTTCTTCAAGAATTCTTTCTTTCAAGTTATCAACCATAGGGACACACAACCGTCTCTCTAACCGAAATATCCCAGAATCATCTATAGAGAATCGGACGTCGTCCCCTTTCTCTTTAGTTACGGTATCCCTGATTTGCTTGAGGTCGGTATCTTCATCTTGTCTAGCCTTCACCTCTTCTACCAAAGAGGACTTAGCTTGCAAATGAGCTAAGAGTGAGTTAGAATTTTCAATCTCAAACTGATTTCCCGTTTGCTCTAGCTCGTGTAGTTCTCTAATTAACGGTCTTCTTTCTTCACTTATATGAGCAAGACTGCCCATGGATTTCCGACTCAGAGCATTGGCTACCACATTAGCCTTTCCTGAATGATACAAGATCGTGCAGTCATAGTCTTTCAACAACTCTAACCATCGACGTTGTCTCAAGTTCAAGTCTTTCTGCTCGAAAATGTATTTGAGGCTTTTGTGGTCTGTATAGATTTCACAAGTCTCACCATATAAGTAATGTCTCCATATTTTCAAAGCGAATACTACAGTAGCCATCTCGAGGTCGTGAGTCGGGTAATTCTTCTCATGCTTCCTCAGTTGCCGCGATGCATACGCAATCACCTTGCCATGTTGCATCAAGACACACCCTAACCCGATCCTCAACGCATCACAGTATACCACATACCCTCCTGTGCCTTCAGGTAATGCCAGCACCGGAGCGATAGTGAGGCTATCCTTCAGCTTCTGAAAACTCTGCTCACACTTGTCATCCCATACAAACTTCACTCCTTTCTGAGTCAACCTAGTCATAGGTGCAGCAACCTTAGAGAAGTCCTGCACAAATCTTCTATAATATCCCGCCAAACCCAAGAAACTGCGAATCTCAGTAACAGAGGTAGGTTGGGACCAATTCTTCACTGCTCTACCTTACTTGGATCAACGTGGATTCCCTCTGATGATACCACATGACCCAAAAAGGCAACTCTGTCAAGCCAGAATTCACACTTAGAGTACTTGGCATACAGGTTTTCCTCTCTTAACCTCTACAAGGCTAATCTCAAGTGTTCAGCATGTCCCTTAGAATTCTTTGAATAAACCAATATGTCGTCAATGAAGACAATGACAAATCAGTCTAGAAATGGTTTAAAGACCTTACTCATCAGGTCCATGAACGCTGCAGGAGCATTAGTTAATCCGAAAGACATCACCAGGAACTCGTAATGTCCGTATCGGGTCCGGAATACGGTCTTAGGTATGTCTGATTCCCGAATCTTTAATTGATGGTACCAAGATTGCAAATCAATCTTGGAGAACCGCTTCGCACCCTGCAACTGATCAAATAGGTCATCTATCCTTGGCAGTGGATATTGATTGCGAATCGTCACCTTGTTTAACTTTCGGTAATCGATACACAATCACAAAGATCCGTCCTTCTTCTTTACAAAAAAGACCGGTGCACCCCAAGGAGAGAAACTGGGTCTTATAAAACCCTTGTCAAGCAACTCTTGCAATTGCGTATATAACTCCTTCAACTCTTTTGGAGCCATCCGATAAGGTGGTTTGGAGATAGGCTGGGTGCCAGTTGCAGCTCAATTTCAAATTCAATCTCACGATCGGGCGGCAACCCCGGCAATTCTTCTGGAAATACATCCAAGAACTCTCGCACTACCGGTACTTGAGTCGGTGAAAGCACTGCTTTCGTGGTATCTTGGACGAATGCCAAATACCCTTTGCATCCCTTTGCAAGTAACTTGGATGCCTTCAAAGCCGAGATCAAGCTTGGATACGGTGCAGCTCCGTCACCCCGTATCACAAAGGGCTCCTCGTTTAGCATATTGAATTTCAAGCATTTAGCCCTGCAGTCCACAACCGCATGGCAAGACGACAACCAATCCATTCCGAGGATCACATCAAGATCAACCATACACAACAACCGAAGGTCTACCACAGTCTCATGACCATAGACCTCCACAATGCAAGACTTGTGCACATACTCTACTTGTACCGATTCTCCCATTGGTGTAGAGACCAGTACTGTTTCTTCCATTCTAGATGGACTTTTGTTGAATTTAGAGGCAAATGCATGCGACACATAGGAATGAGTGGAGCCGGAATCAAATAAGACTCGTGCTTCAAGAGAGCAGACAATAAGAGTACCTGTCACAACTGCATTTGATGCATGAGCATCCTACTGAGAGAGTGCAAATACCCGCGCTTGTCCTCCACCTACCGCCCCTGGCCCTCGGCCACTAGATCCTGCACCGCGGCCTCTAGCTGCACCTGTACTTGCTGCCTGTGGTGGTACGGTTCTCACTGGTGGAGCTGGAATAGGTGTACTCCTCGGCGTCGGGTTGCTTCTCACACTTGTACCCTCTTTTTTCTTTGGACACTCTCTAGCCATATGGCCCATCTGGCCGTAGTGGTAGCATCCACCTGTCAGTCTCCGAAATATACCAAAATGAAATTTGCCGCAAGTCGCACACTGGGGCTTAGTCTTACCGGCATTTCCACCCCCTTGTTCCCTCTGTCCCCCTTGAACATTACCTCTTGTACCTGTTTCATAGGTGGTAGTTGAGGATTGTCCCCCTGCGGACCCTGAATATCTGGCACCTCCACCTGTTGTCTTCCTTTTCTTACTTCCACCTCCTTGGTTGTCACTGCCTGTAATTAACTTCACTTTGGGATCAACAAATGTCCCATACCTCTTCCTGGTTTCAATCATTCTAGCACAGCCTGCTGCTTGAGCTAAAGTCTCAAACTGTCTCCTCTGAGGTAGCAAAGCAGTAAACAACAGCTCTGTGAGTCGATGTATGAACCTCTTGATCCTCGCCTCTTCATCAGGAACTAACTCAGGTGAGAATTGAGCCAGTTCAGTAAAAAGTAACTCATACTCCGTCACGGTCATGTTAGGCGTCATCCACAACTCCTCGAATTGCTGACGCTTTGCATCTTTGGTGCCTTCAGGTAGAAACCGACCTAGGAATTCCCTCTGAAAATCTTCCCAGGTCATCGGTGCCACTCTATGTGAATACCTCGTCTGTATGGACTCTATCCATACTCTAGCCGCTCCCCTCAGCTGGAATGAAGCTAATTCCACTAATTCATAACTTGAGCACCTCAGCATGTGCCCAATTCTAACCACATCTCTGATAAAATACTGCGGATCCTCTTTCTCACTAGTACCGCAAAATGTGGGTGGATGAAGCTTCAGAAATTTTGAAATTGGTAGCTCTCTAGGTGGTGCCCATGGCTCACGAGGCATTCCCTGTGTTTGTTGCCATTCCCTATCTTCTTCCTCAACAACTTCCATCTCTTGATTGCTAGGAACTCTCTCTTGTTCTTCCTCGCCGACTACTAACCGGCATACTTCCCTCTGTATTTGTCTCGTCATTTCTTCTCTTAGTTCCTGAAATCCTGCCGTGAGCATTTCCGCCACGAAAGGTACACCTGTCTCTACTTGAAGTTGATATTCCGGTGACTGTCTCCTCTCTTCCCCTCTCACTTGTGCTCTACCTCGACCTCGAGCATGACCTCTACCTCGGCCTCGGGTGCGGCCTCTACCTCGGCCTCGGGTGGGCATTCCCTCCTCCCAAACTGATTCTCGATCAATTTCAGCAAGAGTTCTCCCTCGACCCCTAGTCCATCTCGTGATAGGTGGCATCTCTATACTGCACAAGGACCACACCTTATAAGTACACGTCTATTAATGATATTTCATATCAAAGAGAGTAGAAAGAAAGGCTGACACAATTTCCTGGGTACTTCCACAAGTGCCTTTTTACTCCCACGTTGTGCCCGGGTACACAAAGAGGGGTAAACCGACACTCGGTCATACCTATGGCTTCATACAGTTTAAAGTAACCTGCCTCTGATACCAAGTTTGTCACGACCCCCTGTCGGACGTCCGTGACCGGCACGGGAGGTAGGATTTCTCCTATCCCGTAAGCCTCTAATCCCTGATTGACATTCTTATATATGCATAGCTACCCATTTCTATTACAAACAATATATAGTATATATGGTCATCCCTATCCGGTGACCTAAGTAGCACGCAATCCACGACTCGTTCAACGCCGCTTCAGTCTATACATATACACATAATCAATCACATGTACATATAATATACATATTGATCACGCGCTTCAGGGCGGGTGATCTATCCTATTCACATGCAGAATTTTCTGTGTACAGTCAAGTATATATATTCAATCACACACTTGCATATAATTTACATATTGATCACACGCCTCAATGCGTGTGATCTATCCTATTCGCATGCGGAAACCGTATTTTCACACAACCAAGTATTCAGTCACACATAAATATAAATTTACATATTGACCACACGCTCAGTGCGTGTGATCTATCCTATTCACATGCGAAAGTCACATCCATATATATACACATGATATTCATCTTATCATAACCTATATTCCCAACAACAGGACCAATCTTTAATTTGTATGAAGCTGACAATTCTAGAGTGTGACATATACATGTATATATATAGCAACTGTACAAAACAATGCTATACCAAAAGAATCATATACATATACATCCTGACAAAATACATATATCAATACTACCCACGCGAACAATGCGTGCGGCCTCTAAGTCTGTCCGCCTCCCTGAGAAGAAGTGGAAGCGCTCCCGATGCCTATACCACCTATGTCTGTAACATTTAACATTAGGGTGAGTCAAACGGACTCAGTGAGAGGCTTTCCCATCCCTGGTGTAGTAGCGGGTACCACTACAACTGGGGGAAGGGAGCCAATCACAATCACATACGCATATAACAGATTTTGAATTTCCATATATTAGGTGGTCAGGCAATTGGCATATATCATATTCACAATAAAGAATTTAAAGCATGGTTCTACATACATTTAAATTCACACATACATCGTATCATAGTTTAACATACAACTTCATGTGGATATCCATGTTCAACTAACTGTAATCATAAACTGGCCCGAAGGCATATCTCCGTTAAGAGAGAATCTGGCCCGGAGGCAATATCTCACGTGAGCGATATAGGAACCTAGTTGATCATTCTAGGAACCCCTGGCCCCAAGACTTTACTTGGAACACTAATTTGACCCCAAGACTTCACTTGGAGCATAGCCGGCGACTCATCTGACCTCGGTTTACCCAAGGCAATAGCCACATTGTGGTGTACTCATATACTTTGTATTTCTGTGAGTTTGACTCAAGATAACAGACTCAATCTACCCGGACCATCCGTGATAGATTCGGTTCTCGCGTTGTACCATAAATGACCCCTATGGACCACTACTTATTTATTTTACTTTTTCTTCGGCAATTCTAAATTTCCAAGTGGTTTTCTAATCCAGAATCCCTCGGTTTAAAACAAGGTCACCTATGTTCATTTTCTTTAAGAGCTTACATACACCACCACACTTTTCAGATAATAATCAATAAGGTTGGTTTCTAGTACCACAAGACCCTCCCAAATAAAATTGACTTGATCCTACCCCCGATCTTATACAGGTCCCGAGGACCTTCTTTTCATATAAGGCTCCTTGAGCCACCATCGCTTTTACAATTCACATACACACATATAGCACGTTTTCACATACATTGTAATTTAGGAATAACAATAGCATGTTATCTAATATATAATTCCTACAAATAGGCAAGAAGGAAAACCATATGTCCATATCCGTAGTCAACCCTATAGGACAAGGATAGGAAAGCCCCTCACCTGGTTGGCCCCTCTGATCGGCTCTCGGTGTGCCCGAAGGTCCACTCACTGTATGGTGCCCTATACAAGTATACTTGAGAGATTTAGCAACTTGAAATTCAGCCACTATCGTGTACATGTAACGTTAATGCTCATGTTCTCTCTAATTAATTCCATATACTAGTGGTTGGCTCGAAATGCCCTCAACTAGTTTTCGGAACACCTAGCATGCTTCTATTCGTGTCCAACCCTTGCTTAATCACACTATTCAGAAGCCTTGATTTGGGAATGCAAAGTTACCCGATTCCACCTCTATGTGTCCATGTGAAGTTTCCATTACCCAAGTCTTGAATTTATGGCTCAAGAGAGCATAAATTCTACTTGTCCAAGACTTCCATTTACTAAAATAACTTTCAACACTTTACCTGCACATGAATACACATATCCGGATACGCGTAAAATTAGAAAATTGTCTCTTTTTCCCCGAACCGAGTTCCGGGTGAGACGGGAATTACTCGGGTTTTAATCCCTCGTACATTCCAATAATTTTCACAATTATATAATCACAATTTCCACCTATTAATGCACCCCCAATCAGCCCACAACACCCTTAAACCTTAACAACCACATTTTCCTACAAATTTTCCAACCCGGATAAATTCCATCAATTTGGTTCCGGTTCCTAAGCTTCCAACTCGCTTCCTAACATGCAAATACTTCAATTTAGGACCCAGAATACTCAGATTGAATCAATTGGGGTCTTTCCAAAAATCCCTAAAATTGATAAAATTGGGGTTTGAGAGTTTCGGGACTTCTCACCTCGATTCAACCGGTTAGAAGGACGATATGGAGTAGAGAAGACTCCCAGTCACCTTCCCCGGTGAAGAGACGGCGTTTTCCGGCGAGTTTTCTGGCGTGGGAGCTCTCTCCCTTTGCTTTCTCTCTCTAGCCCGTCACTCTCTCTCCTCCAGCCAACAACGACGGCGACTACTAGCTCCGGCGGACAGCACGGCGTTGCTCCGGTCCCGGCTCGCACGTCCGGCCACCTTCCACGCGAGGCTCACCTCCTCCGCGTTTTTCCCGTGCGCTTCTCGTCCTCTCTCTCGCGTTTTTCCCGTGCACTTCTCCTCTTTCTTTTCTTATTTCTTTCTTATATAATATATATACATATATATGATTAAAATATACAAATATATACATATCACAAAAGCAAATCTGATAACATAATAAATCAGAAAAAAAAAGAATTATGGAAAATTGTAGGATTTAAACTAATTTGTATATTTTTTTTCCCATTTTCAACCTTTATTTTAATTAATTTAATTTAATAAATGATGCCAGTTAAAATATCCTCGGGTATTACAGTTTCGATAACGTGATATTCATTTTCCTTTTTTAATCAGTTTTTGTCGATGATTGTTTCGAAAACTTGATATTCATTTTTCTTTTTTTACTAAGTTTTCACTAATGAAAGTTTTGAAAACTTGATATTCTTTTTTCTTTTTTTAATCAGTTTTTTGCGATGAGTGTTTCGGAAACTTGATATTCATTTTTCTTTTTTTAATCAGTTTTCGCCGATGAGTGTTTTCGAAAACTTGATATTCATTTTTCTTTTTGTTAATCAGTTTTCGCCGATGAGTATGTTCTTTTCATGACCCCCTATCAGACGTCCGTGATCGGAATGGGAGGTAGGATTTCTCCCTTCCCGTAAGCCTCTAATCCCTGATTAACATTTTCACATGTTCATAACTATCCATTTCTAATACAAACAACATACAATATATATGGTCATCCACTTTCGGTGACCTAAGTGGCTTGCAATCCACGGCTCGCTCAGCGCCGCTTCAATCTGTATATATACACATATTCACTCACACGTACATATAGTTACATATTGATCACGCGCTTCAGTGCGGGTGAGCGGGTGATCTATCCTAATCACATGCCTAAGACTTGTATTCATTCATACATATATTCAATCACACACATACAAATATTTTACATATTGATCACACGCCTCAATGCGTGCGATCTATCCTAGTCACATGCGGAAGTTATATTTACATACAACATGTATTCAGCCACACATATATATAATGTACATATTGACCACACGCCTCAATGCGTGTGATCTATCCTAGTCACATGCGGAAGTCACAGATATATATATATATATATATGATATATACAATATCATAGCCTAAGTTCCCAATACCAAGACCTATCTTTAACCTGTATGAAGCCGACAAAACTAGAGTTCGAGTATAAGATATATATACACAACTGTTGTAAATGTACAAAGCTACGCCCAAAAAGGATTTATATATATATATATATATACACCACAACATAATTACATAACCAAAATAACTACCGACGCGGACTAAGCGTGCGGTCTTCAGATCTGTCCGCCTCCTTGAGAAGAAGTGGACACGTTCCCGACTCCTGAACCAACGACATCTGAAACATGTAAATAGGGGGTGAGTCGAATGAGGAGCTCCCCCATCCCTGGCGTAGCAGCGAGTACCACTACAGCTGGGGGAAGGGAGCAACCACAACCACATGCGCATGAACGGATTATATTGCAACCTTTAATATAATCAGGCAGTCAATATATTTATATATTATATTCACAATAATTACCCCATTTCATGCTTCTAACGTAATTTTTACTCCGCACGTAAATTAATCACAAACATATATCATACGGTTCCATGGTTAACACCTACTTATACACGTAGGCATTCACTTGCTATCTCCCGCATTATGCGAAGAGAAATACTGGCCCGAAGGCAATCTCTTGTTCGAACCTAGTTGATCACACTAGGAACTTTTTGACTCCAAGACACGCTTAGAGTAATAGCCGACAACTTGTCTGACCTCGGTTAAACCAAGGTAATGGCCACTATGTGGCATGCTTACTGACGACAAAATCCTGTCTGTCCGACCAGGATGACCGACTCGATCTACCCGGACTAACCTAAACAACTAACATGTTTAACATTGAAAGACGCTCTATGAAAAACTAATTAAATATTATACGTGTTTATTAGTTAGACCTAGTTTCCCCCTTTTTGATTGTGCAACACTCTCACTCACACTTAACAACATATGTTCAGTTTCCTCAACATACCATACAAACGAGATCTTTACAGTGACGATCAATATGATTGGTTTCTAATGTTATTGAACTCTCACATATGAAATTACGACTCAATCCTACCCACGGTAGCCTTTAAGGCTCAATGAACCACATTAACATACATACACACATGAGCATAATAAGATAAACACATATTTGGTTTGCATGTTTACTGTTTACTTACTAACCATACACGCGTAACCCAAATTCATTCAGATTAATATGTTTCATATAACAAGTTCGCAAAATAGAGCAAACCATATTTTCACGTAGTCATCCAACCCTATGGGGTAGGGATGGGAGAGCCCCTCACCTCGCTGGCCCTCCTGATCAGTCCTCGAAGTACCTGAAGCTCCAATTACTCTGTGGTGCCCTATACACATGTACTTAAGCAATTTAGAAACGTTTAACTAAGCATCTACCATGCATGTGTCATGCTAATGCTCATGCACCCTCTTGATATTTCCAATAACTAGATATTTAGTTCGTTACGTCGTCTTATTTGCTCTTTTGAAAGTTTCTAATGTCTTATACTTGACATTCACACACTCGAGCCATTTAGAACCTCTGAAAGCTTGGGTTAGAGATTCTAATTTATCTAAACTTCACTTCATGTGTTCATAAGAGCAGTTAACTAATAAAAGAATAAATTCACGGCTCAAAAGAGGCCTTAGCTTACTCATTCCACCGTCTCCCTTATTTGCCGAGTAAAAGCTTAACTACTACCTCTTTAATTATATATAGAATCATAATCGGGTATAAGTAAAGCCTTGGAACCAATTTAGCTAGTCTTAGGTGTCCACCACGGACTAGGCCAAGGTGTCCAGCCCACAGCACAGCTCCTTACTGTACGGTGGAATGGTATATCGCCTCTTTTTCACCGGATTAGGTTCCGGTTGTTAAGGTAATCATCCGGCTTTATTCCCTTATATATTTCCAGTAATTACAACACTTATAATACTCCATTCCAAGTCTATTCATGCATCAAACTAGCAAATTTGAATTTTAGAGCAATTTTCTAACCCAATTTCCATGATTTCCACAACCGGTCCATTCCTACGATTTAACTTCGATTCTGAACCTCACTAAGCATTCAATAGCACCTACTAAGCTCAAATTTAACCCCGAAATGTCCCAATTGAAAGAAATTGAAGAATTCTTAAAATCCCTAAAATTGGAGAAATTGGGGTTTTGAGGGATTGGGGCTTTCTTACCTTATTCTAATCGGATAGAAGGCTTGGTGGGAGTTGAAGGAGAACTCCGGTCACCCCGTCTGTCACCTCCCTTCTCTTTTTCTCGGGTCCGTGCTTCTGCTTTTTCGCTGCAGCTTCGCTTTTTCCTTTTTTTTTCTTTGTGTTTTGTCGAATGGGGGGTCACCGTTTTGACCCCTTATTAAACTAATAATAACAAAATTTATTATTTAGTTGTTATATCGTCTTTTTTCCCCATCCTTTTTATTTAGTTGTTATATCCTCTTTTTTCCCCTTACTTTTTAATTCCCCTTTCATTTAGGTCTTAAAAAGAAATTTTAAAATTCCATTTCTTTCCCTTCTTCATTTTAGTTTAACTCTTAAATTCTTTAATTTAATTTATTTTTCTTTTAAAAAGAAAAATAAATTAAATAATAATCATAATAATTAAATTCAATATCTCGGATATTACAGTTCTAAAAACTTTATATTCATTTTTCTTTTTCTTAATCAGTCTTCGCCCATGAGTGTTTCGAAAACGTGGTATTCATTTTTCTTTTATTTAATTATTTTCACCGATGAGTGTTTCAAAAACTTGATATTCATTTTTATTTTTTTAATCATTTTTCCTCTGTGAGTGTTTCGAAAACATGATATTCATTTTTCTTTTTTTAGTAAGTTTTCGCTGATGAGTCTATCGAAAACTTGATATTCATTTTAATTTTTTTTAATCAGTTTTCGTCGATGAGTATTTCGAAAACATGATATTCATTTTTCTTTTTTTTGTAAATTTTCACTAATGAGTGTTTTCGAAAACTTGATATTCATTTTTATTTTTTTTAATCAGTTTTCGCAGATGAGTGTTCTGAAAACTTGATATTCATTTTTCTTTTTCTTAATCAGTTTTCGCCGATGAGTGTTTTCGAAAACTTGATATTCATTTTTCTTTTTCTTAATCAGTTTTCAACGATGGGTGTTTCGACAACGTGTTATTCATTTTTCTTTATTTAATTAGTTTTCACCGATGAGTGTTTCGAAAACTTGATATTCATTTTTCTTTTTCTTAATCAGCTTTCCCCGATAAGTGTTTCGAAAACTTGATATTCATTTTTCTTTTTCTTAATCAGTTTTCAACGATGAGTGTTTCGAAAACGTGATATTCAGTTTTCTTTATTTAATTAGTTTTCACCGATGAGTGTTTCGAAAACTTGATATTCAGTTTTCTTTTTTTTTATCAGTTTTCGTCGATAAGTGTTTAGAAAACTTGTTATTCATTTTTCTTTTTTTAATCTGTTTTCACCGGTTAGTGTTTCGAAAACTTGATATTCATTTTTTTAATCAGTTTTCACCGATTAGTGATTCGAAAACTTGATATTCATTTTCCTTTTTTAATCAGTTTTCGCCGATGAGTGTTTCGAAAACTTTATATTCATTTTTATTTCTTTAATCAGTTTTCGTAGATTAGTTTTTCGAAAACTTGATATTCATTTTTCTATTTTTAATCAGTTTTCGCCGATGAGTGTTTCGAAAACTTGAAATTCATTTTTTTTGTTTTTAGTAAGTTTTCTCTAATGAATGTTTCGAAAACTTGATATTCATTTTTCTTTTTTAATCAGGTTTCATCGATGAGTGTTTCGAAACCTTGATATTTATTTTCCTTTTTTACTCAATTTTCGCTGAAGAGTGTTTCGAAAACTTTATATTCATTTTTTATTTTTTTAATCAGTTTTCTTCGATGAGTGTTTCAAAAACTTGATATTCATTTCTTTAATCAGTTTTCAAGGATGAGTGTTTCGAAAACTTTATATTCATTTTTTTTAATCAGTTTTCGTCGATGAGTGTTTCGAAAACTTGAAATTCATTTTTCTTTTTTTAGTAAGTTTTCTTTAATGAGTGTTTCGAAAACTTGATAATAATTTTTCTTTTTTTAATCAATTTTCGTCGATGAGTGTTTCGAAAACTTGATATTCATTTTTCTTTTTTCTAATCAGTTTTCGCCAATGAGTGTTTCGAAAAATTTATATTCATTTTTCTTTTTTTTTTTAATCAGTTTTTGCCGATAAGTGTTTCGAAATCTTGATATTCATTTTTCTTTTTTTAATCAGCTTTCACCGATGAGTGTTTCGAAAACTTGATATTCATTTTTCTTTTTTCAGTAAGTTTTCGCTAATGAGTGTTTCGAATACTTGATATTCATTTTTCATTTTTTAATCAGTTTTCATCGATGAGTGTTTCGAAAACTTGATATTCATTTTCCTTTTTTAATCATTTTTCGCCGATGAGTGTTTCGAAAACTTTATATTGATTTTTATTTTTTTAATCAGTTTTTGTTGATGAGTGTTTCGAAAACTTGATATTCATTTTTCTTTTTTTGGTAAGTTTTCACTAATGAGTGTTTCGAAAACTTGATATTCATTTTTCTTTTTTTAATCAGTTTTTGCCGATAAGTGTTTCGAAAACTTGATATTCATTTTTCTTTTTTTTAATCGGTTTTCGCTGATTAGTGTTTCGAAAACTTGATATTCATTTTTCTTTTTTTTTCATTCAGTTTTCGCCGATAAGTGTTTTGAAAACTTGATATTCATTTTTCTTTCTTAATCAGTTTTGATCGATGAGTGTTTCGAAAACTTGATATTCATTTTTCTTTTTTTAATAAGTTTACACCGATGAGTGTTTCGAAAACGTGATATTCATTTTCCTTTTTTAATCAATTTTCGCCGATGATTGTTTCGAACACTTCATATTCATTTTTTTTAATTTGTTTTCGTCGATGAGTGTTTCGAAAATTTGATATTAATTTTTCTGTTTTAGTAAGTTTGCACTGATGAGTGTTTCGAAAACTTGATATTCATTTTTGTTTTTTAATAAGATTTCGCCGATGAGTGTTCTGAAAACTTGATTATTATTTTTCTTTTTCTTAATTAGTTTTTGCCGATGAGTGTTTCAGAAACTTTATATTCATTTTTTTTATCATTTTTCGTCGATGAATGTTTCGAAAACTTGATATTCATTTTTCTTTTTCTAGTAAGTTTTCGCTAATAAGTGTTTCGAAAACTTGATATTCATTTTTCTTTTTTTTTTAATCAGTTTTCGTCGATGAGTGTTTCGAAACCTTGATATTCATTTTTCTCTTTTAATCAGTTTTCACCGATTAGTGTTTCAAAAGCTTTATATTTATTGTTCTTTTTTTAATCATTTTCCGTCGATGAGTGTTTCGAAAACTTGATATTTATTTTTCTTTTTAATCAGTTTTCGCCAATGAGTGTTTCGAAAACTTAATATTCATTTTTATTTTTTTTAATCAGTTTTTGTAGATTAGTGCTTCGAATACTTGATATTCATTTTTCTTTTTTTAATCAGTTTTCGCCGATGAATGTTTCGAAAACGTGATATTCATTTTTCTTTTTCTTAATTAGTTTTCAACAATGAGTGTTTCGAGAACGTGATATTCATTTTTCTTTATTTAATTATTTTTACCGATGAGTGTTTGAAAATTTGATATTCATTTTTCTTTTTTTTAATCAGTTTTCGTCGATAAGTGTTTCGAAAACTTGATATTCATTTGTCTTTTTTTAATTAGTTTTCACCGATTAGTGTTTTCAAAACTTGATATTCTTTTTTCTTTTTTTAATCAGTTTTGTCACGACCCCCGTTTAGAGGACCGTGACCGGCACAGACACAGGGAATACCCCTCTGCCTGTAAGCCTTATCACCGAATTGACGGAAATGGTTGCCTATCCTAGGCAAGAAAATCCACGGCCAGCGCCGCTTCAGGATATAGATATAGGAAAACACACATAATATATAACCTGTGTACTAGCTACACATCCGAAGATGCTGCCTATCCTTTTCACATGCAACAGATATATGTATATATATATATTTTGGAAACAAGTTTTCCCTGTATTGCAGTAAAATAAATCCTGATCTTTAAGGTGTGTGAAGCTGACAGTTCTAGATTTAGTGATACAATCTAATTGGGTACCATAGCGCTGGGTTTGGGAGTCATACACAACCACATGCAAAAACAACTAGTTACTGTTAGTTAGCATACATTTTTGGTGATCACGCAATAACAAAAATTTTACCCAAACACTCACATGCATTTAACAGATATAAGCATGTAGCAATTTGTTCCATGTCACGACCCCCGTTTAGAGGACCGTGACCGGCACAGACACAGGGAACACCCTTATGCCTGTAAGCCTTATCACCTATTGACAGAATATCTATTATTGAAAATACATTCACATGCATTATAATATCATGGCTACACCGAAATGGTGGCCTATCGTAGGCAAGCAAATTCACGGCCAGTGCTGCTTCAGGATATATAGGAAAATACACATAATATATATAACCTGTGTACTGGCTACACATCCGAAGATACTGCCTATCCTATTCACATGCAACAGATATATGTGTGTATATATATATGTGTGTGTGTATATATATATATATCTGTGTGTGTGTGTGTGTGTATATATATATATTTTGAAAACAAATTTTCCCTATATCGCAGGAAAATAAATTCTGATCTTTAAGGTGTGTGAAGCTGACAGATCTAGATTTAGTAATACAATCTAATTGGGTATGTCTACCCTTTACTTTATGATACAACAATAAAATAAATTAAATTACAATTACACTTTATTCACCCACATGAACAATTTGTGGGTCTTGGAAGGTGTTGCTCAACCCTCGTTCCACCGAGACTTCTTCCACCTGTACTTAACCTGTCTCTGTGTAGTAAAAATGAGGTGTGAGTCTTAACCACACAACTTAGTGAGGACTCTCCCACCCCCGGCGCAAGGTGGGTACCATAGCGCTGGGTTTGGGAGTCAGACACAACCACATGCAAGAACAACTAGTTACTATTAATTAGCATACATTCTTGGCGACCACACAACAACAGATATTTCACCCAACCACTCACATGCATTTAACAGAGACAAGCATGCAGCAATTTAATTCACATAATGACTCAACAAGTAAACATATAACATATAATGCCAACTTTTAGTTACCGGTCTTCTCACGTTCAGCATATCTGAATCAACCAAGACGTTGTGGTGACGTAATCCTGTACGTCACTACTACGCTACACAATCAGCAATCATATGTAAACACAGACAAGTTGTACCTACACACAGATACTATAGCATACATCTACTTAATCTCCCCCACTCTAGGGTATCTACTAACCACTACGTGGCTTTTCTACTTCAATCCCGCGCACTCGGGTTACTGGCCAACACGTGGCAAAGCATACTTAACCCATTCACTTGGGTATTGGTCACCTCGTGACAATTCTGTTAATCAAACAATGCTTAATCCATTCACTTGGGTACTAGTCACCTCATGACAATTCTGTTAATCAAGCATAATCAACATCTATCTATCAAACAACTGATCCGTAGTCACCAAGTGGCACATCCTGACCCCTCACTGCGGGGCAATAGCTTGAGCCCACTCGTCCATTACCCAACCAGGCCACATGGCGGGCACGGCACGACGTCTCGGAGCATGGCCACTGTCACACGTTGGACCAACTCCACAGGATGATTTATCTTTTCTAGGTTAGGCTCACGTTTCACCCGTAGGTTCCTCCCGTGTCTCCTTACCTTAGTCTCACATATTAATAGGATTCTTTGTATCTTTCCCGAAGGATCAACAATTCTTCTCCTTATAAATATGGATGAGTATCCTCAACAGAATATAACTCATATACCCGTCTAGATGCACTCTCTGAACCTCAAGCTATTGTCATAGCAATATAAATCCTTTCTGACCCTATTGCCAGGATAGGGCAATGGCCATTGTCATGGTGATTATAAAACTGAGGTCTCAAGTGCCGTATGACGTTGTTCTAGTCGATGTATCGCATCGCTAGCATAGTCAAATCCGAAACCCACCAATAACTCCCTTTGCATGATTATAATTTAAGTCATCGTCGTGACGAGTTTTCAAAATAAAAGCTTTGTCCTTCCGTACAAGGACTCTTGCCACCGTCGTGGAAAATATTTAATAAATTACTCATCATGCCTCCGGAGTGTATGAGTTGGATTTGTAACACACCAATTATAGCAAACAATTACACTCTACTCCTATGTTTTCCTATCCAAGCTACTTTCCACCACCTATTTTCTAGTTCTTTTATTCTTTTAGCATCCTATACCTCTAGCTAACACATATCATACAAGCAGAGAATACACATACTCATGTAATCCACATAAGCATACAACCCTAAGAGCAGAGATGAAAGAGCCCTCACCTTGGCCGCTTCACTTAGCATTCCCTTTGAGCACTCTAGTCTCCAAGGAAGTACTTGAACCCTATCACATAAAACCAATTCAATCGATATCAAATTTTATACAATTTCCTAGTTTCTTTTCTTATGAATTCTTACATTTATCCAACCCCTGTAATACCCAGAAATTTTCTAATCAACGTTAAGGTCCTAATTTATTTATTTTTATTTATTTGGAAGGAAAAGGAGAAAATTTAAAATAAATGAAATTTTATTTGGACCCAAATTTGGACCTAACGGGAAATATTGGGTGTAAGTTTATTAACCCCAAAATTAATTTTAACTATAAATAATAATGTATTAAATATATATATATATATATATAAATATACAAATTTAAAAAAAAATAAAATAAAATATATGTATATAGGCGGAAGGGGGGGTCACACACGTGACCCCCATAAGCAAAACACCCCAATTCATTTTTGCTCCAGAGAAAGAGAGCCCGAGACGTGAAGAGCAGAGAAAGAAAAAAAAAAGAGAGTGAGGGCCATTGACGCTACGGACCAGCTGGAGGAGAAGAGGAAGAGCGGGTGAGCGGGGAGAGGCAGCCGGAAGTCGACGCCGCCGTTCGCCGGGACCGAAGCCGTCGACGGCGACTCTGACGCCGGAGGAAGGAGGTCCGGCGTGGGCTTCACAGAGGAGAAGGGAAAGTGACGGAAAAAGCGGTTTTTCGCCGGAATCTTCGCCGGAATCCGCCGTTTCGAAGCCGGGGAAGGTGACCGGGAGTTCTTTCTACCCCATTCCATCATTCTATCCGATTGAATCAAGGTAAAAAGTCCCGAATCCCTCAAACCCCAAATTTATCTATTTTAGGGATTTTTGGAAAATTCCTAATTGGTATGAATAAATTGCTTTGGGTCCTAATTTGGAGTTATTGGGTTGTTTAGAGGTATTTGGAAGTGTGTGTGTTGGAAAATTGATTATGGAGGTTACCCAATTTGAAAACCATAGAAGTATGGAATTTAAAGTGAGATAAAGTGTAGTATAAATTGAATTAGGATTGATTGGTGTGTTGGATTGGTGTTATAGAATGGTAGGGATTGCTGGAATATGCGAGAGATTAACGCCCGAGTAATTCCGTCTCAACCGGAAACCAATTTAGTATGAAAAGAGTCACTTTTCAATCCAATTTAGAATGTGGAGCTAAATTATGGGTTAGAAGTTTCGGATAGACCATAATGGACGCCGGAATTTATTTAAATAGTAAAATGCCCTTATTTGGTAAAAATCCCAATTTTCAAATATATAAGGCCACATGTGTTCGTATGTGAATATAAGTTGAAGAGTGGTTGGGTAATTAGCAACCATAGAAAATTTGAGGCTATGACTAACATAGGCCATCAATTGGATATGGGAATTGTGAAAAGTCACATACGAACACTTGTAGGTGAAAATGAGTATTCAAAGAAAGGGATAAAGAGATGAGATTAAGTGTGAGACACTTGGAAACAGTATTAAAGAGAGGAAGAAGGTTAAGACCAAGGACTTGGTTCTTGGCAAAGTTTAATGTATTAATTTGACATGAGCATAGCATATGCATATAATTTGCATATAGTAAAGATGATAATGATGTAAATATGTTTGTTAGGTAACCACGAATTGTCTGGAGCAGGAGTGACTCCAGGACCAGAAACAGGAAGCCGTCCAGGTGAGGGGTTTCCCATCCTTGCCCTACAGGGTTGAATGAGGATGTGAATACGTGGTTTGCTTACTTGCTTGTTTGTAAGAATTGTTAGGAAATAACATGCTATTGTTGTTCCTAAACTGTTATTTGTGAAAATATTTGTATATATGTGATTGATTAAAGTTGAAGTGGTACTGGAGGGTATCCATGTGATGACATGGGATACGCCAGACAGTACAAGTAAAAAGGGGTAGGATATTGATTTCGTTCAATTTTTGGTTTGTCCTAATAATTAGAAACCCACTAAGGAAATGAAACTGACTTATTTATACACGTCGACGTGATTTGTGGTAAATGAACTTAGGAAATACCTTAGAGCTAGGTTATCATCTAATCAAGGGTTGGGTACTAAGCAAAGAATAGAAAATCTCACAATTGATTAGAAATTCTTAGTGGAGTTCACACTGCAGAGGTAAAGACACTTTAGAATAGAAATGGGTAGTCCGTGTTACAAACCCCACTGAAAGTAAGAGAGTGAAATATGACGTCAGACATTTGCCCGTTGTGGCTATTGCCCTAGCCTGGCACTAGGGTGGTGCATTTCATATACATGGTTGCCCGTTGTGGCTATTGCCCTAGCCTGGCACTAGGGTGGTGCATTTCATATACATGGTTGCCCGTTGTGGCTATTGCCCTAGCCTGGCACTAGGGTGGTGCATAGCATTTGATAGACTTGCCCGTTGTGGCTATTGCCCTAGCATGGCACTAGGGTGGTGCATAGCATTTGAAAGACTTGACCGTTGAGGCTATTGCTCTAGCGTGGCACTAGAGTCGATTGTATGATTTATAGTTTTGATATGAAATGTTTCATGTTATTGGTTGCTTATGAGTAGCAGGATTGAGGAGCATGATTCTTAGGATTATCTATGATGTAATGTTATACTAATGTTGTCTGATCATTATATAACATATGATAAACTGGAATTTCGTGCGCGTGTGGTTGTGAGTGGTTCCCTTTCCCCAGCTGTAGTGGTACCCGCCGCTACGCCGAGGATGGGAAGCTTCTCACTGAGTCTGTTGGACTCACACCCTCTGTTTACATGTTACAGATACAGGAATCGGGCAGGCTTCGACGTCCGGACAGTGATACGAACATCTATCCACTTGCACCGCACTTGTTCGCGTGGGTGGACATCCTTAGATTATTTAGTATTTATTATTTTGGATTGTATATAATCTTAAGTTGTAAATGTGATGTAAATATTTGCAGCTTTTGAATTATGCTATATCTAGACATGTCGGCTTCACATGTGCTTACTGATAGGATTCGGGGTGTTGGGAAAGTCTTGATATACTTATATATATATATATATCTGCGTATGTGAATAGGGTAGATCACACATAATGGTGTGTGATCAATATGTATATGCTATATATATACGTGTGACTTGGTATATGTTGGATGAAAAATATAAATATCTGCATGTGAATAGGATAGATTACACGTATTGAGACGTGTAATCACTATGTATACTTAACTGTGCGTGTGAGTGTGCATGTGTGATTATGACAGGTTATATATATATTGTGTGTGAATAGGATAGATCATTCCTTTGGGGTTTGATCACTATGTATATATATATTTATGTGTGGATGACCTGAGTGTATGAATGTATATATATACGTGAAATGGGCTGAAGCGGCATTGAGCGCCGTGGATTGCAGGTTATTTAGGCCACCAATGATGGTGTGACCACTATATATGTTATGTGAATATTGATTGGTGATTGAATAAAAGGGTAGATAATTTATGATTATAGATAAGGCTTACGGGTTTAGAGGCTAAATTCTATTCCCGTGCCGGTCACGGATACCTGGAGTCAAGGTCGTGACAACCCCCAAGTTCATTTACTTGGCCTATGGTCATCATTTGGTGTTCTCTTGTTCACCAAATGTTCACATATCATTATTCCAATTATTGGGCATTCTTACAAATCATTTAGAATACCTAAATAGTTCATTTGAAGTCCATACATTCCATCAAGTTTAAGAAAATTTATAAATTCCATAAATTTTGTCAAAATTCGTAGGTTAGAAACCCTAGGGCAGAAATCTCCATAGAACTCAATATTTGGGTGATCTCTATGTTCAAAAATGATCCTAAGGTGATATATTATTGATAGGTAACTCATTCCCATCAAGAAACCTATGATTTAAGAGGTGAAAACAAGATTTTGAAGCTTACCTTTGGGGAAGTCCGAATTTGGAAATCCATGGAGGTTGCCCAAACTTGTTAATGCTTAACAATGGTGGAGGGAGCTTGATGAGGCATGGAATTGGTGGGAGGAAGCAAGAAACATTGTGGAAAGTGAAGGATTTCTTCACTTGTTGCTTGCCCTAAGAGAGCTTTAGAGGAAGAGAAGAGAAGAAGATGAACAAAATGAGGAAGAGTGGTGTGCGTGATGTCTGGTGCTTATTAAGGGTAGTTTGAGCAATTGACAACTTTTGGGATATGGTGAAATAGAATTTTGATTGGATTTTCTTAACTATATTTATCTGTAGGTAAGAATAGGAAAAATTTGAAAATTTTGGCTAATCATAAGCCTATTAAAAATATCTGTTATTGAGTGTCTTGCAGATGAAAATTTCTTACCCAATATAATTTTTATTTTCGAAAAATCCTCAAATTTAAACTATAAGCTTGAAATAATTCATATGATTCATATTTAACCCAATTTATACTTTTCTATTTGAATTTCTTATTTATTTTAATTTCTTAAATTCTCAAATCTAAAGCAATTAAAATCTTAATAATAACCCAAAAAATCTTATTTCATTCCAAGAAATTATTTTATTTTATTTAGTCAAAATGTCCAACCTCAACATCAAAATTCTATCAATTTCATATTATCCCATCATTTCTTAATTAAGATTATTTACCTATATATCTACATATTTCTATTTATTTACTTGTTTATATATTATTTATTTATTTATTTTAAATTCCAACTCCAAATGATGATCATTCTAAGTCTTACTATATATTTGACTTGATTTCAAAAATACCCCTCGAGTATTACAATCTTCGAAAAAAAAATTCCTTTCCGGTTTCTTTTAACTTTCATGCTTTTTCTATATTCTTTTTTATTAAGTTTTAATTCCTAGCCCCGAAATAAATCATTCTTTAATTTAATCCTCGAAATTTTTCGGGGTATTACATTCCACGTCATCAATCAGCAAGTAATATGTAAGATATAGTGCCGGCTTTTACTTACCGGTCTTCTCACATTCAGTATGTTTGATTCAAACAAGACGTTGTGGTGACGTAATCCTGTACGTCACCTCTACACTGCACAATCAGCAATTATATGCAAACACAGACAAGTTGTACCTACACACAGCTACTATAACATACATCTACATAATCTCCCCAACTCTAGGGTATCTATTAGCCACTACGTGGCTTTCCCACTTCAAACCAGTGCACTCGGGTTACTGGCCACCAAGTGGTGAAACATACTTAACCCATTCACTTGGGTACTGGTCTCCTCGTGACAATTCTGTTAACCAAACACAATCAGCTTCTATCTATCAAACAACTAACGCATAGCCACCACGTGGCACCTGACCCCTTGCTGTGGGGCAATAGCTTGAGCCCACTCGTCCATTACCCATCCAGGCCACAATGGCGGGCACGACACGACGTCTCAAAGCTTGGCCACTGATACACCCTGGACCATCTCAATAGGATGATTTCTCTTCTGCAAGATCAGACTCACGGTTCACCCGTAGGTTCCTCCCGTGTCTCTTTATCTTGGTCTCACATATTAATAGGATTCTTTGTATCTTTCCCGAAGGATCAAAAATTCCTCTCCTTATTAATATGTACAAGTATCCTCAACAGGATATAACTCATATACCCGTCCAGATGCACTCTCTGAGCCTCAAGCTATCGTCATAGCAATATAAATCCTTTCTGACCCTATTACCAGGATAGGGCAATGACCATCGTCATGGTGATTATAAAACTGAGGTCTCAAGTTCCATCTGACGTTGTTCTAGTCGATGTCTCACATATTAATAGGATTCTTTGTATCTTTCCCGAAGGATCAACAATTCTTCTCCTTATAAATATGGATGAGTATCCTTAAAAGGATATAACTCATATACCCGTCCAGATGAACTCTCTGAGCCTCAAGCTATCGTCATAGCAATATAAAACCTTTCTGACCCTATTACCAGGATAGGGCAATGACCATCGTCATGGTGATTATAAAACTGAGGTCTCAAGTGCCATCTGACGTTGTTCTAGTCGATGTCTCTCATCGCTAGCATAACCAAATCCGAAACCCACCAATAACTCCCTTGGCATGATTATAATTTAAGTTACCGTCGTGATGAGTTTTCAAAAGAAAGTTTAGCCCTTCCGTACAAGGACTCTTGCCACCGTCGTGGAAAAGATTTAATAAAATACTCATCATGCCTCCGGAGTGTATGAGTTGGATTTGTAACACACCAATCATAGCAAACAATTATACTCTACTCCTATGTCTCCCTATCCGAGCTACATTCCACAACCTATTTTCTAGTTCTCTCATTCTTTTAGCATTCTATACCTCTAGCTAACACATACCAGACAAGCATAGAATATACATACTCATGTAATCCAAAAAAGCATACAACCCTAGGAGCAGAGATGAAAGAGCCCTCACCTTGGCCAACCTTCCATGCAATTCTCTCTTGTAACTTTAATCTCCTCGGAGTTCCTGTTGCACTTTATTACGTGTCGTTGTTCCTATAAGAACCACATTTACTTCAGTAAAATTATTACTTAGCTTAACTTTTCGTTTATCTCTCCATTACTCTCATGTGTAGTCCAGGGTTGCCATAGAGTCAAGCTCTTGGTCTTATCGGACTTATGTATCCCGACTTATGCGTATCCTTCCTCGGACACTTGACTTACTCGCATATAACACTCTACTTGAGTGTTTCACATACTTGGATTTGAGTATTAGACCTCTATCTAACTTGTATTCGCGTCTAAGGAAGCTTATCTAGCTTGGTTGGAAGGAATCCTAATTTTTAGGAAGGTCTAAACATTTTGATTCAACTTGTGATCCTACTTGGGTTCCAAGAAATCTAGTTTCTAAACCTCAATACACCTCTAATTTATCCTACTTAAGGTTTCCTAAAGGTTGTGAAGGAATAAGATTGAAATTCACGAAGTTAGATCTAATTTGTTCCTCAAGTATCCATCCTTGGGGTACAAGAAGGTACTTGGAGTGATTTAAATCCTCAAAAAACATGTTTATGAGTGTTCTATGGTGTTTAAGATTGAAGAGAGCAGATTTAAAACTCTCAACGTCACCCTTAAAGTGTATTTGAGCAACCCGAGCAGGGACCTGGTACGTTAACGTCAAGGTTCAACCTTGGTAACCTCGGGCCCGCTCTTCACGGGTCTTGTTCAGCTAATATTCCATCCATATAATTTCAAAAATATCAATCCAAGCCTATTAACTCAAATCCAAGCTCAATCTTAATTATCAACCATTTTCCCCAATTTGGAAATAATTATAATTTCAATAATATCAATCCAAGCCTATTTACTCAAATCCAAGCTCAATCCTAATTATCAACAATTTTCCCAAATTTGGAAATAATTACAATTTCATCCCCAAATCCTTCCAAATTCGAATTTGGGCAAATCCGAGAATATAATCTTGATTCCTGCCCCAACTAAGTGTTCAAGAACACTTTCTAGGTCTCAATCTACCCTCGAAACAACTCAATCGAAGGTCAATCGAAGAAATCCCTAAAAATGGAAAAATTGAGGGTTTAAAATGAAATTGGGTTTACCAACCTTGATTCGATTAGTGGGAGGTGTGGAAGATGTTGTAACCGAGCTCCGGTGACTTTTTCCCGGTGTTGGCTAGCTCTTCTCCGGTGGATTTCCAGTGAACCCCCTTCTCTCTCTCTACCTCACGACTCTTTCTCTCTCTCTCACTCGTCCGTTTCTTTCTCTTCCCGTTCTCGATCTCTCTCCCTCTCTATCCTTCCTTCTTTCCTTTTCTTTTATTCCTGCTCTCACCCTCTCTCTCTCTTTTCTCTTTCTTCCTTTTCTCTTTTCTTAAAAACTCACGGCAGCCCGTCCCCCCAATTAAAAATAATTATAATAATTAATAAATAATAAATAATTAAATATAATTAAAAATAAATTAATTAATAATTAAATTAAAACACAACTAATATATATTTTATTTTATTTTATTTTTTTCTTTTTAAATTAGATAATAAGATAAATAATAATCACTTAAAAATAATAAAGATATATTTTTAATTTAATTTCCTTTTCACTATTAAATTCAGGTTTTCAATTTCTTAGGCCCTGAATTAAATCCTAAAAATTATTTTCTACTTCTTTTTCCTTCCCTTTCATTTTATTTTAAACATCGAAAAATTTTCTTAGGTATTACAACTATTGAAAAAAAATTCCTCTCCAGTTCTCTTAACTTTCATACTTTTTCTATATTCTTTTTAAGGTTTTAATTCCTAGCCCCGGAATAAATCATTTTTAAATCCTCGATTTAATTCCTAGCCCCAGAATAAATCATTCTTAAATCCTCAAAATTTTAAATAAATAATTATTTAATCCTCGAAATTTTCCGGGGTATTACAAGTTTTCACCGATTAGTGTTTCGAAAACATTATATTCATTTACCTTTTTTAATCAGTTTTCGCAGATGAGTGTTTTAATAACTTTATATTCATTTTTATTTTTTATAATCAGTTTAGTGTTTCGAAAACTTGATATTCATTTTTCTTTTTTAATCAATTTTCGCCGATGAGTGTTTTGAAAACTTGATATTCATTTTTCTTTTTTACTAAGTTTTCGCTAATGAGTGTTTCGAAAACTTGATATTCATTTTTCTTTTTTTAGTTAGTTTTCATCGATGAGTGTTTCGAAAACTTGATATTTATTTTCATTTTTTAATCAGTTTTTGCCGATGAGTGTTTGGAAAACTTTATATTCATTTTTATTTTTTTTAATCAGTTTTCGTCGATGAGTGTTTCGAAAACTTGATTTTCATTTTTCTCTTTTTAGTAAGTTTTCGCTAATGAGTGTTTCGAAAACTTGATATTCATTTTTCTTTTTTTAATCAGTTTTCGCCGATGAGTGTTTCGAAAACTTGATATTCATTTTTCTTTTTTTTAATCAGTTTTCGCCGATGAGTGTTTTGAAAACTTGATATTCATTTTTCTTTTTTTTAATCAGTTTTCGCCGATGAGTGTTTCGAAAACTTGATATTCATTTTTGTTTTTTAATTAGTTTTGATCGATAAGTGTTTTGAAAACTTGATATTCATTTTTCTTTTTTAATAAGTTTTCACCGATGAGTGTTTCGAAAACGTGATATTCATTTTCCTTTTTTAATCAGTTTTAGCCGATGAGTGTTTCGAAAATGTAATACCCGAGAATATTTTAACTAGCATCATTAATTAAATTAAATCAATTAATTTAAAAGAGGAAAATGAGATGAAAAATACACTAGCCTATCACTTATTATGTTGTAAATATAAAATTTTTAAATCCTAATATTTCTATTTTTCTTTTTATTTATCAATAAATCTGACTTATTTTCTTTTGATATGTATATATTAATTAATTATATAAATATATATATATATATGTAAAAAGGAAATTAGAATTCTTTTTTTTTTCTTTTTGTAATATATATATATATATATTAATTTATTATAATATATATATACATTAGATAAGAAAAGAACAAAGGAATAGAAAAGAAAGAAGCAAAACCGTGAGAGCTGGGCGTCCTTCTTCTCGCACGAAAGCTACGGGAGAGAGGGCTGAAGCAAGGTCAACGGAAAACACACGGGCTGAGCACAGTGGTGGCCGTACGTACGCGAGACGGAGGTCGGAGTCGCGTCCGCTGGAGCTCGTTGCCGTCGTTGTGCTAGAGAGAGAGAGAGCTACAGGTTAGAGAGAGAAAGCAAACGGAGAGAGTTTCTCACCGAAAACGCCGTCTCTTCACCGGGGAAGGTGGCTGGGAGTCTCCTCTACTCCATATCGTCCTTCTAACCGGTTGAATCGAGGTGAGAAGTCCCGAAACTCTCAAACCCCAATTTTATCAATTTTAGGGATTTTTGGAAAGACCCCAATTGATTCAATCTGAGTATTCTGGGTCCTAAATTGAAGTATTTGCATGTTAGGAAGTGAGTTGGAAGCTTAGGAACCGAAACCAAATTGATGGAATTTATCCGGGTTGGAAAAAAGTGTAGGAAAATGTGGTTGTTAAGGTTAAAAGGTGTTGTTGACTGATTTGGGGTGCATTGAAAGGTTGAATGATAATTATATAATTGTTAAAAATTATTGGAATGTACGAGGGATTAAAACCCGAGTAATTCCCGTCTCACCCGGAACCCCGTCCGGGGAAAAAGAGACAATTTTCTAATTTTACGCGTATTCGGGTATGTGTATTCATGTGTAGGTGAAGTGTTCAAGGTTAGTTTGATAAATGGAAAGCTTGGACAAGTAGGATTTATGATTCTCTTGAGCCATAAATTCAAGACTTGGGTAATGGAAGTTTATATGGACACATAGAGGTGGAATTGGGTAACCTTGCATTCCCAAGTCAAAGCTTCCGAATAGTGTGATTAAGAAAGGGTTGGACACGAATAGAAGCATGCTAGGTGTCCTAAAACTAGTTGAGGGCATTTCCAAGCCAACAACTAGTCTATGGAATTAATTAGAGAGAACATGAGCATTAACGTTACATGTACCCGAGAGTAGTCGAATTTTCAAGTTTCTAAATCTCTCAAGTATATGTGTATAGGGCACCATACAGTGAGTGGACCTTCGGGCACACCGAGAGCTGATCAGAGGGGCCAAACAGGTGAGAGGCTTTCCTATCCTTGTCCTATAGGGTTGACTGCGTATATGGATATACGGTTTTCTTTCTTGCCTACTTGTAGGAACCGAATATTAGATAACATGCTATTGTTGTTCCTAAATTATAATATATGTGATAACATGCTTTAGGTGTATATGTGAACTGTAAAAGTGGTGGTGGCTCAAGGAGCCTTCTACGGAATGAAGGTCCTCGGGACCTATACAATATCGGGGGTAGGATCGAGTCAAGTTATTTGTAAGGGTCTTGGGGTACTAGAAACCAACCTCACTAATTGTTATCTGAAAAGCGTGGTTGTGTATGTAAATTCTTAAAGAAAATGAACATTGGTGACATGGATTTAAACCGAGAGAATTCCGATCTAGAGAACTACTTAGAAACTTAGAATTTACCTAAGAAGAAGTAAAATGAGTAAGTAATGGTTCATAGGGGTTATTTATGGTACAACGCGGGAACCGAGTCTATCACGAATGGTCCGGGTAGATTGAGTCTGTTATCTTGAGTCATACTCACAGAAATACAAAGTATATGAGTACACCACTTTGTGGCTATTGCCTTGGGTAAACCGAGGTCAGATGAGTCGCCGGCTATGCTCCAAGTGAAGTCTTGGGGTCAGATTAATGTTCCAAGTAAAGTCTTGGGACCAGGGGTTCCTAGAATGATCAACTAGGTTCCTATATCGCTCACGTGAGATATTGCCTTCAAGCCAAATTCTCTCCTAACAGAGGTATGCCTTCGGGCAAGTTTATGATTACGGCTATTTGAACATGGATATCCACATGAAGTTGTATGTTAAACTATGATATGATGTATGTGTGAATTTAAACGTATGTAGAACCATGCTTTAAATTCTTTATTGTGAATATGACATGTGCTAATTGCCTGACCACTTAATATATGGAAATTCAAAATCTATCATATGCGTATGTGTTTGTGATTGGCTCCTCTCCCCAGTTGTAGTGGTACCCGCTACTACACCAGGGATGGGAAAGCCTCTCACTGAGTCCGTTTGACTCACCCCAATGTTAAATGTTACAGACACAGGTGGTATAGGCATCGGGAGCGCTTCCACTTCATCTCAGGGAGGCGGACAGACCTAGAGGCTGCTCGCATTGTTCGCGTGGGTAGTATTGCTATATGTATTTTGTCAGGATGTATATGTATATGATTCTTTTGGTATAGCATTGTTTTGTACAGTTGCTATATACATATATGTATATGTCACACTCTAGAATTGTTGGCTTCATACAGATTAAAGATCGGTCTTGTTGATGGGGATATAGGTTGTGATATGATGGATATCATGTGTATATATATATATATATATATATATATATATATATATGAATGTGACTTCTGCATGGGAATAGGATAGGTCACACGCACTGAGCGTGTGGTCAATATGTAAATTTATACATATGTGTGACTGAATACTTGGTTGTGTGAAAATACGGCTTCCGCATGCGAATAGGATAGATCACACGCATTGAGGCGTGTGATCAATATGTAAATTATATGCAGGTGTGTGATTGAATATATATACTTGATTGTACACAGGAAATTCTGCATGTGAATAGGATAGATCACCCGCCCTGAAGCGCGTGATCAATATGTATATTATATGTACGTGTGGTTGATTATGTGTATATGTATAGACTGAAGCGGCATTGAGCGAGCCGTGGATTGCATGCTACTTAGGCCACCGGATAGGGATGGCCATATATACTATATATTGTTTGTATTAGAAATGGGTAGTTATGCATATATAAAATGTCAATCAGGGATTAGAGGCTTATGGGATAGGAGAAATCCTACCTCCCGTGCCGGTCACGGACGTCCGATAGGGGGTTGTGACAGAAAACTTGATATTCATTTTTCTTTTTTAATCAGTTTTTGCCGATGAGAGTTTCGGAAACTTGATATTCATTTTTATGTTTTTAATAAGTTTTCGCCTGTAATACCCCGGAAAATTTCGAGGATTAAAGAATGATTTATTTAAAAATTTTGAGGATTAAAGAAGGATTTATTCCGGGGCTAGGAATTAAAACCTTAATAAGAATATAGGAAAATTATGAATGTTAAAAGAAACTGGAAAGGAATTTTTTTTCGAGGATTGTAATACCCGAAAATTTTTTCGAGGTTTAAAATAAAATAAAAAGGGAAAGGAAAGAAGTAGAAAATAATTTTTGGGATTTAATTCGAGACCTAAGAAATTAGAAACCTAAATTAAATAGGGAAAGGGATTAAGTTAAAAATACATGTTAGTTATTTATTTAATTATTTATTATTATTTTCAGATTTTATTATTATTATTATATGTTAATTTTAATTAAATAAATGAAAAGAAAGAAAATAAAAGGGAAAAAGAGAGAGGGATGGAGTCACAGGAAAGGAGAGGTAGAGAAGAAAGAAAGAGAAGGAAAGGAGAGAGAGGGAGAAGAGAGAGAGAGGGAGCTAGGGCTTGGATGGGAGAGCAAATCCGGCGGGAATCTCGCCGGAATCCGGCGAGACAGAGTTGGAGGAGGAGCCGGAGATCATCCTCGTCATCTTCCTCGTCTCAATCTCTCAAGTTAAGGTTGGTATAATGCCCGATTCGAAGTTGGAAGAGTTTGGGGTTTATAAAACCTATTTTTTCCAATCTCGAACGATCAACGATTCGGCGACGAATCGGAGTTGGATTTGAGTTGTAGGACTTCCTAAATGTAGTATATATGTAGGTGAACAAAACCCGTGGGTGCAGAGTTGAAGCCGGGGGCGGAAGGGGGCCGGAACGGTCCCAAACCAGCCCACAGCACAGCAAACGAATTGCTGTGCTGCGGCGCTATAGCGCCATGCCTCTGCCCAGCATGCCCAAAATTCATTTTTTTTGCAAATCTGAGGCGTCCGAACCGTCTACTTTCAATCCTAAACTTCTTAAAACACCACCAACCATGTTTTTAAGGATCAAAATCATTCCAAATGTCTTCTTGTCCCTCAAGAATAGAAACTTACGGAGTAAACTAAGTCCAACTTCTTGAATTTCAACCTTAAACTGTCACAACCTTTAGGCAACCTTAAGTGGGATAAATTGGAGGTATATTGAGGTTTAGAAACTAGATTTCTTAGAAATCGAGTAGGAACACAAGTTGATTTAAAATGCTTAGACCTTCCTAAAATTAGGATTCCATCCAACCAAGCTCGATAAACTTTCTTAGATGCGAATACAAGTTAGATAGATGTCTAGTACTCAAATCCAAGTATGTGAAACACTCAAGTAGAGCGTTATACGCGAGTAAGTCAAGTGTCCGAGGAAGGATACGCATAAGTCGGGATAGAGAAATCCGATAAGACCAAGAGCTTGACTCTGTGACAACCAAGGACTACACGTGAGAGTAATGGAGAGATAAATAACAAGTCAAGCTAAGTAATAATCTTAATGAAATAAATGTTGTTCTTATAGGAACAACGACACGCAAAAGAGTGCAATAGGAACTCTGAGGAGACTAAAGTTACAGGAGAGGATTGCATGGAAGGTTGGCCAAGGTGAGGGTTCTTCCATCTCTGCTCCTAGGGTTGTATGCTTATGTGGATTACATGAGTATGTACATTCTCTGCTTGTCTGGTATGTGTTAGCTAGAGATATAGAATGTTAAAAGAATGAAAGAATTAGAAAATAGGTTGTGGAAAGTAGCTTGGATAGGAAGACATAGGAGTAGAGTATAATTGTTTGCTATGATTGATGTGTTACAAATCCAACTCACACACTCCGGAGGCATGATGAATATTTTATTAAATCTCTTCCCACGACGGTGGCAAGAGTCCTTGTACGGAAGGACTAAGCTTTTATTTTGAAAACTCGTCACGACGGTGACTTAAATTATAATCATGTAAAGGGAGTTATTGGTGGGTTTCGGATTTGATTATGCTAGCGATGTGAGACATCGACTAGAACAATGTCAGATGGTACTTGAGACCTCAGTTTTATAATCACCATGACGATGGTCATTGCCCTATCCTGGCAATAGGGTCAGAAAGGTTTTATATTGCTATGACGATAGCTTGAGGCTCGGAGAGTGCATCTGGACGGGTATATGAGTTATATCCTGTTGAGGATACTTGTACATATTAATAAGGAGAAGAATTGTTGATCCTTTGGGAAAGATACAGAGAATCCTATTTATATGGGACACTAAGGTAAGGAGACACGAGAGGAACCTACGGGTGAACCGTGAGCCTAACCAAGTAAAAGAGAAACCACCCTGTGGAGTTGGTCCAGGGTGCGTCAGTGGCCATGCTTCGAGACGTCGTGTCGTGCCCGCCATATGGCCTGGTTGGGTAATGGACGAGTGGGCTCAAGCTATTGCCCCGCAGTAAGGGGTCAGGACGTGCCACGTGGTGGCTATGCGTCAGTTGTTTGATAGATAGAAGTTGATGGTGTTTGATTAACAGAATTGTCACGAGGTGACCAGTACCCAAGTGAATGGGTTAAGTATGTTTTGCCACGTGGTGGCCAGTAGCCCGAGTGCACGGGTTTGAAGTAGAAAAGCCACGTAGTGGCTAGTAAATACCCCAGGGTTGGGGAGACTAAGTAGATGTATGTTTAGCATCTGTGTGTATGTATAAATTGTCTATGGGTTGTATATAACTGTTGATTGTGCAGCGTAGTTGTAACGTACAGGACTACGTCACCACGCGTCTTGTTGATTCAACCATGCTGAACGTGAGAAGTCCGGTAGGTAAAAGCCGGCACTATGTGTTACATGTTACTTGCTGATTGATGACGTGGAATAAACTGCTGCATGCTTATATCTATTAAATGCATGTGAGTGTTTGGGTGAAATTTCTGTTATTGTGTGATCACTAAGAATGCATGCTAACTCACAGTGCTAGTTGTTTGTGCATGTGATTGTGTATGACTCCCAGTCCCAGCGGTAAGGTACCCGCCTTGCGCCGGGGATGGGAGAGTCCTCACTGAGTCACGTTGTTAAGACTCACACCTCATTTTTACTACACAGAGAGATAGGTTAAGTACAAGTGGAAGAAGTCTCGGTGGAACGAGGGTTGAGCAACACTTTTCCAAGACCCACAACTTGTTCATGTGGGTGAATAAAGTGAAATTGTAATTTAATTTACTTTATTATTGTGTCATAAAGTAAAGGGTAGACGTACCCAATTAGATTGTATTATTAAATCTAGAACTGTCAGCTTCACACACCTTAAAGATCAGGATTTATTTTACTGCGATACAGGGAAAATTTGTTTTCAAAATGTATACATATACATATATATGTTGCATGTGAATAGGATAGGCAGCATCTTCGGATGTGTAGCAGTACACAGGTTATATATATACTATGTGTGTTTTCCTATATCTATATGCTAAAACGGCACTGGCCGTGGATTTGCTTGCCTAGGATAGGCCACCATTTCGGCGTAGCCATGGTATTATACTGCATGTGGATGTATTTTCAATAATAGATGTTCTGTCAATTAGGTGATAAGGCTTACAGGCATAGGGATATTCCCTGTGTCTGTGCCAGTCACGGTCCTCTAAACGGGGGTCGTGACATCGCCGATAAGTATTTTTGAAAACTTAATATTCATTTTTTCTTTTTGTCACGACCCCCTATCGGATGTCCGTGACCGGCACGGGAGGTAGGATTTCTACTTTCCCGCAAGCCTCTAATCCCTGATTGACACTTTAATATGTGTATATCTACCCATTTCTAATACAAACAATATATAATACATATGGTCATCTATTTCCGGTGACCTAAGCAGTTTGCAATCCACGGCTCGCTCAGCGCTGCTTCAGTCTATATATATACACATATTCATTCACACGTACATATAGTATACATATTGATCACGCACTTCAGGGCGGGTGATCTATCCTATTCACATGAAGAAGTCCTATGTACTGTCATACATATATTCAATCACACGCTTACATATAGTTTACATATTGATCACACGCCTCAATGCGTGTGATATATCCTATTCACATGTGGAAGCCATATTTTCACACAAGCAGGCATTCAATCACACATACATATAATTTACGTATTGATCACACGCCTCAATGCGTGTGACCTATCCTAGTCGCATGTAGAAGTCATATACGTATATACATGATATATATTATATCATAACCTATATTCCCATCACCAAGACCTAACTTTAATCTGTATGAAGTCGACAATGCTAGAATTTAAGTGTGACATATATATACACAGCTGATGTAAACGTACATACGCCACGCCAAAAAGAAGGATTCATATATATATATATATATAAATATTTATACATCACAACATGTATACATAATCAAAATAACTACCGACGCGAACAAAGCGTGCGGTCTTCAAATCGGTCCGCCTCCTTGAGAAGAAGTGGACGCGTGCCCGACGCCCGAACCACCTGTATCTGAAACATGTGAACAGGGGGGTGAGTCGAAAAAACTCAGTGAGAAGCTCCCCATCCCTGGCGTAGCAGCGGGTACCACTACAGTTGGGGGAAGGGAGCAACCACAACCACATGTGCATGAAACAGATTTATATTGTGACCTTAAATATGATCAGGCAATCAATATATCATATTTACAATTAAAAATCCTAATTCATGCTCCTAACATGTTTATTAATCCGCATGTAAACCAATCATAAACATATATCATATCTTTTCATAAGTCATACATAGTTATGCTCGTAGGCATTCACTTTCTGTCTCCTGCATTACGCTAAGAGAAATACTGGTCCGAAGGCATTCACTTTCTGTCTCCCGCGTTACGCTAAGAGAAATATTGGCCCGAAGGCAATGTCTTATTCGAACCTAGTTGATCAAACTAGGAACTTTCTGACTCCAAGGCACGCTTAGAGTAATAGCCGGCAACTTCTCTGACCCCGGTTAAACCAAGGTAATGGCCACTATGTGGCATACTTACTGTTAACTGAATCATGTCTGTCCGACCAGGATAACCGACTCGATCTACCCGAACTAACCTGAACAAGTTCAAATAACCTATTCGACCTTGGAAGACGCCCTATTAATAACTAACTGAATATTACATGTGTGAATTAGCTAGGCCTAGTTTCCCCCTTTTCAATTATGCATCACTCTCACTCACACTTAACAACCTAGGTTCATTTTCCTCAATGTACCATACGGTCCAAACCTTTGCACGATGATCAATTTAAATGGGTTTCTAATATTAATGAACCCTTACATAAGAAATTCCAGCTCAATCCTACCCACGGTATCATATAAGGCTCGGTGAGCCACAATAGCACATATACACCTTGTGATTAATCATATAAGCACATATACCATTGCACGTTGACTACTTACTTGCAAATCATACACGCGTAACACAAATTTATTCATATAAATATATTTCATATATAAATTTGCACAAAATAGAGCAAACCACATTTTCCACGTAGTCATCCAACCCTGTGGGGCAGGGATGGGAGCGCCCCTCACTTTGTTGGCCCTCCTGATCAGTACTCGGAGTGCCTAAAGCTCCAATCACTCTGTGGTTATGCGCGTAACTAAGCATCTACCATGCACGTGTCATGCTAATGCTTATGCACCCTCTAGCTATTTTCCAAGAACTTAATTATTTAGTTCGTTACGTCGTCTTATTTGCTCTTTCTGAAAGTCCAGAATACCCCATATTCGACTTTCACACTTTCGAGCCATTTAGAACCTCTAATTGCTTAGGTTAGTGATTTCCACTTGTCTAAATTTCCCTTCATGTGCTCATATGGGTATTTAACTAATAAAAGAATTAAATTCACGGTTTAAAAGGGGCTTTAGCTTACTCATTCCACCGTCTCCCTTATTCGCCGAGTAAAAGCTTAATTATTACCATTTTAATTATATATAAAAATATAATTGGGTATAATTAGAGCCTTGGAACCAATTTAGCGGGTCTTAGGTGTCCACCGCGAACTAGACTGAGGTGTCCAACCCACAGCACAGCTCCTTACTATACGGTGGCTTAGTATTTCGCCTCTTTTTCACCGGACTGGGTTCCGGTTGAGACGGTAAATACTCAGGCTTTATTCCCTTGTATATTTCCAGCAATTACAACGCTTATTCTACTCAAATCCAAGCCTAAACATGCATTGAATTATCAATTTCGAATTTATAGCAATTTCCTAACCCAATTTTCCTTATTTCAATACCCGGTAAATTCCTACGGTTTTACTTCGATTCTGAACCTCCCCAAGCATTCAATAACACCCACTGAGCTCAAATCAAACCCCGAAGTGCCCCGATTGGAAGTATTTGAAGAATTCCTAAAATGCCCAAAATTGGAGAAATTGGGGTTTTGGGAGTTTGGGGCTTTCTTACTTGATTTCAATCGGATGGGGAGCTTGGTGGTGATGAAAGACGAACTCCGGTGGCCCTCACAGGCGGCGGAGCGCGTTCTCCGACGTGGTTCCGGCCGTTTCCCGCTGTGCGTGCTCCTCCTTTACTCTCTCGGCTGTTGCGTTGTGTGCGTGACTTCGTGCTTTTGCTTGTTTATTTCTTTGTGTGTGTGTGTGTGTTTTTTTTTTTGTCTACTTCTCCTTTTTTTTATTATATACATTAATGAATTGGATGGGGGGGTTCACGATTTGGCCCCCCGATTATTTTAATATAATATATATATATATATATATTTTTTGTAGTTTATTTGAGAATGGATCATGTGCTTGCCTCTTCTATGCATTAGTATGCTAGGCCGACTTTTTTTCATAGTTCTCTTCACTTTTTTTATTTAAACTCGAAAATTTGTAAACTTTTTCTAAAGGATAAGAGTTATAAATACAAAAAAAAAAAAATTTCTACACAAATAAGGACCTACCGTGAATGATTTATGGACCACCTTTATTAGGGACTTCAATTGAAAACTTCAATTGTTTGATAGATAGAGATTGATTGTGTTTGATTAATAGAGTTGTCACGAGGTGACCAGTACCCAAGTGAATGGGTTAAGTATGTTTTGCCACGTGGTGGCAAGTAGCCCGAGTGCACGGGTTCGAAGTAGAAAAGCCACGTAATGGCTAGAAGGTACCCCAGAGTTGGAGAGATTAAGTAGACGTATGTTTAGCATCTGTGTGTATGTACAAATTGTCTGTGTTTGCATATAATTGTTGATTGTGCAGCGTAGTGGTAACGTACAGGATTACGTCACCACACATCTTGTTGATTCCGACATGCTGAAACGTGAGAAGACCGGTAAGTAAAACCCGACACTTTATGTTACATGTTTACTTGCTGATTGATGACGTGGAATAAACTGCTGCATGTTTATAGTTATTAAATGCATGTGAGTGTTTGGGTGAAATTTTTGTTGTTGTGTGATCATCAAGAATGTATGCTAACAACAGTAACTAGTTGTTTTTGTATGTGGTTGTGTATGACTCCCAAACCCAGCGCTATGGTACCCACCTTGCGCCGGGGATGGGAGAGTCCTCACTGAGTCGCGTGGTTGACACTCACACCTCATTTTTACTACACAGAGACAGGTTAAGTACAGGTGGAAGAAGTCTTGGTGGAACGAGGGTTGAGCAACACTTCCCAAGACCCACAACTTGTTCATGTGGGTGAAAAAATTGTAATTGTAATTTAATTTACTTTATCATTGAATCATAAAGTAAAGGGTAGACATACCCAATTAGATTGTGTCACTAAATCTGGAACTGTCTGCTTCACACGCCTTAAAGATCAGGATCCGTTAGATTACAATGCAAGGAAAACTGATTTTCAAAATATATATATATATACATATATCTGTTACATGCGAATAGGATAGGCAGCATCTTCGGATGTGTAACCAGTACACAGGTTATATATTATGTGTGTTTTCCTATATCTATATACTGAAGCGGCACTAGCCGTGGATTTGCTTGCATTGGATAGGCCACCATTTCGGTGTAGCCAAGGTATTATAATGCATGTGAATGTATTTTTAATAATAGATATTCTGTCAGTTAGGTGGTAAGGCTTACAGGCATAGGGGCATTCCCTGTGTCTGTGCCAATCACGGTCCTCTAAGCGGGGGTCGTGACAAGTGTTTCGAAAACTTGATATTCATTTTTCTTTTTTTAGTAAGTTTTTGCTAATGAGTGTTTCAAAAAGTTGATATTCATTTTGCTTTTTCTTAATCAGTTTTCGTCGATAATTGTTTCGAAAACTTGATATTCATTTTTCTTTTTTTAATCAGTTTTCAACGATAAGTGTTTCGAAAACTTGATATTCATTTTTCTTTTTCTAATCATTTTTCGCCGATGGGTGTTTCGAAAACTTGATATTCATTTTTCTTTTTTAATCATTTTTCGCCAATGAGTGTTTCGAAAACTTTATATTCATTTTTATTTTTTTAACGAAAACTTGATATTCATTTTTCTTTTTTTAATCAGTTTTCACCGATTAGTGTTTCGAAAACTTGATATTCATTTTTCTTTTTTAATCAGTTTTCTCCGATGAGTGTTTCGAAATATTTATATTCATTTTTATTTCTTTTAATCAGTTTTCGTAGATTAGTGTTTCGAAAACTTGACATTCTTTTTTTTCTTTTTTTAATCAGTCTTTGCCGATGAGTATTTCGAAAACTTGATATTCATTTTTCTTTTCTTAATCAATTTTCAACGATGAGTGTTTCGAAAACGTGATATTCATTTTCATTTTTTTATCAGTTTTCGTAGATTAGTGTTTCGAAAACTTGATATTCATTTTTTTAATCAGTTTTCGCAAATAAGTGTTTCGAAAACTTGATATTCATTTTTCTTTTTTTAGTAAGTTTTAGCTAATGAGTGTTTCGAAAACTTCATATTCTTTTTTCTTTTTTTAATCATTTTTTGTCGATGAGTGTTTCGAAAACTTGATATTCATTTTTTTTAATCAGTTTTCCCCGATGAGTGTTTCGAAAACTTTATATTGATTTTTATTTTTTTTAATCAGTTTTCGTAGATTAGTGTTTTGAAAACTTGATATTCATTTTTCTTTTTTTAATCAGTTTTCGCCGATGAATGTTTCGAAAACTTTATATTTCATTTTTATTTTTTTTAATCAGTTTTCGTAGATTAGTGTTTCGAAAACTTGATAATCATTTTTCTTTTTTTAATCAGTTTTGGCAATTAAGTGTTTCGAAAACTTGATATTCATTCTTCTTCTTTTTTTTTCAATTTTCGTCGATTAGTGTTTCAAAAACTTGATATTCATTTTTCTTTTTTTAATCAGTTTTCACCGATTAGTGTTTCGAAAACTTGATATTCGTTTTTCTTTTTTTAATCATTTTTCGCCGATGAGTGTTTCGAAAACTTTATATTCATTTTTCTTTTTTTTAATCAGTTTTCTTAGATTAGTGTTTCGAAAACTTTATATTCACACCGGAGAGGCGGCGCCAGTGATCGAAAACGCTGACCGGAGTCATCTTCAACCCTTAGCAAGCCTTCTAACCAATTGATTCAAGGTGAGAAAGCCCCAAACTCCCAAAACCCCTATTTCTCCAATTTTGGGTATTTTAGGAATTCTTCAAATACTTCCAATCGGGGCATTTCGGGGTTAAATATGATCTTAGTGGGTGTTATTGAAAGCTTAGGGAGGTTCAGAATCGAAGATAAATCGTAGGAATTGACCAGGTATGGCAATTAGGAAAATTTAGCTAGAAAATTGTTATAAATTCAAATTTTGTTGGTTTAATGCATGAATAGGCTTTGATTGGAGTAGTATAGGTGTTATAAATGCTGGAAATGGTCAAGGGAATAAAGCCCGAGCAATTGCTGTCTCAACTGGAATCCAATCCGGTGAAAAAGAGGTAAAATACTAAGCTACCGTACAGTAAGGAGCTGTGCTGTGGGTTGAACACCTCGGTCTAGTACGTGGTAAACACCTAGGACCCGCTAAATTGGTTCCAAGGCTCTAATTATACCCAATTATATTATTATATATAATTAAAGAGGTGGTAATTAAGCTTTTACTCGGCGAATAAGGGAGACGGTGGAAAGAGTAAACTAAAGCCTCTTTTGTGCCGTGAATTTAATTCTTTTATTAGTTAAATACTCTTATGAATACATGAAGGGAAATTTAGACAAGTGGGAATCTCTAACCTAAGCAATTAGAGGTTCTAAATGGCTCGAAAGTGTGAAAGTCGAATATGAGACATTCTGGACTTTTAGAAAGAGCAAATAAGACGACGCAACGAACTAAATAATTAGTTCTTGGAAAATATCTAGAGGGTGCATAAGCATTAGCATGACACATACATGGTAGATGCTTAGTTACGCGTTCTAAATTTCTTAAATATAATGTGTATAGGGCACCAAAGGGTAATTGGAGCTCCAGGTACTCCGAGGACTAATTAGGAGGGCCAACGAGGTGAGGGGCTCTCCCATCCCTGCCCCACAGAGTTTGATGACTACGTGTAAAATATGGTTTGCGCTATTTTGTGCAAATTGATATATGGAATATATTTATAAGAATAAATTTGTGTTACACGTGTATGATTTGCAAGTAAGCAGTCAACGTGCAATAGTATATGTGCTTATATGATTAATCTCAAGGTGTATTTGTGCTATTGTGGCTCGTTGAGCCTTATATGTTACCGTGGGTAGGATTGAGTCACAATTTCGTATGTGAGGAGTTCAGTAATATTAGAAACCAATCACATCGATCGTCAACGTTAAGACCTTGTTCGTATGGTTTGTTGAGGAAAACTAAACCTAGGTTGCTGAATGTGAGTGAGAGGGTTGCATAATTGAAAAGAGGGAAACTAGGCCTAGCTAATTCACACGTGTAATATTCAGTTAGTTATTAATAGGGCGTCTTTCAAGGTCGAATATGTTAGTTGAACTTGTTTAGGTTAGTTCGGGTAGATAGAGTCGGTTATCCTGGTCGGACAGACAGGATTCAATTAACAGTAAGTATGCCACATAATGGCCATTACCTTGGTTTAACCGGGGTCAGACAAATTGCCGGCTATTACTCTAAGCATGCCTTGGAGTCAGAAAGTTCCTAGTGTGATCAACTAGGTTCGTACAAGAAATTGCCTTCGGGCCAGTATTTCTCTTAGCGTAATGCGGGAGACAGAAAGTGAGTGCCTACGTGCACAAGTATAAGTCAACTATGGAACCATATGTTATATGTTTATGATTGATTTACATGCGGATTAATAAATATGTTAGAAGCATAAAATAGGATTTTAAATTGTGAATATGATTTACTGATTGCTTGATCATGTTAAAGATCATAATACGAATCCGTTTCATGCGCATGTGGTTGTGGTTGCTCCCTTCCCCCAACTGTAGTGGTACCCGCTGCTACGCCAGGGATGGGGGAGCTTCTCACTGAGTCTGTTCGACTCACCCCCCTGTTTACATGTTTTAGATACAGGTGGTTCAGGAGTCGGGATCGTGTCCACTTCTTCACAAGGAGGCGGACAACTCTGAAGACCGCACGCTTAGTCTGTGTCGGTAGTATTTTGGTTATGTACATATGTCATGATGTATATATATATATATATATATATGTAACCTTTTTGGGCGTAGTGTTTGTACGGTTACATCTGCTGTGTATATATATATAAATATATATCATACTTGAATTCTAGCATTGTCGACTTCATACATATTAAAGTTAGGTCTTGGTATTGGGAATTTAGGCTATGATATAGCCTACATCATGTGTGTGTATATATATATATGAATTTTGCATGTGACTAGGATAGATCACACCCCTTGATGCGTGTGATCAATATGTAAATTATATATATGTGTGACTGAATACCTGATTGTACGAAAATATGGCTTCCGCAAGTGAATAGGATAGATCACACGCATTGAGGCGTGTGATCAATATGTAAACTATATGCAAGCATGTGATTGAATATATGTATGACTGTATACAGGACTTCTGCATGTGAGTAGGATAGATCACCCGCCATGAAGCGCGTGATCAATAAGTATATTATATGTACGTGTGAGTGAATATGTGTATATATATAGACTGAAGCGGCACTGAGCAAGCCTTGAATTGCAAACTTCTTAGGTCACCGGAAATGGATGGCCATATACATATATATTATATATATTGTTTGTATTAGAAAAGGGTAGTTATAAACATGTGGAAATGTCAATCAGGGATTAGAGGCTTACGGGATAGGAGAAATCCTACTTCCCGTGCCGGTCACGGACGTCCGATAGGGGGTCGTGACAAACTTGGTATCAGAGCCAGGTTATCTTTAAACTGTATGAAGCCATAGGTTTGACCAGGTGTTGGTTTACGCCTCGTTGTGAACCCGGGCACAACGTGGGAGTAAAAAGGCACTTGTGGAAGTACCCAGGAAATTGTGTCAGCCTTTCTTTCTACTCTCTTTGATATGAAATATGATTGATATACCTGTACTCATTAGGTGTGGTCCTTGTGCAGTATAAGGATGTCACCGATCACGAGACAGGCTAGGGGTGGAGGGAGAACTCCTGCTGAAATTGATCGAGAATCAGTTCGGGAGGAGGGAATGCCCACCCGAGGTCGAGGTAGAGGCCGTACCCGAGGCCGAGGTAAAGGTCGTGCTCGTGGTCAAGGTAGAGCACAAATGAGAGAAGAAGAGAGGAGGCAGTAACCGGAACCTCAGGTTGAGACAGGTGCACCTTCTGTGGCAGAAATGCTCACGGAAGGATTTCAGGAATTAAGAGAAGAGATGACGAGTAAAATACAGAGAGAAGTACGCCGATTAGTAGTCGGCGAGGAAGAAGAAGAAGAGAAAGTTCCTAGCAATCAAGAGATGGAGGTTGTTGAGGAAGAGGACAAAGAATGGCAACAACCGCAAGGTGTGCCTCGTGAGCCGCGGGTAGCACTCAGAGAGCTGCCAATTTCAAAATATTTGAAGCTTCATCCACCCACTTTCTGCGGAACTAGTGAGAAAGAGGATCCGCAGTACTTTGTGAGAGACATAGTCAGAATTGGGCACATGCTGAGGTGCTCAGGGCATGAGTTGGTGGAGTTGGCTTCATTTCAACTGAGGGGAGCCATTAGATTATGGATAGAGTCTGTACAGACAAGGTATTCAAGAAGGGTGGCACCAATGACCTGGGAAGTTTTCAGAGGGAATATCTGGGTTGGTTTCTATCTGAAGGCACCAAAGATGAAAAGCGTCAACAATTTGAGGAGTTGTGGATGACGCCTAACATGACCGTGACGGAGTATGAGTTACTTTTTACGGAACTGGCTCAATTCTCACCCGAGTTAGTCCTGATGAAGAGGCGAGGATCAAGAGATTTATACACCGACTCACGGAGCCGTTGTTTACTGCTTTGCTACCCCAGAGAAGACAATTTGAGACTTTAGCTCAAGCCGCAGACTGTGTCAGAATGATTGAGACCAAGAAGAGGTATGGGACTTCTGTTGATCCCAAAGTCAAGCTAACTACTGGCAATGATAACCAAGGAGGTGGAAGTAAGAAGAGGAAGACAACAGGTGGAGGAGCAGGATACTCAGGGTCTGCAGGAGGACAATCCTCAACTACCACCCATGAAACAGGTACAAGAGGTAATATTCAAAGGGGACAGAGAGTGCAAGGGGGTGGAAATGCCAATAAAACAAGACCCCAGTGTGCGACGTGCGGCAGGTATCATTTTGGTGTGTGTCGGAGACTGACAGGTGGATGTTACAACTGCGGCCAGGTGGGCCATATGGCTAGAGAATGTCCAAAGAGAAAAGAGGGTACAAGTGTGAGAAGTAATCCAACGCGGAGGGGTACACCTATCTCAGCCCCGCTAGTAAGAACTGTACCACCACAGACAGCAAGTACAGGTGCATCAAGAGGTCGTGGTGCAGGATCTAGTGGCAGAGGGCCAGGGGCAGTAGGTGGAGGACAAGCGCGGGTATTTGCAATTTCTCATCAAGACGCTCATGCATCGAATGCGGTTATGACAGGTACCCTTATTGTTTGCTCTCTTGAAGCAATAGTTCTGTTTGATTCTGGCTCCACTCATTCTTATGTGTCGCATGCATTTGCTTCTAAATTCAAGAAAAGTCCATCTAGAATGAAAGAAACAGTACTGGTCTCTACACCAATGGGAGAATCAGTTCAAGTAGAGTATGTGCACAAGTCTTGCATTGTGGAGGTCGATGGTCATGAGACTGTGGTAGACCTTCGGTTTTTGTGTATGGTTGATCTTGATGAAATCCTCGGAATGGATTGGTTGTTGTCTTGCCATGCGGTTGTGGACTACAGGGCTAAATGTTTGATGTTCAATATGCCAAACGAGGATCCTTTTGTGATACGGGGTGACGGAGTTGCACCGTATCCAAGCTTGATCTCGGCTTTGAAGGCATCCAAGTTACTTGCAAAGGGATGTAAAGGGTATTTGGCTTTGGTCAAGGATACCACGAAAGCAGTACTTTCACCGACTCAAGTACCAGTAGTGCGAGAGTTCTTGGATGTATTTCCAGAAGAATTGTCGGGGTTGTCGCCCGATCGTGAGATTGAATTTGAAATTGAGTTGCAACCTGGCACCCAACCTATCAACACACCACCTTATAGGATGGCTACGAAAGAGTTGAAGGAGTTACATACACAATTGCAAGAATTGCTTAACAAGGGTTTTATAAGACCCAGTTTCTCTCCTTGGGGTGCACCTGTCCTTTTTGTGAAGAAGAAGGACGGCTCTTTGCGGTTGTGTATCGATTACCGAAAGTTAAACAAGGTGACGATCCACAATCAATACCCACTGCCGAGGATAGATGACTTATTTGATCAGTTGCAAGGTGAGAAGCGGTTTTCCAAGATTGATTTGCGATATGGGTATCACCAATTAAAGATTCGAGAATCAGATATACCTAAGACCGCATTTCGGACCCGATATGGACATTACGAGTTCTTGGTGATATCTTTCGGATTAACTAATGTCCTACAACGTTCATGGACATGATTACCAGGGTCTTCAAACCATTTCTAGATCGATTTGTCATCGTCTTCATTGATGACATCTTGGTTTATTCTAAGAATTCTGAAGAACATGCAGAACACTTAAGATTAGCCTTGCAGAAGTTGAGAGAAAAGAAACTGTACGCCACGTTCTCTAAGTGTGAATTCTGGCTTGACAGAGTTGCCTTTTTGGGTCACGTGGTATCATCAGAGGGAATCCACGTTGATCCAAGTAAGGTAGAAGCGGTGAAGAATTGGTCCAAGCCTACCTCAGTTACTAAAATTTGCAGTTTCTTGGGCTTGGCCGGATATTATAGAAGATTTGTGCAGGACTTCTTTAAGGTTGATGCACCTATGACTAAGTTGACTCAGAAGGGAGTGAAGTTCATATGGGATGACAAGTGTGACCAGAGTTTTCAGAAGCTGAAAGATAGCCTCACTACCGCTCCGGTGCTGGCATTACCTGAAGGCACAGGAGGGTATGTGGTATATTGTGATGCGTCAAGGATCGGGTTAAGGTGTGTATTGATGCAGCACGACAAGATGATTGCGTATGCATCGCGACAACTGAGGAAACATGAGAAGAATTACCCGACTCACGACCTCGAAATGACGGCTGTAGTATTTGCCTTGAAAATATGGAGACATTACCTGTATGGTGAGACGTGTGAAATTTATACAGACCACAAGAGCCTCAAATACATTTTCGAGCAGAAAGACTTGAACTTGAGACAACGTCGATGGTTAGAGTTGTTGAAGGACTACGACTGCACGATCTTGTATCATCCAAGAAAGGCTAATGTGGTAGCCGATGCTCTGAGCCAGAAATCCATGGGCAGTCTTGCTCATATAAGTGAAGAAAGGAGACCGTTGATTAGAGAACTGCACGAGCTAGAATAAATGGGAAATCAGTTTGAGATTGGGAATTCTAACTCACTTCTAGCTCATTTGCAAGCTAAATCCTCTCTAGTAGAAGAGGTGAAGGCTAGACAGGATGAAGATACCGACCTCAAGCAAATCAGGGATACGGTAACTAAAGAGAAAGGGGACGATGTCCGATTCTCTATTGATGATTTCGGAGTACTTCGGTTGGAGGGACGGTTGTGTGTCCCTATGGTTGATAACTTGAAGGAAAGAATCTTTGAAGAAGCACACCGGAAAGCTTATACAATCCATCCGGGAGCTAATAAAATGTATCATGACCTGAAACAGCTGTATTGGTGGAATGTCATGAAGAAAGACGTTGCAAACTATGTAGCTAGGTGTTTAGTGTGTCAGCAAGTCAAGGCTGAACACCAGAAGCCCGTCGGAACATTACAACAGATAGAAATGCCTGAGTGGAATTGGGAGAGGATAACTATGGATTTTGTAACAGGGTTGCCAAGATCACAACATGGATTTGATTCAGTTTGGATGATAGTGGGTCGCATGACTAAGTCCGCGCACTTTCTGTCAATTAAGACCACTTACGGAGTGAGTCAATATGCACGGATTTATCTATCAGAAATCGTTAGATTGCACGGTGTGCCAGTGTCCATAATATCTGATAGAGGGCCACAGTTCACTTCCAGATTTTAGAAGTCATTGCAGGAAGTGTTGGGAACGAGAGTTGATTTGAGTACTGCGTTCCACCCAGACCGACAGGCAATCAGAAAGAACCATTCAGATCCTTGAAGACATGCTTCGGGCGTGTATTATGGATTTCGACGGAAGTTGGGAAAGGTATTTACCCTTGGCTGAGTTTGCATACAATAACAGTTATCAAGCAAGTATCCAAATGGCACCTTTCGAAGCTTTGTACGGTCGTAGGTGCAGAAGGTGAAGTGCATAAGAGAGAGATTGCTAACGGCTCAGAGTAGACAAAACTCCTATGCAGACAATCGAAGGAGAGAACTTGAGTTCGCCATTGGTGGACAGGTGTTTTTGAGGATATCACCGAAGAGAGGCGTAATGTGGTTCGGTAAGAAGGGGAAGTTGAGTCCCCGGTATATCGGACCATTTGAAATCCTAAAATGAGTTGGGAATGTAGAGTATCGGTTGGAATTACCTACGAAATTGGAGGGAGTACATCCTGTCTTTCATGTTCGATGCTTCGGAAATATCTTCCTGATCCCTCGCACGTAATCCAATCGCAAGATGTGCAACTAACCGAAAATCTGACATATGAAGAGGAGCCAGTGGAAATCTTAGATCAGCAGTCGAAGAGACTCAGAACGAAGGAGATTCCATTGGTTAAAGTCCTGTGGAGAAACCACTCGACCGAAGAAGCTACATGGGAGGTCGAGGGTGAAATACGAAAGACGTATCCTCATATGTTTCAAGACTAAGGTTAGTAGTTTATTTGAAATTTAGGGACCGAATTTCTTAAGGGGGGAAGATTGTAATATCCGAGATAGTTAGATTTAATTATTTTCATTATTATTAAATTTATTTTTCTTTCAGAAAGAAAAATAAGTTAAAGATAAAATAAAATTAAGGGGAGAAAAATAGGAAATCTAAGTATTCTTTTTAGGACCTAAAAGAAGAAGGAATTAAAAAGATTGGAAAGAAGTAGGATATAACAAGTAAATAAGTTTTTCTATTTAATAAAAACATGAAAGTAAATATAAAATAAAATAAAAATGAAAAGAAAAACAATATATATATATATATATATATATATATATATATATATATATATATATATATATATATATATATAAAATAAAATATATTGGGGGGCAACCGTGACCCCGTCCCATTACACACACACCAAAAATATAGAATCTATATATATGTATAATAAGATAGATGGGGGGGCCAGCCGTGACCCCCTCACCATTAAATTAACATATATTAAATAAAATAAAGGAGAAGCGAGCAGAAGCAAAATAAGAAGCAGTAGCAGCGAGCCGCACACACCACGCGAGAAGCCAAGAAGAAGAAGAGAGCACCACACGGCAGGTTCTGGCCGGTTTCACGTCGGAGAGGCGGCGCCGGTGACCGAAAACGCTGACCGGAGTCATCTTCAACCCTTAGCAAGCCTTCTATCCAATTGATTCAACGTGAGAAAGCCCCAAACTCCCAAAACCCCAATTTCTCCAATTTTGGGTATTTTAGGAATTCTTCAAATACTTCCAATCGGGGCATTACGGGGTTAAATATGAGCTTAGTGGGTGTTATTGAAAGCTTAGGGAGGTTCAGAATCGAAGATAAACTGTAAGAATTGACCGGGTATGGAAATTAGGAAAATTTAGCTAGAAAATTGCTATAAATTAAAGTTTTACTAGTTTAATGCATGAATAGGCTTTTATTGGAGTAGTATAAGTGTTATAAATGCTAGAAATAGTCAAGGGAATAAAGCCCGAGCATTGCCGTCTCAACCGGAACCCAATCCGGTGAAAAAGAGGCAAAATACTAAGTTACCTTACAGTAAGGAGTTGTGCTGTGGGTTGAACACCTCGGTCTAGTCCGTGGTGGACACCTAAGACCCACTAAATTGGTCCCAAGGCTCTAATTATACCCAATTATATTATTATATATAATTAAAGAGGTGACAATTAAGCTTTTACTCGGCGAATAAGGGAGATGGTGGAATGAGTAAACTAAAGCCTCTTTTGAGCCGTGAATTTAATTATTTTATTAGTTAAATACTCGTATGAATACATGAAAGGAAATTTAGACAAGTAGGAATCTCTAACCTAAGCAATTAGAGGTTCTAAATGGCTCAAAAGTGTGGAAGTTGAATATGAGACATTCTGGACTTTTAGAAAGAGCAAAAAAGACGACGTAACGAACTAAATAATTAGTTCTTGGAAAATATCTAGAGGGTGCATAAGCATTAGCATGACACGTGCATGGTAGATGCTTAGTTACGCATTCTAAATTTCTTAAATATAATGTGTATAGGGCACCACAGGGTAATTGGAGCTCCAGGCACTCCGAGGACTGATCAGGAGGGCCAACGAGGTGAGGGGCTCTTCCATCCCTGCCTCACAGGGTTGGATGACTACGTGGAAAATGTGGTTGGCTCTATTTTGTGCAAATTGATATAAGGAATATATTTATATGAATAAATTTGTGTTACACATATATGATTTGCAAGTAAGCAGTCAACGTGCAATAGTATATGTGCTTATATGATTAATCTCAAGGTGCATATGTGCTATTGTGGCTCACTGAGCCTTATATGATACCAAGGGTAGGATTGAGTCATAATTTCATATGTGAGAAGTTCAGTAATATTAGAAACCAATCACATCGATCGTCACCGTTAAGACCTTTTTCGTATGGTTTGTTGAGGAAAACTGAACCTAGGTTGCTGAATGTGAGTGAGAGGGTTGCATAATTGAAAAGAGGGAAACTAGGCCTAGCTAATTCACACGTGTAATATTCAGTTAGTTATTAATAGGACCTCTTTCAAGGTCGAATATGTTAGTTGAACTTGTTTAGGTTAGTTCGGGTAGATCGAGTCGATTATCCGGGTCGGACAGACAAGATTCAGTTAACAGTAAGTATGCCACATAGTGGCCAATACCTTGGTTTAACTGGGGTCAGACAAGTTGCCGGCTATTACTTTAAGCATGCCTTGGAGTCAGAAAGTTCCTGGTGTGATCAACCAGGTTTGTACATGAAATTGCCTTCGGGCTAGTATTTCTCTTAGCGTAATGCGGGAGACAGAAAGTGAGTGCCTACGTGCACAAGTATAAGTTAACTATGGAACCATATGTTATATGTTTATGATTTATTTACATGTGGAATAATAAATATGTTAGAAGCATGAAATAGGATTTTAAATTGTGAATATGATTTACTGATTGCTTGATCATGTTAAAGATCATAATACGAATCCGTTTCATGCGCATGTGGTTGTGGTTGCTCCCTTCCCCTAGCTGTAGTGGTACCCGCTGCTACGCCAGGGATGGGGGAGCTTCTCACTGAGTCTGTTCGACTCACCCCCTTGTTTACATGTTTCAGATACAGGTGGTTCAGGATTCGGGATCGCGTCCACTTCTTCGCAAGGAGGCGGACAACTCTGAAGACCGCATCGCTTAGTCCGCGTCGGTAGTATTTTGGTTATGTACATATGTCGTGATGTATATATATATATATATATATAACCTTTTTGGGCGTAGCGTTTGTACGGTTACATCTGCTGTGAATATATATATATATATCATACTTGAATTCTAGCATTGCCGGCTTCATACAGATTAAAGTTAGGTCGTGGTATTGGGAATTTAGGCTATTATATAGCATATGTCATGTGTGTATATATATATGACTTCCGCATGCGACTAGGATAGATCACACCCCTTGAGGCGTGTGATCAATATGTAAATTATATATATGTGTTATTGAATATATGTATGACTGTATACAGGACTTCCGCATGTGAATAGATCACCCGCCCTGAAGCGCGTGATCAATAAGTATACTATATGTACGTGTGAGTGAATATGTGTATATATATATATTGAAGCGGCGCTGAGCGAGCCGTAGATTACAAACTTCTTAGATCACCGGAAATGGATGGCCATATACATATATATATTATATATATTGTTTGTATTAGAAAATGGTAGTTATAAACTTGTGGAAATGTCAATCAGGGATTAGAGGCTTACGGGATAGGAGAAATCCTACTTTCCGTGCCGGTCACGGAAGTCCGATAGGGGGTCGTGACATTAGTGTTTCGAAAACTTGATATTCATTTTTTGTTTTTAATCTGTTTTCGCCGATGAGTGTTTTCGAAAACTTGATATTCATTTTTCTTTTTTTAATCAGTTTTCGCCGATAACTGTTATGAAAACTTGTTATTCCTTTTTCTTTTTTTTAATCAGTTTTCGCCCATGAGTGTTTCGAAAACGTGATATTCATTTTTCTTTATTTAATTTGTTTTCACCGATGAGTGTTTCGAAAACTTGATATTCATTTTTCTTTTTTTAATCATTTTTCGTCGATGAGTGTTTTGAAAATTTGATATTCATTTTTCTTTTTTTATTAAGTTTTCGCTAATGAGTGTTTCGAAAACTTGATATTCATTTTTCTTTTTTTTAATCAGTCTTCGCCGATACGTGTTTCGAAAATTTGATATTCATTTTTCTTTTTTTAATTTGTTTTAACTGATTAGTGTTTTGAAAACTTGATATTCATTTTTTTTTCAATCATTTTTCGTTGATGAGTGTTTCGAAAACTTGATATTAATTTTTTATTTTTAATCAGTTTGCGCCGATGAGTGTTTCGAAAACTTTATATTCATTTTTACTTTTTTAATTAGTTTTCGTATATTCGTGTTTCGAAAACTTGATATTCATTTTTCTTTTTTTAATCAGTCTTCGCCGATGACTGTTTCGAAAACTTGATATTCATTTTTCTTTTCTTAATCAGTTTTCAACGATGAGTGTTTCGAAAACGTGATATTCATTTTTCTTCATTTAATTAGTTTTCACCGATGAGTGTTTCGAAAACTTGATATTCATTTTTCTTTTTTTAATCATTTTTCGCCGATGAGTGTTTCGAAAACTTTATATTCATTTTTTTTAATCAGTTTTCGTAGATTAGTGTTTCGAAAACTTGATATTCTTTTTTTTTAATCAATTTTCGTAGATGAGTGTTTCGAAAACTTGATATTCATTTTTCTTTTTTTAATCATTTTTCGTCGATGAGTGCCTTGAAAACTTAATATTCATTTTTCATTTTTAATCAGTTTTCGCCGATGAGTGTTTCGAAAACTTTATATTTATTTTTATTTTTTTAATCAATTTTCGTAGATTAGTGTTTTGAAAACTTGATATTCATTTTTCCTATTTAATTCAAGTTTCCAATTTCTTAAGTCCTAAATTGATCCCAAAAATTATTTTCTTTTAAGTTCCAAATTGAATACCAAAAATAGTTCCTACTTCCTTTTCTTTCACTTTCTACTTTCCTAAAAAAAAAACCCTTTTTAAATATTTAAAATAATCATAATAAAAATAAATTAATTAATAATTGAACAAATAATAACTAATACTATTTTAATTTAGTTCCCACTCCTATTTATTTTGGGTTTCTATTTTCGTAGGTCTTGAATAATTTCAAAAAAATATTTCACATCTTTCTTTCAACTTTTATTTTACTTGATATTTCGAAGAATTCCTTGGTTCCATTCTGGTTTCCCCTAACTTTCATACTTTTCCTATATTCTTTTTAAGGTTTTAATTCCTATCCCTGAAATAAATCATCCTTAAATCCTTGAAATTTTTAAATAAAACATTCTTTAATCCTAGAAATTTTTCGGGGTATTACAATGAGTGTTTCGAAAACTTGATATTCATTTTCTCTTTTTTAATCAATTTTTGCCGATGAGTGTTTCGAAAACTTTATATTCATTTTTATTTTTTTTAATCAGTTTTCATAGATTAGTGCTTCAAAAACTTGATATTCATTTTTCTTTTTTTAATCAATCTTTGCCGATAAGTGTTTCGAAAACTTGATATTCATTTTTCTTTTTTTTAATCAGTTTTCACCGATTAATGTTTCGAAAACTTGATATTCATTTTTCTTTTTTTAATCATTTTGCGTCGATGATTGTTTCGAAAACTTGATATTCATTTTTCTTTTCTTAATCAGTTTTCACCGATGAGTGTTTCGAAAACTTTATATTCATTTTTCTTTTTTTAATCAGTTTTCGTAGATTAGTGTTTCCAAAACTTGATATTCATTTTTTTAATCAGTTTTTCGCAGATAAGTGTTTCGAAAACTTAATATTCATTTTTCTTTTTTTAATAAGTTTTAGCTAATGAGTATTTCGAAAACTTGATATTCATTTTTAATTTTTAATCAGTTTTCGGCGATGAGTATGTCGAAAACTTTATATTCATTTTTATTTTTTTAATCAATTTTCGTAGATTAGTGTTTTGAAAATTTGATTTTCATTTTTCTTTCTTTAATCAATTTTCGCAGATGAGTGTTTCGAAAACTCTATATTCATTTTAATTTTTTTTTAATCAGTTTTCGTAGATTAGTGTTTCGAAAACTTGATATTCATTTTTCTTTTTTTAATCAGTTTTCGTCAATAAGTGTTTCGAAAAATTGATATTCATGTTTCTTTTTTTTAATCAGTTTTCGTCGATTAGTGTTTCGAAAACTTGATATTCATTTTTCCTTTTTTAGTAAGTTTTAGCTAATGAGTGTTTCGAAAACTTGATATTCATTTTTCTTTTTTTAATCATTTTTCGTCGATGAGTGTTTCGAAAACTTGATATTAATTTTTCTTTTTTTAATCAGTTTTCGCCGATGAGTGTTTCGAAAACTTTATAATCATTTTTATTTTTTTAATCAGTTTTCGTAGATAAGTGTTTTGAAAACTTGATATTCGTTTTTTTAATCAGTTTTCGCCGATGAGTGTTTCGAAAACTTTATATTCATTTTTATTATTTTAATTAGTTTTCGTAGATTAGTGTTTCGAAAACTTGATAATCACTTTTCTTTTTTTAATCAGTTTTCGCTGATGAGTGTTTCAAAAACATGATATTCATTTTTTTAATCAGTTTTCGTAGATTAGTGTTTCAAAAACTTGATATTTATTTTTTTAATCAGTGTTCGCAGATGAGTGTTTCGAAAACTTGATATTCATTTTTCTTTATTTAGTAAGTTTTAGCTAATGAGTGTTTCGAAAACTTGATATTCATTTTTTTCTTTTTTTAATCATTTTTCGTCGACGAGTGTTTCGAAAACTTGATATTTATTTTCCATTTTTAATCAGTTTTCGCCGATGAGTGTTTCGAAAACTTTATATTCATTTTTATTTTTTTAATCAGTTTTCGTAGATTAGTGTTTGAAGACTTGATATTCATTTTTCTTTTTTTTAATCAATTTTCGCCGATGAGTGTTTCAAAAACTTTATATTCATTTTTATTTTTTTAATCAGTTTTAGTAGATTAGTGTTTCGAAAACTTGATATTCATTTTTCTTTTTTTAATCAATTTTCGCCGATAAGTGTTTTGAAAACTTGATATTGATTTTTCTTTTTTTTAATTAGTTTTCGTCGATTAGTGTTTTGAAAACTTAACATTCATTTTTCTTATTTTAGTAAGTTTTAGCTGATGAGTGTTTCGAAATCTTGATATTCATTTTTTTTAATCAATTTTCGTTGATGAGTGTTTCGAAAACTTTATATTTATTTTTCATTTTTAATCAGTTTTCGCCGATGAGTGTTTTGAAAACTTTATATTCACTTTTATTTTTTTAATCAGTTTTCGTAGATTAGTGTTTCGAAAACTTGATATTCATTTTTCTTTTTTTAATTAGTTTTCGACGATAAGTGTTTCGAAAACTTTATATTCATTTTTCTTTTTTTTAATTAGTTTTCGTCGATTAGTGTTTCGAAAACTTAATATTCATTTTTCTTTTTTTAATCATTTTTTGTCGATGACTGTTTTGAAATCTTGATATTCATTTTTCTTTTTTTAATCAATTTTCGTTGATGAGTGTTTCGAAAACTTGATATTTATTTTTCATTTTTAATCAGTTTTCGCTGATGAGTGTTTCGAAAACTTTATATTCATTTTAATTTTTTTAATCAGTTTTCGTGGATTAGTGTTTTAAAAACTTGATATTCATTTTTCTTTTTTAATCAGTTTTCCCCGATGAGTGTTTCGAAAACTTTCCATTTCATTTTTATTTTTTTTAATAAGTTTTCGTAGATTAGTGTTTCGAAAACTTGATATTCATTTTTCTTTTTTTAATCAGTTTTCGACGATAAGTGTTTCGAAAACTTTATATTCATTTTTATTTTTTTAATCAATTTTCGTAGATTATTGTTTCGAAAACTTGATATTCATTTTTCTTTTTTTTAATTAGTTTTCGTCGATTAGTGTTTCGAAAACTTAATATTTATTTTTCTTTTTTTAATCATTTTTTGTCATGAGTGTTTCAAAATCTTGATATTTATTTTTCATTTTTAATCAGTTTTCGCCGATGAGTGTTTTGAAAACATTATATTCATTTTTATTTTTTTAATCAGTTTTCGTGGTTTAGTGTTTTGAAAACTTGATATTTATTTTTCTTCTTTTAATCAGTTTTCGCCGATGAGTGTTTCGAAAACTTTATATTCATTTTTTTTAATCAGTTTTCGTAGATTAGTGTTTCGAAAACTTGATATTCATTTTTCTTTTTTTAAACAGTTTTCGCCGATGAGTGTTTCTTAAACTTGAAATTTAATTTTATTTTTTTAGTCAGTTTTCGTAGATTAGTGTTTTGAAAACTTGATATCTATTTTTCTTTTTTTAATCAGTTTTCGCCGATGTGTGTTTCGAAAACTTTATATTCATTTTTCTTTTTTTAAATTAGTTTTCGTAGATTACTATTTCGAAAACTTGATATTCATTTTCTTAATCAGTTTTCGCAAATGAGTTTTTCGAAAACTTGATATTAATTTTTCTTTTTTTAGAAAGTTTTAGCTAATGAGTGTTTCGAAAATTTAATATTCATTTTTCTTTTTTTAATCATTTTTCATCGATGAGTGTTTCGAAAACTTGATATTCATTTTTCATTTTTAATCAGTTTTCCCAGATGAGTGTTTCGAAAACTTTATATTCATTTTTATTTTTTAATCAGTTTTCGTAGATTAGTGTTTTGAAAACTTGATATTCATTTTTATTTTTTTAATCAATTTAAGTAGATTAGTGTTTCGAAACTTGATATTCATTTTTCTTTTTTTAATCAATTTTCGCCGATAAGTGTTTCGAAAACTTGATATTCATTTTGCTTTTTTTTAATTAGTTTTCGTCGATTAGTGTTTCGAAAACTTGATATTCATTTTTCTTTTTTTAGTAAGTTTTAGCTTATGAGTGTTTCGAAATCTTGATATTCATTTTTCTTTTTTTAATCAATTTTCGTCGATAAGTGTTTCGAAAACTTGATATTTATTTTTCATTTTTAATCAGTTTTCGTCGATAAGTATTTCGAAAACTTTATATTCATTTTTATTTTTTGGTCAAATGCCCATTTTGGTCCTCTATGTTTCACACAAGTTTTATATTGGTCCTTTATCTTTCAAAAGTTCTATATTGGTCCTTTATGTTTCTCAAAAGTTTTATATTTGTCCTTCAGGTTTCATTGAAGTTCTATATTGGTCCTTTATGTTTCATTCAAGTTCTATATTCATTGAAGTTCTATATTGGTCCTTCAGGTTTCATTGAAAACTTGATATTCATTTTTCTTTTTTAATCAGTTTTCGCCAATGAGTGTTTCGAAAACTTTATATTCATTTTTATTTTTTTTAATCAGTTTCCGTAGATTAGTTTTTCGAAAACTTGATATTCATTTTTCTTTTTTTTTAATAAGTTTTCGACGATAAGTGTTTCGAAAACTTTATATTCATTTTTATTTTTTTTAATCAGTTTTCGTAGATTAGTGTTTCGAAAACTTGATATTCATTTTTCTTTTTTTTTAATTAGTTTTCGCCGATAAGTATTTCGAAAACTTGATATTCATTTTTCTTTTTTTAATTAGTTTTCGTCGATTAGTGTTTCAAAAACTTAATATTCATTTTTCTTTTTTTAATCATTTTTTGTCGATGAGTGTTTCGAAAACTTGATATTTAATTTTATTTTTAATCAGTTTTCGCCGATGAGTGTTTTGAAAACTTTATATTCATTTTTATTTTTTTAATTAGTTTTCGTGGATTAGTGTTTTGAAAATTTGATATTTATTTTTCTTTTTTTAATCATTTTCGCCGATGAGTGTTTCGAAAACTTTATATTCATTTATATTTTTTTTAATCAGTTTTCGTAGATTAGTGTTTGGAAAACTTGATTTCATTTTTCTTTTTTTAATCAGTTTTCGTCGATTAGTGTTTCGAAAACTTGATTTTGATTTTTCTTTTTTTAATCATTTTTCGTCGATGAGTGTTACGAAAACTTGATATTCATTTTTCTTTTTTAATCATTTTTCGCCGATGAATGTTTCGAAAGCTTTATATTCATTTTTGTTTTTTAATCAATTTTCGTAGATTAGTGTTTCGAAAATGTAATACCCGGGGATATTTTAATTAGCATCAATAATTAAATTAAAGTAATTAATTTAATTAAAGTGGAAAAATGAGATAAAAATACACACTATCCTATTGCATATTTTTTTTTAAATATAAATTTGTGTAAATCCTAATACTTCTATATTTCCTTTTTTTTATTATTACTAAATCAGATTTCTTTTCTTTTTTTTGGGATAAGTATGTATATTGATTTATAATATATATATATATATATATATATATATATATATATATATTAATATAAGAAAAGAGTAAGGAAAAGAAAAGAAAAAGGAGAGGGCGAACACGTGAAAGGGGAGGGGTCGACGGAAGAACACGAAGGGAGAGAGGGGTGAGGCGTTGTGGACGGGAAGCCATACGGACGGAGGAAGGCCAACGTGTGGAGGTGGCCGAACGCGAGGATAGGTCGGAATCGCTGCCCACCGGAGCTGGTCAACGTCTTGTGGCTAGAGGAGAGAGAGAGCTCGGGTTAGAGAGAGAAAGCAAAGGGGGAGAGCTTTCTCGCCGGAAAATGCCGTCTCTTCACCGGGGAAGGTAGCTGGGAGTCTCCTTTACTCCATATCGTCCTTCTAACCGGTTGAATCGAGGTGAGAAGTCCCGAAACTCTCAAACCCCAATTTTATCAATTTTAGGGATTTTTGGAAAGACCCCAATTGATTCAATCTGAGTGCTTTGGGTCCTAAATGGAAGTATATGCATGTTAGGAAGTGAGTTGGAAGCTTAGGAACCGGAACCAAATTGATGGAATTTATTCGGGTTGGAAAAAGTGTAGGAAAATGTGGTTGTTAAGGTTTAAGGGTGTTGTGGAATGATTTGGGGTGCATTGAAAGGTTGAATGATAATTATATAATTGTTAAAAATTATTGAAATGTACGAGGGATCAAAACCCGAGTAATTTCCGTCTCACCCGGAACCCCGTTCGGGGAAAAAGAGACAATTTTCTAATTTTACGCGTATCCGGGTATGTGTATTCATGTGTAGGTGAAGTGTTCAAGGTTAGTTTGATAAATGCAAAGCTTGGACAAGTAGGATTTATGATTCTCTTGAGCCATAAATTCAAGACTTAGGTAATGGAAGTTCATATGGACACATAGAGGTGGAATTGGGTAACCTTGCATTCCCAAGTCAAAGCTTCCGAATAGTGTGATTAAGAAAGGGCCGAATAGAAGCATGCTAGGTGTTCCAAAAACTAGTTGAGGGCATTCCAAGCCAACAACTAATCTATGGAATTAATTAGAAAGAACATGAGCATTAGCGTTACATCTACACTATAGTAGTTGAAATTGCAAGTTTCTGAATCTCTCAAGTATATGTGTATAGGGCACCATACTGTGAGTGGACTTTCGGGCGCACCGAGAGCCGATCAGAGGGGCCAACCAGGTGAGGGGCTTTCCTATCCTTGTCCTATAGGGTTGACTGTGGATATGGATATATGGTTTGCCTTCTTGCCTATTTGTAGGAATTACATGTTAGATAACATGCTATTGTTGTTCCTAAATTACAGTATATGTGAAAACGTGCTATATGTGTGTATGTGAATTGTAAAAGCAATGGTGGCTCAAGGAGCCTTATATGGAAAGAAGGTCCTCGGGACCTAGATGATATCGGGGGTAGGATCGAGTCAATTTTATTTGTGAGGGTCTTGTGGTACTAGAAATAAACCTCATCGATCATTACCTGAAAAGTGTGGTTTGTATGTAAATCCTTAAAGGAAATAAACATAGGTGACATTGTTTTGAATCAAGAGTCCGAATTAGAAACCACTTGGAAATCTAGGTTGCTTAACCAGAAGTAAAACGAACAAGTAGTGGTCCATAAGGGTCATTTATTGTACAACGCGGGAGCCGAGTCTATCACGGGTGGTCCGGGTAGATTGAGTCTCTTATTTTGAGTCAACTCACAGAAATACAAAGTATATGAGTACACCACATTGTGGCTATTGCCTTGGGTAAACCGAGGTCAGATGAGTCGCCGGCTATGCTCCAAGTGAAGTCTTGGGGTCAGACTATTGTTCCAAGTATAGTCTTGGGACCAGGGGTTCCTAGAATGATCAACTAGGTTCCCATATTTCTCACGTGAGATATTGCCTTCGGGCCAGATTCTCTCCTAACGGAGATATTGCCTTCGGGCCAGTTTATGATTACGGTTAATTGAATACGGGTGACCACTTGGAATTGTATGTTGATATGATGTATGCGTGAATTTAAATGTATGTAGAACCATGCTTTAAATTCTTTATTGTGAATATGACATATGCTCATTGCCTGACCACCTAATATATGGAAATTCAGAACCTGTTATATGCGTATGTGTTTGTGATTGGCTCCTCTCCCCAGTTGTAGTTGTACCCGCTACTACACCAGGGATGGGAAAGCCTCTCATTGAGTTTGTTTGACTCACCCCAATGTTACATGTTACAGACACAAGTGGTATAGGCATCGGGAGCGCTTCCACTTCATCTCAGGGAGGCGGACAGACGTAGAGACTGCACGCATTGTTCGCGTGGGTAGTATTGATATATGTATTTTGTCAGGATGTATATGTATATGATTCTTTTGGTATAGCATTGTTTTGTACAGTTGCAATATACATATATGTATATGTCACACTCTAGAACTGTCGACTTCATACAGGTTAAAGATTGGTCTTGTTGTTGGGGGATATAGGTGGTGATATGATGAATATCATGTGAATATATATATATATATATATATGAATGTGACTTCCGCATGTGAATAGGATTGATCACACGCAGTGAGCGTGTGGTCAATATGTAAATTTATATATATGTGTGACTGAATACTTGATTGTATGCAAATACGGCTTCCGCATGTGAATAGGATAGGTCACAAGCATTGAGGCGTGTGATCAATATGTATATTTCATGCAGGTGTGTGATTGAATATATATACTTGACTGTACACAGGAATTCTGTAATACCCGGGGATATTTTAACTAGCAAATTAATTAAATTAAATCACTTAATATAGAAGAGGAAAATGAGATGAAAAATACACTAGCCTATCACTTATTATGTTGTAAATAAAAAAATTTTTGAATCCTAATATTTCTATTTTTCTTTTTATTTATTAATAAATCAGACTTATATCTTTTGATATGTATATGTTAATTAATTATATAAATATATATATATATATATATGTAAATAAAAAAAAGGAAATCAGAATTTGTTTTATTTTCTTTTGTAATATATATATATATATATATTAATTTATTATAATATATATGTATATTAGATAAGAAGAGAATAAGGAATAGAAAAGAATTAAGTAAAAGAAAAAGGAAGGGGAAAGAAACGTGCAGGGGACGCACGACCAAGAGGAAGCAAGGAAGGGGAAGAGAGGGTTGAGGCTCACGGACGGAGGAAGGGAAACGCGTGGTGGTTGGCCGGACGTGCGAGGAAGCCGGCCGGAGTCCGTCGCCGTCGCCGTTGAGCTGAAGGAGGAGAGAGAGTCGCGGGTTAGAGAGAGAAAGCAAAGGGGTAGAGCTTTCTCGCCGGAAAATTCGCCGAAAAACGCCGTTTCTTCACCGGGGAAGGTAGCCGGGAGTCTCCTCTACTCCGTATCGTCCTTCTAACCGGTTGAATCGAGGTGAGAAGTCTCGAAACTCTCAAACCCCAATTTTATCAATTTTTGGGATTTTTGGAAAGACCCCAATTGATTCAATCTGAGTGTTTTGGGTCCTAAATTGAAGTATATGCATGTTAGGAAGTGAGTTGGAAGCTTAGGAACCAGAACCAAATTGATGGAATTTATCCGGGTTGGAAAAAGTGTAGGAAAATGTGGTTGTTAAGGTTTAAGGGTGTTGTGGAATGACTTGGGGTGCATTGAAAGGTTGAATGATAATTATAAAATTTGTTAAAAATTATTGGAATGTACGAGGGATGAAAACCCGAGTAATTCCCGTCTCACCCGGAACCCCGTTCGGGGAAAAAGAGACAATTTTCTAATTTTACGCGTATTCGGGTATGTGTATTCATGTGTAGGTGAAGTGTTCAAGGTTATTTTGGTAAATGGAAATTTTGGACAAGTAGAAATTATGACTCTTGAGCCATAAATTCAAGACTTGGGTAATGGGAACTTCACATGGACCTAAATTGGGTAACCTTGCATTCCCAAATTCAACGTTTCCGAATAGCGTGATTAAGAGAGGGTTGGACACGAATAGAAACATGCTAGGTGTCCTAGAACTAGTTGAGGGCATTTCCAAGCCAACAACTAGTCTATGGAATTAATTAGAGAGAACATGAGCACTAGCGTTACATGTACACGATATTGGTTGAAATTGCAAGTTTCTGAATCTCTCAAGTATATGTGTATAGGGCACCATACTGTGAGTGGACTTTCGGGTGCACCGAGAGCCGATCAGAGGGACCAACCAGGTGAGGGGCTTTCCTATCCTTGCCCTATAGGGTTGACTGCGGATATGGATACATGGTTTGCCTTCTTGCATATTTGTAGGAATTACATGTTAGATAACATGCTATTGTTGTTCCTAAATTACAGTATATGAGAAAACGTGCTATATGTGTGTTTGTGAATTGTAAAGGCGATAGTGGCTCAAGGAGCCTTATATGAAAAGAAGGTCCACGGGACCTATACAATATCGGGGGTAGGATCGAGTAAATATTATCTGAAGGGTGTGGTTTTATGTGTAAGTCCTTAAAGAGAATAAACCTAGGTGACTTTGTTCTGAACCAAGAGTCCGAATTAGAAACCACTTGGAAATCTAGATTTGCCTAAGAAGAAGTAAAATGAACAAGTAGTGGTCCATAGAGGTCATTTATGGTACAATGCGGGAACCGAGTCTATCACGGGTGGTCCGGGTAGATTGAGTCTCTTGTTTTGAGTCGAACTAACAGAAATACAAAGTATATGAGTACACCACATTGTGGCTATTGCCTTGGGTAAACCGAGGTCAGATGAGTCCCCGGCTACGCTCCAACTGAAGTCTTGGGGTCAGATTATTGTTCCAAGTATAGTCTTGGGACCAGGGGTTCCTAGAATGATCAACTAGGTTCCCATATTGCTCACGTGAGATATTGTCTTCGGGCCAGATTCTCTCCTAACGGAGATATTGCCTTCGGGCCAGTTTATGATTACGGTTAATTGAATACGGGTGACCACTTGGAATTATATGTTAAACTATGATATGATGTATGTGTGAATTTAAATGTATGTAAATCCATGCTTTAAATTCTTTATTGTGAATATGATATTAGCTAATTGCCTGACCACTTAATATATGGAAATTCAAATCTGTTATATGCGTATGTGTTTGTGATTGGTTCCTCTTCCCCAGTTGTAGTGGTACCCGCTACTACACCAGGGATGGGAAAGCCTCTCACTGAGTCCGTTTGACTCACCCCAATGTTAAATGTTACAGACACAGGTGGTCTAGGCATCGGGAGCGCTTCCACTTCATCTCAGGGAGGCGGACAGACTTAGAGACCGCACGCATTGTTCGCGTGGGTAGTATTGATATATGTATTTTGTCAGGATGTATAGGTATATGATTCTTTTGGTATAGCATTGTTTTGTACAGTTGCTATATGCATATATGTATATGTCACACTCTAGAACTGTCGGCTTCGTACAGGTTAAAGATTGGTCTGGTTGTTGGGATTATAGGTTATGATATAATGAATATCATGTGTATATATATATATATATATATATATATATATATATATATGAATGTGACTTCCGCATGTGAATAGGATAGACCACACACACTGAGCGTGTGGTCAATATGTAAACTCATATATATGTGTGACTGAATACTTGATTGTGTGAAGATACGGCTTCCGCATGTGAATAGGATAGGTCACACGCATTGAGGCGTGTGATCAATATGTATATTTTATGCAGGTGTGTGATTGAATATATATGCTTGACTGTACACAGGGATTCTGCATGTGAATAGGATAGATCACCCGCCCTCAAGCGCGTGAGCAATATGTATATTATATGTACGTGGGATTGATTATGTGTATATGTATAGACTGAAGCGGCGTTGAGCGAGCCGTGGATTGCGTGCTACTTAGGTCACCGGATAGGGATGATCATATATACTATATATTGTTTGTAATAGAAATGGGTAGTTATGCATATATAAGAATGTCAATCAGGAATTAGAGGCTTACGGGATAGGGGAAATCCTACCTCCCGTGCCGGTCATGGATGTCCGATAGGGGGTCGTGACAAATTCTGCATGTGAATAGGATAGATCACCCGCCCTGAAGCGCGTGGTCAATATGTATATTATATGTACGTCTGATTGATTACGTGTATATGTATAGACTGAAGCGGCGTTGAGCGAGCCGTGGATTGCGTGCTACTTAGGTCACCGGATAGGGATGACCATATATACTATATACTGTTTGTAATAGAAATGGGTAGCTATGCATATATAAGAATGTCAATCAGGGATTAGAGGTTTACGGGATAGGAGAAATCCTACCTCCCGTGCCGGTCACGGACGTCCGATAGGGGGTCGTGACAGAAAATTTGATATTCATTTTTCTTTTTTTAATCAGTCTTCGCCGATGAGTGTTTTGAAAACTTGATATTCATTTTTCTTTTCTTAATCAGTTTTCAACGATGAGTGTTTCGAAAATGTGATATTCATTTTTTTTAATCAGTTTTCATAGATTAGTGTTTCGAAAACTTGATATTCATTTTTTTTTAATCAATTTTCGCAGATAAGTGTTTCGAAAACTTGATATTCATTTTTCTTTTTTTAATCATTTTTCGTCTATAAGTGTTTCGAAAACTTGATATTCATTTTTCGTTTTTAATCAATTTTCGCCGATGAGTGTTTCAAAAACTATATATTAATTTTTATTTTTTTTAATCAGTTTTCGTAGATTAGTGTTTTGAAAACTTGATATTCATTATTCTTTTTTTTAATCAGTTTTCGCCGATGAGTGTTTCAAAAACTTTATATTCATTTTTATTTTTTTTAATCATTTTTCGTAGATTAGTGTTTCGAAAACTTGATATTCATTTTTCTTTTTTTAATCAGTTTTCGCCGATAAGTGTTTCGAAAACTTGATATTCATTTTTGTTTTTTTTTTAATTAGTTTTCTTCGATTAGTGTTTCGAAAACTTGATATTCATTTTTCTTTTTTTAATCAGTTTTCACCGATTAGTGTTTCGAAAACTTGATATTCATTTTTATTTTTTTTAGTCATTTTTCGTAGATTAGTGTTTTCGAAAACTTGATATTCATTTTTCTTTTTTTGATCAGTCTTCGCCGATGAGTGTTTCGAAAACTTGATATTCATTTTTCTTTTCTTAATCAGTTTTCAACGATGAGTGTTTCGAAAACATGATATTCAGTTTTCGTAGATTAGTGTTTTGAAAACTTGATATCCATTTTTCTTTTTTTAATTAGTTTTCGCCGATAAATGTTTCGAAAACTTTATATTCATTTTTCTTTTTTTTAATCAGTTTTCGTAGATTAGTGTTTCGAAAACTTGATGTTGATTTTTCTTTTTTCAATCACTTTTCGTCGATAAGTGTTTCGAAAACTTGATATTCATTTTTCTTTTTTTTAATCAGTTTTTGTCGATTAGAGTTTCGAAAACTTTATATTCATTTTTATTTTTTTAATCAGTTTTCGTAGATTAGTGTTTCAAAAACTTGATATTGATTTTTCTTTTTTTAATCAGTTTTCACCGATTAGTGTTTCGAAAACTTGATATTCATTTTTCTTTTTTTAATCATTTTTCGTCGATGAGTGTTTCGAAAATTTGATATTCATTTTTTTTAATCTGTTTTCGTCGATGAGTGTTTCGAAAACTTTATATTCATTTTAATTTTTTTAATCAGTTTTCATATATTAGTGTTTCGAAAACTTGATATTCATTTTTTTAATCAATTTTCGCCAATGAGTATTTCGAAAACTTGATATTCATTTTTCTTTTCTTAATCAGTTTTCAACGATGAGTGTTTTGAAAACATGATATTCATTTTTCTTTTTTTTTAATCAGTTTTCGTAGATTAGTGTTTCGAAAACTTGATATTCATTTTTTCAATCAGTTTTCGCAGATGAGTGTTTCGAAAACTTGATATTCATTTTTCTTTTTTAGTAAGTGTAATATCCGAGAAATTAATTGTTATTAGTATCATTGTTATTAATTTATTTTTCTTTGGGAAAGAAAAATTAATTAAATTAAAAAGTAGAAATAATAATAAGAAGAAGAAAGTGTGGGATTTAAAAAGTTGGGAAGAAATTAGGATTTAAGTAATATATTAATTTATATTCTTTTTATTCTTTTTTTTTTGGTGATAAACCGTGTGCCCCTTTTTCAATTCATTTAAACATATATATATATATATATATATATATATATAATATAATATGTAAAATGGGGGTCAAAACCGTGACCCCAATTCCACTAAACAAAACACACACACACCCCAAATCTGCCAAAACACATAAAAAAAAAGCCTTGTGCGCCATTTAGTAAAAACACACACACCCATTAAAAAAAATAAGGAGAAGCACGCACGAAACCAAAGCAGAGGCGCATGCACGCGAGGAAGAAGAACAAGCCATGGGAAGCACGATTTTGGTCGGATTCACGCCGGAGAGGCGGCGCCGGTGACCGGAGAGCTGACCGGAAGTCTCTTTCAACACTCCCAAGCCTTCTAGCCGATTGATTCAAGGTGAGAAAGCCCCAAACTCCCAAAACCCCAATTTCTCCAATTTTGGGTATTTTAGGAATTCTTCAAATACATCCAATCGGGACATTTCGGTGTTAAATTTGAGCTTAGTGGGTGTTATTGAAAGCTTAGTAAGGTTCAGAATCGAAGTGAAACCGTAGGATTTGATTGGGTATGGAAATCATAGAAATTGGGTTAGGAAAATTGCTATAAATTCGAAATTGATAGTTTGATGCATGTATAGGCTTGGATTGGAGTAGTATAGGTGTTCTAATTGCTGGAAACATACAAGGGAATAAAGCCTGGGTATTTACCGTTTCAACCGGAACCCAATCCGGTGAAAAAAGAGGCGAAATACTAAGCCACCGTACAATAAGGAGCTGTGCGATGGGTTGGACACCTTGGTCTAGTCCGTGGGGGACACCTAAGACCCGCTAAATTAGTTTCAAGGCTCTAATTATACCCAATTATATTTTTATATATAATTAAAGAGGTAGTAATTAAGCTTTTACTCGGCGAATAAGGGAGACGGTGGGATGAGTAAACTAGAGCCTCTTTTTGAACCGTGAATTTAATTCTTTTATTAAATTTATATGAAATTTATATATATGAATAAATTTGCGTTACACGTGTATGATTTGCAAGTAAGCAGTCAGCGTGCAATAGTATATGTGCTTATATGATTAATCTCAAGGTGTATACGTGATGTTGTGGGTCACTGAGCCTTACATGTTACCGTGGGTAGGATTGAGTCAGAATTTCATATGTGAGGGTTCATTAATATTGGAAACCCATTTAAATTGATCATCGTTCAAAGGTTTTGACCGTATGGTACATTGAGGAAAATGAACCTAGGTTGTTAAATGTGAGTGAGAGTGTTGCATAATTGAAACGGGGGAAATCTAGGCCTAACTAAAGAACACGTATGATATTCAGTAGGTTACAAAAAGGTCGTCTTTCAAGGTTAAATATGTTAGTTGAGTTTGTTTAGGTTGTCCGGGTAGTTCGAGTCGGTCATCCTGATCGGACTGACAAGATTATGACGTCAGCAAGTATGCCACATAGTGGCCATTACCTTGGTTTAAACTGAGGTTAGACAAGTTGCCGGCTATTACTCTAAGCATGCCTTGGAGTCAGAAAGTTCCTGGTGTGATCAACCAGGTTCGTACATGAAATTGCCTTTGGGCCAATATTTCTCTTAGTGTAATGCGGGAGACAGAAAGTGAGTGCCTACGTGCACAAATATATGTTAACAATGGAACCATATGATATATGTTTATGATTGATTGACATGCGGATTAATAAATATGTTAGAAGCATGAAATAGGATTTTAAATTGTGAATATGATTTACTGATTGCTTGATCATGTTAAAGATCATAATACGAATCTGTTTCATGCGCATGTGGTTGTGGTTGCTCCATTCCCCCAGCTGTAGTGGTACCCGCTGTTACGCCAGGGATGGGGGAGCTTCTCACTGAGTCTGTTCGACTCACCCCCCTGTTTACATGTTTCAGATACAGGTGGTTCAGGAGTCGGGAACGCGTAAGGAGGTGGACAACTCTGAAGACCGCACGCTTTGTTCGCGTCGGTAGTTATTTTGATTATGTATATATGTTGTGATGTATATATATATATATGAATCTTTTTTGGGCGTGGCGTATGTACGTTTACATCTGATGTGTATATATATATGTCACACTTGAATTCTAGCATTGTCGGCTTCATACAGATTAAAGTTAGGTCTTGGTATTGGGAATTTAGGCTATGATATAGCATATATCATGTACATATATATATATGACTTCCGCATGCGACTAGGATAGATCACACGCCTTGAGGGGTGTGATCAATATGTAAATTATATATATTTGGGTGACTGAATACCTGATTGTATGAGAATATGGCTTCCGCATGTGAATAGGATAGATCACACGCATTGAGGCGTGTGATCAATATGTAAACTATATACAAGTGTGTGATTGAATATATGTATAACTGCATACAGGGCTTCTGCATGTGAATAGGATAGATCACCCACACTGAAGCGCGTGATCAATATGTATACTATATGTACATGTGAATGATTATATGTATATATATATATATACTGAAGCGGCGCTGAGCGAGCCGTGGATTGCAAACTGCTTAGGTCACCGGAAATGGATGGCCGTATACGTATATATTATTTATATATATATATTGTTTGTATTAGAAATGAGTAGTTATAAACATGTGAAAATTAAATGTCAATCAGGGATTAGAGGCTTACGGGATAGGAGAAATCCTACTTCTCGTGCCGGTCACGAACGTCTGATAGGGGGTTGTGACAAACTTGGTATCAAAGCCATGTTATCTTTAAACTGTATGAAGCCATAGGTATGACTGGGTGTCAGTTTACGTCTCGTTGTGAACCCGGGCGCAACGTGGGAGTAAAAAGGCACTTGTGGGAGTAACCAGGAAACTGAGTCGGCCCTTTCTTTCTACTCTCTTTGATATGAAATATCATTGATATGCATGTACTTATTAGGTGTGGTCCTTGTGCAGTATAGGGATGCCACCTATCACGAGACATACTAGGGGTGGAGGGAGAACTCCTGCTGAAATTGATCGAGAATCAGTTCGGGAGGAGGGGAATGCCCACCCGAGGTCGAGGTAAAGGCCGTACCTGAGGCCGAGGTTGAAGTCGTGCTTGTGGTCGAGGTAGAGCACAAGTGAGAGAAGAAGAGAGGAGACAGTAACCAGAACCTCATGTTGAGAGAGGTGCACATTCTGTGGCAGAAATGCTCACTGCAGGATTTCAGGAACTAAGACAAGAGATGACGAGACAAATACAGAGGTAAGTACGCCGGTTAGTTGTAGGTGAGGAAGAAGAAGAGAGAGTTCCTAGCAATCAGGAGATGGAGGTTGTTGAGGAAGAGGACAGAGAATGACAACAACCACAGGAAGTGCCTCGTGAGCCGCGGATAGCACCCAGAGAGCTGCCAATTTTAAAATTTCTGAAGCTTCATCCACCCACTTTCTGCGGAACTAGTGAGAAAGAGGATCCGCAGTATTTTGTGAGAGACATAGTCAGAATTGGGCACATGCTGAGGTGCTCAGGGCATGAGTTGGTGGAGTTGACTTCATTTCAACTGAGGGGAGCTGCTAGAGTATGGATAGAGTCCGTACAAACCAGGTATTCAAGAAGGGTGGCATCGATGACCTCGGAAGATTTTCAGAGGGAATTCCTGGGTCGGTTTCTATCTGAAGGCACCAAAGATGCAAAGCGTCAGCAATTCGAGGAGTTGTGGATGACGCCTAACATGACTGTGATGGAATATGAGTTACTTTTTACAGAACTGGCTCTATTCTCACCTGAGTTGGTTCCGGATGAAGAGGCGAGGATCAACAGATTTATACACCGTCTCACGGAGCCGCTATTTACTGCCTTGGTACCTCAGAGAAGGCAATTTGAGACTTTAGCTCAAGCCGCAGACTGTGCCAGAATGATTGAAACCAGGAAGAGGTACGGGACGGCGGTTGATCCCAAAGTGTCACGACCCCAAATCGGGAGTACGTGACCGGCACGGGAATAGATTTTTACCTCTAAACCCGTAAGCCTTATCCTGTAAACATGTTTATAACTACCTTGCTATACAATCAATATATATATATATATATATATATATATATATCATACTAGTGGCCACACCTCACTGGTGGCCTAATTAACCTGCAATACACGGTTCGCTCAATACCGCTTTAGCTCAATCCAGTGTATAGATATATTTAATAGCACTCATAATAAAAATATTAATATCATATTGACCGTACGTCTCAATACGTACGATCTATTCTATTCACATGCACCAAGCACACATAATATATATACATATCATATTGACCGTACGCCTCAATGCGTACGATCTATCCTATTCACATGCAGAAGTTTATATACTCAAACATATATCCTAGTCTTCCCCAAACTGGACCCTATCTTTAAGTACATGTGAAGCCGACAAGTCTAGAGTGAACGTACTTCAAAGCTGTAAATATTTACAACGCTTACAACTTTAAAATAAGTACAACAAAATAAATCAAAATAACCCAAAAGGAGTCCACCCACGCGAACAAGTGCGTAAGGATGGTCTGATGTCCGTATCACTGTCCGGACGTCGATGCCTGCCCGATCCCTGTATCTGAAACATTGAAGTAGAGGGAGTGAGTCAAACAGACTCAGTGAGAAGCTTCCCATCCTCGGCGTAGCGGCGGGTACCACTACAGCTGGGGAAAGGGAAACACCAACAATCACATGCGCATGAAACTCCAGTTTATCAAATGTTATATTACGATCAAGCAATATTAATATAACATTAAAATCAAAGATAAACCTATGGATCATGCTTTTCTATCATGCTTCTCATAATCAAACAGTCATCATTAACATATCATATGAAAACTGTAAATCAATCAACTGACCCTAGTGCCAGGCTAGGGCAATGACCTCAACGGGCAAAGTTCTCTTAATCTTTAACTGACCCTAGTGCCAAGCTAGGGCAATGGCCTCAACGGGCAAATCTGTTAGTCTTTTACTAACCCTAGTACCAGGCTAGGGCAATGGCCTCAACGGGCGAATGCTTTACTCTTTAACTGACCCTAGTGCCAGGCTAGGGCAATGGCCTCAACGGGCAATCTTTTCTGACTTGTTTCTCTTCCTGAGCCTTCAGCTGGGATTCTGACTCTATCTACCCATTACTATCCTAGACTGACTTTACCTAGGTAGTGTGAACCTCCCTATGACTCACTAATCCATTTATGAGATCGTTTTGATCCTTATGTAATACCCAAACCCTTGATTAGATCATAACCTAGCTCTAAGGCCTTTCTTAAGTTCAATTACCGTAAAACGTCGACGTTCAATAACAACTTATATGTGATTTCTTTAATGAGTTTCTAATTAATAGGGTAACCGAACCTTGGACTCAATCAAGAACTTACCCCTTTGCTTGTACTGTTCGGCGTATCTCATGTCACCACATGGATACCCTCCAGTACCTCTTTACCTGTAGTCAAACACACATATACCGACACTTTCATATATAACAGTTTAGGAACAACAATAGCATGTTAACCACTAAATAATTCTCACAAATAGGCAAGTAGGCAAACCACATATCCACATCCTCAATCAACCCTGTAGGGCAAAGATGGGAAACCCCTCACCTGGACGGCTTCCTTGCGCTTGTCCTGGAGTAACTCCCGCTCCGGACGAATCGTGGTTTCCTAACGAATGCATTCAAGTGGTTAACATCTCATCTATATACAATTCATATGCATACTACATGCTCATGCCTAGAATACATCTAGACGTTGCCAAGAACCGAGTCCTTGGTCTTATCCGTCTTCCCTCTCTTCTATGAGGGTCTCAAGTGCCTTGCACTTGGTTTCATACAACCATCGTTCTCCTTGAGTTGCTTTTGGGGCCTTGGATTTGAGTTACTAAACCTCAACGTGCTTCTAAGCCATCCTACTTAAGGTTACCTAATGACGGTGTACGGGGAATTTAGAAATTGAAGAAATTGGGCGTAGCTTATTCTGTAAGTTCCTATTCTTGAGGGATAAGAAGACATTTGAAATGGTTTTGATCCTTAAAAACATGGTTGGGGGTGTCCTAAGATGTTTCGGATTGAAAATAGGAGGATCGGACGCCCCGGATTGGCTAAAAATTGAATTTTGAGAATGTTGGAGCCGGTACGCAGCACAGCAATTTGTTTGCTGTGCTGTGGGCCGGTTTGAGCCCGCTTCGGCCCCCTTTCGACCCCGGCTTCGACTCCGCACTTCACGGGTTTTGTTTCCCTACAATCCAATGACATAAATCCAACCCTAACTACTCAAATCCAAGCCCGATTCCAAATTTATCAACGAATCCCCAAATTGGGAATATTTAGAATTTCAAACCCCAAACCCTTTCAGATTCGAATTCGGCTAAACCCGAGGGTATAGCCTCGACTATTACCCCAACTAAGTGTTCAAGAACACTTCCTAGGTCTCAATCTACCCTCGAAACAACCCAATCGAAGGTGGATTGAAGAAATCCCTAAAATGAAGAAATTTGGGGTTTTCGAATGAAATTGGGGTTACCAACCTTTGATTCGATTGGTGGAAGGTGCAGGAGACGTCGTACTCGAGCTCTGGTGACTTTTCCGGCGTCGGCTAGTTCTCCCCGATCACTTTTCCGGCGAACCCCGACCTCTTCTTCTTCCTCACACCTCTCCTCCTCTCTCTCTTTCTCTTCTTTTCTTTCTTTCTATTCTTTCTTCCCGTAACCCTCTCTTCCTTTTCTTTTAAACCATTCATCCTTCTCCTTTAATCCCTTATGTCATGCACCCCCACCCCACTATAACATAATTAATTAAAATATATATATAAATAAATAATTAATCATTAATAATAATAATAATAATTATTATTATTATAGTAATAATTCCAATAAAGAAAAGATGGAAAATACTCCCAATTAAATCCTCCTCTTTCCAATTAAATTTTTATTTTTCTCTTATATCCCAAATTAAATACCCAAAAATATTTCCTACTCTCTTTTCCTTGTTAGATTCAGGTTTCCAATCCCTTAGGTCCTGAATTAAGTCCAAAAAAATTTATTTTCTACTTATCTTTCCCTTTAATTTCATTTTAAGCTTTGAAAAATTTCCCGGGTATTACACAAAGTCAGGTTGAATACGAGCAGTGATAACCATGGAGGTGGAAGTAAGAAAAGGAAGACAACAGGTGGAGGTGCAGGATACTCAGGGTCCGCAGGAGGACAATCCTCAACTACCACCCTTGAAGCAGGTACAAGAGGTGGTACTCAAGGGGGACAGAGAGTGTAAGGGGGTGGAAATGCCGGTAAAACAAGACCCCATTGTGCGAGTTCCAGCAGGTATCATTTTGTAGTGTGTCGGAGACTGACAAGTGGATGCTACAACTGCGGCCAGGTGGGTCATATGGCTAGAGAGTGTCCAAAGAGAAAAGAGGGTAAAAGTGTGAGAAGTAATCCGACACCGAGGAGTACACCTATTTCAGCCCCACCAGTAGGAACTGTACCACCACAGACAACAAGTACAGGTGCAGCTAGGGGTCGTGGTGCAGGATCTAGTGGCAGAGGGCCAGGGGCAGTAGGTGGAGGACAAGCACGGGTATTTTCACTTTCTCAACAAGACGCTCATGCATCAAATGCAGTGGTGACAGGTACCCTTATTCTTTGCTCTCTTGAAGCACGAGTCTTATTTGATTCCGGCTCCACTCATTCCTATGTGTCGCATGCATTTGCCTGTAAATTCAACAAAAGCCCGTCTAGAATAAAATAAACAGTACTGGTCTCTACTCCACTCATTCCTATGTGTCGCATGCATTTATATTCATTTTTATTTTTTTAATCAGTTTCGTAGATTAGTGTTTTGAAAACTTGATATTCATTTTTCTTTTTCTAATCAGTTTTTGCCGATGAATGTTTCGAAAACTTTATATTCATTTTTATTTTTTTGAATCAGTTTTGGCAGATTAGTGTTTCAAAACTTGATATTCATTTTTCTATTTTTAATCAGTTTTCGCAGATAAGTGTTTCGAAAACTTGATATTTTTTTTTCTTTTATTTTTTTAATCAGTTTTCGTCGATAAGTGTTTCGAAAACTTGATATTCATTTTTCTTTTTAAATATGTTTTCACCGATTAGTGTTTCGAAAACTTGATATTCATTTTTTTTTTAATCATTTTTCGTCGATGAGTGTTTCGAAAACTTGATATTCATTTTTCTTTTTTAATCAGTTTTTGCCGATGAGTGTTTCAAAAACTTTATATTCATTTTTATTTTTTTAATCAGTTTTCATAGATTAGTGTTTCGAAAACTTTATATTCATTTTTCTTTTTTTAATCATCTTTCGACGATGTGTGTTTCGAAAACTTGATATTCATTTTTTCTTTTTTAATCAGTTTTCCCCAATGAGTGTTTCGAAAACTTTATATTCATTTATATTTTTCTAATCACTTTTCATAGATTAGTGTTTCGAAAACTTGATATTCATTTTTTTTAATCAATCTTCGCCAATGAGTGTTTCGAAAACTTGATATACATTTTTCTTTTCTTAATCAGATTTCAACGATGATTGTTTCGAAAACGTGATATTCATTTTTCTTTTTTTAATCAGTTTTCGTAGATTAGTGTTTCGAAAACTTGATATTCATTTTTTTTAATCAGTTTTTTCAGATGAGTGTTTTGAAAACTTGATATTCTTTTTTTCTTTTTTTAATCAGTTTCCGTCGATGAGTGTTTGTAGCTCCTTCAGCTCTTTCGGAGCCATACGGTAAGGTGGTGTGGAGATAGGCTGGGTGCCAGGTTGTAGCTCAATTTCAAATTCAATCTCACGATCAGGCGGCAACCCCGACAATTCTTCTGGAAATACATTCAAGAACTCTCGCACTACCGGTACTTGAGTCGGTGAAAGTACTGTTTTCGTGGTATCTTGGACGAATGCCAAATACCCTTTGCATCCCTTTGCCAGTAACTTGGATGCCTTCAAAGCCGAGATCAAGCTTGGATACCGTGCAGCTCTGTCACCTCGTATCACAAAGGGCTCTTCGTTTGGCATATTGAATTTCACGCATTTAGCCCTGCAGTTCACAACCGCATGGCAAGACGACAACCAATCCATCCCGAGGATCACATCAAGATCAACCGTACACAACAACCGAAGGTCTACCACAGTCTCATGACCATCGACCTCCACAATGCAAGACTTGTGCACATACTCTACTTGTACCGATTCTCCCATTGGTGTAGAGACCAGTACTGTTTCTTCCATTCTAGATGGACTTTTGTTGAATTTAGAGGCGAATGCATGCGACACATAGGAATGAGTGGAGCCGGAATCAAATAAGACTCGTGCTTCAAGAGAGCAGACAATAAGAGTACCTGTCACACACTACAACAAAACAGGTCTTTAGCCACGGTCACAACATGCCTCTAACAGCGGTTGCAACCGTGGCTAAGATTCTAACGGCGGTTGCGCGACCGTCGCCAAACGTTGTGTCGGGACCAACTCTAGCGACGGTTGACGCAACCGTTGGAATAACCGTGGTTAGGCATTATTTTTACCTAACGGCGGTTCCAACCGTTGCTAGAACACCATTTTCATCTCCAATTTCACGCATTATTGGCGACGGTTACGACCGTCGTTAGATGATCTCTATCTAACGGCGGTTTTAACCGCCGTTAAGTGACTACTCTAACGGCGGTTCTGACTGTCGCCATAGTTGATAATTTTTTTGTTTATTTTAACGACGGTTGCAACCGCCGTTAGAGTGTTTTTTTTTTAAAAAAAAAAAATTTCCTAATTTTTTGTTCTCTTCGTAACATTCATACTCAACCTATTCAAGAGTTTACACACCAATAAATAAACTCCAACAAGAATGACAATAAATAAATCAAATCTAATAGAATTTGAGATAACTTGAACACTACTAATAAAGTTTCAACTGCAAATATATAATCTCAAAATAAAATCTTGACAACATAATTCTCAATGTCAAAATATAAAGTATACATTAATAGCATTTAAAAAGTTTAGTACTAACATCAAAATAAAACTAATTAAATATTGACTAACATCAAAATAGAACTACATCAGTTGACTGTGGATAACTACATCAATATATAGGATCATGGATCATGACTAGCTCCAGATGATCGTCGACGTGATGCTTCTGCGCTGCCTACATCGGGTGACATGGTGAAGATATATATAATAAAGGAAGTATGTATAGTTCAGGTAATAGTTTCACCTGTAAGAATTCTAGCATTTGCTCTTCAATTGTGCCACGCATTGCTAATGTTTCTACATGAATGGGACGACAAGCTCCCATGCGATGAGCTCGACTAATTACTTGTTCTTCCATACTAGTAAGTAGTAAGTAGTAAATTTTCATCATAACATGTTAGAGGATAATCAAATTGGAGGAAGATTTGATAAGTAGAAGGACAGTTGGAACTTGGGAGAGAGGGAGATATACATAATCATTTCATTCAACAACAAAGTGTTAAATTTCACAATCAATAACAAAATGAAACGAGTATGTTCATTGACAATGCAATTAAGGCTCCCTGCAACACAATTTTCCACTCAGCCTCACACAAAAAATGTTCGTTTTTGTTTATCACAATTGCACATAGATTAAAAAAAATTATTTGCACATAAATTGAGTAAATGTAATACCTTCTGTCCCAGATTGGTTCCATTAAAAAAAACGTGTGTAACAAAACTCAAGTCGAGACCCAATGCTGCACTTCCATCTATCACAAGTGCCATACAACTGGAATCATGCTGAAACAAGGCCAGTGACTTCTTCTGGTAAAGCAAAAGGCAAAATACAGGTCAGAAACCAAAGATAAGTATTACTCAGCAACAGTAGATGAGATTTTCAACATCATACCTTGTTGCTCGAATGCATTGGGCTATACATCCCAGTGAATTTAATACCAGCAATAGTCAACTGGCCAAAGAGAAATACAAGTTAATAATATGATCATTTTGGAAAGGTTTCACAAAAGACCATAACCCAAATCTGGCACAAGGAAACCACCTGCTGTTCAATGACATGTATATGCTCAAGAAATTGAGAAAATATCAAAACTTTCTCAGGGATCTTATTGGGCTCGGTGCTTAGAGGGCATTGCGGGGAAGATGACTTGGCATCTCTCATCTGCAAAGGGCAACTACTCTCGGCATGCAGTTGATCATTGCTACCATCTATATAGTAACCCATCTTTTTATTGGCTTCTTGTAAAGCTTTCAATCTCTGAATGAGATAGGAGACCTTGCTACTAGATGTTGATTGCCAATCAGGATCCCAATTATCCCGAGCACACAACAGAGCAGGTTAAGGAGTATCCTCGGATAAGAAATAAAGCAATTGTACTGGAATCCTAATAAAAGCTTGACTGTTTATATGAAGGTTGCAGCTCAATAAGATCTTTGGGTACATGCCACTTTGGGTTAGGATTTTCAGGGCGGGCTAATGTATCTGGACTCTGCATCTCATATAATTTACTGCAGCCAGGGTAAGTACACCTCGTACTGTCTAAAGCAACGCAATCAAGGCACAATAGATGGCGGCAAGGTGTAATGAAAGGAAGGCGGCACCATTCCTTGCACCTTCACAGCCAAAAAATACAGTAATATGTAGTTCAGTGTAGCAATGAATAAAATCAAGGCACATGAAGGATCAAACCGAAACATTACCTGACACAGTGGCCACCAAAGACGAGATTATATCTAATGGAGGCATACTCTCCTGATTCAGGATCCAGACCACTTTCTACTAACATATCCATTGTTTCCTGAATATCTTCACCAGCATGTGTAACTTTAATATGTCCAGCAACACAGCATGAAAGCCTGACATTTTTTATATGTAATTCCACCGACTACTTGATTACGTCTAATAACCATCACAGACTTGTGGCTCCTGCAAATCCAACATAAAAGCATTTATGATTACGAATCTCAAGTCAAGAATAATATGGAAAAACTATTTAAAAAGAACTTTCCTATTTAAGTACTTAAGACTTGAAAATTTATTGGGATTACCTATCCATAACAAATCGGACAATGTACTCCTTGGGCATATTGGGAAGTTGTCTAGCAAAATTATTCTTCAACCCTATCAACCTAACAAATTAACAACTAAAGTAAGAATGCAATATTATTAATGTTCATGATGAATAATGCTAATTGCTGAATCCCCTCCAGCCAGTTGTTACTTGAATGTTCAAAGAAAAGAGAAATAGATACCAAATCATGTGGTCATCAACACCATCATTTGAGAGGCATACAAATCTGAGCTTTCCTGATTCTTCCTGAACGATTTTAAGTGAACAAATAGTCATAACTAGGAAATCATGATCACTCTATTCAAACTGTCATGATAAACAGACACCAAAGATTATACATAAATAATGAAAAATAGTGTTGAATATTCTAGTCTCTGAAGGAAAATACATAAACTGTCATGATCACTCTACTTCATATGTGACAAAATCTGAGGGAAAAGGTTTTTAGTCTCTGAAAAATACACACACACACACACGAGGGACCATCCAGAGTCGATTAAAATGATTTTTACATTATTAAATAATTATTTTTATAGAATAAATTCTGTTTTTACTAAATTTGTAGTTGGACTTGAAGTTCTAATCAAGAGATGAGAAACACATACCGTATTTGAAGTGTTCTGACAATGAAAGAAGCCAAGCAAACCCAGAAATCGCTCGTCTTTCGGTGGAGATAGAACGGAGAAGAAAAAGAATCGTGTTGCTTGTTGTTCGTCCTCAACGCCGCTCACCGCCGCCGTTGTGCTCTCTGAATGAATCGTTGCTACGCTGTGTGTTGAATGGTTTAGGGCCCGTCTTTCCCGAGGTCCATCGACGACTTCGCCGACGCCGGAATCGACGCGTACCTGGCGGAGAAATTCCTGAAATACTCCTTCTCATCCTCCTGCCCTTTCCCTTCGTCGAAGTTGAGCGCGTAACTCGAAGGATCGTACTGGAACGAGCTCTGCTTCGCGTAATACGGACCGCCTCGCCCTCTATTATTGAACCGCCAGATGAAGGTCTTCCACTTCGGTCCCGCCACGATCTCCGACCACTTTCGCAACTTCCTCCACCGCTGCCTCCACCAGTTACCCCTACTCTCCGGCGATCGCATCCGCTCCCAGCACGCCGATTCGTACGGCAACATCGACGGAGAAGAGTCGGATCCCAAGCACGGCATCCAGAAACAACAGCCGCCTCTCTTGACGAACGCCGCATCCTCGCTGGCGCCGTCGTGGTCCACCAAATACGATGCTTCGGCTGTCTTCAAATGTGAGAGTGGGTCGTGCGTGTGGAAAGAATTAAAGGAAGATTAATTGTTTTTGGGAAGAAAAAAAATGCGCCTAATAAAAGGAATTCTACCGCCAATTTTTTTTCATGTAGCCACAGTTAAAAAACAACCATGACTAACAAAAAGGCCCAATTGTATCTAACCACGTTGTGTCACAACCGTGGTTAGATGACCGTGGTTAAAATCCTATTTTTTTGTAGTGACAACTGCATTTGATGCATGAGCATCCTGCTGAGAGAGTGCAAATACCCGCGCTTGTCCTCCACCTACCGCCCCTGGCCCTCGGCCACTAGATCCTGCACCAGGGCCTCTAGCTGCACCTGTACTTGCTGCCTGTGGTGGTACGGTTCTCACTGGTAGAGCTGGAATAGGTGTACCCCTCGGCGTCGGATTGCTTCTCACACTTGTACCCTCCTTTTTCTTTGGACACTCTCTAGCCATATGGCCCATCTGGCCGTAGTGGTAACATCCACCTGTCAGTCTCCGACATATACCAAAATGAAATCTGCCGCAAGTCGCACACTGGGGCTTTGTCTTACCGGCGTTTCCACCCCCTTGTTCCCTCTGTCCCCCTTGAACATTACCTCTTGTACTTGTTTCATAGGTGGCAGTTGAGGATTGTCCTCCTGCGGACCCTGAATATCCTGCACCTTCACCTGTTGTCTTCCTTTTCTTACTTCCACCTCCTTGGTTGTCACTGCCTGTAATTAACTTCACTTTGGGATCAACAGATGTCCCATACCTTTTCCTGGTTTCAATCATTCTAGCACAGTCTGCTGCTTGAGCTAAAGTCTCAAACTGTCTCCTCTGAGGTAGCAAAGCAGTAAACAACGGCTCCGTGAGTCGGTGTATGAATCTCTTGACCCTCGCCTCTTCATCAGGAACCAACTCAGGTGAGAATTGAGCTAGTTCTGTAAAAAGTAATTCATACTCCGTCACGGTCATGTTAGGCGTCATCCACAACTCCTCGAATTGCTGACGCTTTGCATCTTTAGTGCCCTCAGGTAGAAACCGACCCAGGAATTCCCTCTGAAAATCTTCCCAGGTCATCGGTGCCACTCTACGTGAATACCTCGTCTATACGGACTCTATCCATACTCTAGCCGCTCCCCTCAGTTGGAATGAAGCTAATTCCACCAACTCATGACCTGAGCACCTCAGCATGTGCCCAATTCTAACCACATCTCTGATAAAGTACTGCGGATCCTCTTTCTCACTAGTTCCGCAGAAAGTGGGTGGATGAAGCTTCAGAAATTTTGAAATTGGCAGTTCTCGGGGTGCTGCCCGTGGTTCACGAGACATTCCCTGTGGTTGTTGCCATTCCTTATCCTCTTCCTCAACAATCTCCATCTCTTGATTGCTAGGAACTCTCTCTTGTTCTTCCTTGCCGACTACTAACCGGCGTACTTCCCTCTGTATTTGTCTTCTCATCTCTTCTCTTAATTCCTGAAATCCTGCCGTGAGCATTTCTGCCACAGAAGGTGCACCTGTCTCTACTTGAGGTTGAGGTTCCGGTGACTGTCCCCTCTCTTCCCCTCTCACTGGTGCACTACCTCGACCTCGAGCACGACCTCTACCTCGGCCTCGGGTACGGCCTCTACCTCGGCCTCGGGTGGGCATTCCCTCCTCCCGAACTGATTCTCGATCATTTTCAGTAGGAGTTCTCCCTCCACCCCTAGTCCGTCTCGTGATAGGTGGCACCCCTATACTGCACAAGGACCACACCTAATAAGTACACATATACTAATGACATTTCATATCAAGGAGAGTAGAAAGAAAGGCTGACACAATTTCCTGGGTACTTCAACAAGTGCCTTTTTACTCCCACGTTGTGCCCGGGTACACAAAGAGGGGTAAACCGACACCTGGTCATACCTATGGCTTCATATAGTTTAAAGTAACCTGGCTCTGATACCAAGTTTGTCACGACACCCTATCGGACGTCCGTGACCGGCACGGGAGGTAGGATTTCTCCTATCCCGTAAGCCTCTAATCCCTTATTGACATTCTTATATATGCATAACTACCCATTTCTATTACAAACAATATATAGTATATATGGTCATCTCTATCCGATGACCTATGTAGCACGCAATCCACGGCTCGCTCAACGCCGCTTCATTCTATACATATACACACATATACACATAGTCAATCACACGTACATATAATATACATATTGATCACGCGCTTCAGGGCGGGTGATCTATCCTATTCACATGCAGAATTCCTGTGTACAGTCAAGCATATATATTCAATCACACACCTGCATAAAATATACATATTGATCACTTGCCTCAATGCGTGCCACCTATCCTATTCACATGCGGAAGACGTATTTTCACACAATCAAGTATTCAGTCACACATATATATAAATTTACATATTGACCACACGCTCAGTGCGTGTGATCTATCCTATTCACATGCGGAAGTCACATTCATATATATATACACCTGATATTCATCATATCATAACCTATGATCCCAACAACCAGACCAATCTTTAACCTGTATGAAGCCGACAGTTCTAGAGTGTGACATATACATATATGCATATAGCAACTGTACAAAATAATGCTATACCAAAAGAATCATATACATATACATCCTGACAAAATACATATATCAATACTACCCACGCGAACAATGTGTGCGGCCTCTAAGTCTGTCCGCCTCCCTGAGATGAAGTGGAAGCGCTCCCGATGCCTATACCACCTGTGTCTGTAACATGTAACATCGGGGTGAGTCAAACAGACTCAGTGAGAGGCTTTCCCATCCCTGGTGTAGTAGCGGGTACCACTACAACTGCGGAAGAGGAGCCAATCACAAACACATACGCATATAACGGGTTTAAATTTCCATATATTAAGTGGTCAGGCAATTAGCATATGTCATATTCACAATAAAGAATTTAAAGCATGGTTCTACATTCATTTAAATTCACACATACATCGTATCATAGTTTAACATGCAACTTCATGTGGATATCCATGTTCAAATAACCGTAATCATAAACTGGCCCGAAGGCATATCTCCTTGTTGATCATTCTAGGAACCCCTGGCCCCAAGACTTTACTTGGAAAAATAGTGTGACCCCAAGACTGCACTTGGAGCATAGCCGGCGACTCATCTGACCTCGGTTTACCCAAGGCAATAGCCACAATGTGGTGTACTCATATACTTTGGATTTCTGAGAGTTGACTCAAGATGGCAGACTCAATCTACCCGGACTGTCTGTGATAGACTCGGTTCCCGCGTTGTGCAATAAATGACCCCTATGGACCACTACTTGTTCATTTTCCTTCTGGTTAGGCATCCTAGATTTCCAAGTGGTTTCTAATTCGGACTCTTGATTCAAAACAAAGTCACCTATGTTTATATCCTTTAAGGATTTACATACAAACCACACTTTTCAAGTAATGATCGATGAGGTTTCTTTCTAGTACCACAAGACCCTCACAAATAAAATTGACTCAATCCTACCCCCGATATCATCTAGGTCCCGAGGACCTTCTTTCCATTTAAGGCTCCTTGAGCCACCATTGTTTTTACAATTCACATACACACATATAGCACGTTTTCGCATATACTCTAATTTAGGAACAACAATAGCATGTTATCTAACATGTAATTCCTACAAATAGGCAAGAAGGCAAACCATATATCCATATCCGAAGTCAACCCTATAGGACAAGGATAGGAAAGCCCCTCACCTGGTTGGCCCCTCGGATCGGCTCTCGGTGTGCCTGAAGGTCCACTTACACATATACTTGAGAGATTCAGAAGCTTGAAAATGCAACCACTATCGTGTCCATGCAACGCTAGTGCTCATGTTCTCTCTAATTAATTCCATAGACTAGTTGTTGGCTTGGAAATGCCCTCAACTAGTTTTAGGACACCTAGCATGTTTCTATTCGTGTCCAACCCTTTCTTAATCACACTATTCGGAAGCCTTGAGTTGGGAATCCAAGGTTACCCAATTTCACCTCTATGTGTCCATATAAAATTCCCATTACCCAAGCCTTGAATTTATGGCTCAAGAGAGTCGTAAATTCTAGTTGTCTAAAATTTACCGAATTAACTCTCAACCCTTTACCTGCACATGAATACACATATCCGGATACGCGTAAAATTAGAAAAGTGTCTCTTTTTCCCCGAACCGGGTTCCGGTGAGACGGTGAGTACTCGGGTTTTAACCCCTCGTACATTCCAATAATTTTTTTAACAATTATATAATTACCCTTCAACCTTTCAATGCACCCCAAATCAGTCCACAACACCCTTAAACATTACCAATCATATTTTCCTACTAGTTTTCCAACCCGGATAAATTCCATCAAATTAATTTCGGTTCCTAAGCTCCCAACTCACTTCCTAACATGCAAATACTTCAATTTAGGACCCAGTAACCTCGGGCCAGCTCTTCACGGGTCTTGTTCAGCTAATATTTCAACAATATAATTTTAATAATACCAATCCAAGCCTATTTACTCAAATTCAAGCTCAATTCCTAATTATCAATAATTTTCCCAAATTAGGAAAAATTATAATTTCAACCCTAAACCTTTCAAAATTCGAATTCGGCTAAACTCGAGGGAATAGTCTCGATTCTTACCCCAACTAAGTGTTCAAGAACACTTCTTAGGTCTCAATTACCATCAAAACAATCCAATTCAATGCACCCCAAATCAGTCCACAACACCCTTAAACATTACCAATCATATTTTCCTACTAGTTTTCCAACCCGGATAAATTCCATCAAATTAGTTTCGGTTCCTAAGCTCCCAACTCACTTCCTAACATGCAAATACTTCAATTTAGGACCCAGTAACCTCGGGCCAGCTCTTCACGGGTCTTGTTCAGCTAATATTTCAACAATATAATTTTAATAATACCAATCCAAGCCTATTTACTCAAATTCAAGCTCAATTCCTAATTATCAATAATTTTCCCAAATTAGGAAAAATTATAATTTCAACCCTAAACCTTTCAAAATTCGAATTCGGCTAAACCCGAGGGAATAGTCTCGATTCTTACCCCAACTAAGTGTTCAAGAACACTTCTTAGGTCTCAATCTACCATCAAAACAATCCAATCGAAGGTGGATCGAAGAAATCCTTAAAAATGAAGAAATTGAGGGTTTCGAATGAAATTGGTGGAAGGTATAGGAGACGTCGTACCCGAGCTACGGTGACTTTTCCGGCGAGATCCTCCCTCTTCTCCTTCTTCCTCCTTCACATCTTCTCCCTCTCTCTCTTCTTTCATTTTCGTTTTTTTTTTCTCTGTGTGCTCTCACGTCTCTCTCTCTCTCACCTTTCCTTTCTTCTTCTTTTCCTTTCTTTATTTCTTTTCTTTCTTTCAACCTTATACCCACGACACCCCACTCCCTTATTTAACAAAATTAATTAAATTCAAAAATAAAATAACTAAATAATAAAAATTCCAATTAAATTTTTATTTTTTTATTTTCTAATATATAAAAATAATAATATTAAATAAGTAAGGCTGAAAAATAAATTCCAACTTTATCCCTTTTCCCTATTTAATTCAGGTTTCCAATTTTTTAGGTTCTGAATTAAATCCTAAAAATTATTTTCTATTTCCTTTCTTTCCCTTTTATTTTATTTTGAATTTTGAAAAGTTTCTCGGGTATTACATCCGTGACCTGCACGGGAAGTAGGATTTCTCCTATCCCGTAAGCCTCTAATCCCTGATTCACATTTTCACATGTTTATAACTACCCATTTCTAATACAAACAATATATAGTATTTATGGCCATCCATATCCGGTGACCTAAGTAGTGTGCAATCCACGGCTCGCTCAACGCCGCTTCAGTCTATACATATACACATAATAACTCACACGTACATATAGTATACATATTGACCACGCGCTCCAGGGCGGGTGATCTATCCTATTCACATGCAGAAATCCTGTATACAATCATACATATATTCAATCACATGCTTGGATATAGTTTACATATTGATCACACACCTCAATGCGTGTGATCTATCCTATTCACATGCGGAAGCCATATTTTCATACAATCAGGTATTCAGTCACACACATATATATAATTTACATATTGATCACACGCCTCAAGGCGTGTGATCTATCCTAGTCGCACGCGGAAGTCATATATATATATACATGATATATGCTATATCATAGCCTAAAGTCCCAATACCATGACTTAACCTTAATCTTAACCTGTATGAAGCCGACAATACTAGAGTTCGACATATATATACAATAGTTGTATATGTACAAAAGTTACATCCAAAAAAGGAGTCATATATATACATATACATCCTGATTTATTTACATAAACCAAAATACGCTACCCACGCGGACTATGCGTGCGGTCTTCAGAGTTGTTCGCCTCCTTGAGAAGAAGTGGACACGTTTCCGACGCCTGAACCACCTGTATCTGAAACATGTAAACAGGGGTGAGTCGAACAGACTCAGTGAGGAGCTCCCCCATCCCTGGCGTAGTAGCGAGTACCACTACAGTTTGGGGAAGGGAGCAACCACAACCACATACGCATGAAACGGATTTATATTGTGACCTTTAACATGATCAGGCAATCAATGTATCATATTCACAATTAACATCCTAATTCATGCTCCTAACATAATTATTAATCCGCAAGTAAACCAATCATAACATATATCATATGGTTCCATAGTTAACATATACTTATACACGTAGGCATTCAATTTCTGTCTCCCGCATTATGCAGAGAGAAATACTAGCCCGAAGGCAATCTCTTGCTCGAACCTAGTTGATCACACTAGGAACTTTCTAACTCCAAGACACGCTTAAAGTAATAGTCGGAAACTTGTCTGACATCGGTTAAACCAAGATAATGGCTACTATGTGGCATGCTTACTGTTAACTGAATCCTGCCTGTCCGACTAGGATAACCGACTCGATCTACCCGAACTAACCTAACAGGTTCAACTAACAAATTTAACCTTGAAAGACTCCCTATTAGTAACTAACTGAATATTATACGTGTTCATTAGTTAGGCCTAGATTTCCCCCGTTCCAATTATGCAACACTCACTCACATTCACAATCCTAAGTTCAGCTTTCCTCAACAAACCATACGAACAAGGTCTTAGCGATGACGATCGATGTGATGGGTTTCTACTGTTACTGAACTCTCACATATGAAATTATGACTCAATCCTACCCACGGTAACATATAAGGCTCAGTGAGCCACCATAGCAATGACTGCTTACTTGCTAATCATACACGTGTAACACAAATTCATTCAGATAGATAAATTTCATCTGACAATTGCACAAAATAGAGAAAACCACATTTCCACGTAGTCATCCAACCCTGTGGGGCAAGGATGGGAGAGCCCCTCACCTCGTTGGCCCTCCTGATCGGTCCTCAGAGTGCCTGGAGCTCCAATTACCCTGTGGTGCCCTATACACATATATATTTAAGAAATTTAGAACTCATAGCTAAGCATCTACCATGCACGTTTCATGCTGATGCTCATGCACCATCTAGATATTTCCAAGAACTATTTATTTAGTTCATTACGTCGTCTTACTTGTTCTTTTTGAAAGTCAATACTGTCTCATATTCGACTTTCACACTTTCGAGCCATTTAGAACCTCTAATGGCTTAGGTTAGAGATTCCCACTTGTCTAAATTTCACTTCATATGTTCATATGGGTATTTAACTAATAAAAGAATTAAATTCACGGCTCAAAAGAGGCTTTAGCTTACTCATTCCACCTTCTCCCTTACCTGTCGGATAAAAGCTTAATTACTACCTCTTTAATTATATATAAAAATATAATTGGGTATAATTAGAGCCTTGGAACCAATTTTAGTTGGTCTTAGGTGTCCACCACGGACTAGGCCGAGGTGTCCAGCCCACAACACAGCTCCTTACTGTACGGTGGCTTAGTATTTCGCCTCTTTTTCACCGGACTGGGTTCCGATTGAGACGGTAAATACTCGGGCTTCATTCCCTTGTATATTTCCAGCAACTTCAACACTTATACTACTCCAATGCAAGCCTAATCATGCATTAAATTATCAATTTCGAATTTTAGAGCAATTTCCTAACCCAATTTTCCTAATTTTCATACCCGGTCAATTCCTACGGTTTCACTTCGATTCTGAACCTCACTAAGCTTTCAATAACACCTACTAAGCTCGAATTTAACCTCAGAATGCCCCGATTGGAAGGAATTGAAGAATTCCTAAAATACCCAAAATTGGAGAAATTGGGGTTTTTGAAGGATTGGGGCTTCCATACCTTGATTCAATTGGATGGGAAGCTTAGTGGTGATGAAAGATGAACTCCGGTGGCCCTCACCGGCGGCGGGACGCGTTCTCCGGCATGATTCCGGTCGTTTCCCGCCGTGCGTGCTTCTCTTCTTCTCTCTCGGTTGTCTCGTGTACGTGGGTGTTCCGTTCGCTTCTGCCTTTGCTCGTGCGTTTTTGCTCTCTCTTTTTTTTTTAATGTGTGTGTGTGTTTGCTGCTTTTGCCTTTTGCTCTCTTTCTCTTTTTTTATGTGTGCTTTAGTGAATTGGATGAGGGGTCACGATTTGGCCCCCCCATTATTTTAATATATATATATATATATTCTTTTTTTTGTATTTTAGTGAAAGGGGGGTCACGGTTGGCCCCCCCCATATATATTTTTTATTATATATTTATTTATTTATTTGCTTTTTTTATAAGAGGGTACACGGTTTGGCCTCCATAAAAGAAATTTGATTGTTAAATCCCATTTCTTTCCCATCCCTTAAATTTTCCTTTCTTTTAAGTCCTAAAAATTTTTAATTATTCCCTATTATTTTTTCTTTTTTATTTTATTTTAACTCTTTAATTGTTTAATTTAATTTATTTTTCTTTTTGAAAGAAAAATAAATTAAATAATAATTATAATAATTAAATTTAAATATTCCGGGTATTACAGTTTTCGTCGATGAGCGTTTCGAAAACTTAATATTAATTTTTCTTTTTTTAATCAATTTTCACCGATTAGCGTTTCAAAAACTTGATATTCATTTTTCTTTTTTTAATCATTTTTCGTTGATGAGTGTTTCAAAAACTTTTTATTTTTTTACTTTTTTAATCAGTTTTCGTAAATTAGTATTTCGAAAACTTGATATTCTTTTTTCTTTTTTACATCAGTTTTCGCCGATGAGTGTTTCGAAAACTTGATATTCATTTTTCTTTTCTTAATCAGTTTTCAACGATGAGTGTTTCGAAAACGTGATATTCATTCTTCTTTATTTAATTAGTTTTCACCGATGAGTGTTTCGAAAACTTGATATTCATTCTTCTTTTTTAATCATTTTTCGCCGATGAGTGTTTCAAAAACTTTATATTCATTTTTATTTTTTTAATATGTTTTACTGATGAGTATTTCGAAAACTTGATATTAATTTTTGTTTTTTAATCAATTTTCTCCGATGAGTGTTCTAAAAACTTGATATTCGTTTTTCTTTTTTTTAATCAGTTTTCGCCGATTAGTGTTTCGAAAACTTGATATTCTTTTTTGGTTTTTTTAATCAGTTTCCACTGATGAGTGTTTCGAAAACTCGATATTCATTTTTCTTTTTTAATTAGTTTTGGTCGATGAATATTTCGAAAACTTAATATTCATTTTTTTTCTAATAAGTTTTCACCGATGAGTGTGTCGAAAACATGATATTTTATTTTTCTTTTTTTAATCAGTTTTCGTCGATGTGTGTTTCCAAAACTTGATATTCATTTTTCTTTTTCTTAATTAATTTTCTACGATGACTGTTTCGAAAACGTGATATTCATTTTTCTTTATCTAATTAGTTTTCACCGATGAGTGTTTCGAAAACTTGATATTCATTTTTCTTTTGTTAATCAATTTTCGCCGATGAGTGTTTCGAAAACTTGATATTCATTTTTTCTTTTTTAATCAATTTTCGCCGATGAGTGTTTCGAAAACTTGATATTCATTTTCCTTTTTTAATCAATTTTCGCCGATGAGTGTTTCGAAAACTTGATATTCATTTTTATTTTTTTAATCAGTTTTCGACGATGAGTGTTTCGAAAACTTGATATTCATTTTTCTTTTTTTAGTAAGTTTTCGCTAATGAGTGTTTCGAATACTTGATATTCATTTTTCTTTTTTAAGCAGTTTTCACCGATTAGTGTTTCAAAAAGTTGATATTCATTTTCCTTTTTTAATCAGTTTTCGCCGATGAGTGTTTCGAAAACTTTATATTCATTTTTATTTTTTTTAATCAGTTTTCGTCGATTATGTCACGTCCCCAAATCGGGAGTACATGACCGGCACGGGAATAGATTTTTACCTCTAAACCCATAAGCCTTATCCTGTTCACATGACTATAACTACCCTGCTATATAAACAATATATATATCATACTAGTGGCCACACCTCACTGGTAGCCTAATTAACCTGCAGTCCGCGGTTCGCTCAATACCGCTTCAGCTCAACTCAATGTATATATATATCCATATCATATTGACCGTACGCCTCAATGCGTACGATCTATCCTATTCACATGCAGAAGTTTATATACTCAAACATATATCCTAGTTTATCCCCAAATGGACCCTGCCTTTAAGTACATGTGAAGCCGACAATTCTAGAGTAGGTACATATCAAAAGCTATAAATATATATACATAACTCTTACAACTTATAATATGTACAACCAAAGAAATCAAAATAACCAAAAGGTGTCCACCCACGCGAACAAGAGCGTAAGGATGGTCTGATGTCCGTATCACTGTCCGGACATCGATGCCTGCCCGATCCCTGTATCTGAAATATTGAAGCAGAGGGAGTGAGTCAAAAAGACTCAGTGAGAAGCTTCCCATCCTCGGCGTAGCAGCGGGTGCCACTACAGCTGGGGAAAGGGAAACACCCACAATCACATGCGCATGAAATTCCAGGTTATCAAATGTTATATTACGATAAGGCAATATTAATATAACATTAAAATAAAAGATAAACCTGTGGATCATGCTTCTCATAATCAAGCAAACACTTTTAACATATCATTTGAAAACTGTAAATCACTTAACTGACCCTAGTGTCAGGCTAGGGCAATGGCCTCAACGGGCAAATCTTTTAGTCTTTTATTGACCCTAGTACCAGGTTAGGGAAATCGCCACAACGGGCAAATCTTTTAGTCTTTTACTAACGCTAGTGCCAGGCTAGGGCAATGGCCGCAACGGGAAAATCTTTTAGTCTTTTACTGACCCCAGTGCCAGGCTAGGGCAATGGCCTCAACGGACAAATCTTTTAACTTGTTTCTCTTCCCAAGCTTTCAGCTGGGATCCTGACTCTATCTACCCATTACGATCCTAAACTGACTTTACCTAGGTAGTGTGAACATCCCTTCGACTCACTAATCAATTAAGAGATCTTATTAATTCTCATATTGTTCCCAAACCCTTGGTTTAGATCATAACCTAGCTCTAAGGTCTTCCCTAAGTTCAATTAGCATAAAACGTCGACGTTTACTAACAACTTCTATACGATTTCTTTAATGAGTTTCTAATTTAATAGGGTGAACCAAACCTTGGACTCAATCAACAACTTACCCCGTTGCTTGTACTGTTCGGCGTATCTCATGTCATCACATGGATACCCTCCAGTACCTCTTTATCTGTGGTCACAAACACATAAACAAATACTTTCATATATAACAATTTAGGAACAACAATAGCATGTTAACCACTAAATTATTCTTACAAATAGGCAAGTAGACAAACCACATATCCACATCCTCAATCAACCTTGTAGGGCAAGGATGGGAAACCCCTCACCTGGACGGCTTCCTTGTGCTTGTCCTGGAGTAACTCCCGCACCGGACGAGTCGTGGTTCCTTAATGAATGCATTCATGTGGTTAACATCTCAAACTTTATACAATTCATATGCATATGATATGTTCATGCCTAAAAATGCATCTAGACATCGCCAAGAACCGAGTTCTTGGTCTTATCCGTCTTCCCTCTCTTCCATGAGAGTCTCAAGTGCTACACACTTGGTTTCGTATAATTATCGCTCACCTTGAATTGATTTTGGAGCCTTGGATTTGAGTTTCTAAACCTCGATATGCTTCTAAATTATCCTACTTAAGGTTTCCTAATATTTACGAAGGAATTAAATTGCCATTTTAAAATTTAGGCTTTATTGTTCCGCAAGTTTCCATCCTTGAGAAACAAGAAAGTACTTAAAATAATTCTTAATGCTTGATAGCATATTTAAAAGTATTCTAGGGTGTTTAAGATTGAAAAGAAGAGGTTTCGAGCCCTCAATATCACCCTTAAAGTGTAATTGGGCAATCCGAGCAGGGACCCGGCACGTTAACGTCAAGCTTCAACCTTAGTAACCTCGGGCCAGCTCTTCACCGGTCTCGTTTAGCTAATATCTTAACAATATAATTTCAATAATACCAATCCAAGCCTATTTACTAAAACCTAAACTCAATTCCTAAGCTAACAATAATTTGTCCAATTTAGAAATAATTAGAATTTCAACCCCAAACCCTTCAAAACTCGAATTTGGCTAAACCCGAGAGTATAGTCTCGATTCTTACCCCAACTAAGTGTTCAAGAACACTTCCTAGGTCTCAATCTACCCTCGAAACAATTCAATCGAAGGTGAATCGAAGAAATCCCTAAAAATGGAGAAATTGAGGGTTTCGAATGAAATTGGGGTTACTAACCTTCGATTCGATTGGTGGAAGATGTAGGAGACGTCGTACCCGAACTCCGGTGACTTTTTCCGGCGCCGGCTAGCTCTCCCCGATCACTTTTCCGGCGAGCCCACCACTTCTCCTTATTCTTCCTCCGTCCGTCTCCACCCTCTCTCTCTCTACGTTTTATTTCCTCTCTTACTCGATTCTCTCTCTCTGTTTCTATCCTTCTCTTTCTCTTTTTATATTACTCTCCTTTCTTTATTTTATTAAAACGCACGACTTCCTTCCCTTTAAATATAATTAAAATAAATAAATAAACAAATAATTATAATAATTAAATAATTAAATAATAAATAAATAAATATAATTAACAATAAATTAATTAATAATAGATAAATAATAACTAATATGTGATTTTAATTTAATCCCTTTCCCTATTTAATTCAAGTTTCCAATTCCTTAGGTCCTGAATTAGATCCAAAAATTATTTTCTACTTCTTTTCTTCCCTTTCATTTCATTTTAAACTTCGAAAAAAAAAATTCCCCGAGTACTACAGATGAGTGTTTCGAAACTTGATATTCATTTTTCTTTTTTTCGTAAGTTTCGCTAATGAATGTTTCGAAAACTTGATATTCATTTTTTTATACAGTTTTTGCCGATTAGTATTTCAAAAACTTGATATTAATTTTTCTTTTTTTAATCAGTTTTCGCCAATAAGTGTTTCGCAAACTTGATATTCATTTTGCTTTTTTCATCAGTTTTCGCCGATGAGTATTTCGAAAACATAATATTCATTTTTCTTTTTTTTAATAAGTTTTCACAGATGAGTGTTTCGAAAACTTGATATTCATTTTTCTTTTTTAATTAGTTTTGGTCGATGAATGTTTCGAAAACTTGATATTCATTTTTCTTTTTTTAATCAGTTTTCGTCGATGAGTGTTTCGAAAACTTAATATTCATTTTTCTTTTCTAATCAATTTTCACCGATTAGTGTTTCGAAAACTTGATATTCATTTTTCTTTTTCTAATCATTTTTCGTCGATGAGTGTTTCGCAAACTTGATATTCATTTTCCTTTTTTAATCAGTTTTCGCCGATGAGTGTTTCGAAAACTTTATATTCATTTTTATTTTTTTTAATCAATTTTCATAGATTAGTGTTTCGAAAATTTGATATTCTTTTTTCTTTTTTTAATCAGTTTTCGCAGATGAGTGTTACAAAAACATGATATTCATTTTTCTTTTTTTAATCAGTTTTCAACCGATTAGTGTTTCGAAAAGTTGATATTCATTTTTTTTAATCAGTTTGCGCCGATGAGTGTTTCAAAAACTTTATATTCATTTTCACTTTTTTAATCAGTTTTCGTCGATGAGTGTTTCGAAAACTTGATATTCATTTTTCTTTTTTTATACATTTTTCGTCGATGAGTGTTTCAAAAACTTGATATTCATTTTTCTTTTTTAATCAGTTTTCGCCGATGAGTGTTTCGAAAACTTTATATTCTTTTTATTTTTTTAATTAGTTTTGGTAGATTAGTGTTTTGAAAACTTTATATTAATTTTTCTTTTTTTAAGCAGTTTTCACCGATTAGTGTTTCGAAGACTTGATATTCATTTTCCTTTTTTAATCAGTTTTCGCCGATGAGTGTTTCGAAAACTTTATATTCATTTTGATTTTTTTAATCAGTTTTCGTCGAAGAGTGTTTCGAAAACTTGATATTCATTTTTCTTTTTTTCGTAAGTTTTCGCTAATGAGTGTTTCGAAAACTTGATATTCATCTTTCTTTTTTATACAGTTTTTGCCGATTAGTATTTCGAAAACATGATATTCATTTTTCTTTTTTTTAATAAGTTTTCACAGATGAGTGTTTCGAAAACTTGTTATTCATTTTTCATTTTTAATTAGTTTTGGTCGATGAGTGTTTCGAAAACTTGATATTCATTTTTCTTTTTATAATCAGTTTTCGTCGATGAGTGTTTCGAAAACTTGATATTCATTTTTCTTTTTTTAATCAGTTTTCACCGATTAATATTGTAATACCCTGTCTTTCATGTATCGATGCTTCGGAAGTATCTTCCCGATCCCTCGCACGTGATTCAATCGCAAGACGTGCAACTAACCGAAAATATGACGTATGAAGATGAGCCAGTGGAAATCTTAGATCGGCAGTTGAAGAAACTCAGGACGAAAGAGATTCCATTGGTTAAAGTTCTGTGGAGGAACCACTCGGCCGAAGAAGCTACATGGGAGGTCGAGGGTGGAATGCGCAGGACGTATCCTCATCTATTTCGAGACTGACGTTAGTGTTTTGTTTGAAATTCAGGGACCGAATTTCTTTAGGGGGGAAGATTGTAATACCCGAGGATATTTTAACTGGCATCATTTATTAAATTAAATTAATTAAAATAAAAGTGGAAAAAAATGAGATAGAAATACCCACTACCCTACTACCTATATTTTTAAAATATAAATTTAAGTAAATCCTAATTATATTTTTATTTATCTATTTATTTTCTTAATTATTAACATATCATATTGGTTTCTTTATGTTGGGTATGTATATATATATTAATCATATAAATATATATATATGTAATAAAGGAAAAATAATAAAGAAGTAGAAAAAGGAGATCAGACTTTTTCTTTTGTAATATATATATATATTATATAAGTGGGTAATAGGATAAAGAAAGAAAAAGGAAGAAGGCGTGAGAGAGAGACCACGAAGTGAGAAATGCACAAAGAGAGGGAGCAGCTTGGGCGTCGTTCACGGAGAAGCAAGGAGGAGCCACGCGTGGTGGTGGCCGGACGCACGGAGGAGGAGCCGGAGTCGCCGTCCACCGGAGCCGGAAAACGTCGTCTTGTGGCTGGAGGAGAGAGAGAGCTCGGGTTAGAGAGAGAAAGAAAAGGGAGAGAGCTTTCTCGCCGGAAAACGCCGTCTCTTCACCGGGGAAGGTAGCTGGGAGTCTCCTCTACTCCATATCGTCCTTCTAACCGGTTGAATCGAGGTGAGAAGTCCTGAAACTCTCAAACCCCAATTTTATCAATTTTAGGGATTTTTGGAAAGACCCCAATTGATTCAATCTGAGTATTCTGGGTCCTAAATTGAAGTATTTGCATGCTAGGAAGTGAGTTGGAAGCTTAGGAACAGGAACCAAATTGATGGAATTTATCCGGGTTGGAAAAAGTGTAGGAAAATGTGGTTGTTAAGGTTTAAGGGTGTTGTGGAATGATTTGGGGTGCTTTGAAAGGTTCAATGATAATTATATAATTGTTAAAATTTATTGGAATGTACGAGGGATTAAAACCCGAGTAATTCCCGTCTCACCCGGAACCCCGTTCGGGGAAAAAGAGACAATTTTCTAATTTTACGCGTATTCGGATATATGTATTCATTTGCAGGTAAAGGGTTGAAAGTTAATTCGGTAAATGGAAATTTTAGACAACTAGAATTTACGACTCTCTTGAGCCATAAATTCAAGACTTGGGTAATGGGAATTTTATATGGACACATAGAGGTGAAATTGGGTAACCTTGCATTCCCAACTCAAGGCTTCCGAATAGTGTGATTAAGAAAGGGTCGGACACGAATAGAAACATGCTAGGTGTCCTAAAACTAGTTGAGGGCATTTCCAAGCCAACAACTAGCCTATGGAATTAATTAGAGAGAACATGAGCACTAGCGTTGCATGTACACGATAGCGGTTGAATTTTCAAGCTTCTAAATCTCTCAAATAAATGTGTATAGGGCACCATACAGTAAGCGGACCTTCGGGCACAACGAGAGCCGATACGAGGGGCCAACCAGGTGAGGGGCTTTCCTATCCTTGCCCTATAGGGTTGACTGTGGATATGGATATATGGTTTGCCTTCTTGCCTATTTGTAGGAATTACATGTTAGATAACATGCTATTGTTGTTCCTAAATTACAGTATATGTGAAAATGTGCTATATGTTTGTATGTGGATTGTTAAAGCAATGGTGGCTCAAGGAGCCGTATATGAAAAGAAGTTCCTCAGGACCTATACGACATATGGGGTAGGATCGAGTAAATATTATCTGAAGGGTGTGGTTTTGTAAGTAAGCCCTTAAAGAGAATAAACCTAGGTGACTTTGTTCTGAACCAAGAGTTCGAATTAGAAACCACTTGGAAATTCTAAATTTGCCTAAGAAGAAGTAAAATGAACAAGTAGTGGTCCATAGGGGTCATTTATGGTACAACGCGTAAACCGAGTCTATCACGGGTGGTCCGGGTAGATTGAGTCTCTTGTCTTGAGTCAACCCACAGAAATATAGAGTATATGAGTACACCACATTGTGGCTATTGCCTTGGGTAAACCGAGGTCAGATGAGTCGCCGGCTATGCTCCATGTGAAGTCTTGGGGTCAGATTATTGTTCCAAGTATAGTCTTGGGACCAGGGGTTCCTAGAATGATCAACTAGGTTCCCATATTGCTCACGTGAGATATTGCCTTCGGGCCAGATTCTCTCCTAACGGAGATATTGCCATCGGGCCAGTTTATGATTACGGTTAATTGAATATGGGTGACCACTTGGAATTATATGTTAAATTATGATATGATGTATATGTGAATTTAAATGTATGTAAATCCATGCTTTAAATTCTTTATTGTGAATATGATATAATCTAATTGCCTGACCACTTATTATATGGAAACTCAAACCTGTTATATGTGTATGCGTTTGTGATTGGCTCCTCTTCCCCAATTGTAGTGGTACCCGCTACTACACCAGGGATGGGAAAGCCTCTCACTGAGTCCGTTTGACTCACCCCAATGTTAAATGTTACAGACACAAGTGCTCTAGGCATCGGGAGCGCTTCCACTTCATCTCAGGGAGGCGGACAGACTTAGAGGCCGCACGCATTGTTCGCGTGGGTAGTATTGATATATGTATTTTCTCAGGATGTATATGTATATGATTCTTTTGGTATAGCATTATTTTGTACAGTTGCTATATGCATATATGTATATGTCACACTCTAGAAGTGTCGGCTTCATACAGATTAGAGATTGGTCTTGTGGTTGGGAATATAGGTTATGATATACTGAATATCATGTGTGTGTGTGTGTGTATATATATATATATATATATATATATATATATATATATATATATATATATATATATATATATATGAATGTGACTTCCGCATGTGAATAGGATAGATCACACGCACTGAGCGTGTGGTCAATATATAAATTTATATATATGTGTGACTGAATACTTGATGGTATGAAAATACAGCTTCCGCATGTGAATAGGATAGGTCACACGTATTGAGGCGTGTGATCAATATGTATATTATATGTACGTGTGATTGATTATGTGTATATGTATAGACTGAAGCGGCGTTGAGCGAGCCGTGGGTTGCGTGCAACTTAGGTCACCGGATAGGGATGGCCATATATATATATATATATATATATATATATATATATATAATTTTTGTAATAGAAATAGGTAGTTATGCATATATAAGAATGTCAATCAGGATTTAGAGGCTTACGGGATAGGAGAAATCCTACCTCCTGTGCCGGTCACGGACGTCCGATAGGGGGTCGTGACAAATGTTTCGAAAACTTGATATTCATTTTTCTTTTTTTAATCATTTTTCAACGAAGAGTGTTTTGAAATCGTGATATTCATTTTTCTTTATTTAATTAGTTTTCACCGATGAGTGTTTCGAAAACTTGATATTCATTTTTCTATTTTTTAATTAGTTTTCGTTGATGAGTTTTTCGAAAACTTGATATTCATTTTTCTTTTTTTTAATCAGTCTTCACCGATTAGTGTTTCGAAAACTTGATATTCATTTTTCTTTTTTAATCAGTTGTCGCCGATGAGTGTTTCAAAAACTTTATATTCATTTAAATTTTTTTAATCAGTTTTCGTAGATTAGTGTTTCGAAAACTTGATTTTTATTTTTCTTTTTTTAATCAGTTTTCGCCGATGAGTGTTTCGAAAACTTGATATTTATTTTTTTTAATCAGTTTTCGCCGATGAATGTTTCGAAAACTTTATATTCATTTTTATATTTTTAATCAGTTTTCGTCGATGTGTATTTCGAAAACTTAAAATCCATTTTTTTAATCACTTTTCGTCGATGAGTGTTTCGAAAACTTGATATTCATTTTCCTTTTTTTAATCAGTTTTCGCCGATGAGTGTTTCGAAAACTTAATATTCATTTTTATTTTTTTAATCAGTTTTCACCGATTAGTGTTTTGAAAACTTGACATTCATTTTTCTTTTTTCATCATTTTTCGTCGATGAGTGTTTCGAAAGCATGATATTCATTTTTCTTTTTTTTTTAATAAGTTTTCACCGATAAGTGTTTCGAAAACTTGATATTCATTTTTTCTTTTTTAATTAGTTTTGGTCGATGAGTGTTTCGAAAACTTAATATTCATTTTTCTTTTTTTAAATCAATTTTCGTCGATGAATGTTTCGAAAACTTGATATTCATTTTTCTATTTTTAATTAGTTTTCGCCGATTAGTGTTTCGAAAACTTGATATTCATTTTTATTTTTTTTTCATCAGTTTTCGTAGATTAGTGTTTCGAAAACTTGATATTCATTTTTCTTTTTTTAATCAGTTTTTGCAGATGAGTGTTTCGAAAACTTGATATTCAGTTTTCTTTTTTTTTTTATTAGTTTTCAACGATGAGCGTTTCGGAAATGTGAAATTCAATTTTTTTTTATTTAATTAGTTTTCACCGATGAGTGTTTCGAAAACTTCATATTCATTTTTCTTTTATAATTACTTCTGGTCGTTTAGTGTTTCGAAAACTTGATATTCATTTTTCTTTTTTTAATCAGTTTTCGTCGATGAGTGTTTCGAAAACTTGATATTCATTTTTCATTTTTTAATCAGTTTTCATCGATCAGTGTTTCGAAATCTTGATATTCATTTTTCTTTTTTTAATCAGTTTTCACCGATTAGTGTTTCGAAAACTTGATATTTATTTTTCTTTTTTAATCAGTTTTCACCGATTAGTGTTTCGAAAAGTTGATATTCATTTTCCTTTTTAAATCAGTTTTCGTCGATGAGTGTTTCGAAAACTTTATATTCATTTTTCTTTTTTTCGTAAGTTTTCGTTAATGAGTGTTTCGAAAACTTGATATTCATTTTTCTTTTTTTATACAGTTTTTGCCGATTAGTATTTCGAAAACATGATATTCATTTTTCTTTTTTTTAATAAGTTTTCACAAATGAGTGTTTCGAAAACTTGATATTCATTTTTCATTTTTAATTAGTTTTGGTCGATGAGTGTTTCGAAAACTTGATATTCATTTTTCTTTTTTTAATCAGTTTTCGTCGATGAGTGTTTCGAATACTTGATATTCATTTTTCTTTTTTTAAGCAGTTTTCACCGATTACTGTTTCGAAAACTTGATATTCATTTTTCTTTTTTCATCATTTTTCGCCGATGAGTGTTTCGAAAACTTGATATTCATTTTTCTTTTTTAATTAGTTTTGGTCGATGAGTGTTTCGAAAACTTGATATTCATTTTTCTTTTTTTTAATCAGTTTTCGTCGATGAGTGTTTCGAAAACTTGATATTCATTTTTATTTTTTTTAATCAGTTTTCGCCGATTAGTGTTTCGAAAACTTGATATTCATTTTTCTTTTTTTTTAATCAGTTTTCGCAGATTAGTGTTTCGAAAACTTGATATTTATTTTTCTTTTTTTAATCATTTTTTGCAGATGAGCGTTTCGGAAATGTGATATTCAGTTTTATTTTTTTAATCAGTTTTCACCGATGAGTGTTTCGAAAACTTGATATTGTTTTTTCTTTTTTTAATCATTTTTCGCCGATGAGTGTTTCGAAAACTTTATATTATTTTTTCTTTTTTTAATCATTTTTCGCCGATGAGTGTTTCGAAAACTTTATATTCATTTTTCTTTTTTTAATCAATTTTGTCACGACCCCCTAACGGACGTCCGTGACCGGCACGAGAAGTCGGATTTCTCCTATCCCGTAAGCCTCTAATCCCTTATTGACATTTTCACATGTTTATAACTACGCATTTCTAGTACTAACAATATATTTAATATATATGTATATGGCCATCCATTTCCAGCGACCAAAGCAGTTTGCAATCCACGGCTCGCTCAGCGCCGCTTCAGTCTATATATATATACACATATTCACTCACACGTACATATAGTATACATATTGATCACACGCTTCAGTGCGGGTGATCTATCCTATTCACATGCAGAAGTCTTGTATACAGTCATACATATATTCAATCACACACTTGCATATAGTTTACATATTGATCACACGCCTCAATGCGTGTGATCTATCCTATTCACATGCGGAAGCCATATTTTCATACAAACAGGTATTTAGCCACACATACGTATAATTTACATATTGATCACACGCCTCAATGCGTGTGATCTATCCTATTCACATGCGGAAGTCATATATATTTATACACATGATTAGACATGTTCATGGGCCGGGCCGGGCCGGGCTTGGGCTTAAGCCCATGGGCTTTGTATTCATGGGCTTGGGCTTAAGCCCAAGCCTATATGCTTTACTACCCATTAGAATAGGCCAGGTATTTGCCCAAGCCCATGGGCTAAGCCCGGGCTTGGCCCATTATTATACTTATTCATAAAAATAAATATATTGCAATAACAAACTCTTTATAATATTTTACAATTCATAAGCTATAACAATATCAAATAAGAGAATCAGATTCTTGATCTTCATTGTCATTATCATTCTCATCACTACTCATATCAGATTCATCATCATCTCGTGTGTCAACTGTAATCATAAACAAAAAATGTATTAATATATAAAAATATTCAAATTAATAAATTGCAAAACAGATTTACGTGCAACATCTTGACTAAACTTAAATTTTTTTGAAGATGTACCTTCAATTGCCCTATGTTGCTCATTTTCAAGATCTGAAGGACGCTTGGGACATGTGAGCAAGTGACGCCTCAAATGAGAAGTTCCACCCAATGCTGACATTAATTTCTCACAATGCATTCATTGTACTTTGTAACCATCAGCAGTTTTTATCTTCTTCATCTCCTCCCATACTTTTGATTTTGTTTTTATTTGCTTAGAACTACTACTCTCTTCGTCTAAATCATCAATTTCATGTTGGCTAGCCATGATGTCTGCAAAAGCAAATAAAAAAATCAATTTCATGTTGACTAATAATGAACTCTATAGCTAGCTATCACAATTAACAAACTAATCACAGTTCACAAAGCAGCTTCACAAACAATTCATTTTCATTTTCATAAAATCAATGCAAAGAACCAATAAAGTACACTATTTCTTCTCACTAAGAAATTCTCCCATATACATGTTTTTTTCCAGAGGAAGTCAGGCAGAGAGTGTGTCATCATAGTTATTACACATGTTTCAAATTAAAATTTAAAATATATATATATATATATATAGAGTAATTAATAGTAGTACTGGTACATGTATCTAGGAATGCTATAGGAAGGAACAAATTATAGTGAGTGAGAGATCAAGTTATCTTCTCTTCATTTCTCTTGGACAATATATGCATAATTGTGTATACCAAAGGTTTTTCTCATCACATGTGTAATGTAATTTTCAACTCGTGCTCTTTGATGGAATCCAAGCTTCAACTTCACCAATTTCACAATTACTATTCACTCTGATTTTTATTTTTCTATGGCGAAAACTTAAATATTTAGAATTTGGAAATCATCAGACAAATCCTAAATGTTAGATATGTAAGAAAAGAAAACAAAATTTCAGAAAGAAAGAATAGAGGAAATAAATACGTAAGATTTTGAAGCCTCTGCTTCAAGCACAAGACAGACACACAATCCCAAACTGAATAAATAGCCTTTAATTTATTGTAGCCTTCCCTTGTGAGCCCTAACCCTATGCCTGTGGAGTTTAGAGTCTGTGTTGCGATTTCTTGCGTTCCAAATAGAGTAAGAGTAGAGGCATATTGATGTCAAAATAATGCCCAAAATCTTACCCCACAAGACTGTGAGTGTCAAGATTAAAAGGAAAAAGTAAATTGCAGAGAAGTCCATCTTCTTTAATGGGTCTGGAGGGGTTGTGTTTGTGTGTTTTGGGTAAGACTTGGATTGTTGTGATGATGAAAAGTGGGATTGGGGAATGATTTCTTGAATATTGCACACCCACCACCACCAATTAATCGGAAAACCCAAAACATCAATCGAAACCTAAATAGAATATGTGAAGAGGAGAAAGATCATACCTATTGTTCCAAAACGCGTTGATGGAGATGCGTTGCGTTGCAGAATTTTTGGACGATGATGGAGATGCGTTGCGTTGCTTGACCGAGAACGAAGGCTGAGAAGTGACGAAACTGAGATGAAGGAGATCGAGAACGAGACGAGGAAGAGAACGATGCGATGCGATGGGTAAGTTGGATATTAGGTGGGTAGATCCAAGTATTACCCAGGTTTGGCCCAAGTATTTTTAAGAGATTGGGTATTTGATGGGTAGTACCCATATACTACCCATATCTCACTTTTCATATTGGGTACTTCACCCATGGGTTTGGGCTCAGGTAGTCTCATGGGCTACCTGGCCCATGATCACCTCTACACATGATATATATCATATCGTAGCCTATATTCCCCAACCCCAAGACCTAACTTTAATATGTATGAAGCCGACATAGCTAGAGTAGGACATATATATATACAGCAGTTTGTATATGTACAAAGCAACATCCAAAAGGATTTATATATACATATACATCACGACATATTTATATAATCCAAAATACACTACCCAAGCGGACTAAGCCTGTGGTCTTCAGAGTTGTTTGCCTCCTTGAGAAGAAGTGGACGCGTTCCCGACGCCCGAACCTCCTGTATCTGAAACATGTAAACATGGGGGGTGAGTCGAACAGACTCAGTGAGGAGCTCCCACATCCCTGGCGTAGCAGCGGGTACAAATACAGTTGGGGAAAGGGAGCAACCACAACCACATACGCATGAAACGGATTTATATTGTGACCTTTAATGTGATCAGGCAATCAGTGTATCATATTCACAATTAAAATCCTAATTCATGCTCCTAACATGTTTATTAATCCGCATGTAAACCAATCATAAACATATATCATATGGTTCCATAATTAGTACATACTTATACACGTAGTTATTAAATTTCTGTCTCCCGCCTTATGCTGAAAGAAATATTGGCCCGAAGGAAATCTCTTGTTCGAACCTAGTTTATCACACTAGGAACTTTAGGACTCCAAGAAACGCTTAGAGTAATAGCCGGCAACTTGTCTGACCTCAGTTTAAACCAAGGTAATGGCCACTATGTGGCATACTTGCTGACGTCATAATCCTGTCTGTCCGACCAGGATGACCGACTCGATCTACTCGGACAACCTAACAAACTCAACTAACATATTTAACCTTGAAAGAAGCCCTATTTCAAACTAACTGAATATCATACGTGTTCTTTAGTTAGGCCTAGATTTCCCCCGTTTCAATTATGCAACACTCTCACTTACATTTAACAACCTAGGTTCATTTTCCTCAATGTACCATACGGTCAAAACCTTTGCACGATGATCAATTTAAATGGGTTTCTAATATTAATAAACCCTCACATATGAAATTTCGACTCAATCCTACCCACGGTATCATATAAGACTCGGTGAGCCACAATATCGCATATTCACTTGAGAATGAATATATAAACATATAAACAGTTTGCACTCCCACTGTTTACTCACTAATCATATAAGTGTAACATAAATACATTTAGATAGACATATTTCATATATCAATTTGCACAACATAGAGCAAACCACATTTCCACGTAGTCATCCAACCCTGTGGGGCAGGGATGGGAGAGCCCCTCACCTTGTTGGCCCTCCTGATCAGTCCTCGGAGTGCCTGTAGCTCCTATTACCTTGTGGTGCCCTATTCACATATATATTTAAGAAATTTAGAACGTATAACTAAGCATCTACCATGCATGTGTCATGCTAATGCTTATGCACCCTCTAAATATTTCCAAGAACTATTTATTTAGTTCGTTACGTCGTCTTACTTGCTCTTTTTGAAAGTCAATACTATCTTATATCGGCTTTCACACATTCGAGCCACTTAGAACCTCTAAGTGCTTCGGTTAGAGATTCCTACTTGTCTAAATTCCACTTCATGTGTTCATAAGCACTTCTAACTAATAATAGAATAAATTCACGGCTCAAAAGAGGCGTTAGCTTATCCATTCCACCGTCTCCCCGCATTTACCGAGTAAGAGTTCAACTATGACCTCTTTAATTATATATATAAAATATAACCAGTATAGGTAGAACCTTGGGACCAATTTAGCGGGTCTTAGGTGTCCACCACGGAATAGACCAAGGTGTCCAACCCACCGCACAGCTCCTTATTGTACGGTGGCATAGTATTTCGCCTCCTTTTCACCGGATTGGGTTCCGGTTGAAACGGTAAATACTCGAGCTTTATTCCCTTGTATGTTTCCAGCAATTAGAACACCTATACTACTCCATTCCAAGCCTATACATGCATCCAACTAGCAATAATTCAATTTATAGGAATTTTCTAACTAAATTTTCCTAATTTCCATACCCGGTCAAATCCTACGGTTTAACTTCGATTCTGAACCTTGCTAAGCTTTCAATAACACCCATTAAGCTCAAATTTAACCCCGGGATGCCCCGATTGGAAGTATTTGGAGAATTTCTAAAAAACCCAAAATTGGAGAAATTGGGGTTTGGGGAGTTTGTGGCTTTCTCACCTTGATTCAATCGGGTAGAAAGCTTGGTGGGGATGAAAGAAGACTCCAGCCACCTTTTCCGGTCACCGGCGCACGTCCTCTGGCGAGAAACCGGCCCAAAACCTCCGTCCGTAGCTTCTCCTTCTTCTTTGTGTTTTTTCTCGATCTATTGCTTCTGTTCGTGCGCCCGCTGCTGCTTCTCCTTATTATATTTTTTTATGTGTGTGTGCGTTTTGTTTTAGGGGAATGGGGGTGTGTGCGCGTTTTGTTTAAGTGGAATGGGGGTCACGGTTTTGACCCCCATTTTAACATATTATATATTTATATTATATTTTTTTTATCTTTTGTGTGTGTGTGTTGCTTGCTGGAAGGGGGGTCACGGTTTGGCCCCCCTTTAAATTAATAATAAAAAAACAAATAATATATTAGTTATTTTAGTTATTATATTATCTTTTTCCCCATCCTTTTTAATCCCCCATTCATTTAAGTCATAGAAAAATTAAAGATATCCCCTATTTCTTTCTTCTTCATTTATTTTTAACTCACTAATTATTTAATTTAATTTATTTTTCTTTCAAAAAAAAAAATAAATTAAATATTGATGATAATAATTAAATTAAATATTTCGGATATTACAAATTTTCGTCGATGAGTGGTCTGAAAACTCGATATTCGTTTTTCTTTTCTTTAATCAGTTTTCGTCGATTAGTGTTTCGAAAACTTGATATTCATTTTTCTTTTTTTTAATCAGTTTTCACTGATGAGTGTTTCGAAAACTTGATATTCATTTTTCTTTTTTAATTAGTTTTGGTTGATGAGTATTTCGAAAACTTGATATTCATTTTTCTTTTTTTAATAAGTTTTCACCGATGAGTGTGTCGAAAACTTGATATTTATTTTTCTTTTTTAATCAGTTTTCGCTGATGAGTGTTTCGAAAACTTGATATTCAGTTTTTTTCTAAATAAGTTTTCGCCGATGAGTGTTTCGAAAACGTAATATTCATTTTTCTTATTCAATTAGTTTTCACCGATGAGGGTTTCGAAAACTTGATATTCATTTTCCTTTTTTAATCAATTTTCGCCGATGAGTGTTTCGAAAAATTTATATTCATTTTCATTTTTTTAATCAGTTTTCGTCGATGAGTGTTTCGAAAACTTGATATTCATTTTTCTTTTTTTAATCAGTTTTCACCGATTCGTGTTTCGAAAACTTGATATTCATTTTTATTTTTTAATAAGTTTTCACCGATTAGTGTTCTGAAAACTTGATATTCGTTTTTCTTTTTTTATTCAGTTTTGGCCGATTAGTGTTCCGAAAACTTGATATTCATTTTTCTTTTTTTTTTAATCAGTTTTCGCCGATGAGTGTTTCAAAAACTTTATATTCATTTTTATTTTTTTAATCAACTTTCGAAGATTAGTGTTTCGAAAACTTGATATTCACTTTTCTTTTTTTAATCAGTTTTCGCAGATGAGTGTTTCGAAAACTTGATATTTATTTTTATTTTTTTTAATCAGTTTTCGTCGATGAGTGTTTCGAAAACTTGATATTCATTTTTCTTTTTTTAATCAGTTTTCACCGATTAGTGTTTCGAAAAATTGATATTCTTTTTTCTTTTTTAATCATTTATCGTCGATGAGTGTTTCGAAAACTTGATATTCATTTTTCTTTTTTAATTAGTTTTCGCCGATGAGTATTTCGAAAACTTTATATTTATTTTTATTTTTTTTAATCGATTTTCGTACATTAGTGTTTCGAAAACTTGATATTCACTTTTCTCTTTTTAATCAGTTTTCGCAGATGACTGTTTCGAAAACTTAATATCCATTTTTTCTTTTTTAATCAGTTTTCAACGATGAGTGTTTCGAAAACGTGATATTCATAATATATAACCTGTGTACTGGCTACACATCCGAAGATGTTGCCTATCCTATTCACATGCAACAGATATATGTACATATATATTTTTGGAAACAAGTTTTCCCTGCATCGTAATCTAACGGATCCTGATCTTTAAGGTATGTGAAGCTGACAGTTCTAGATTTAGTGATACAATATAGTTGGGTACGTCTACCCTTTACTTTATGATACAATAATAAAGTAAAGTAAATTACAATTACACTTTATTCACTCACATGAACAAGTTCTGGGTCTTGGAAAAGTGTTGCTCAACCCTCGTTCCACCGAGACTTCTTCCACCTGTACTTAACCTGTCTCTGTGTAGTAAAAATGAGGTGTCAGTCTTGACCACACGACTCAATGAGGACTCTCCCATCCCCGGCGCAAGGTGGGTACCATAGCGCTGGGTTTGGGAGTCATACACAACCACATGCAAAAACAACTAGTTACTGTTGTTAGCATACATTCTTGGTGATCACACAACAACCGAAATTTCACCCAAACACTCACATGCATTTAATAACTGTAAACATGCAGCAGTTTATTCCATGTCATCAATCAACAATTAAACACGTAACATATAGTGCCGGCTTTTACTTACCGGTCTTCTCACGTTCAGCATATCTGAATCAAACAAGATGTTGTGATGACGTAATCCTGTACGTCAGCACTCCGCTGCACAATCAGCAATAATATGCAAACACATACAATTCTTTAAGTACACGCAGATACTATAACATACATCTACTTAACTTCCCCCACTTTGGGGTATTTACTAGCCACTACATGGCTTTTCTACCTCGAACCCGTGCGCTCGGGTTGCTGGCCACCACATGGCAAAGCATACTTAACCCATTCACTTGGGTACTGGTCACCTCGTGACAATTCTGTTAATCAAACAATACTTAACCCCTTCACTTGGGTACTAGTCACCTTGTGACAATTCTATTAATCAAACACAATCAACTTCTATCTATCAAACAACTGATACGTAGCCATCACGTGGCACGTCCTGACCCCTTGCTGCGGGGCAATAGCTTGAGCCCACTCGTCTATTACCCAACTAGGCCACATGGCGGGCACGACACGACGTCTCGAGGCATGGCCGCTGACACACCCTGGACCAACTCCACAGGATGATTTCTCTTTTACTAGGCTAGGCTCACGGTTCACCCGTAGGTTCCTCCCGTGTCTCCTTACCTTAGTCTCACATATTAATAGGATTCTTTGTATCTTTCCCGAAGGATCAACAATTCTTCTCCTTATTAATATGTACAAGTATTCTCAACAGGATATAACTCATATACCCGTCCAGATGCACTCTTTGAGCCTCAAGCTATCGTCATAGCAATATAAATCTTTTCTGACCCTATTGCCAGGATAGGGCAATGACGATCGTCATGGTGATTATAAAACTGAGGTCTCAAGTGTCATTTGACGTTGTTCTAGTCGATGTCTCACATCGCTAGCATAACCAAATCCGAAACCCACCAATAACTCCCTTTGCATGATTTTAATTTAAGTCACCGTCGTGACGAGTTTTCAAAATAAAGTTTAGCCCTTCCGTACAAGGACTCTTGCCACTGTCGTGGAAAAGATTTAATAAAATACTCATCATGCCTCCGGAGTGTATGAGTTAGATTTGTAACACACCAATCATAACAAACAATTATACTCTACTCCTATGTCTTCCTATCCAAGCTACTTTCCACAACCTATTTTCTAGTTCTTTCATTCTTTTAGCATTCTATACCTCTAGCTAACACATGCCAGACAAGCAGAGAATATACATACTCATGTAATCCACATAAGCATACAACCCTAGGAGCAGAGATGGAAGAACCCTCACCTTGGTCACTTTACTTAACATTCCCTTTGATCACTCTTGTCTCCAAGGAAGTACTTGAATCCTATCACATACAATCATTTCCACCATATTATAAATTCATAATTACATAGCAACTTAAAACTACATTCAAGGCTAACCCAAAACCCCTTATTAAGCTAAGGTCATCATTTAGATTTCTTTTAAGTTAAAAACAATTTATGCTTAAGTAAACAAGTCTTGCCACTTGCTCACTCTCCAAGCTCCTTCAATGAAGGATTTTGCCAAATATGGAAACTTCTCATTTTCACCATGGGTCCACACATAAAAAAATCCAACCATTGGACAATCTCCTAGAGAATCTAACCGTTGGACTTTTTATTAAAAATACAACTTAGAAAGCTTAGGATGTTAGCTTTCATATGGCATCGGAATCACTCAAATCCATTAAGTAACGAATTCAGAAAACACATTTAAACAGAGCAAGATCAGATTCAAAACAACATGCAACATTTGGCAAGCTTCATTGAAATGGTCATATCTCCTTCCATACTTAACGAAATTATTTGATTCTTCTTTCTAAATCAAGCTTAGAGATAAAATATTCTAATTATCAATTAATTACAGAAAGGATTTGAGCCATTCAATAGCAGTAATTTAAAAACAGTAGCCAATCATACAAAATTCCGCATCAGTTTAGAAAACAGAACCGCTGACTTTCGAGGCAATTTCCAGAAGATCTAACCGTTGGAATATTTTGGGAAAATAAAATTTAGAAAGCTTAGGATATTAGCTTTCATATGGATTTAGAATCATGGAAATCCATCAAGAAACAAATTCAAGAAACACGTTTAAACAGAGCAAGGTCAGATTCAAAAACTCAGTTTTTGACAAAAAAATGTTCCACGAATTTCTTGTGTCTTATACCATCAAAGATTGTTGTTTTTAGAAGAACATGATGAACAAACTCAAACCCTAAACTCAAATCTCTAACCCAGCATAATCTCAGCACAACCAACAATTAAAACATCCAATAGAAATGTTCATAACATCAAGAATACAAAGTTTGAGCCTCCATTGATCATAGAATCAAGAAATGGTGAGGATGAGAAAAATTATAGATGGAGGAGATTACTAAACCTACCTCAAGAGAGTAAAACAAGATGAAGAGAAGGTTGGGGGCGGCTTCCTAATCCTTGCTCCGGCCACCGGTCGTCGGATCCGGTCACCACCACCTCCAATCACACCTAGTTTCCCTTCAATGGTCTCCTAGGGCTTGAGAGTTCTCCTTGGCTCTTCTTCAAGTGGGGTGTCGACTAATGTGAGGAAAATGGGGTATAGGAAGCTTCTGAATTGTTGACTAGGGGGAAATACTCTTTTCCCCTCTTAACTATCTATTATTATTTTCTTTCACCCTATCAATTTCTAGTTCTTTTCACTAAAGTCCCAATTTCTTAGAAACTGAATTAAATCCTGAAAATTATTTTTTACTTCTTCTCTTTCCCTTTCATTTTATTTTAAACCTCGAAAAAATTTGTTTCCGGTTTCTTTTAACTTTCACATATATTTTTATTTTTATTTTTATTTTTTTCTAAGGTTTTAATTCCTAGCCCCGGAATAAATCATTCTTAAATCCTCGAAATTTCAAATAAATCATTCTTTAGTCCTCGAAATTTTCTAGGGTATTACAGTTTTCGTCGATAAGTGTTTCGAAAACTTGATATTTCTTTTTTCTTTTTTTAATCAGTTTTCACCGATTAGTGTTTCCAAAACTTGATATTCATTTTTCTTTTTTAATCAGTTTTCTTTCCTGGATGATACAAGATCGTGCAGTCGTAGTCTTTCAACAACTCCAACCATCGACGTTGTCTCAAGTTCAAGTCTTTCTGCTCGAAAATGTATTTGAGGCTTTTGTGGTCTGTATAAATTTCACAAGTCTCACCATATAAGTAGTGTCTCCATATCTTCAAAGCGAATACTACAGCAGACATCTCGAGGTCGTGAGTCGGGTAATTCTTCTCATGTTTTCTCAGTTGCCGCGATGCATACGCAATCACTTTGCCATGCTGCATCAAGACACACCCTAACCCGATCCTCGACGCATCACAGTATACCACATACCCTCCTGTGCCTTCAGGTAATGCCAGCACCGGAGCGGTAGTGAGGCTGTCCTTCAACTTCTGAAAACTCTGCTCACACTTGTCATCCCATACAAACTTCACTCCTTTTTTAGTCAATCTAGTCATAGGTGCAGCGACCTTAGAGAAGTCCTGCACAAATCTTCTATAATATCCCGCCAAACCCAAGAAACTGCGAATTTCGGTAACAGAGGTAGGCTGGGACCAATTCTTCACCGCCTCTACCTTACTTGGATCAACGTGGATTCCCTCTGATGATACCACGTGACCCAAAAAGGCAACTCTGTCAAGCCAGAATTCACACTTAGAGAACTTGGCATACAGTTTTTCCTCTCTCAACCTCTGTAATGCTATTCTCAAGTGCTCAGCATGTTCCTCAGAATTCTTTGAATAAACCAATATGTCGTCAATGAAGACAATGAAAAATCGGTCCAGAAATGGTTTAAAGACCCTGTTCATCATGTCCATGAATGCTGCAGGAGCATTTGTTAATCCGAAAGACATCACCAAGAACTCGTAATGTCCATATCGGGTCCGGAATGCGGTCTTGGGTATATCCGATTCTCGAATCTTTAATTGGTGATACCCAGATCGCAAATCAATTTTAGAGAACCGCTTCACACCCTGCAACTGAACAAATAGGTCATCTATCCTCGGCAATGGGTATTGATTGCGAATCGTCACCTTATGGCTGGAGGAGAGAGAGAGCTCGGGTTAGAGAGAGAAAGAAAAGGGAGAGAGCTTTCTCGCCGGAAAACGCCGTCTCTTCACCGGGGAAGGTAGCTGGGAGTCTCCTCTACTCCATATCGTCCTTCTAACCGGTTGAATCGAGGTGAGAAGTCCCGAAACTCTCAAACCCCAATTTTATCAATTTTAGGGATTTCTGGAAAGACCCCAATTGATTCAATCTGAGTATTCTGGGTCCTAAATTGAAGTATTTGCATGTTAGGAAGTGAGTTGGAAGCTTAGGAACCGGAACCAAATTGATGGAATTTATCAGGGTTGGAAAAAGTGTAGGAAAATGTGGTTGTTAAGGTTTAAGGGTGTTGTGGACTGATTTGGGGTGCATTAATAGGTGGAAATTGTGATTCTATAATTGTTAAAATTATTAGAATGTATGAGGGATTAAAACCCGAGTAATTCCCGTCTCACCCGGAACTCGGTTCGGGGAAAAAGAGACACTTTCCTAATTTTACGCGTATCCGGATATGTGTATTTGTGTGTAGGTAAAGTATTGAAAGTTAATTCGTTAAATGGAAATTTTAGACAAGTAGAATTTATAACTCTCTTGAGTCATATATTCAAGACTTGGGTAATGGGAATTTCATATGGACACATAGAGATGAAATTGGGTAACCTTGCATTCCCAACTCAAGGCTTCAGAATAGTGTGATTTAGCAAGGGTTGGACACGATTAGAAGCATGCTAGGTGTCCTAAAACTAGTTGAGGGCATTTCCAAGCCAACAACTAGCCTATAAAATTAATTAGAGAGAACATGAGCACTAGCGTTGCATGTACACGATAGTGGTTGAATTTTCAAAACTCTGAATCTCTCAAATAAATGTGTATAGGGCAGCATACAGTAAGCGGACCTTCGGGCACACCGAGAGCCGACACGAGGGGCCAACCAGGTGAGGGGCTTTCCTATCCCTGTCCTATATGGTTGACTGCGAATATGGATATATGGTTTGCCTACATGCCTATTTGTAGGAATTACATGTTAGATAACATGCTATTGTTGTTCCTAAATTACAGTATATGTGAAAACGTGCTATATGTGTGTTTGTGAATTGTAAAAGCGATGGTGGCTCAAGGAGCCTTATATGAAAAGAAGGTCCACGGGACCTATACGATATCGGGGGTAGGATCGAGTAAATATTATCTGAAGGGTTTGGTTTTGTATGTAAGTCCTTAAAGAGAATAAACCTAGGTGACTTTGTTCTGAACCAAGAGTCCGAATTAGAACCACTTGGAAATCTAGATTTGCCTAAGAAGAAGTAAAATGAACAAGTAGTGGTCCATAGGGGTCATTTATGGTACAATGCGAGAACCGAGTCTATCACGGGTGGTCCGGTAGATTGAGTCTCTTGTCTTGAGTCAACCCACAGAAATACAGAGTATATGAGTTCACCACATTGTGGCTATTGCCTTGGGTAAACCGAGGTTAGATGAGTCGCCGGCTATGCTCCATGTGAAGTCTTGGGGTCAGATTATTGTTCCAAGTATTGTCTTGGGACCAGGGGTTCCTAGAATGATCAACTAGGTTCCCATATTGCTCACGTGAGATATTGCCTTCGGGCCAGATTCTCTCCTAACAGAGATATTGCCTTCAGGCCAGTTTATGATTACGGTTAATTGAATACAGGTGACTACTTGGAATTATATGTTAAACTATGATATGATGTATGTGTGAATTTAAATGTATGTAAATCCATGCTTTAAATTCTTTATTGTGAATATGATATAAGCTAATTGCCTGACCACTTAATATATGGAAATTCAAGTCTGTTGTATGCGTATGTGTTTGTGATTGGCTCCTCTTCCCCAGTTGTAGTGGTACCCGCTACTACACCAGGGATGGGAAAGCCTCTCATTGAGTCCGTTTGACTCACCCCAATGTTAAATGTTACAGACACAGGTGGTCTAGGCATCGGGAGCGCTTCCACTTCATCTCAGGGAGGCGGACAGACTTAGAGACCGCACGCATTGTCCGCGTGGGTAGTACTGTTATATGTATTTTGACAAGATATATATGTATATGATTCATTTTGGTATAGCATTTTTTGTACAGTTGCTATATGCATATATGTATATGTCACACTCTAAAATTGTCGGCTTCATACAGGTTAAAGATTGGTCTGGTTGTTGGGATCATAGGTTATGATATGATGAATATCATGTGTATATATATATATGAATGTGACTTCCGCATGTGAATAGGATAGATCACATGCACTGAGCGTGTGGTCAATATGTAAATTTATATATATGTGTGACTGAATACTTGATTGTGTGAAAATACGGCTTCCGCATGTGAATAGGATAGGTCACACGCATTGAGGCGTGTGATCAATATGTATATTTTATGCAGGTGTGTGATTGAATATATATGCTTGACTGTACACAGGAATTTTGCATGTGAATAGGATAGATCACCCGCCCTGAAACGCGTGATCAATATGTATATATATGTACGTGTGATTGACTATGTGTATATGTATAGATTGAAGCAGCGTTGAGAGAGCTGTGGATTGCCTGCTACTTAGGTCACCGGACAAGGATGACCATATATACTATATATTGTTTGTAATAGAAAAGGGTAGTTATGCATATATAAGAATGTCAATCAGGGATTAGAGGCTTACGGGATAGGAGAAATCCTACCTCCCGTGTCGGTCACGGACGTTCGATAGGGGGTCGTGACATTATGAGTGTTTCGAAAATTTGATATTCATTTTCCTTTTTTAATCAGTTTTCGCCGATGAGTGTTTCGAAAACATTATATTCATTTTTCTTTTTTTAATCAGTTTTCACCTATGAGTGTTTCGAAAACTTGATATTCATTTTCCTTTTTTAATCAGTTTTCGCCGATGAGTGTTTCGAAAACTAGATATTCATTTTCCTTTTTTAATCAGTTTTCTCCGATGAGTGTTTTGAAAACTTTGTATTCATTTTTCTTTTTTTAATCAGTTTTCACCTATGAGTGTTTCGAAAACTTGATATTCATTTTCCTTTTTTAATCAGTTTTTTGCCGATGATTGTTTCGAAAACTTTATATTCATTTTTTATTTTTTTAATCAGTTTTCCCCGTTGAGTGTTTCAAAAACTTGAAATTCATTTTTCTTTTTTAATCAGTTTTCGCCGATAAGTGTTTCGAAAACGTGATATTCATTTTTCTTTTTATAATCAGTTTTCACTTATGAATGTTTCGAAAACTTGATATTCATATTCCTTTTTTAATCAGTTGTCGCCGATGAGTGTTTTGAAAACATTATATTCATTTTTCTTTTTTTAATCAGTTTTCACCTATGAGTGTTTCAAAAACTTGATAGTCATTTTCCTTTTTTAATCAGTTTTCGCCGATGATTGTTTCGAAAACTTTATATTCATTTTATATTATTTTTAATCACTTTTCGCTGATGAATGTTTCGAAAAATTTATATTCATTTTTATTTTTTTTAATCAGTTTTTGCCAATGAGTGTTTCGAAAACTTGATTTTAATTTTTTTTAATCAGTTTTTGCCGATGAGTGTTTCGAAAACTTGATATTCAATTTTCTTTTTTTAATCAATTTTCGCCGATGAGTGTTTCGAAAACTTAATATTCATTTTTCTTTTTTAATCAGTTTTCGCCGATGAGTGTTTCAAAAACTTGATATTTATTTTTCTTTTTTTAATCAGTTTTCGCCGATGATTGTTTCGAAAACGTGATATTCATTTTTCTTTATTTAATTAGTTTTAACCGATGAATGTTTCAAAAACTTGATATTCATTTTTCTTTTTTTAATCATTTTTCGCCAATGAGTGTTTCATAAATTTTATATTCATTTTCTTTTTTAATTTGTTTTGGTTGATGAGTGTTTGAAAACCGGACATTCATTTTTCTTTTTTTAATAAGTTTTCACTGATGAGTGTTTCGAAAGCTTGATATTTATTTTTCTTTTTTTTAATTAGTTTTCGCCGATGAGTGTTTCGAAAACTTGATATTCATTTTTCTTTTTTTTAATCATTTTTTGCCGATGAATGTTTCAAAAACACGATATTCATTTTTCTTTATTTAATTAGTTTTTACGGATGAGTGTTTCGAAAACTAGATTTTCATTTTTCTTTTTTTTAATCAGTTTTCGCGGATGAGTGTTTCAAACACGTGATATTCATTTTTCTTTATTTAATTAGTTTTCACCGATGAGTGTTTCGAAAACTTGATATTCATTTTTCTTTTTTAATTAGTTTTGGTCGGTGAGTGTTTGAAAACTTGACATTCATTTTTCTTTTTTTAAAAAGTTTTCACTGATGAGTGTGTAATATCCGAGATATTTAAATTCAATTACTGTCATTATTATATAATTTATTTTTCTTTCAGAAAAAAAAATAAATTAAATTAAATAATTAAAGAGTTGAAATAAAAAAAACATGGGAGAAAAGAGGATAAAATAATATATATATATTATTTATTAAATAAAAGGGGGGCCAAACCGTGACCCCCTGTCACGACCCCCAATCGGACGTCCGTGACCGGCACGGGAAGTAGGATTTCTCCTATCCCGTAAGCCTCTAATCCCTGATTGACATTTTCACATGTTTATAACTACCCATTTCTAATACAAACAATATATAGTATTTATGGCCATCCATATCCGGTGACCTAAGTAGCGTGCAATCCATGGCTCGCTCAACGCCGCTTCAGTCTATACATATACACATAATCACTCACACGTACATATATTATACATATTGATCACACGCTTTAGGGCGAGTGATCTATCCTATTCACATGCAGAATTCCTGTATACAGTCAAGTATATATTCAATCACACACCTGCATATAGTTTACATATTGATCACACGCCTCAATGCGTGTGATCTATCCTATTCACATGCGGAAGCCATATTTTCATACAATCAAGTATTCAGTCACACATATATATAATTTACATATTGATCACACCCTCAAGGCGTGTGACCTATCCTAGTCGCATGCGGAAGTCATATATATACATATACATGATATACGCTATATCTTAGCCTAAAGTCCCAATACCAAGATCTAACTTTAATCTGTATGAAGCCGACAATGCTAGAATAGGACGTATATATATACTGCAGCTGTATCTGTACAAGCGCTACACTAAAAAAGGATTAATATACATATACATCACAACATATGTATGTAATCAAAATAACTACCGACGCGGACTAAGCGTACGGTCCTCAGATCTGTCCGCCTCCCTAAGAAGAAGTGGACGTGTTTCCGGCTCCTAAACCACCTGTATCTGAAACATGTAAACAGGGGGTGAGTCGAACAGACTCAGTGAGAAGCCCCCCCATCCCTGTCGTAGCAGCGGGTACCACTACAGCTGGGGGAAGGGAGTAACCACAACCACATGCGCATGAAACGGATTCGTATTATGATCTTTAACGTGATCAGGCAATCAGTAAATCATATTCACAATTTAAAATCCTATTTCATGCTTCTAACATATTTATTAATCCGCATGTAAATCAATCATAAACATATATAAAATATGGTTCCATAGTTAACATATACTTGTGCACGTAGGCACTCACTTTCTGTCTCCCGCATTACGCTAAGAGAAATACTGGCCCGAAGGCAATTTCATGTACGAACCTGGTTGATCACACCAGGAACTTTCTGACTCCAAGGCATGCTTAGAGTAATAGCCAGCAACTCGTCTGACCTCAGTTTTAACCAAGGTAATGGCCACTATGTGGCATACTTGCTGACGTCATAATCCTGTCTGTCCGATCAGGATGAATGACTCGATCTACCCGGACAACCTAAACAAACTCAACTGACATATTTAACCTTGAAAGACGCCCTATGTGTAATACCCCGGAAAAATTTCGAAGATTAAAGAATGATTTATTTAAAAATTTTGAGGATTAAAGAAGGATTTATTCCGGGGCTAGGAATTAAAACCTTAAAAAGAATATATGAAAATTATGAAAGTTAAGGGAAACCGGAAAGGAACCGAGAAAATTTTTCGAAATTTCAAATAAAATAAAAGATGAAAGAAAAGAAGTAGAAAATAATTTTTGGGATTTAATTCCGGACTTAAGAAATTGGAAACCTGAATTTAATAAGGAAAGGAACTAAATTAAAAATATATATTTGTTATTGTTTATTTAATTATTAAATATTTTATTAATTAATTATATTCCTTTTTATTAATTAATTAATTATTTATTTATTTGGGGTTGGGGCGTGCGTGGGACTTAAATAGAAAAAAGAGATAAGAAGGAAAAAGAAAGAGAAAGAAAGAGAAGAATTAAAAGGAAAAGAAAGAATAAAGAGGGAGAGAGCCACGAGATGAGAGAAAGAGAGAGAGAGTTCGTGAGAGAGAGAGGGGGTCACGCAAGAAGAGGGAGGAAGAAGGGGAAGAGGAGGATTTCGCTGAAAAAGTGGCTAGAGAAGAGCTAGCCGACGCAGAGAAAAGTCACCGGAGCTCGGTTACAACATCTTCCACACCTCCCACCAATCGAATCAAGGTTGGTAACCCCAATTTCATTCTAAACCCTCAATTTTTCCATTTTTAGGGATTCCTTCGATTGAGTGGTTTCGAGGGTAGATTGAGACCTAGAAAGTGTTCTTGAACACTTAGTTGGGATAGGAATCAAGATTATATTCTCGGATTTGCCCAAATTCGAATTTGGAAGGATTTGGGGTTGAAATTATAATTATTTCCAAAGTGGGGAAAATTGTTGATAATTAGGATTGAGCTTGGACTTGAGTAAATAGGCTTAAATTGGTATTATTAAAATTATATGGTTGAAATATTAGTTGAACAAGACCCGTGAAGAACTGACCCTAGGTTACTAAGGTTGAACCTCGACGTTAATGTACCGGGTCCCTACTCGGGTTGCCCAAATACACTTTAAGGGTGATGTTGGGAATTTTAAACCTCTTCTTTTCAATCTTAAACACCCTAGAATAATTCTAAATATGCTATCAAGCATCAATAATTAATTTAGGTACTTTCTTATTTCCCAAGAGTGGAAACTTGCGGAACATTGAAATCCAATTTCTAAAATTTCAACCTTCTCCCCTCATGAATATTTAGGAAACCTTAAATAGGATAAATTTGAGGTATATTGAGGTTTAGAAACTAGATTTCTTAGAATCCAAGTAGAAACACAAGTTGAATTAAAATGCTTAGACCTTCCTAAAATTAGGATTTCTATCCAACCAAGCTAGATAAGCTTCCTTATATGCGAATACAAGTTAGATAGATGTCTAATACTCAAATCCAAGCATGTGAAACACTCTAGTATAGTGTTATTTGTGAGTAAGTCAAGTGTCCGAGGAAGGATATGCATAAGTCGGGATAGAGAAGTCCGATAAGACCAAGAGCTTGACTCTATGGCAACCATGGACTACACGTGAGAGTAATGGAGAGATAAATAACAAGTTAAGCTAAGTAATAATTTTAATGAAGTAAATGTTGTTCTTATAGGAACAACGGCACACGATTGAGTGCAACAGGAACTCCGAGGAGACTTAAGTTACAGGAGAGGATTGCATGGAAGGTTAGCCAAGGTGAGGGTTCTTCCATCTCTGCTCCTAGGGTTGTATGCTTATGTGGATTATATGAGTATGAACAATCTCTGCTTGTCTGGTATGTGTTAGCTAGAGATATAGAATACTAAAAGAATAAAAGAACTATAGAATAGGTTGTGGAAAGTAGCTTGGATAGGAAGACATATGAGTAGAGCATAATTGTTTGCTATGATTGGTGTGTTACAAATCCAACTCATACACTCCGGAGGCATGATGAGTATTTTATTAAATCTTTTCCACGACGGTGGCAAGAGTCCTTGTACGGAAGGACTAAACTTTTATTTTGAAAACTTGTCACGACGGTGACTTAAATTATAATCATGCAAAGGGAGTTATTGGTGGGTTTCGGATTTGGATATGCTAGCGATGTGCGACATCGACTAGAACAACGTCAGATGGTACTTGAGACCCCAGTTTTATAGTCACCATGACGATGGTTATTGCCCTATCCTGGTAATAGGGCCAGAAAGGATTTATATTGCTATGACGATAGCTTGAGGCTCAGAGAGTGCATCTGGACGGGTATAGGAGTTACATCTTGTTGAGGATACTCGTACATATTAATAAGGAGTAGAATTGTTGATCCTTCAGGAAAGATACAAAGAATCCTATTAATATGTGAGACTAAGGTAAGGAGACACGGGAGGAACCTACAGGTGAACCGTGAGCCTAACCTAGCAAAAGAGAAATCATCCTGTGGAGTTGGTCTAGGGTGTGTCAGTGGCCATGCTTCGAGACGTCGTGCCGTGCCCGCCATGTGGCCTGGTTGGGTAATGGACGAGTGGGCTCAAGCTATTGCCCCGCAGTAAGGAGTCAGGACGTGCCAGGTGGTGGCTATGCGCCAGTTGTTTGATAGATAGAAGTTGATTGTGTTTGATTAACAGAATTGTCACGAGGTGACCAGTACCCAAGTGAATGGGTTAAGTATGTTTTGCCACGTGGTGGCCAGTAGCCCGAGTGCACGGGTTTGAAGTAGAAAAGCCACGTAGTGGCTAGTAGATACCCCAAAGTTGGGGAGATTAAGTAGATGTATGTTTAGCATTTGTGTGTATGTATAAATGGTCTGTGGTTGCATATGACTGTTGATTGTGCAGCGTAGTGGTAACGTACAGGACTACGTAACTATGCATTTTGTTGATTCAAACATGCTGAACGTGAGAGGACCGGTAGGTTAAAGCCGGCACTATGTGTTACATGTTACTTGCTGATTGATGATGTGGAATAAACTGCTGCATGCTTATATCGGTTAAATGATGTGAGTGTTTGGGTGAAATTTTTGTTATTGTGTGATCCCCAAGATTGCATGCTAACTCACAGTAACTAGTTGTTTGTGCATGTGGTTGTGTATGACTCCCAGTCCCAGCGGTAAGGTACCCGCCTTGCGCTGGGGATGGGAGAGTCTTCACTGAGTCGCGTGGTTAAGACTCACACCTCATTTTTACTACACAGAGACAGGTTAAGTACAGGTGGAAGAAGTCTCGGTGGAACGAGGGACAAGCAAAACTTTCCAAGACCTACAACTTGTTCATGTGGGTGAATAAATTGTAATTGTAATTTAATTTACTTTATTGTTGTATCATAAAGTAAAGGGTAGACGTACCCAATTAGATTGTATCACTAAATCTAGAACTGTCAGCTTCACACACCTTAAAGATCAGGATTTATTTTCCTGCGATACAGGGAAAATTTTTTCAATATATATATATACATATATCTGCCGCATGTGAATAGGATAGGCAGCATCTTCGGATGTGTAGCCAATACATAGGTTATATATATTATGTGTGTTTTCCTATATCTATATCCTGAAGCGGCACTGGCCGTGGACTTGCTTGCCTAGGATAGGCCACCATTTCGGTGTAGCCATGGTATTATAATGCATGTGAATGTATTTTTCTATAATAGCTATTCTGTCAATTAGGTGATAAGGCTTACAAGCATAGGGATATTCCATGTGTCTGTGCCAGTCACGATCCTCTAAACGGGGGTCGTGACACTATGAGAACGAGTTGAATATTATACGTGATTACTAGTTAGGCCTAGTTTCCCCCTTTTCAATTATGCATCACTCTCACTCACACTTAATAACCTAGGTTCATTTTCCTCAATGTCCCATACGGTCAAAACCTTTGCACGATGATCAATTTAAATGGGTTTCTAATATTAATGAACCCTCACATATGAAATTCCGACTCAATCCTACCCACGGTATCATATAAGGCTTGGTGAGCCACAATACCACATATACACGTTGTGATTAATCATATAAGCACATATACTATTGCACGTTGACTGCTTATTTGCAAATCATACACGTGTAACACAAATTTATTCATATAAATATATTCCATATATCAATTTGCACAAAATAGAGCAAACCACATGATTACGTGGAAAATGTGGTTGGATGACTACGTGGAAAATTTGGTTTGCTCTATTTTGTGCAAATTGATATATGGAATATATTTATATGAATAAATTTGTGATACACGTGTATGATTTGCAAGTAATCAGTCAACGTGCAATAGTATACGTGCTTACATGATTAATTACAAGGTGTATATTTGTTATTGTGGCTCGCCGAGCCTTATATGATACCGTGGGTAGGATTGAGTCAGAATTTCATATGTGAGAGTTTATTAATATTAGGAACCCACTTAAATTGATCATCCTGCAAAGGTTATGACCGTATGGTACATTGAGGAAAATGAACCTAGGTTGTTAAGTGTGAGTGAGAGTGATGCATAATTGAAAAGGGGGAAACTAGGCCTAGCTAATTCACATGTGTAATATTCAGTTAGTTATTAATAGGGCGTCTTTCAAGGTCGAATAGGTTATTTGAACTTGTTTAGGTTAGTTCGAGTAGATCGAGTCGGTTATCCTGGTCGGACAGACAGGATACAATTAATAGTAAGTATGCCACATAGTGGCCATTTCCTTGGTTTAACCGGGGTCAGACAAGTTGTCGGTTATTACTCTAAGCGTGCCTTGGAGTCAGAAAGTTCCTAGTTTGATCAACTAGGTTCGAATAAGACATTGCCTTCGGGCCAGTATTTCTCTTAGCGTAATGCAGGAGACAGAAAGTGAATGCCTACGAGCATAACTATGTATGACTTATGAAAAGATATGTTATATGTTTATGATTGGTTTACATGCGGATTAATGAACATGTTAGGAGCATGAATTACGATTTTTAATTGTGAATATGATATATTGATTGCCTGATCATATTAAAGGTCACAATATAAATCTGTTTCATGCGCATGTGGTTGTGGTTGCTCCCTTCCCCCAGCTATAGTGGTACCCGCTGCTACGCCAGGGATGGGGGAGCTTCTCACTGAGTCTGTTCGACTCACCCCCTGTTTACATGTTTCAGATACAGGTGGTTCAGGAGTCGAAAACGCATCCACTTCTTCTCAGGGAGGCGGACAGATCTGAGGACCGTACGCTTAGTCCGCGTCGGTAGTTATTTTGATTACGTACATATGTTGTGATGTATATGTATAAGAATCCTTTTTGGGTGTAGTGTTTGTACAGATACAGCTGCAGTATATATATACGTCCTATTCTAGCATTGTCGGCTATGATATAGCGTATATCATGTATATGCATATATGACTTCCGCATGCGACTAGGATAGGTCACACGCCTTGAGAGGTGTGATCAATGTGTAAATTATATATATGTGTGACTGAATACCTGAATGTATGAAAATACGGCTTCCGCATGTGAATAGGATAGATCACACACATTGAGGCGTGTGATCAATATGTAAACTATATGCAGGTGTGTGATTAAATATATACTTGATTGTATACAGGAATTCTACATGTGAATAGGATAGATCACCCGCCCTGAAGCGTTTGATCAATATGTGTAATATATGTATGTGTGAGTGATTATGTGTATATGTATAGACTGAAGTGCCGTTGAGCGAGCCGTGGATTGCACGCTGCTAAGGTCACCGGATATGAATGGTCATAAATACTATATATTGTTTGTATTAGAAATGGGTAGTTATAAGCATGTGAAAATATCTATCAAGGATTAGAGGCTTACGGGATAGGAGAAATTCTACTTCCCGTGCCGGTCACGGACGTCTGATTGGGGGTCGTGACAGAGTGTTTCGAAAGCTTGATATTTATTTTTCTTTTTTTAATCAGTTTACGCCGATAAGTGTTTCGAAAACTTGATAGTCATTTTTCTTTATTTAATTAGTTTTCATCGATGAGTGTTTCGAAAACATGATATTCATTTTTCTTTTTTAATAAGTTTTTGCCGATGAGTGTTTCGAAAACTTGATAATCATTTTCCTTTTTTAATCATTTTTCGCTGATGAGTGTTTCGAATACATGATATTCATTTTTATTTTTTTTAATCAGTTTTCGTCGATGAGTGTTTCGAAAAAGTGATATTCATTTTTCTTTATTTATTTAGTTTTCGCCGATGAGTGTTTCAAAAACTTGATATTCAATTTACTTTAATAAATTAGTTTTCACGGATGAGTGTTTCGAAAACTTGATATTCATTTTTCGTTTTTTAATTATTTTTCGTCGATGAGTGTTTCGAAAATTTGATATTCATTTTTCTTTTTTTAATCATTTTTCGTCGATGAGTGTTTCGAAAACTTGATATTCATTTTTTTTAATCAGTTTTCGTCGATGAGTGTTTCGAAAACTTAATATTCATTTTTCTTTTTTTAGTAAGTTTTCGCTAATGTTGTTTCGAAAACTTGATATTTATTTTTCTTTTTTAATCAATTTTCACCGATGAGTGTTTCAAAAACTTGATAATCATTTTCCTTTTTTAATCAGTTTTCATCGATAAGTGTTTCGAAAATGTAATATTCATTTTTCTTTTTTTAAATAGTTTTCGCCGATGACTGTTTCGAAAACTTGATATTCATTTTTCTTTTTCTTAATCAGTTTTCGCCGATAAGTGTTTCTAAAACGTTATATTCATTTTTCTTTAATTAATTAGTTTTCACCGATGAGTGTTTCAAAAACTTGATTTTTATTTTTCTTTTTTTAATCATTTTTTGCCGATGAGTATTTCAAAAACTTGACATTTATTTTTCTTTTTTTAATCACTTATCGCCGATTAGTGTTTCGAAAACTTGATATTTATTATTCTTTTTTTTAATAAGTTTTCGTCGATGGGAGTTTCGAAAACGTGATATTCATTTTTCTTTATATAATTAGTTTACATCGATAAGTGTTTCGAAAGTTTGATATTTATTTTTCTTTTTGAAATCAATTTTCGCCGTTGAGTGTTTCGAAAACTTGATAGTCATTTTTCTTTTTAATCATTTTTCACCGATTAGTGTGTCGAAAACTTGATATTCGTTATCCTTTTTTAATAAGTTTTCGCCGATGAATGTTTCGAAAACTTTATATTCATTTTTCTTTTTTAATTAGTTTTCACCGATGAGTGTTTCGAAAACTTGATAATCATTTTCCTTTTTTAATCAGTTTTCGCCGATGATTGTTTCGAAAACTTTATGTTCATTTTTATTTTTTTAATTAGTTTTCGCCGATGGGTGATTTCGAAAACTTGATATTCATTTTTCTTTTTTTAATCAGTTTTCGACGATGAGTGTTCTGAATCCATTTTTAATCAGTTTTCGCCGATAATTGTTTTAAAAACTTGATATTCATTTTTCTTTTTTTTAATCAGTTTTCGCCGATAAGTGTTTCGAAAACTTGATATTTATTTTTCTTTTTTTAATCAGTTTTCGCCGATGAGTGTTTCGAAAACTTGATAGTCATTTTTTGTTTTTTAATCAATTTTCGCCGATGAGTGTTTCGAAAACGTAATATTCATTTTTCTTCTTTTTAAATAGTTTTTGCCGATGAGTGTTTCGAAAACTTGATATTCATTTTTCTTTTTCTTAATTAGTTTTCGCCGATGAGTGTTTCGAAAACGAGATTGTAATATCTGAGATATTAATTGTTATTATTATCATTATTATTAATTTATTTTTTTTGGGAAAGTAAAATAAATTAAATTAAAAAGTTGAAATAAAAGAAAGAAGGTAAAAATAAGGGATATATATATATATATATATATATATATATATATATATATATATATATTTTCTAGGACCTAAAAGAAATGAGGTTAATGGAGTGGGAGAAAAAGGGGAATTACTACAAAATATTTTTTTTTATTTATTATTAATGTTGAAATTGAGGCCAAACTGTGACCAGCCAACATACAAATCAGAAACAAAAAATAGAAATAGAAAGCAGTAGCAAAACGCAAGGGCAGAAGCACGAACACACGCACACACGAGAAGAAGCACGAAAGGAAGGGGAGCCACGGGGAGAAGGGCACCGGCCGGATTCTCGCCGGAGAAGGTGACCGGAGTCTTCTCTCAACACTCACTAGCCTTCTAGCCGATTGATTCAAGGTGAGAATAAAGCCCCAATCCTCCAAAACCCCAATTTCTTCAGTTTTGGGTATTTTGGGAATTCTTAAATTTCTTCCATTCGGGGCATTCCGGGGTTAAATTTGAATTTAGTGGGTATTATTGAAAGCTTAGTGAGGTTTAGAATCGAAGTGAAACCATAGGATTTGACCAGGTATGGAAATCATGGAAATTGGGTTAGGAAATTGCTCTAAAATTCGAAATTGATAGTGTAATGCATGATTAGGCTTGGATTGGAGTAATATAAGTGTTGTAATTGCTGGAAATAGACAAGGCAATAAGAGCCCGAGTATTTACCATCTCAACCGGAACCCAATCCGGTGAAAAAGAGGCGAAATACTAAGCCACCGTACAGTAAGGAGATGTGTGGTGGGTTGGACACCTTGGTCTAGTCCGTGGTGGACACCTACGACCCGCTAAATTGCTTCCAAGGCTCTAATTATACCCAATTATATTTTTATATATAATTAAAGAGGTAGTAATTGAGCTTTTACTCGGCGAATAAGGGAGACGGTGGAATGAGTAAGCTAAAGCCTATTTTGAACCGTGAATTTAATTCTTTTATTAGTTAAATACCCATATGAACACATGAAGGGAAATTTAGACAAGTGAGAATCTCTAACCTAAGCAATTAGAGGTTCTAAATGGCTCGAAAGTGTTAAAGTCGAATCTGAGACATTCTGGACTTTCAGAAAGAGCAAATAAGACGACGTAACGAACTAAATAATTAGTTCTTGGAAAATATCTAGAGGGTGCATGAGCATTAGCATGACACGTGCATGGTAGATGCTTAGTTACGCTTTCTAAATTGCTTCAGTACATGTGTATATGGCACCACAGAGTGATTGGAGCTTCATGCACTCCGAGGACTGATCAGGAGGGCCAACGAGGTGAGGGGCTCTCCCATCCCTGCCTCACAAGGTTGGATGACAAGGTGCAAATGTGGGTTGCCCTATTTATTGCAGTTATTATATGAAATATACTTATCTGTATGTGTAGTACCCGAGGATATTTTAACTGGCATCATTTATTAAATTAAATTAATTAAAATAAAAGTAGAAAAAAATGAGATAGAAATACCCACTACCCTACTACCTATATTTTTAAAATATAAATTTAAGTAAATCCTAATTATATTTTTATTTTTCTATTTATTTTCTTAATTATTAACATATCAGATTGGTTTCTTTATGTTAGGTATGTATATATATATTAATCATATAAATATATATATGTAATAAAGGAAAAAGAATAAAGAAGTAGAAAAAAGAGATCAGACTTTTTCTTTGTAATATATATATATAATAGATTAATATATATATATATATATATATATATATATTATATAAGTGGGTAATGGGATAAAGAAAGAAAAAGGAATAAGGCGTGAGAGAGAGACCACGAAGTGAGAAACGCACAAAGAGAGGGAGCAGCTTGGGCGTCGTTCACGGAGAAGCAAGGAGGAGCCACGCGTGGTGGTGGCCAGACGCACGGAGGAGGAGCCGAGTCGCCGTCCACCGGAGCTGGAAAACGCCGTCTTGTGGCCGGAGGACAGAGAGAGCTCGGGTTAGAGAGAGAAAGCAAAGGGAGAGAGCTTTCTCGCCGGAAAACGCCGTCTCTTCACCGGGGAAGGTAGCTGGGAGTCTCCTCTACTCCATATCATCCTTCTAACCGATTGAACCGAGGTGAGAAGTCCCGAAACTCTCAAACCCCAATTTTATCAATTTTAGGGATTTTTGGAAAGACCCCAATTGATTCAATCTGAGTATTCTGGGTCCTAAATTGAAGTATTTGCATGCTAGGAAGTGAGTTGGAAGCTTAGGAACCAGAACCAAATTGATGGAATTTATCCGGGTTGGAAAAATTGTAGGAAAATGTGGTTGTTAAGGTTTAAGGGTGTTGTGGAATGATTTGGGGTGCTTTGAAAGGTTGAATGATAATTATATAATTGTTAAAAATTATTGGAATGTACGAGGGATTAAAACCCGAGTAATTCCCGTCTCACCCGGAACCCGTTCGGGGAAAAAGAGACAATTTTCTAATTTTACGCGTATCCGGATATATGCATTCATGTGCAGGTAAAGGGTTGAAAGTTAATTCGGTAAATGGAAATTTTAGACAACTAGAAATTACGACTCTCTTGAGCCATAAATTCAAGACTTGGGTAATGGGAATTTTATATGGACACACAGAGGTGAAATTGGGTAACCTTGCATTCCCAACTCAAGGCTTCCGAATAGTGTGATTAAGAAAGGGTCGGACACGAATAGAAACATGCTAGGTGTCCTAAAACTAGTTGAGGGCATTTCCAAGCCAACAACTAGCCTATGGAATTAACTAGAGAGAACATGAGCACTAGCGTTGCATGTACACGATAGCGGTTGAATTTTCAAGCTTCTGAATCTCTCAAATAAATGTGTATAGAGCACCATACAGTAAGCAGACCTTCGGGCACACCGAGAGCCGATACGAGGGGCCAACCAGGTGAGGGGCTTTCCTATCCTTGCCATATAGGGTTGACTGCGGATATGGATATATGGTTTGCCTTCTTGCCGATTTGTAGGAATTACGTATTAGATAACATGCTATTGTTGTTCCTAAATTACAGTATATGTGAAAATGTGCTATATGTGTGTATGTGGATTGTTAAAGCAATGGTGGCTCAAGGAGCCGTATATGAAAAGAAGGTCCTCAGGACCTATACGACATCGGGGGTAGGATCGAGTAAATATTATCTGAAGGGTGTGTTTTTGTAAGTAAGTCCTTAAAGCGAATAAACCTAGGTGACTTTGTTCTGAACCAAGAGTCCGAATTAGAAACCACTCGGAAATTCTAAATTTGCCTAAGAAGAAGTAAAATGAACAAGTAGTGGTCCATAGGGGTCATTTATGGTACAACGCGGAAACCGAGTCTATCACGGGTGGTCCGGTAGATTGAGTCTCTTGTCTTGAGTCAACCCACAGAAATACAGAGTATATGAGTAAACCACATTGTGGCTATTGCCTTGGGTAAACCGAGGTCAGATGAGTCACCGGCTATATTCCAAGTGAAGTCTTGGGGTCAGATTATTGTTCCAAGTATAGTCTTGGGACCAGGGGTTCCTAGAATGATCAACTAGGTTCCCATATTGCTCACGTGAGATATTGCCTTCGGGCCAGATTCTCTCCTAACGGAGATATTGCCTTCGGGCCAGTTTATGATTATGGTTAATTGAATACGGGTGACCACTTGGAATTATATGTTAAACTATGATATGATGTATGTGTGAATTTAAATGTATGTAAATCCATGCTTTAAATTCTTTATTGTGAATATGATATAATCTAATTGCCTGACCACTCAAACCTGTTATATGCGTATGTGTTTGTGATTGGCTCCTCTTCCCCAGTTGTAGTGGTACCCGCTACTACACCAAGGATGGGAAAGCCTCTCACTGAGTCCGTTTGACTCACCCCCAATGTTAAATGCTACAGACACAGGTGGTCTAGGCATCGGGAGCGCTTCCACTTCATCTCAAGGAGGCGGACAGACTTAGAGGCCACTCGCATTGTTCGCGTGGGTAGTATTGATATATGTATTTTGTCAGGATGTATATGTATATGATTCTTTTGGTATAGCATTGTTTTGTACAGTTGCTATATGCATATATGAATATGTCACACTCTAGAACTGTCGGCTTCATACAGATTAGAGATTGGTCTTGTGGTTGGGAATATAGGTTATTATATGCTGAATATCATGTGTGTGTATATATATATATATATATATAAGAATGTGACTTCCGCATGTGAATAGGATAGATCACACGCACTGAGCGTGTGGTCAATATGTAAATTTATATATATGTGTGACTGAATACTTGATGGTATGAAAATACATCTTCCGCATGTGAATAGGATAGGTCACACGTATTGAGGCGTGTGATCAATATGTATATTTTATGCAGGTGTGTGGTTGAATATATATGCTTGACTGTAAACAGGGATTCTGCATGTAAATAGGATAGATCACCCGCTCTTAAGCGCGTGATCAATATGTATATTATATGTACGTGTGATTGATTATGTGTATATGTATAGATTGAAGCGGCGTTGAGCGAGCCGTGGATTGCGTGCTACTTAGGTCACCGGATAGGGATGACCATATATACTATATATTATTTGTAATAGAAATGGGTAGTTATGCATATATAAGAATGTCAATCAGGAGTTAGAGGCTTACGGGATAGGAGAAATCCTACCTCCCGGGCCGGTCACGGACGTCTGATAGGGGGTCGTGACAAACTTGGTATCAGAGCCAGGTTACTTTAAACTGTATGAAGCCATAGGTAGGACCGGGTGTCGGTTTACCCCTCTTTGTGTACCCGGGCACAACGTGGGAGTAAAAAGGCACTTGTAGAAGTACCCAGGAAATTGTGTCAGCCTTTCTTTCTATTCTCTTTGATATGAACTGTCATTAGTATATGTGTACTTATTAGGTGTGGTCCTTGTGCAGTATAGGGATGCCACCTATTACGAGACAGACTAGGGGTGGAGGGAGAACTCCTGCTGAAATTGATCAGGAGTCAGTTCGGGAGGAGGGAATGCCCACCCGAGGCCGAGGTAGAGGCCGTACCCGAGGCCGAGGTAGAGGTCGTGCTCGAGGTCGAGGTAGAGCACCAATGAGAGGGGAAGAGAGGTGACAGTCACCGGAACCTCAACCTCAAGTAGAGACAGGTGCACCTTCCGTGGCGGAAATGCTCACGGCAGGATTTCAGGAACTAAGAGAAGAGATGACGAGGCAAATACAGAGGGAGGTACGCCGGTTGATAGTCGGCGAGGAAGAACAAGAGAGGGTTCCTAGTAATCAAGAGATGGAGGTTGTTGAGGAAGAGGATAGGGAATGGCAACAACCACAGGAGATGCCTCGTGAACTGCAGGCAACACCCAGAGAGCTGCCAATTTCAAAATTTCTGAAGCTTCATCCACCCACTTTCTGCGGAACTAGTGAGAAAGAGGATCCGCAGTACTGTATCAGAGATGTGGTCAGAATTGGGCGCATGCTGAGGTGCTCAGGCCATGAATTAGTGGAATTAGCTTCATTCCAGCTGAGGGGAGCGGCTAGAGTATGGATAGAGTCCGTACAGATGAGGTATTCACGCAGAGTGGCACCGATGACCTGGGAAGATTTTCAGAGGGAATTCCTGGGTCGGTTTCTACCTGAAGGTACCAAGAATGCAAAGCGTCAGCAATTCGAGGAATTGTGGATGACGCCTAACATGACCGTGACGGAGTATGAGTTACTTTTCACAGAACTAGCTCAATTCTCACTTGAGTTGGTTCTTGATGAAGAGGTGAGAATCAAGAGATTCATACACCGACTCATGGAGCCGTTGTTTACTGCTTTGCTACCTCAGAGGAGACAGTTTGAGACTTTAGCTCAAGCAGCAGACTATGGTAGAATGATTGAAACCAGGAAGAGGTATGGGACGTCTATTGATCCTAAAGTCAAGTTAATTACAAGTAGTGACAACCAAGGAGGTGGAAGTAAGAAAAGGAAGACAACAGGTGGAGGTGCCGGATATTCAGGATCCGCAGGGGGACAATCCTCAACTACCACCTATGAAACAGGTACAAGGGGTAATGTTCAAGGGGGACAGAGGGAACAAGGGGGTGGAAATGCCGGGAAGACAAAGCCCTAGTGTGTGACTTGCGGCAGATTTCATTCTGGCATATGTCGGAAACTGACAGGTGGATGCTACCATTGCGGCCAGATGGGTCATATGGCTAGAGAGTGTCCAAAGAAGAAAGAGGGTACAAGTGTGAGAAGCAATCCAACGCCGAGGAGTACACCTATTCCAGCTCCACCAGTGAGAACCGTGCCACCACAGGTAGCAAGTACAGGTGCAGTTAGAGGCCGTGGTGCAGGGTCTAGTGGCCGAGGGCCAGGGGCGGTAGGTGGAGGACAGGCGAGGGTATTTGCACTCTCTCCGCAAGATGCTCATGCATCAAATGCAGTTGTGACAGGTACTCTTATTGTCTGCTCTCTTGAAGCACGAGTCTTATTTGATTCCGGCTCCACTCATTCCTATGTGTCACATGCATTTGCCTCTAAATTCAACAAAAGTCCATCTAGAATGGAAGAAACACTATTGGTCTCTACACAAATGGGAGAATCGGTACAAGTAGAGTATGTGCACAAGTCTTGCGTTGTGGAGGTCGATGGTCATGAGACTGTGGTAGACCTTCGGTTGTTGTGTATGGTTGATCTTGATGTGATCCTCGGAATGGATTGGTTGTCGTCTTGCCATGCAGTTGTTGACTGCAGGGCTAAATGCTTGAAATTCAATATGCCAAACGAGGAGCCTTTTGTGATACGAGGTGACGGAGTTGCACCGTATCCAAGCTTGATCTCAGCTTTGAAGGCGTCCAAGTTACTTGCAAAGGGATGCAAAGGGTACTTGGCATTCGTCTAAGATACTACGAAAGAAGTGCTTTCACCGACTCAAGTACCTGTAGTGCGAGAGTTCTTGGATGTATTTCCAGAAGAATTGCCGGGGTTGCCGCCCGATCGTGAGATTGAATTTGGAATTGAGCTGCAACCTGGTACTCAGCCTATCTCCACACCACCTTACCGTATGGCTCCGAAAGAGCTGAAGGAGCTACATACACAATTGCAAGAATTGCTTGAAAAGGGTTTTATAAGACCCAGTTTCTCTCCTTGGGGTGCACCGGTCCTTTTTGTAAAGAAGAAGGACGGATCTTTGCGGTTGTGTATCGATTACCGAAAGTTAAACAAGGTGACGATTCGCAATCAATACCCATTGCCGAGGATAGATGACCTATTTGATCAGTTGCAGGGTGCGAAGCAGTTTTCTAAGATTGATTTGCGATCTGGGTATCACCAATTAAAGATTCGAGAATCGGATATACCCAAGACCGCATTCCGGACCCGATACGGACATTACGAGTTCCTGGTGATGTCTTTCGGATTAACTAATGCTCCTGCAGCGTTCATGGACATGATGAACAGGGTCTTTAAACCATTTCTGGACCGATTTGTCATTGTCTTCATTGACGACATATTGGTTTATTCAAAGAATTCTGAGGAACATGCTGAACACTTGAGACTAGCATTATAGAGGTTGAGAGAGGAAAAACTATATGCCAAGTTCTCTAAGTGTAAATTCTGGCTTGACAGAGTTGCCTTTTTGGGTCACGTGGTATCATCAGAGGGAATCCACGTTGATCCAAGTAAGGTAGAGGCAGTGAAGAATTGATCCGAGCCTACCTTTGTTATGGAGATTCGCAGTTTCTTTGGTTTGGCGGGATATTATAGAAGATTTGTGCATGACTTCTCCAAGGTTGCTGCACCTATGACTAGATTGACTTAGAAGGGAGTGAAGTTTGTATGGGACGACAAGTGTGAGCAGAGTTTTCAGAAGCTGAAAGACAGTCTCACCACCGCTCCGGTGATGGCATTACCTGAAGGCACAGGAGGGTATGTAGTATGCTATGATGCGTCAAGGATCGGGTTGGGGTGTGTCTTGATGCAACAAGGCAAGGTGATCGCGTATGCATCGCGACAACTGAGGAAGCATGAGAAGAATTACCCGACTCAGGACCTCGAAATGGCGGCTGTAGTATTCGCCTTGAAAATATGGAGACACTACTTATATGGTGAGACTTGTGAAATTTATACAGACCACAAAAGCCTCAAATACATTTTCGAGCAGAAAGATTTGAACTTGAGACAACGCCGATGGTTAAAGTTGTTGAAAGACTACGACTGCACTATCTTGTATCATCCAGGAAAGGCTAATGTGGTAGCCGATGCTCTGAGTCGGAAATCCATGGGCTGTCTTGCTCATATAAGTGAAGAAAGAAGACTGTTGATTAGAGAACTACACGAGCTAGAGCAAATGGGAAATCAATTTGAGATTGGAAGTTCTAACTCACTTTTAGCCCATTTGCAAGCTAAGTCCTCTTTGGTAGAAGAGGTGAAGGCTAGACAGGATGAAGATACCGACCTCAAGAAAATCAGGGATACCGTAACTAAAAGGAAAGGGGACGACGTCCGATTCTCTATAGATGATTTTGGGATACTTCGGTTGGAGGGACGGTTGTGTGTCCCTATGGTTGATAACTTAAAAGAAAGAATACTTGAAGAAGCGCATCGGACAGCGTATACCATCCATTCGGGAGCTAAAAAAATGTATCATGACCTGAGACAGTTGTATTGGTGGAATGGCATGAAGAAGGATGTTGCAAACTATGTAGCCAGGTGTTTAGTGTGCCAGCAAGTCAAGGCTGAACACCAGAAGCCCGCCGGAACATTACAACAGATAGAGATACCTGAGTGGAAATGGGAGAGGATAACGGTGGATTTTGTAACAGGGTTGCCAAGGTCACAACGGGGATTTGATTCGGTTTGGGTAATAGTGGATCACATGACTAAGTCTGCACACTTTCTGCCAGTTAAGACCACTTACGGAGTTTGTCAATATGCACAGATTTATCTATCAGAGATCGTTAGATTGCACGGTGTGCCAGTGTCCATAATATCTGATAGAGGGCCACAGTTCACTTCCAGGTTTTGGAAGTCATTGCAGGAAGTGTTGGGAACTAGAGTTGATCTGAGTACTGCGTTCCACCCACAGACCGACGGGCAATCAGAAAGAACCATTCAGATTCTTGAGGACATGCTTCGGGCGTGTATTATGGATTTCGACAGAAGTTGGGAAAGGTATTTACCCTTGGCTGAGTTTGCGTACAATAATAGTTATCAATCAAGTATTCAAATGGCACCTTTCGAGGCTCTGTAGGGCCGTAGATGCAGATCCCCGATTGGGTGGTTCGAGGTCGGAGAAGCTAGCCTAGTCGTCCCGGAATTGTTACAAGATGCCTTGCAGAAGGTAAAGTGTATAAGGGAGAGATTGCTGACGGCTCAGAGTAGGCAAAAGTCTTATGCAGACAATCGAAGAAGAGAACTAGAGTTTGCCGTTGGTGATCAGGTGTTCTTGAGAATATCACCGATGAGAGGCGTGATGCGGTTCGGTAAAAAGGGGAAGTTGAGTCCTAGATATATCAGACCGTTTGAAATCTTAGAACGAGTTGGAAATGTAGCGTATCGGTTGGAATTGCCTACGGAATTGGAGGGGGTACACCCTGTGTTTCATGTATCGATGCTTCGGAAGTATCTTCCTGATCCCTCGCACGTGATTCAATCGCAAGACGTGCAACTAACCAAAAATATGACGTATGAAGAGGAGCCAGTGGAAATCTTAGATCGGCAGATGAAGAAACTCAGGACGAAAGAGATTCCATTGGTTAAAGTTCTGTGGAGGAACCACTCGGCTGAAGAAGCTACATGGGAGGTCGAGGGTGGAATGCGCAGGACGTATCCTCATCTATTTCGAGACTGAGGTTGGTGTTTTGTTTGAAATTCAGGGACCGAATTTCTTAAGGGGGAAGATTGTAATACCCGAGGATATTTTAATTGGCATCATTTATTAAATTAAATTAATTAAAATAAAAGTAGAAAAAAATGAGATAGAAATACCCACTACCCTACTACCTATATTTTTAAAATATAAATTTAAGTAAATCCTAATTATATTTTTATTTATCTATTTATTTTCTTAATTATTAACATATCATATTGCTTTCTTTATGTTGGGTATGTATATATATATTAATCATATAAATATATATATATATATATATATATATATATATATATATATATATATATATATATAAGTGGGTAATGGGATAAAGAAAGAAAAAGGAAGAAGGCGTGAGAGAGAGACCACGAAGTGAGAAACGCACAAAGAGAGGGAGCAGCTTGGGCGTCGTTCACGGAGAAGCAAGGAGGAGCCACGCGTGGTGGTGGCCGGACGCACGGAGGAGGAGCCGGAGTCGCCGTCCACCGGAGCTGGAAAATGCCGTCTTGTGGCTGGAAGACAGAGAGAGCTCGGGTTAGAGAGAGAAAGCAAAGGGAGAGAGCTTTCTCGCCGGAAAACGCCGTCTCTTCACGGGGGAAGGTAGCTGGGAGTCTCCTCTACTCCATATCGTCCTTCTATCCGGTTGAATCGAGGTGAGAAGTCCCAAAACTCTCAAACCCCAATTTTATCAATTTTAGGGAATTTTGGAAAGACCCCAATTGATTCAATCTGAGTATTCTGGGTCCTAAATTGAAGTATTTGCATGCTAGGAAGTGAGTTGGAAGCTTAGGAACCGGAACCAAATTGATGGAATTTATCCGGGATGTAAAAAGTGTAGGAAAATGTGGTTGTTAAGGTTTAAGGGTGTCGTGGAATGATTTGGGGTGCTTTCAAAGGTTGAATGATAATTATATAATTGTTAAAAATTATTGGAATGTACGAGGGATTAAAACCCGAGTAATTCCCGTCTCACCCGGAACCCCGTTCGGGGAAAAAGAGACAATTTTCTAATTTTACGCGTATCCGGATATATGTATTCATGTGCAGGTAAAGGGTTGAAAGTTAATTCGGTAAATGGAAATTTTAGACAACTTGAAATTACGACTCTCTTGAGCCATAAATTCAAGACTTGGGTAATGGAAATTTTATATGGACACATAGAGGTGAAATTGGGTAACCTTGAATTCCCAACTCAAGGCTTCCGAATAGTGTGATTAAGAAAGGGTCGGACACGAATAGAAACATGCTAGGTGTCCTAAAACTAGTTGAGGGCATTTCCAAGCCAACAACTAGCCTATGGAATTAATTAGAGAGAACATGAGCACTAGCGTTGCATGTACACGATAGCGGTTGAATTTTCAAGCTTCTGAATCTCTCAAATAAATGTGTATAGGGCACCATACAGTAAGCGGACCTTTGGGCACACCGAGAGCCGATACGAGGGGCCAACCAGGTGAGGGGCTTTCCTATCCTTGCCCTATAGGGTTGACTGCGGATATGGATATATGGTTTGCCTTCTTGCCGATTTGTAGGAATTACATGTTAGATAACATGCTATTGTTGTTCCTAAATTACAGTATATGTGAAAATGTGCTATATGTGTGTATGTGGATTGTTAAAGTAATGGTGGCTCAAGGAGCCGTATATGAAAAGAAGGTCCTCAGGACCTATACGACATCGGGGGTAGGATCGAGTAAATATTATCTAAAGGGTGTGGCTTTGTAAGTAAGTCCTTAAAGTGAATAAACCTAGGTGACTTTGTTCTGAACCAAGAGTCCAAATTAGAAACCACTTGGAAATTCTAAATTTGCCTAAGAAGAAGTAAAATGAACAAGTAATGATCCATAGGGGTCATTTATGGTACAACGCGGAAACCGAGTCTATCATGGGTGGTCCGGGTAGATTGAGTCTCTTGTCTTGAGTCAACCCACAGAAATGCAGAGTATATGAGTACACCACATTGTGGCTATTGCCTTGGGTAAACCGAGGTCAGATGAGTCGCCGGCTATGCTCCAAGTGAAGTCTTGGGGTCAGATTATTGTTCCAAGTATAGTCTTGGGACCAAGGGTTCCTAGAATGATCAACTAGGTTCCCATATTGCTCACGTGAGATATTGCCTTCGGGCCAGATTCTCTCCTAACGGAGATATTGCCTTCGGGCCAGTTTATGATTACGGTTAATTGAATACGGGTGACCACTTGGAATTATATGTTAAACTATGATATGATGTATGTGTGAATTTAAATGTATGTAAATCCATGCTTTAAATTCTTTATTGTGAATATGATATAATCTAATTGCCTGACCACTTAATATATGGAAACTCAAACCTGTTATATGCGTATGTGTTTGTGATTGGCTCCTCTTCCCCTGTTGTAGTGGTACCCGCTACTACACCAGGGATGGGAAAGCCTCTCACTGAGTTCGTTTGACTCACCCCAATGTTAAATGTTACAGACACAGGTGGTCTAGGCATCAGTGCGCTTCCACTTCATCTCAGGGAGGTGGACAGACTTAGAGGCCGCACGCATTGTTCGCGTGGGTAGAATTGATATATGTATTTTGTCAGGATGTATATGTATATGATTCTTTTGGTATAGCATTGTTTTGTACAGTTGCTATATGCATATATGTATATGTCACACTCTAGAACTGTCGGCTTCATACAGATTAGAGATTGGTCTTGTGGTTGGGAATATAGATTATGATAGGCTGAATATCATGTGTATATATATATATATATATGAATGTGACTTCCGCATGTGAATAGGATAGATCACACGCCTTGAGCGTGTGGTCAATATGTAAATTTATATATATGTGTGACTGAATACTTGATGGTATGAAAATACAGCTTCCGCATGTGAATAGGATAGGTCACACGTATTGAGGCGTGTGATCAATATGTATATTTTATGCAGGTGTGTGGTTGAATATATATGCTTGACTGTACACAGGGATTCTGCATGTGGATAGGATAGATCACCCGCCCTTAAGCGCGTGATCAATATGTATATTATATGTACGTGTGATTGATTATGTGTATATGTATAGACTAAAGCGGCGTTGAGCGAGCCGTGGATTGCGTGCTACTTAGGTCACCGGATAGGGATGACCATATATACTATATATTGTTTGTAATATAAATGGGTAGTTATGCATATATAAGAATGTCAATCAGGAGTTAGAGGCTTACGGGATAGGAGAAATCCTACCTCCCGTGCCGGTCACGGACGTCCGATAGGGGGTCGTGACAGTATGAGTTTGCGCTACATGTGTATGTTTAGTAAGTAAATGGTGGAAATGCAAATCAATTATGTGTATATGTGATAATGTGGCTCAATGAGCCATATGTGTTACCGTGGGTAGGATTGTTTCATGATTTCATATGTGAGAGTTCAGTAACTTTAGAAACCCATTTAAATTGATCATCGTTGTTAAGGTTTTGACCGTATGGTACATTGAGGAAAATGAACCTAGGTTGTTAATTGTGAGCGAGAGGGTTGCATAATTGAAAAGGGGGAAAACTAGGCCTATCTAATAAACACTTGTAATATTCAGTTAGTGACTAATAGGGCGTCTTTCAAGGTTAAATTGTTAGTTGAACTTGTTAAGTTAGTTCAGATAGATCGAGTCGATTATCCTGGTCGGATAGACAAGATTTTATTAACCGTAAGTATGCCACATAGTAGCCATTACCTTGGTTTAACCGAGGTCAGACAAGTTGCCGGCTATTACTCTAAGCGTGCCTTAGAGTCAGAAAGTTCCTAGTGTGATCAACTAGGTTCGAATATAAGATTGCCTTCGAGCCAGAATTTCTCATAGCGTAATGCGGAAGACAGAAAGTGAGTGCCTACGTGCACAAGTATGTGTTAACTATGAAACCAAATGATGTCTGTTGAGATTGATTTACATGCGGATTAATAAATATGTTAGGAGCATGGATTAGGATTTTACTTGTGAATATGATGCATTAATTGCCTGATCATGTTAAAGGCCACAATATAAATCCGTTTCATGCGTATGTGGTTGTGGTTGCTCCCTTCCCCCAACTGTAGTGGTACCCGCTGCTACGCCAGGGATGGGGGAGCTCCTCACTGAGTCTGTTCGACTCACACCCATGTTTACATGTTTCAGATACAGGTGGTTCAGGCGTTGGAAACGCGTCCACTTCTTCTCAAGGAGGCGGACAACTCTGAAGACCGCACGCATAGTCCGCGTGGGTAGCATATTTTGGTTTATGTAAATAAATCAGGATGTATATGTATATATGATTCCATTTTGGATGTAGCTTTTGTACATATACAATTGCTGTATATATATGTCGAACTCTAGTAATGTCGGCTTCATACAGATTAAAGTTAGGTCTTGTGATGGGAATTTAGGCTATGACATAGCATATATCACGTATATACATATATGACTTCTGCATGCGACTAGGATAGATCACACGCATTGAGGCGTGTGATCAATACGTAAATTATGTGTAAGTGTGATTGAATACATGTTTGTGTGAAAATATGGCTTCCGCATGTGAATAGGATAGATCACACGCATTGAGGCGTGTGATCAATATGTAAACTATATGCAAGCATGTGATTGAATATATGTATGACTGTACACAGGATTTCTGCATGTGAATGGGATAGATCACCTGCCTTGGAGCGCATGATCAATATGTATACTATATGTACGTGTGAGTGAATATGTGTATATGTATAGACTGAAGCAGCGTTGAGCGAGCCGTGGATTGCAGGCTACTTAGGTCACCAGAAATGGATGACCATATGTATTATATATTGTTTGTATTAGCAATGGGTAGTTATGAACATGTGAAAATGTCAATCAGGGATTAGAGGCTTACGGGATAGGAGAAATCCTACTTCCCGTGCCTGTCACGGATGTCCAATAGGGGGTCGTGACAGTGATATTCATTTTTCTTTATTTAATTAGTTTTCACCGATGAGTGTTTCGAAAACTTGATATTCATTTTTCTTTTTTAATCATTTTTCGCCAATGAGTGTTTCAAAAACTTGTTATTCATTTTCCTTTTTTAATCAGTTTTCGCCGATGAGTGTTTCGACTACATGATATTCTTTTTTTTAATCAGTTTTCGTTGATGAGGGCTTCAAAAACTTGATATTCATTTTTTCTTTTTTAATTAGTTTTTGCCGATGAGTGTTTCGAAAACGTGATATTCATTTTTCTTTATTTAATTAGTTTTCACCGATTAGTGTTTCGAAAACTTGATATTCATTTTTCTTTTTGGTCAAAACACCAAATTGGTCCTCTATGTTTCACCCAAGTTTCATATTGGTCCTTTGTGTTTCAAAAAGTTTAAATTGGTCCTTTATGTTTGCAAAAAGTTCCAAATTGATCCTTCCGTCCAATTCCGTTTATTTTTCCGTTAAGTGCTGACGTGGCATACTGAGGTGTCACTTTCTCTCCTACGTTAATAGTCATTTTTCGAAAACTTGATATTCATTTTTCTTTTTTTGATCATTTTTCGCCGTTGAGTGTTTCGGAAATTGATATTCATTTTTCTTTTTTTAATAAGTTTTCACCGATGAGTGTTTCGAAAACTTGATATTCATTTTTCTTTTTTGATAATTTTTCACCGATGAGTGTTTCAAAAACTTTATATTCATTTTTCTTTTTTTAATAAGTTTTCGCCGATGAGTGTTTCGAAAACTTGATATTCATTTTCCTTTTTTAATCAGTTTTCACTGATGAGTGTTTCGAGTACATGATATTCATTTTTATTTTTTTTAATCAGTTTTCGTCGATGAGTGTTTCGAAAACGTGATATTCATTTTTCTATATTTAATTAGTTTTCACCGATGAGTGTTTCGAAAACTTGATATTGATTTTTCTTTATTGAATTAGTTTTCACCAATGAGTGTTTCGAAAACATGATATTCATTTTTCTTTTTTTAATCATTTTTTGTCGATGAGTGTTTGAAAATTTGATATTCATTTTTCTTTTTTTAATCATTTTTCGCCGATAAGTGTTTCGAAAACTTGATATTCATTTTTATTTTTTTAATCAGTTTTCGTCAATGAGTGTTTCGAAAACTTGATATTCACTTTTCTTTTTTTAGTAAGTTTCCGCTAATGAGTGTTTCGAAAACTTGATATTAATTTTTGTTTTTTAATCAATTTTCACCGATGAGTGTTTCAAAAACCTGATATTCATTTTCCTTTTTTTATCAGTTTTCGCCGATGAGTGTTTCGAAAAATTTATATTCATTTTTATTTTTTTAATCAGTTTTCGTCGATGAGTGTTTCGAAAAGTTGATATTCATTTTTCTTTGTTTAGTAAGTTTTCGCTAATGAGTGTTTCGAAAACTTGATATTCATTTTTTTAATAAATTTTCACCGATGAGTGTTTCGAAAACTTGATATTTATTTTTCTTTTTTTTTAATCAATTTGTGCCGATGAATGTTTCGAAAACGTAATAATCATTTTTCTTTTTTTTAAATAGTTTTCGCCGATGAGTGTTTCAAAAACTTGATTTTCATTTATCTTTTTCTTAATCAGTTTTCGCCGATGAGTATTTCTAAAACGTGATTTTCATTTTTCTTTAATTAATTAGTTTTCACCGAAGAATGTTTCTGTTGGATATATTGGGGTCTTCTGGACTAAATATCCGCCCATGTGGGAGTCCAATCGGGTCGATTGAGGATCCGTTGGAAAGCTTGCAGAGAGACGAAGAGAACGAAACGAAAATGACTCTCATCGGAGGTCACACGAGCCCGTACTCGTGGCCCAAAGTGGGCTAGGTGATTATGATGGAAGTGAATATTTTGTTCACATTCCAAGTCCCACATTGCTTGCGTCAATGATGGGAGCTCTCTCATCCTCCTATAAATAGGAGTGACTCCACCCCTTTCTAGTTACTCATTCCATGTGTTGGAAAAGGGGGTCCCGTTTGGGAACCCCACTCAGTATAAGTTTTCTCTTTCTCTTGAGTCCTCTTCCGCGCATCAGTCGTGGACATGTGGCTCTACCTCTCGTAGGTAGAGTCCTCCGTTTGGTGCGGCCCCTTTCGGTGTTCGTCGTTTGGAGGACAGCCCTGGTGGAGCAGAGGCACTGGCAAGATCCAAGCTTTTACTGATGGCGTCCAGGTTAGTAGCTTCCGCAATATTTATTTTTGCCTGGATTTATTTTCGGTTTTTCATTTAGGTCCCTGGGTCGGACCGGGTCATGTGGATCCGGGTCTTTCCCTACATTGGTATCAGAGGCAGGTTTATGCTAGTGCTCTGTTCTCCAGGGATTGATGAACCGAAAAGGGTTAGGAACATGTTTTAGTCTTGTATGATTTTTAATTTAAAACTTAGGAACATGACTAGGTTCCCAGTTTTAATTATCTGTTTTAATTTTAATTTAAAACATGTGGAAATCATATATTGTAGGGTAGGGTCCTATAATATTTTGAATTTAAATTATGTGTTAATTTATTAATTCAATATTTATTGTTAATCCATACCCTAATTTGCATTCATATATATATATATTATTTAAGGTATGTGTACCCTACGAATTAGATACATATCTGTGAATGTATGTTACTGCTTTGGGGATGGGGAACGTTGACTGAAGAGATTGACCGGCAAAGCAGGTTGTCGACGGTGGCCGACCGCCGAAGGTCCGGCAGCCGCCGACGATGGTTCACCGGCGAGCGGCGCGGTCACCGGCGGAGGTCCGGTAATCGCCGCCGCCGTGGTACGTCGGCGACGGCGGAGGCCCGACGACCTCCACCGCCGATGGTCGCCAGCGGACCTCCGCCGCCGAGGGTCGCCAGCCGGAGAGTCTCCGACGACCGCCGCCGCCGCTGGTCGCCGGAGGGTCTCCGGCGACAAGCGTCGCCGCCACGAGTGCCGGTGGTTGGCCGGCGGTGATCCGGCGCCGGCCGTCAATAGACCGCCGGCGAGGTCAACAGTTGACCGTTGACTGGCCAACGCTGACCGTTGACCAGCGTCGCGAAATTTTTTGTCGCGTATAATTTCTCCGTTTAAGCTCCGATTTCGACGATTTTTTTAGTCGTTTTTCTCGTTTTAGCGAGACGAATCCAAATATGGGGAGAAATTAGGGTGAATTGGAGTCTAAAGAGTAGATATGACCATCTCTTGACTCATTCACATACACAGCATGTGGCAAACCCATAACTCGATGTAAATGCTTATCCACGTGGGAATTTAAATTGTAAGTAACTATTTAAATGATCGTAAGCGTTGTAATTAAGTGGAAGTTCGAGGTCGTGCCTGTGACGACTCGATGTCCTTTCTTGATCACTTGCATAGTGGGAATCCAAAAGGGATTTTGTATAGTATGTGACTATTCTATGAAAATTGTTGAGTCAAGCAGAGAAAAGTGTACATATATAGGCTCTCTGTGTGATGAGGGTGGTTGACCCTACTTCTCGAATGCAGAGACTGACTATATCTACACTCGTCTTGCGTTGATTACATTTTTCAAGAGTTGTGAGTTGTGTAATAAGGAGCTGTGTAATTAGTGTTAGCGTTTAGGATTGACTGATAGTGTAACTACAAAACTTGTAAACGTAGATCACATTAGAGATATCGCTTTGGTGACACTGTGGTCACCAAACTGAGGCAGCTTACAATCAAGTTTGATGCCTCCAAGATGCGCTCTGACAAGAGAATGAAAACGCATCTAAGGGAGAAATCAAACTTAATTTGGGAGTGTGAGTAAGCCTGAAGACTCCCCACTACAAACAGTAAGTTCAAACTGTTGATAGATCTCTTCCCCCCTATTGGGAGTGCATGTAGGTCATTCTGACCTTCACTAATACCATCAAGTTTCTTGATGATATTTAACACCACTTAATGCTTAAAGATTGGTGGCACAAGGCTGCAAAATCTATCGAGCATGTAGCCTAAGTGGCTAAAGTTACTTAGAGCTCTAAGCTCCAAGAACAAGGACAATGGGTCCAAGAGATGTGGTGCTAGGAAGAGAAAGGGTAAGTGTAAGGTAAGTAGCCTCAGTTCAAAGGAAAAACAAGAGAGGAAAAGAGATTTTGGCCAAGGTCAAATGTTGCTTGTGTCATTCCATAAGGCACTATGCGCAAAAATTGTTTGCAGCAATCATTTTCCTCTCACCCATGAACATTGGTTGATGGAGTTCCGTCCTCTGCCCAATGGGAGCAGAAGTATCCTCGTGGGAATAAAGAATTATTAAAGTTAAGAGGTTGGACAACTACAAAAACGAAGTTGCGTAGTGGCCACTCTTTATCTTTATAAATGTTTTGTGTTCTAGATACTGAACGGAACTCATTATTAGATGTTTTTTCCGTGAGAGAACTTAAGATATAATATGATCTACATGTTTATCATGACTCCGTAGTGTTAGTTCTGGTTTTATGACAATGGTTGTGTTGTGATACACTTTGAATTACATTACCGTAATTCAACTAGTTGCTTTGCTGTGTCTTCCTATGTGGTTGATACATCTATTTGGCAAGTGCGTGTGGGACGCAATTACGTATTAGCAAAGGAGAATTTGTGAGGATAGATTCCCAATGCTAGTTTGTAAACGTTGCCTTACAGACAAAGCAACATGTTGCTGTGTCTTCCTCTGTGGTTGATATACCTATTTGGCAAGTGCGTGTGGGACGCAATTACGTATTAGCAAAGGAGAATTTGTGAGGACAAATTCCCAATGCTAGTTTGTAAACGTTGCCTTACAGACAAAGCAACCTGTTGTTGTGTCTTCCTCTGTGGTTGATACACCTATTTGGCAAGTGCATGTGGGACGCAATTACGTATTAGCAAAGGAGAATTTGTGAGGACAAATTTCCAATGCTAGTTTGTAAATGTTGCCTTACAAACAAAGCAACCTGAGAACCATTCAGTCATGAAATCAGAAAACCCGCTTTCATCAAATTAGTCCACTCGGACATTAGTGGTCCGATAAGCAAGGGGGCAAGGCAAGTGGCCTAGTATTTTCTCACAGTTACGTGATGAAATTGGAATTGTTAGACAACTAACTATTCCACAAACTCCACAGAAAAATGAGTTGCTCCTGGAGTTGGTTAAGTTGATAATGACTCAGGTGAACGTTCCCATTGGGGAGATGCTTTGCCAACAGTCACTTTCGTACTTAACCATATGCCCTTTTTCAAATTATGTGAATGATTCCTGATGAGTTTTAGTTAGGTAAAAGACCTGATTAGAGTATGCTGAGACCATAAGGGTATACAGCATACTTGATCCTTCCTGTGAGTATAGGAAGCTTGACCCTAGAGGCAAGTAGCGTGTCTTGGTAAGATAGCTTGGTCACTCAAAAGGATGCGTCCTCATTAGTAAGAATGAAGACACTCCGGTCACATAATTTGAGTCTAAGGATGTAGTGGTCCTTAAGACAAACTTTTCTAGAGTAAGAGAGACGGATTTTGGGATGTGCATCTTTATTGAAAGAAGGTGGACCTACAACACGTTGAGAGGAGCGTATAGACGCATCTCCAGTTGCTGAGTCCAGTGGGAGTAATGCTTATGAGGAGCATATCTCCACGAAGCACAATCCAAGAGGAGTACTAGATGAGTAGTAAATTATCAAGTAGAGCCTTTGATAGTTCGAAAGGCTCTCTCCGGCCCTACTAGTAAAAGTTGGACTAAAACGATGGAAGAAGAGAAGACGAAGTCTATAAGAACATACCAAGTATAAGGCTTGGTGGATCTGCCCCGCGTCACAAGGCATTTTGAGAACAAATGTGCTCTCAAAAGTTAGGGGAGGCAGATGGGTCAATCGACCACTACTAGGCACATTAAGCAGTGAAGAAGTACACACAACAAGAAGGTATCGACTGTGATGAAACCTTATCGTTCATTGTGTGGTCAGAGTCTGGTTCTAGCTTTGGTCACCAGTTTAAGTCTGGGGTACATCGATTAGGATGTCAAGATCGCTTTTCTTCTATGGAAAACTAGATGAAAGGACCTACGTGCACAAGCACATAGGTCTCATGGCAAAAGGCCAGGAGCGCAGAGTATGCCGACTCCAAGGATCTGTCAAGATCTCACATATTCATCTAGACTCGTGGAAATTGACCACTTAGTCCATTTCAAGAAAGCCGAGAGTATTTCATTACCCTCACGCTCTATGTAGAAGACATATAGCTAGCTAGAAATGACACAAAGACTGCTTTAGCCAATTAAGGATGGCTATCCTTTCATCTTTTAAGATAAAGGAAAAGGTTTAGGTAGTGGGAGTCAAGATTCATGGAGAATGCTCCAAAAATTGGCTCACTATGTCACAAGAATCTTATGAAGAAGAGATTCTTGGTGGATTCCATTTGAGGGGACCTGAACCTGAGTGATGTGCTAGTTGCAAGAGGCAAGAATTTGAGTCTTGCTACATGTCTTTAGACTAAGTCAGAGATGGAGTCATTGGATAGTATTTTGATACATGTGGTTGGTAGCTTGAAGTACAATTAGGATTGTACTCGCTCCAACGTGCTTTTTGTAGTCGGCTTTGTGAGCCATTATCAGTCAAACACACTGTTTAGAGTGTTTTGTGGTACTTGAAGGGCGATGCTGAAGGGCGCTGCTGAAAATCGATTGTTTTCATCATATTTGACCTGCAAATGGCGGGCCACACATTGATTGATATCGATTGGGTGAGAGACTTGGATGAGAGGACATCCACGTCTTGGTGTGCTTTGCTAAGCACTGTAACTATCTTGCAGAGAGGCAAGTAAGGATTATGCATTTCTCTGTCCACTAGGGACATAGAGTTCATTGCATTATCATCAGCAGTACAGGTCAGTTTGGATTGGAAGATCTAAAGTCACTTATAGATCGCAGAAAGAGTTGTTGACCTAGTGACATTGATCTCATCAAGTCAAACAGCTATGGTTTACACCAAAGAAAGCCCAAGTACCACAAGAGAACGCAACATAACTTTGTATGAGACATTGTTACACAGTAGTTAACTACCCTGTTGTGTCAGTCTAAGCATCAAGTGACCAGAGAGAGGGTCCTCACAGTATGACCTGTGATAGAGCATTGGCTCTATACCCTCACGGACCCGCATTGGTAGGTTGGCTGTATAGAGATACAAGCCGTAAAACTAGTGTTTTAGATACACAAGATTGCTTAGAACCAGGGTGATTTAACATAGTTTATGTCATAAGGACAAGCTTTGTGAAAGCTTTATTTCTTGATCATAAGTAAAGTGTAATGCCTAGGCTTACCTTTATTTTGTGTGGATCAAGAAGTAGAAGTACTTATTACACAATATATAAAGTATGTTGTACAGGCTTTGGAGGTTGGCTCTCTCACACGAGCAACCGCCTTGGACACGCAGGTGGTGTGGGCCAAGATGAGACTTGGGTGCTTTTTCCTTGAACACCAAAATGGGATATAGTGTGAATATCCAGAGGCAGCTAAAAAGCGCCGAGTGTTGGACAGGAAAACACCACTGAGAACTAATAAGTCGCCCTAGTAAGTGTACTAGGATGAGATCTGCTAAGATGATGAGGTCTTATGATCGAATTATGAATTCCCGCTGTTCACAATGCCTGTAGCCAGACGTGAGTGCTCCACTTGGCGCTATGTGAAGCGAGCAAAGTGTGGTAGCAAACTCAGGTCAGTTTCTAAGTGAGTCTGGACTAAGGTCTGTGTGGTGTAAGTGATTGAGGATTAAAATCGACATACGCTCGAGAACACCACAACGTGCGTTTCATACCGCATGTGCTTTAAGAACCGCAAGGGAAGCATCTGAATGAATCCCTACTTCAATGCTGTGTGAGTCCCTGAAAGGATGCATCAATCCTTTCAAAGGGTACCCTTATGCACTTTGACTCTGTCATGAAGAGATGAGGTAGTGCATGCTACTTTGATACCTTTCCAAGAGGCTATGGAAAAATACGGCCCGTTGGAAGACTGTCAGGAAAGCAGCTATCCTTGATTGAACTGATAAGAGGTCGAAAGGAAGATTGTGTTGACATATGCATGTGTGATAGTATCCTGAGGTCGACCCATTATGTGATCCCTTTGAGGTTCTCATGGATGTGGATACCTATCGCAACTGAGTGTGGCTGAAGTCCTAGTCTTATTGTAGACTTGGAGGGATTGGACTAGCCATGTATATGAACACGTCTAGGGAACCCATGGCACTATTTTTAGGTGAGACATGTGGTCACATCATCAGACACTTGGGTTGTAGCATCACTTATAGCTGGGCCCTAACAGGCTTCTAGTATAAGGCTCCCACATATCGTGCCAAGCGGTCACGACTGACACGGAGTATGAAAGAAGACAACGAGAGAAAGAGAAATATAGAAGTCCTTTGTGATAAGGATAGTCATGGGCCTCCCACCATGTGCGAGTGGGAGTATGTTGGATATATTGGGGTCTTCGGGACTAAATATCCGCCCATGTGGGAGTCCGATCGGGTCGATTGAGGATCCGTTGGAAAGCTTGCAGAGAGACGAAGAGAACGAAACGAAAATGACTCTCATCGGAGGTCACACGAGCCCGTACTCGTGGCCCAAAGTGGGCTAGGTGATTATGATGGAAGTGAATATTTTGTTCACATTCCAAGTCCCACATTGCTTGCGTCAATGATGGGAGCTCTCTCATCCTCCTATAAATAGGAGTGACTCCACCCCTTTCTAGTTACTCATTCCATGTGTTGGAAAAGGGGGTCCCGTTTGGGAACCCCACTCAGTATAAGTTTTCTCTTTCTCTTGAGTCCTCTTCCGCGCATCAGTCGTGGACATGTGGCTCTACCTCTCGTAGGTAGAGTCCTCCGTTTGGTGCGGCCCCTTTCGATGTTCGTCATTTGGAGGACAGCCCTGGTGGAGCAGAGGCACTGGCAAGATCCAAGCTTTTAGCGATGGCGTCCAGGTTAGTAGCTTCCGCAATATTTATTTTTGCCTGGATTTATTTTCTATTTTTCATTTAGGTCCCTGGGTCGGACCGGGTCATGTGGATCCGGGTCTTTCCCTACAGTTTCAAAAACTTTATATTTATTTTTCTTTTTTTAATCATTTTTCGCCGATGAATATTTCAAAAACTTGACATTTATTTTTCTTTTTTTTAATAAGTTTTCGCCGATGAGTGTTTTGAAAACTTGTGTTCATTTTCCTTTTTTAATCAGTTTTCGCTGATGAGTGTTTCGAATACATGATATTCATTTTTATTTTTTTAATCAGTTTTCGCCGATGAGTGTTTTGAAAACGTGATATTCATTTTTCTTTATTTAATTAGTTTTCACCGATGAGTGTTTCGAAAACTTGATATTCATTTTTCTTTATTGAATTAGTTTTCACCGATGAGTGTTTCGAAACTTGATATTCATTTTTCTTTTTTTAATCATTTTTCGCCGATGAGTGTTTCGAAAATTTGATATTCATTTTTCTTTTTTTAATCATTTTTCGCCGATTAGTGTTTTGAAAACTTGATATTCATTTTTCTTTGTTTAGTAAGTTTTCGCTAATGAGTGTTTCGAAAATTTGATATTCATTTTTTTTAATAAGTTTTCACTGATGAGTGTTTCGAAAACTAGATATTTATTTTTCTTTCTTTTAATCAGTTTTCGCCGATGAGTGTTTCGAAAACGTAATATTCATTTTTCTTTTTTTTAATCAGTTTTCGCCGATGAGTGTTTCAAAAACGTAATATTCATTTTTCTTTTTTTAAATAGTTTTCGCCGATGAGTGTTTCGAAAAATTGATATTTATTTTTCTTTTTCTTAATCAGTTTTCGTCGATGAGTGTTTCTAAAACGTGATATTCATTTTTCTTTAATTAATTAGTTTTCACCGATGAGTGTTTCAAAAATTTGATATTTATTTTCCTTTTTTTAATCATTTTTTGCCGATGAGTATTTCAAAAACTTGACATTTATTTTTCTTTTTTTAATAAGTTTTTGCCGATAAGTGTTTCGAAATCTTGCTATTCAATTTCTTTTTTTAATCAGTTTTCGCCGATGAGTGTTTCGAATACATGATATTTATTTTTATTTTTTTTAATCAGTTTTCGCCGATGATTGTTTCGAAAATTCGATATTCATTTTTCTTTTTTTTTAATCACTTTTTGCCGATGAGTGTTTCGAAAACTTGATATTCATTTTTCTTTTTTTGATCATTTTTCGCCGATGAGTGTTTCGAAAACCTGATATTCATTTTTCTTTTTTTAATAAGTTTTCGTCGATGAGTGTTTCGAAAACTTGATATTCATTTTCCTTTTTTAATCAGTTTTCGCTGATGAGTGTTTCGAATACATGATATTCATTTTTATTTTTTTTTAATCAGTTTTCGTCGATGAGTGTTTTGAAAACATGATATTCATTTTTCTTTATTTAATTAGTTTTCACCGATGAGTGTTTCGAAAACTTGATATTCAATTTTCTTTTTTTAATCATTTTTCGCCGATCAGTGTTTTGAAAATTTGATATTCATTTTTCTTTTTTTAATCATTTTTCGCCGATGAGTATACTATCCGAGATATCAATTTTATTATTATTATCATTATTATTAATTTATTTTCATTGGGAAAAAATAAATTAAATTAGAAAGTTGAAATAAAATGTAGAAGACAGAAGAAATAGAAAATTAAATATTTATCTATTTTCTAAAGAATGGAAATTTATTTAGGACTTAAAAGAAAGGAAAATTAAAAGGATGGGAAGAGAAATGGGATTTAACAATAATTAATATTTTAATTTTAATTTTTTTTATTTAGAAAAGGGGGCTGAAACCGTGAATTTCATTTTAATGAAAAAAAAAAATAATATAATAATAAGATATATATGGGGGGCCAACCGTGACCCCCCCCCATTCACTAAAGCAACACAAATATATAATAAATAAATAAAAAAAGAAGCAAAACGCAAAAGCAGCGAGAGCAGTAGCGCATGAAACCGAGGGAGAAGGGGAGGCTATGGGAACGGAGAAACTGGCCGGAAATACGCCGAAGATCGTGCGCCGGCGCCGATGAAGGTGACCAGACCTCATCTTTCATCACCTCCAAGCTTCCCAACCGATTAAATCAAGGTGAGAAAGCCCCAAACTCCCAAAACCCCAATTTCTCCAATTTTGGGTATTTTAGGAATTCTTCAATTTCTTCCAATCAGGGCATTCCGGGGTTAAATTTGAGCTTAGTGGTTGTTATTGAAAGCTTAGTGAAGTTTAAAATCGAAGTTAAACCGTAGGATTTGACCGGGTATGGAGATTAGAAAAATTGGGTTAGAAAATTGCTCTAAAAATTGAAATTGATAGTTTGATGCATGATTAGGCTTGGATTGAAGTAGTATAAGAGTTGTAATTGCTGGAAATAAACAAGGGAATAAAGCCCGAGTATTTACCGTCTCAACCGGAACCCAATCCGGTGAAAAAGAGGCGAAATACTAAGCCACCGTACAGTAAGGAGCTGTACGGTGGGTTGGACACCTTGGTCTAGTCCGTGGTGGACACCTAACACCCGTTAAATTGGTTCCAAGGCTCTATTTATACTCAATTATATTTTTATATATAATTAAGAGGTCATAATTAAGCTTTTCCTCGGCGTATAAGGGAGACGGTGAAATGAGTGAGCTAAAGCCTCTTTTGAACCGCGAATTTAATTCTTTTATTAGTTAAATACTCTTATGAACATGTAAAATGAAAATTTAGACAAATGGGAATCTCTAACCTAAGCAATTAGAGGTTCTAAATAGCTCGAAAGTGTGAAAGTCGAGTATGAGACATTCTGGATTTGCAGAAAGAGCAAATAGGACGACATAACGAACTAAATATTTAGTTCTTGGAAATATCTAGAGGGTGCATGAGCATTAGAATGGCACGTGCATGTTAGATGCTTAGCTACACGTTTCTAAGTTTCTTAAATATATGTGTATAGGGCATCACAGGGTAATTGGAGCTCCGAGCACTCCGAGGACTGATCAGGAGGGCCAACGAGGTGAGGGGTCTCCCATCCCTGCCCCACAGGGTTGGATGACTACGTGGAAATGTGGTTTGCTCTATTTTGTGCAAATTGATATATGAAATATGTCTATCTGAATGTATTTATGTTACGCGTATATGATTAGTGAGTAAACAGTGGACGTGCAAACTGTTTATATGTTTATATGTTCATTCTCAAGTGAATATGCGATATTGTGGCTCACCAAGCCTTATATGATACCGTGGGTAGGATTGAGTCGGAATTTCATATGTGAGTGTTTATTAATATTAGAAACTCATTTAAATTAATCATCGTGCAAAGGTTTTGACCGTATGGTACATTGAGGAAAATGAACCTAGGTTGTTAAATGTGAGTGAGAATGTTGCATAATTGAAACGGGGGAAATCTAGGCCTAACTAAAGAACATGTATGATAATCAGTTAGTTACAAATAGGACATCTTTCAAGGTTAAATATGTTAGTTGAGTTTGTTTAGGTTGTCCGGGTAGATCGAGTCGGTCATCCTGATCGGACAGACAGGATTATGACGTCAGCAAGTATGCCACATAGTGGCCATTACCTTGGTTTAAACTGAGGTCAGACAAGTTGCCGACTATTAATCTAAGCGTGCCTTGGAGTCAAAAAGTTCCTGGTGTGATCAACCAGGTTTGAACATGAAATTGCCTTCGGGCCAGTATTTCTCTTAGCGTAATGCGGGAGACAGAAAGTGAATGCCTATGTGTATAAGTAGGTGTTAACTATGGAATCGTATGATATATATTTATGATTGATTTACGTGCGGAGTAAAAACTATATTAGAAGCATGAATTAGGATTTTAATTGTGAATATGATATATTGACTGCCTGATCATGTTAAATATCACAATATGAATCCATTTCATGCGCATGTGGTTGTGGTTGCTCCCTTCCCCCAGCTGTACTGGTACCCGCTGCTACGCTAGGAATGGGGAAGCTCCTCACTGAGTCTTTTCGACTCACCCCCTCTGTTTACATGTTTCAGATATAGGTGGTTCAGGCGTCGGGAACGCGTCCACTTCTTCTCAAGGAGGCGGACAACCCTGAAGACCGCATGCATAGTTCGCGTGGGTAGCGTATTTTGGTTTATGTAAATAAATCAGGATGTATATGTATATATATGACTCCTTTTTGGATGTAGCTTTTGTACATATACAACTGCTGTATATATATGTCGAACTCTAGTATTGTCGGCTTCATACAGATTAAAGTTAGGTCTTGGTGATGGGAACATAGGCCACGATATAGTATATATCATGTGTATATATATATATATATATGACTTTCGCATGTGAATAGGATAGATCACACGTATTGAGGCGTGTGATCAATATGAAAATTATATGTATGTGTGGTTGAATACCTGATTGTATGAAAATATGGCTTCCGCATATGAATAGGATAGATCACACGCATTGAGGCGTGTGATCAATATGTAAATTATATGCAAGCGTGTGATTGAATATATGTATGACTGTATACAGGACTTCTGCATGTAAATAGGATAGATCACCCGCACTGAAGCGTGTGATCAATATGTATACTATATGTACGTGTGAGTGATTATGCGTATATGTATAGACTGCCACGGCGTTGAGCGAGTCGTGGATTGCACGTTACTTAGGTCACCGGATATGGATGACCATAAATATTATATATTGTTTGTATTAGAAATGGGTAGTTATAAACATGTGAAAATGCCAATAAGGGATTAGAGGCTTATGGGATAAAAGAAATCCTACCTCCCGTGCCGGTCACGGACGTTCCGATAGGGGGTCGTGACAAACTTGGTATTAGAGTCTGGTTTACTTTAAACTGCATGAAGCCATAGGTATGACCGGGTGTTGGTTTACGCCTCGTTGTGAACCCGGGCACAACGTGGGAGTAAAAAGGTACTTGTGGAAGTACCCAAGAAATTGTGTCAGCCTTTCTTTCTACTCTCTTTGATATGAAATATCATTGATATACGTGTATTTATTAGGTGTGATCCTTGTGCAGTATAGGGATGCCACCGATCACGAGACAAGCTAGGGGTGGAGGGAGAACTCCAACTGAAATTGATAGAAAATCAGTTCGGGAGGAGGGAATGCCCACCCGAGGCCGAGGTAGAGGTCATGCTCGTGGTCGAGGTAGAGCACAAGGAAGAGGGGAAGAGAGGAGACAGTCACCGAAACCTCATGTAGAGACAGGTGAACTCTCTGTGGCGGAAATGCTCACTGCAAGGTTTCATGAATTAAGAGAAGAGATGACGAGACAAATACAGACGGAAGTACGCCGGTTAGTAGTCGGTGAGGAAGAAGAAGAGAGAGTTTTGAGCAATCGAGAGATGGAGGTTGTTGAGGAAGAGGACAGAGAATGGCAACAACCGGAAGATGTGCCTCGTGAGCTGCGGGTAGCACCCAGAGAGCTGGCAATTTCAAAATTTCTGAAGCTTCATCCACCCACTTTCTGCAGGACTAGTGAGAAAGAGGATCCGCAGTACTTTGTGAGAGACGTAGTCAGAATTGGCCACATGCTGAGGTGCTCAGGGCATGAGTTGGTGGAGTTGGCTTCATTTCAACTGAGGGGAGCCGCTAGAGTATGGATAGAGTCCGTACAGACAAGGTATTCAAGAAGGGTGGCGCCGATGACCTGGAAGATTTTTAGAGGGAATTTTTGGGTCGGTTTCTATCTGAAGGCACTAAAGATGCAAAGCGTCAGCAATTTGAGGAGTTGTGGATGACGCCTAACATGACCGTGATGGAGTATGAATTACTTTTTACAGAACTAGCTCAATTCTCACCTGAGTTAGTTCCTGATGAAAAGGCGATGATCAAGAGATTCATACACCGACTCACGGAGCCGTTATTTACTGCTTTGTTACCTCAGAGGAGACAGTTTGAGACTTTAGCTCAAGCAGCAGACTGTGCCAGAATGATTGAAACCAGGAAGAGGTACGGGACTTCTATTGATCCCAAAGTCAAGTTAATAACAGCCAGTGATAAGCAAGGAGGTGGAAGTAACAAGAGGAAGACAGAAGGTGGAGGAGCAGGATACTCAGGGTCCGCAGGAGGACAATCCTCAACTACCACCCATGAAGCAGGTACAAGAGGTAATATTCAAGTGGGACAGAGAGTGTAAGGGGGTGGAAATGCCGGTAAAACAAGGCCCCAGTGTCAATGAGTGTTTCGAAAACTTGATATTCATTTTCCTTTTTTAATCAATTTTCACCGAGTGTTTCAAAAACTTGATATTCATTTTCCTTTTTTAATCAATTTTCGCCGATGAGTGTTTCGAAAACTTTATATTCATTTTTATTTTTTTAATAAGTTTTCGTCGATGAGTGTTTCGAAAACTTGAGATTCATTTTTTTTGTTTAGTAAGTTTTTGCAAATGAGTGTTTCGAAAACTTGATATTCATTTTTTTTTAATAAGTTTTCACCGATGAGTGTTTCAAAAACTTGATATTTATTTTTCTTTTTTTTAATCAGTTTTCGCCGATGAGTGTTTAGAAAACATAATATTCATTTTTCTTTTTTTTAAATAGTTTTTGCCGATTAGTGTTTTGAAAACTTGATATTCAATTTTTTTCTTAATTAATTTTCGCCGATGAGTGTTTCTAAAACGTGATATTCATTTTTCTTTAATTAATTAGTTTTTATCAATGAGTGTTTCAAAAACTTCATATTTATTTTTCTTTTTTAATCATTTTTCGCCGATGAGTGTTTCAAAAACTTGATATATATTTTTCTTTTTTTAATCAGTTTTCGCCGATGAGTGTTTCGAAAACTTGATATTTATTTTTTTTAATAAGTTTTCGCCGTTGAGTTTTTCGAAAACTTGATTTTCATTTTCCTTTTTTAATCAAATTTCGCCGATGAGTGTTTCGAATACATGATATTCATTTTTATTTTTTTAATCAGTTTTCGCTAATGAGTGTTTCGAAAACTTGATATTTATTTTTCTTTTTTTAATCAGTTTTCGCCGATGAGTGTTTTGAAAACTTGATATTCATTTTTATTTTTTTTATCAATTTTCGTAGATGAGTTTTTCGAAAACTTGATATTCATTTTTCTTTTTTTAGTAAGTTTTCGCTAATGAGTATTTCGAAAACTTGATATTCATTTTTCTTTTTTAATCAGTTTTTGTCGATGAGTGTTTTTAATACTTGATATTCATTTTTGTTTATTTTAATCAGTTTTCGCCGATGAGTGTTTAGAAAACTGGATATTTATTTTTCTTTTTTTTAATCATTTTTCGCTGATGAGTGTTTCGAAAACGTTATATTCTTTTTTTCTTTTTCTTAAATAGTTTTCGCCGATGAATGTTTCGAGAACTTGATATTCATATTTCTTTTTCTTAATCAGTTTTCGCCAATGAGTGTTTCAAAAACGTGATATTCATTTTTCTTTTTTTAATCAGTTTTAACCGATGAGTGTTTTGAAAACTTGATATTCATTTTTCATTTTTAATTAGTTTTGGTCGATTTTTATTTCGAAAACTTAATATTCATTTTTCTTTTTTTAATAAGTTTTCACCGATAAATGTTTCGAAAACTTGATATTCATATATCTTTTTTAATTAGTTTTGGTCGTGGAGTGTTTCGAAAACGTAATATTCATTTTTCTTTTTTTTTAAATAGTTTTCTCGGATGAGTGTTTCGAAAACTTAATATTCATTTTTCTTTTTCTTAATCAGTTTTCGCCGATGAGTGTTTCGAAAACATGATATTCATTTTTCTTTTTTTTAATAAGTTTTCGCCGATGAGTGTTTTGAAAACTTGATATTCATCTTTCTTTTTTAATTAGTTTTGGTCGATGAGTGTTTCGAAAACTTAATATTCATTTTTCTTTTTTAATAAGTTTTCACCGATGAGTGTTTCGAAACTTGATATTCATCCAATGAGTGTTTCGAAAATTTGATATTAGTTTTCCTTTTTTAATCAGTTTTCGTCGATGAGTGTTTTGAAAACTTGATATTCATATTTCTTTTTTAATCATTTTTCACCGATGAGTGTTTCGAAAACTTGATATTCATTTTTGTTTTTTAATCAGTTTTCGCCGATGAGTGTATCGAATACATGATATTCTTTTTTATTTTTTTAATCAGTTTTCGCTAATGAGTGTTTCGCAAAATTTGATATTTATTTTTCTTTTTTTAATCAGATTTCACCGATGAGTGTTTCGAAAACTTGATATTCATTTTCCTTTTTTAATCAGTTTTTCGCCGATGAGTGTTTCGAAAACTTGATATTGATTTTTCTTTTTTTAATCATTTTTCGCCGATGAGTGTTTCGTAAACTTGATATTCATTTTCCTTTTTTAATAAGTTTTCGCCGATGAGTGTTTCGAATACATGATATTCATTTTTTTTAATAAGTTTTCGTCGATAAGGGTTTCGAAAACTTGATATTCATTTTTCTTTTTTTAGTAAGTTTTCGTTATCGAAAACTTGATATTTATTTTTCTTTTTTAAATCAATTTTCACCGATGATTGTTTCGAAAACTTGATATTCATTTTCTTTTTTTAATCAGTTTTTACCGATGAGTGTTTCGAAAATTTTATATTCATTTTAATTTTTTAATTAGTTTTCGTCGATGAGTGTTTCAAAAACTTGATATTCATTTTTCATTTTTTAGTAAGTTTTCGCTGATGAGTTTATCGAAAACTTGATATTCATTTTTCTTTTTTTAATCAGTTTTTGTCGATGAGTGTTTCGAAAACTTGATATTCATTTTTCTTTTTTTAATCAGTTTTCGCCGATGAGTGTTTTCAAAAACATGGTATTCATTTTTCTTTTTTTTAATCTGTTTTTCCTATTAGTGTTATGAAAACTTGATATTCATTTATCTTTTTTTAATCAGTTTTCGCCGATGAGTGTTTCGAAAACTTGATATGTCACGACCCCCGTTTAGAGGACCGTGACCGGCACAGACACAGGGAATACCCTTATGCCTGTAAGCCTTATCACCTAATTGACAGAATATCTATTATTGAAAATACATTCACATGCAATATAATACCATGGCTACAACGAAATGGTGGCCTATCCTAGGCAAGCAAATCCACGGGCCACGGGTAGTGCCGCTTCAGGATATAGATATAGGAAAACACACATAATATATATAACCTGTGTACTGGCTAGACATCCGAAGATGCTGCCTATCCTTTTCACATGCAACAGATATATGTATATATATATATTTTGAAAACAAATTTTCCCTGTATCGCAGTATAATGAATCCTGATCTTTAAGGTGTGTGAAGCTGACAGTTCTAGATTTAGTGGTACAATATAATTGGGTACGTCTACCCTTTACTTTATAATACAATAATAAAGTAAATTAAATTACAATTACACTTTATTCACCCACAAGAACAAGTTGTGGGTCTTGGAAAAGTGTTGTTCAACCCTCGTTCCACCGAGACTCCTTCCACCTGTACTTAACCTGTTTCTGTGTAGTAAAAATGAGGTGTGAGTCTTAACCACGCGACTCAGTGAGGACTCTCCCATCCCCGGCGCAAGTTGGGTGCCATAGCGCTGGGTTTGGGAGTCATACACAACCACATGCAAAAGCAACTAGTTACTGTTGTTAGCATACATTCTTGGTGATCACACAACAGAAATTTCACCCAAACACTCGCATGCATTTAATAACTGTAAACATGCAGCAGTTTATTCCACGTCATCAATCAGCAAGTAAACATGTAACATATAGTGCCGGCTTTTACTTACCGGTCTTCTCACGTTCAGCATGTTTGAATCAAAGACTTTTTGATGACGTAATCCTGTACGTCACCACTCCGCTGCACAATCAACAATTATATGCAAACACAGACAATTCTTTAAGTACACGTAGACACTATAACATACATCTACTTAACTTCCCCCACTCTGGGTATTTACTAGCCACTACATGGCTTTTCTACCTCGAACCCGTGCACTCGGGTTGCTAGCCACCAGGTGGCAAAACATACTTAACCCATTCACTTGGGTACTGGTCACCTCGTGACAATTCTATTAATCAAACACAATCAACTTCCATTTATCAAACAACTGATATGTAGCCACTACGTGGCACGTCCTGACCCCTTGCTGCGGGGCAATAGCTTGAGCCCACTCGTCCATTACCCAACCAGGCCACATGGCGGGCACGGCACGACGTCTCTAAGCATGGCCACTGTCACACCCTGGACCAACTCCACAGGATGATTTCTCTTTTACTAGGTTGGGCACACGGTTCACCCGTAGGTTCCTCCCGTGTCTCCTTACCTTAGTCTCACATATTAATAGGATTCTTTGTATCTTTCCCGAAGGATCAAAACAATTCTTCTCTTTATTAATATGGACGAGTATCCTTAGCAGGATCTAACTCATATACCCGTCCAGATGCACTCTCTGAGCCTCAAGCTATCGTCATAGCAATATAAAACATTTCTGACCCTATTACCAGGATAGGGCAATGACCATCGTCATGGTGATTATAAAACTGAGGTCTCAAGTGCCATCTGACGTTGTTCTAGTCGATGTCCCTCATCGCTAGCATAACCAAATCCAAAACCCACCAATAACTCCGTTTGCATGATTATAATCTAAGTCACCATCGTGACGAGTTTTTAAAACAAAAGCTTAGTCCTTCCGTACAAGGACTCTTGCCACCGTCGTGGAAAAGATTTAATAAAATACTCATCATGCCTCCGGAGTGTATGAGTTGGATTTGTATCAAACTAACCATAGCAAACAATTATACTTTACTCCTATGTCTTCCTATCCAAGCTACTTTCCACAACCTATTTTCTAGTTCTTTCATTCTTTTAGCATTCTATACCTCTAGCTAACACATACCAGACAAGCAGAGAATATGCATACTCATGTAATCCACATAAGCATACAACCCTGGGAGCAGAGATGAAAGAGCCCTCACCTTGGCCGCTTCACTTAGCATTCCCTTTGAGCACTCTAGTCTCCAAGGAAGTACTTGAACCCTAACAAATAGAACCACACCAATTAAACTACTTATCTACACATGTGTGTAGCAAACTTTCCATAAACTCCATATAAACCAATTTCCACTTCTCCACATATCAATGCCTAAATTCCACTACCTAAACTATGGTCATCATTTAGGAGTTGGTTTTTGTTCAAAATAAATTTTACTTTAAGAAATCATATTCAAAAGTTTGGACACCATCTAGCTCCATCAATGGAGATTTTGCCAAATATAGAAATTTTACTAATTTCCACAAAATTCATAAATCACTATCCCAATCATTGGTCATCCTTCCAAATCATCTAAAATGCATAAACAAATTATTTGGCATCCATACAACCCAACAATTCTATGAAATTAATAAATTCCCTCAAAATTTATAAATTTCGTAACTTATGAACCCTAGAGAGAAATCATCCATATAAATCATGATTTGGGTGTTTTCTATGTTCTAAAATAGTCCTAGGGTGATATACTATCAATGGGTAACTCATTTCTACCAAGAAAATTAAGATTGAAGTGGTGGAGACATGATTTTTGGAGGCTTACCTTCCCAAATCCGAGAATGAAGATTTGGGAGTGCTACCCAAGCTCTTTGATGCTCCAAGAGAGTAGATGAAGCTTGTGGGAGCCTTAGATTGTTGGGAAGAAGCAAGAAATTTGATGGAAGTGAGTGGTTCCTTCAATTTGTTCTTGATGCCCTAGAGTGAATGAGGAATGGAGAAGAAGAGAAGAATGAGACGTGGGTGCTGGCTGGTGCTTCTGCTTATAAATTTGGGTTTGGGCATTTAAGGGTAGTTTGGGCAATTGACAACTTTTGAGGTATGGTGAAATAGAGTTTTGATTGGATTTCTTAACTATATTTGTTTGTAGGTAAGATTAGGAAAATTTTGAAATTTTTGGCTAATCATAAACCTATTAAAAATATCTGTCATTGAGTGTCTTGCAGATGAAAATTTCCTACCCAGTATAATTTTTATTTTCGAAAAATTCTCAAATTTAAACTATAAGTTTTGAATAAATCATATGACCACTTTTAAACAAAATTATAATTTTCTACCTAAGTTTCATATTTATTTTAATTTCTTAAATTCTCAACTCTAAAACTATTAAAATCTTAATTATATCCCAAAAATTTTATTTCACTCTATAAAATTTTATTTTTATTTTCTTTAGCCAAAATGTTTAACTTTAATTTCACAATTTTATCAATTTCATATTTTCCCTTCAATTCCTATTAAATTCAAGTTTCCAATTTCTTAGGTCCTGAATTAAATCCTGAAAATTATTTTCTACTTCTTTTCTTTCCCTTTCATTTTATTTTAAACCTCGAAAAAATTTCTATCCGGTTTCTTTTAACTTTCACATATATTTTATTTTATTTTATTTTATTTTTTTGTAAGGTTTTAATTCCTAGCCCCGGAATAAATCACTCTTAAATCCTCGAATTTTTCAATAAATCATTCTTTAATCCTCGAAATTTTTCGGGGTATTACATGATATCTATTTTTCTTTTTTTTAATCAGTTTTCGCCAATGAGTGTTTCGAAAACTTAATAGTCATATTTCGTTTTTTAATCAGTTTTCCCAAATTAGTGGTTCGAAAACGTGATATTCATTTTTCTTTATTTAATCAGTTTTCACCGATTAGTGTTTCGAAAACTTGATATTTATTTATCTTTTTTAATCATTTTTCACCGATGAGTTTATCCAAAACTTGGTATTCATTTTTCTTTTTTAATTAGTTTTTGCCGATGAATTATTCGAAAACTTGATATTCATTTTTATTTTTTTAATCAATTTTCACCGATGAGTGTTTTCGAAAACTTGGTATTCATTTTTCTTTTTTTTAATATGTTTTCGCCGATTAGTGTTTCTTAAAACTTGATATTCATTTTTCTTTTTTTAATCAGTTTTCGCCGATGAGTGTTTCGAAAACTTGATATTTATTTTTGTAATATCCGAGATATTTAGATTGGATTATTTTCATTATTATTAAATTTATTTTTCTTTCAGAAAGAAAAATAAATTAAATTAAAGATAAAATAAAATTAAGGGGAGAAAAATAAGAAATTTAAGTATTCTTTTTAGGACCTAAAAGAGGAAGGGATTAAAAAGATTGAAAAGAAGTAGGATATAACAAGTAAATAAATTTTTCTAATAAATATATATATATATAATATCTAATAATAATATATATATATATTATAAAAAAATAATAATAATAAATTCTCTATGTGCCCATGCGAAGTTTCCATTGCGCAAGTTTTGAATTTATGGCTCAAGAGAGTCATAAATTCTCATTGTCTAAAATTTCCATTTATCCAACTAACCTTGAACATTTCACCTACACATGAATACACATACCCGAACATGCGTAAAATTAGAAAATTGTCTCTTTTTCCCCGAACAGGGTTCCGGGTGAGACGGGAATTACTCGGGTTTTAATCCCTCGTACACTCCAATAATTTTTAATAATTATATAATTATTATTCACCCTTTCAATGCACCCCAAATCATTCCACAACACCCTTAAACCTTAACAACCACATTTTCCTACACTTTTTCCAACCCGGATAAATTCCATCAATTTGGTTCGGGTTCCTAAGCTTCCAACTCACTTCCTAACATGCAAATACTTCAATTTAGGACCCAGAATACTCAGATTGAATCAATTGGGGTCTTTCCAAAAATCCCTAAAATTGATAAAATTAGGGTTTGAGAGTTTCGGGACTTCTCACCTCGATTCAACCGGTTAGAAGGACTATATGGAGTAGGGGAGACTCCCAGCTACCTTCCCCGGTGAAGAGACGGCGTTTTCCGGCGAGAAGGCTTTCTCCCTCTTGTTTCTCTCTCTAAAACCGTCACTCTCTCTCTCTCTTCCAGCACCAAACGGCGACGAGCTCCGGCTTCCTCTGTGCGTCCGGCCACCACCACGAGCCTGCCGTCATCCGTCCGTGAGCTCCTTCCCGTGCAAGACGTTGGCCAGCCCTTCCTCTTCTCCGTTTTTTTTTTTTCTGCGTCATGGTCTCTCTCTCAGGCCTTCTCCTTTTTTTTCTTTCTTTATCCTATTACCCACTTACATATAATATATATATATATATATATATATAATAGATTAATATATATATATATATATATATATATATATATATATATTACAAAAGAAAAAGTCTGATCTCTTTTTTTTACTTCTTTATTCTTTTTCCTTTATTACATATATATTTATTTATATGATTAATATATATATACATACCCAACATAAAGAAACCAATATGATATGTTAATAATTAATAAAATAAATAGATAAATAAAAAATATAATTAGGATTTACTTAAATTTATATTTTAAAAATATAGGTAGTAGGGTAGTGGGTATTTCTATCTCATTTTTTTCCACTTTTATTTTAATTAATTTAATTTAATAAATGATGCCAGTTAAAATATCCTCGGGTATTACAATATGGATGTCCATAAATACTATATATTGTTTGTATTAGAAATGGGTAGTTATAAACATGTGAAAATGTCAATCAGGGATTAGAGGCTTACGGGATAGGAGAAATCCTACTTCCCGTGCCGGTCACGGACGTCCGATTGGGGGTCGTGAAAACTTGGTATCAGAGCCTGGTTTTCTTTAAACTGTATGAAGCCATAGGTATGACCGGGTGTCGGTTTACGCCTCGTTGTGAACCCGGGCGCAACGTGGGAGTAAAAAGGCACTTGTGGAAGTACCCAGGAAATTGAGTCAGCCCTTTCTTTCTACTCTCTTCCATATGAAATATCATTTATATACGTGTACTCATTAGGTGTGGTCCTTGTGCAGTATAGGGATGCCACCGATCACGAGACAGACTAGGGGTGGAGGGAGAACTCTTGCTGAAATTGATCGAGAATCAGTTCGGGAGTAGGGAATGCCCACCCGAGGCCGAGGTAGAGGCCGTACACGAGGCCAAGGTAAAGGTCGTGCTCGAGGTCGAGGTAGAGCACAAGTGAGAGGAGAAGAAAGGAGACAGTCACCGGAACCTCATGTTGAGACAGGTGCACCTTCCGGGGTGAAAATGCTCACGGCAGGATTTCAAGAACTAAGAGAAGAGATTACAAGACAAATACAGAGGGAAGTACGCCGGTTAGTAGTCGGCGAGGAAGAACAAGAGAGAGTTCCTAGCAATCAAGAGATGGAGGTTGTTGAGGAAGAGGATAGGGAATGGCAACAACCACAGGAAATGCCTCGTGAGCCACAGATAGCACCCAGAGAGCTGTCAATTTCAAAATTTATGAAGCTTCATCCACCCACTTTCTGCGGAACTAGTGAGAAACAGGATCCGCAGTACTTTGTCAGAGACGTAGTTAGAATTGTGCACATGCTGAGGTGCTCAGGGCATGAGTTGGTGGAGTTGGCTTCATTTCAACTGAGGGGAGCCGCTAGAGTATGGATAGAGTCCGTACAGACATGGTATTCAAGGAGGGTGGCATCGATGACCTGGGAAGATTTTCAGAGGGAATTCCTGGGTCGATTTCTATCTGAAGGCACCAGAGATGCAAAGCGTCAGCAATTCGAGGAGTTGTGGATGACGCCAAATATGATCGTGACGGAGTATGAATTACTTTTTACAGAACTGGCTCAATTCTCACCTGAGTTGGTTCCGGATGAAAAGGCAAGGATCAAGAGGTTCATACACCGTCTCACGGAGCCGTTGTTTACTGCTTTGTTACCCCAGAGAAGACAGTTTGAGACTTTAGCTCAAGCCGCAGACTGTGCCAGAATGATTGAAACCAGGAAGAGGTATGGGACGGCGGTTGATCCCAAAGTCAAGTTAATTACAGGCAGTGATAACCAAGGAGGTGGAAGGAAGAAGAGGAAGACAACAAGTGGAGGTGCAGGATACTCAGGGTCCGCAGGGCGACAATCCTCAACTACCACCCATGAAACAGGTACAAGAGGCAATTTTCAAGGGGGACAAAGAGTGCAAGGGGGTGGAAATGCCGGTAAAACAAGACCCTAGTGTGCGACTTGCGGCAGATTTCATTTTGGAATATGTCGAAGACTGACAGGTGGGTGTTACAACTGCGGTCAGGTGAGCCACATGGCTAGGGAGTGTCCAAAGAGAAAAGAAGGTACAAGTGTGAGAAGTAATCCGACGCCGAGGAGTACACCTATTTCAGCCCCACCAGTAAGAACCGTACCACCGCAGACAGTAAGTACAGGTGCAGCTAGAGGTCGTGGTGCAGGATCTAGTGGCAGAGGGCCAGGGGCAGTAGGTGGAGGACAAACGCGGGTATTTGCACTTTCCCAGCAGGACGCTCATGCATCAAATGCAGTTGTGACAGGTACCCTTATTGTTTGCTCTCTTGAAGCACGAGTCTTATTTGATTCCGGCTCCACTCATTCCTATGTGTCACATGCATTTGCTTCTAGATTCAAGAAAAGTCTGTCTAGAATGAAAGAAACAGTATTTGTCTCTACTCCAATGGGAGAATCGGTACAAGTAGAGTATGTGCACAAGTCTTGCATTGTGGAGGTCGATGGTCATGAGACTGCGGTAGACCTTCGGTTGTTGTGTATGGTTGACCTTGATGTAATCCTCGGAATGGATTGGTTGTCGTCTTGCCATGCTGTCACGACCCCATTCCTAGGAGTCCGTGACCGGCACGGGAGTAGGATTTCACCCCTAAACCCGTAAGCCTTCCCTATTACCATTTAAAATAACTACCCTGCTATACAGACAACATACAATATTCACATAATAAATATTGGCCATGTCGATCATGGTGGCCTAAATAACCTGCAATCCACGGCGCTCATTGCCGCTTCAGCCCAATTCAAATATATATATACATCCATTCACATAAGCAATCACACATAAATATGTATATACGTAGTGATCAAACCACAAGGGAATGACCTATCCTATTCACACACAATATATATAACCTGTTCGATCACCTGTATATAAGCATCCACACTCGCATTTAACTTTACATATTGATCACACGCCTCAATGCGTGTAATCTATCCTATTCACATGCAGGTTTATATATTTGCAAACAATCACATACCAACCACACATATATATATGTATAATTTACATATTGATCACACCTCATAGGGTGTGACCTATCCTATTCACAAGCGGAAGCAATTCATACTCATCATAATATTCATATATCCTATATTCCCATCCATGACCTAATCTTTAAACAGTATGAAGCCGACAAGTCTAGATTTGTACATATACATATACATATAGCAATTGCCTATACATCAAAGGCTATACTCAAAATAATGTATACATCAATGAAATATAACAAAAGAATGTATACATCAAAAGATAAACCTCTCACGCGAACAATGCGTGAGGTCTCTAGGAATGTCCGCCTCCTTGAGAGGAAGTAGACGCGTGTTCGGTGCCCGCTACACCTGTATCTGTAACATGTAAAATTGGGGGGTGAGTCAAACGGACTCAGTGAGAGGCTCTCCCATCCTTGGTGTAGTAGCGGGTACCACTACAACTGGGGAAAGGGAGCCAATCACATCCACATGCACATATAATATTCCTTTTAACCTTTCATGTTTAAGTGATCATGCATTTAGCATATATAACACATATATTGACAAAATTAGGCATATGTATCACATGTTCAATATCATCAAACGCTTTCCAATATCCTATATCGTTTTAAAATAACATAAACTGGCCCGAAGGCATATCTCCGTTAGGAGAGAATCTGGCCCGAAGGCATAACTCATGTGAGTGGCATCCGTTAGGAGGTAAACTGGCATCGAAGGCATAGCTCACGTGAGTGGTTAGGAACCTAGTTGATCATTCTAGGAACCCCTGGCCCCAAGACTTTACTTGATACATAGCCGGCGACTCGTGTGACTTTGGCCTAACCAAAGCTTTAACCACAAAGTGGCAAACTCATAGACATTGGACTCTTGGGTGTCCGACTTCACGAGGACATACTCGATCTACCCGGTTTATTCAAAATGGACACCTCTTTTGTCATAGACTCTACATGACTCCTATGAACCCCTACTAGTTCGGTTTACTTTTCTTGGAAAAACTTATAAGTTTATACCCTTTCCCAAGTTCAAAAATAATTTCAAGGAAGAACATCCTAAGTTTGATTCTTTCAAAAATGTCAAGATCAAACAATAGGTTTCCAACTTCATTTAACTTGTGAGTTTCTAGGACCATGAAATTTAGACACCGAAAGTAGACTCGATCCTACCCCCGATATCGTTCTAGGTTCCAAGAATCCTTTTTCCATATAAGGCTTCCCAAGCCATCATGATGTTTCCCATAAATCACATACACATATAACATATAATCTCAAATAATCACATTTAGGAATAACAATAGCATGTTATCTAACGTACATATCCTAACAAAGAGGCAAGTAATACAAACCATATTTTTCACATCCTCATACAACCCACAAGAGGGCAAGGATGGGAAAAGCCCCTCACCTCTTTGCTTTCCTTGATCGGTCCTCGGCGTACCCGAAGCTCCAACCAGTTCGTGACGTCCTACACACACGTAGTGAGTAGTTTTAGACACTTGAACCTTATTATAACTTGTACACATCAATACAATGTCTATATAACTATAAATCCCACCAACTAGTTAATTTATTTAAAACTACTTCAACTAGTATTTAGGATCTTTAGTTTACTTCTAATCCGTATCCTAGTAGCACCCTTTGGTTTAGAAATCTTCAACTCCTTAATTGACTAAAATTTTCCTCTTTAATATACCAAAATTGGTTTCCGGCTAAGACGTAACTATTCGGTCTTCGATCCCTTGTCTATCACAACAATTACTACCTTCTAAAATTACCAATTCAACTCACCAATTTAATTTATACTACACTTTAGTCCTCATAAACTCCATTGTCCTATAATTTCCAAATTGAGTAACTCCCACTATCAATTTGTCAATACTCATACACCCAAACACCTCTAAACAACCCAATAGCTTCAATTTAGGACCCAAAATAATTTATTCATACATATTAGGAATTTTCCAAAAATCCCTAAAATAGATAAATTTGGGGTTTGAGAGATTCGGGACTTTTTACCTCGATTCAATCGGTTAGAATGATAGAACGGGGTAGAAAGAACTCCCGGTCACCTTCCCCGGCTTCGAAACGGCGGATTCCGGTGACTTTTCCGGCGAAAAACACTATTCCCGTTTGTTTCTATCTCTAACCGTGCTCTCTCTCTCTCCTCCGTGAATCCGCACCGGCCCCCTACCTCCGGCGTCCCGAGTCGCCGTCCGGTTGCTTCCCGTGCGCGTGCCGTCGACTCTTCTTCTCCTCCGTCGAGTGCTTAGCGTCGTGGTCCTCTCCTTCTGCTCCTAAGTGCTTCGTTTTTTTCTCTGCTTCTATTTCAACCTCTCGGGTTGCTCACTGGATGAAAGGAATGAGGGCCAATTAGATAATATGGGGGTCACGTGGGTGACCCCCACCCTCCACCAAACACATATATATTATATATATTTTTTTTTTTCTAAATCTGTATGTATATATATATTTATATATATATATTTAATATATTATTTATTTAATGTTAAAATTGACTTTGGGGTTAATAAACTTACACCCAAAATTTCACGTTAGGTCCCAATTTTGGTCCAAATAAAATTTCATTTGTTTTAAAATTTTCTCATTTTCCTTCCAAATTAAAAATAAAAATTTAATTAGGACCTTAACGTTGATTGGAAAATTTTCGGGTATTACAATCTTCCCCCCTTAAGAAATTCGGTCCCCGAATTTCAACCACACACTAACCTTAGTTTGCAAATAGGTGAGGATACGTCCTGCGCATTTCTCCCTCGACTTCCCACGTAGCTTCCTCGGTCGAGTGATTTCTCCACAGAACTTTCACCAATGGTATTTCTTTCGATCTCAACTTCTTCAATTGACGATCTAAGATTTCCACTGGTATCTCCTCATACGTCAAATCTTCGGTTAGTTGTATCTCTTGGGGTTGGATCACATGAGAAGGATCTGGCAAGTACTTGCGAAGCATTGATACATGAAACACCGGATGAACTCCTTCTAGTTCTGCCGGCAACTGAAGACGGTAGGCAACATTTCCCACACGTTCAAGTATCTCAAACGGTCCGATATACCTTGGACTTAACTTGCCTTTCTTGCCAAACCTCATCACGCCTCTCATTGGTGAAACTTTCAAAAATACTAGCTCACCCACAGCGAATTCCAATTCTCTTCTTCGGTTGTCAGCATATGACTTCTGTCTACTTTGAGCCGTTAACAACCTCTCCCTTATTTCTTTTACCCTTTTAATGGCATCTTGTAGCAGTTCAGGGCCGACTAAGCTAGCTTCTCCGACCTCAAACCAACCAATCGGGGATCGACACCTTCGACCATAAAGAGCCTCGAAAGGTGCCATCTGGATACTCGCTTGGTAACTGTTATTATATGCAAATTCCGCTAGAGGTAGATACTTTTCCCAACTTCCACCGAAATCCATAATACACGCTCTAAGCATGTCTTCCAGAATTTGAATAGTTCTCTCTGATTGCCCATCTGTCTGTGGGTGAAAAGCGGTGCTCAAATCAACTCTAGTCCCCAACACTTCCTGCATGGACTTCCAAAACCTGGAAGTGAACTGTGGCCCTCTATCCGATATTATGGATACTGGTATCCCGTGTAATCTGACGATCTCTGATAGATAGAGCTGCGCATACTGACTCACACTATAAGTGGTCTTAACTGGCAGAAAGTGGGCGGACTTGGTCATACGATCCACTATTACCCAAACTGAATCAAACCCACGCTGTGATCTAGGCAACCCTGTAACAAAATCCATTGTGATCCTCTCCCATTTCCATTCTGGTATTTCTATCTGTTGTAACATCCCGGCGGGTTTCTGGTGTTCAGCCTTAACCTGCTGACACACTAAACATCTAGCCACATAGTCTGCAACATCTCTTTTCATACCATTCCACCAATACAATTGTTTCAAATCATGATACATCTTGTTAGCTCCCGGGTGGATGGTATAAGCGGTCCGGTGTGCTTCTTCAAGAATTCTCTCTTTCAAATTGTCCACCATCGGGACACACAACCGTCCCTCCAAGCGAAGTACCCCGAAATCATCAATAGAGAATCGGAGGTCCTCCCTTTTCTCTTTGATTACTGTATTTTTAATCTGTCTGAGGTCGGCATCTTCATCCTGTTTAGACTTCACCTCTTCTACCAAAGAGGATTTAGCTTCTAGATGAGCCAACAATGAATTTGAACTTCCAATCTCAAACCGATTCCCGGTTTGTTCTAACTCATGAAGTTCCTTAATCAACGGTCTTCTCTCTTCACTTATATGGGCAAGACTACCCATAGATTTCCGACTCAGAGCATCAGCTACCACATTAGCCTTTCCCGGATGATACAAAATCGTGCAGTCATAATCTTTTAACAACTCTAGCCATCGACGTTGTCTCAAGTTTAAATCTTTCTGCTCGAAGATGTATTTGAGACTCTTGTGATCTGTATAAATTTCACAAGTCTCTCCGTATAGGTAATGCCTCCATATTTTTAAGGCAAATACCACCGCAGCCATTTCAAGATCATGCGTCGGATAATTCTTCTCATGTTTCCTTAACTGTCTCGAGGCATATGCAATCACTTTACCGTGTTGCATTAATACACACCCCAACCCGATCCTTGATGCATCGCAATACACCACATATCCTCCGGTGCCTTCAGGAAGTGTTAACACTGGAGCGGTAGTGAGACTTTCCTTCAACTTCTGAAAACTATGCTCACATTTCTCATCCTATACAAACTTCACCCCTTTTTGTGTCAATTTGGTCAATGGCGCAGCCACCTTAGAAAAATCTTGTACGAATCTTCTGTAGTAGCCCGCCAAACCCAAAAAGCTACGGATTTCTGTAACTGAAGTAGGTTGGGACCAATTCTTTACCGCCTCCACCTTACTTGGATCAACGTGGATTCCCTCTGATGATACCACGTGACCCAAAAAGGCAACTCTATCAAGCCAAAATTCACATTTGGAGAACTTGGCATACAACTTCTTCTCCCTCAACTTTTGTAAGGCCAACCTTAGGTGTTCAGCGTGCTCCTCTGAATTCTTCGAATAGACCAAGATGTCATCAATAAAAACAATGACAAATTGATCCAAGAAAGGTTTGAAGACCCTGTTCATCATATCCATAAACGCCGCAGGAGCATTGGTCAATCCAAAAGACATCACCAAAAACTCGTAATGTCCATATCGGGTTCGGAAAGCGGTCTTAGGTACGTCTGATTCTCGAATCTTGAGTTGGTGATACCCAGATCGCAAATCAATTTTTGAAAACCGCTTTGCACCTTGTAATTGATCAAACAAGTCATCTATCCTCGGAAGTGGGTATTGGTTGCGGATCGTCACCTTATTTAACTTTCGGTAATCGATACACAACCGCAAAGATCCGTCTTTCTTCTTCACAAAAAGGACCGGCGCACCCCAAGGAGAAAAACTAGGCCGAATAAAGCCCTTGTCAAGCAACTCCTGCAACTGAGTATGTAACTCCTTCAATTCTTTCGGAGCCATACGATAAGGTGGTGTGGATATAGGTTGAGTACCAGGTTGCAATTCTATTTCAAATTCAATTTCCCGATCGGGAGGCAACCCCGGCAATTCTTCCGAAAATACATCTAAGAACTCACGCACCACCGGTACTTGATTCGGTGAAACCACTTCTTTCGTAGTGTCTCTCACAAAGGCCAAGTACCCTTTGCACCCTTTTTCAAGTAGCTTGGATGCCTTGATAGCTGAAATCAAGCTTGGGTACGGAGCGGCTCCGTCGCCCCTTATCACAAAAGGTTCTTCATTCGGCATGCTAAATTTTAGACACTTAGCTCTACAATCCACCACCGCATGACAAGATGCCAACCAGTCCATTCCCAGAATTACATCTAAATCAAACATAACTAAAAGACGAAGGTCTACTATAGTCTCATGACCATCGACCTCCACCACACAGGATTTATGCACATACTCAACTTGTACCGAATCTCCCATCGGAGTAGATACTAATACTATCTCTTCCATTCTAGATGGACTTCTCTTGAATTTAGAGGCAAATTCATGCGACACGTATGAATGAGTAGAACCAGAATCAAACAACACTCTTGCTTCAAGAGAACAAACAAGTAGAGTACCTGTGACCACTGCATTGGATGCATGAGCGTCCTGCTGGGAAATTGCGAATACTCTGGCTTGACCGCCACTCACTGCCCCTGTACCTCTACCACTGTTACCCGCACCACGACCTCTAACTGCACCCGTATGGGTTGTATGTGGTGGCACGGCTCTCACCGGTGGGGCTGGAATAGGAGTACTTCTCGGAGTCGAATTACTCCTCACACTCGTACCTTCCCGTCTTTTAGGACACTCCCTAGACATGTGGCCCATCTCGCCACAAGTGTAGCATGCACCAGTCAATTTCCGGCATACACCAAAATGACGTCTGTTGCAGATTGCACATTGAGGCCATGTGTCACCGGTGTTTTTACTACCTTGTACTCTCTGTCCTCCCTGTACATTTCCTCTTGGAGCTGTGTCACTGGTGATAGTTGAGGTTTGTCCCCTCGCAGATTCCGAATACTTGGCTCCACCACCTGTCATTTTCCTCTTTTTACTTCCACTCCCTTCGTTACCACCACCGGCAATTAATTTCACTTTGGGATCGTTGGACGTCCCATATCTCTTCCTAGTTTCGATTATTCTTGCACAGTCAGCAGCTTGAGCCAAAGTGTCAAATTGCTTTCTTTGTGGTAACAAAGCAATAAATAGTGGCTCGGTAAGACGTTGGATGAACCTCTTGATTCTTGCTTCCTCATCCGGAACTAACTCGGGAGAGAATTGAGCTAGCTCAGTAAATAGCAACTCAAATTCTGTCACAGTCATCTCCGGAGTCATCCACAATTCTTCAAATTGTTGCCGCTTGGCATCTTTTGTCCCCTCAGGCAAAAACCGACCTAGGAATTCCCTCTGAAAATCTTCCCAGGTCATCGGTGCCACTCTCCTCAAGTATCTTGTTTGTACGGACTCTATCCATACTCTAGCGGCGCCCCTCAATTGAAATGAGGTTAGCTCCACCAATTCATGTCCCGAGCACCTTAGCATTTGCCCAATTCGAACCACATCCTTGATGAAGTATTGCGGATCTTCCTTCTCACTTGTCCCGCAGAAAGTGGGTGGACGAAGCTTCAGAAATTTTGAAATTGGCAGCTCTCGGGGTGCTGCCTGTTGTTCACGAGGCATTCCCTGTGGTTGTTGCCATTCTCTATCTTCTTCCTCAACAACCTCCATCTCTTGATTGCTAGGAACCCTCTCTTGTTCTTCCTCGCCGACTATTAACCGGCGTACCTCCCTCTGCATTTGCCTCGTCATTTCCTCTCTTAGTTCTTGAAATCCTGCCGTGAGCATTTCCGCCACGGAAGGTGCACCTGTCTCTACTTGAGGTTGAGGTTCCGGTGACTGCCCCCTCTCTTCCCCTCTTACTTGTGCTCTTCCTCGACCTCGAGCATGACCTCTGCCTCGGCCTCGGGTACGGCCTCTACCTCGGCCTCGGGTGGGCATTACCTTCTCCCGAACTGACTCTTGACCAATTTCAGCAGGAGTTCTCCCTCCACCCCTAGTCCGTCTCGTAATAGGTGACATCCCTATACTGCACAAGGACCACACCTAATAAGTACACGTATATTAATGACATTTCGTATAAAAGAGAGTAGAAAGAAAGGCTGACACAATTTCCTGGGTATTTCCACAAATATCTTTTTACTCCCACGTTGTGCCCGGGTACACAAAGAGGGGTAAACCGACACCCGGTCATACCTATGGCTTCATACAATTAAAGATAACCAGGCTCTGATACCAACTTTGTCGCGACCCCATTCCTAGGAGTCCGTGACCGGCACGGGAGTAGGATTTCACCCCTAAACCCGTAAGCCTTCCCTATTACCATTTAAAATAACTACCCTGCTATACAGACAACATACAATATTCACATAATAAATATTGGCCATGTCGATCATGGTGGCCTAAATAACCTGCAATCCACGGCGCTCATTGCCGCTTCAGCCCAATTCAAATATATATATACATCCATTCACATAAGCAATCACACATAAATATGTATATACGTAGTGATCAAACCACAAGGGAATGACCTATCCTATTCACACACAATATATATAACCTGTTCGATCACCTGTATATAAGCATCCACACTCGCATTTAACTTTACATATTGATCACACGCCTCAATGCGTGTAATCTATCCTATTCACATGCAGGTTTATATATTTGCAAACAATCACATACCAACCACACATATATATATATGTATAATTTACATATTGATCACACCTCATAGGGTGTGACCTATCCTATTCACAAGCGGAAGCAATTCATACTCATCATAATATTCATATATCCTATATTCCCATCCATGACCTAATCTTTAAACAGTATGAAGCCGACAAGTCTAGATTTGTACATATACATATACATATAGCAATTGCCTATACATCAAAGGCTATACTCAAAATAATGTATACATCAATGAAATATAACAAAAGAATGTATACATCAAAAGATAAACCTCTCACGCGAACAATGCGTGAGGTCTCTAGGAATGTCCGCCTCCTTGAGAGGAAGTAGACGCGTGTTCGGTGCCCGCTACACCTGTATCTGTAACATGTAAAATTGGGGGGTGAGTCAAACGGACTCAGTGAGAGGCTCTCCCATCCTTGGTGTAGTAGCGGGTACCACTACAACTGGGGAAAGGGAGCCAATCACATCCACATGCACATATAATATTCCTTTTAACCTTTCATGTTTAAGTGATCATGCATTTAGCATATATAACACATATATTGACAAAATTAGGCATATGTATCACATGTTCAATATCATCAAACGCTTTCCAATATCCTATATCGTTTTAAAATAACATAAACTGGCCCGAAGGCATATCTCCGTTAGGAGAGAATCTGGCCCGAAGGCATAACTCATGTGAGTGGCATCCGTTAGGAGGTAAACTGGCATCGAAGGCATAGCTCACGTGAGTGGTTAGGAACCTAGTTGATCATTCTAGGAACCCCTGGCCCCAAGACTTTACTTGATACATAGCCGGCGACTCGTGTGACTTTGGCCTAACCAAAGCTTTAACCACAAAGTGGCAAACTCATAGACATTGGACTCTTGGGTGTCCGACTTCACGAGGACATACTCGATCTACCCGGTTTATTCAAAATGGACACCTCTTTTGTCATAGACTCTACATGACTCCTATGAACCCCTACTAGTTCGGTTTTACTTTTCTTGGAAAAACTTATAAGTTTATACCCTTTCCCAAGTTCAAAAATAATTTCAAGGAAGAACATCCTAAGTTTGATTCTTTCAAAAATGTCAAGATCAAACAATAGGTTTCCAACTTCATTTAACTTGTGAGTTTCTAGGACCATGAAATTTAGACACCGAAAGTAGACTCGATCCTACCCCCGATATCGTTCTAGGTTCCAAGAATCCTTTTTCCATATAAGGCTTCCCAAGCCATCATGATGTTTCCCATAAATCACATACACATATAACATATAATCTCAAATAATCACATTTAGGAATAACAATAGCATGTTATCTAACGTACATATCCTAACAAAGAGGCAAGTAATACAAACCATATTTTTCACATCCTCATACAACCCACAAGAGGGCAAGGATGGGAAAAGCCCCTCACCTCTTTGCTTTCCTTGATCGGTCCTCGGCGTACCCGAAGCTCCAACCAGTTCATGACGTCCTACACACACGTAGTGAGTAGTTTTAGACACTTGAACCTTATTATAACTTGTACACATCAATACAATGTCTATATAACTATAAATCCCACCAACTAGTTAATTTACTTAAAACTACTTCAACTAGTATTTAGGATCTTTAGTTTACTTCTAATCCGTATCCTAGTAGCACCCTTTGGTTTAGAAATCTTCAACTCCTTAATTGACTAAAATTTTCCTCTTTAATATACCAAAATTGGTTTCCGGCTAAGACGTAACTATTCGGTCTTCGATCCCTTGTCTATCACAACAATTACTACCTTCTAAAATTACCAATTCAACTCACCAATTTAATTTATACTACACTTTAGTCCTCATAAACTCCATTGTCCTATAATTTCCAAATTGAGTAACTCCCACTATCAATTTGTCAATACTCATACACCCAAACACCTCTAAACAACCCAATAGCTTCAATTTAGGACCCAAAATAATTTATTCATACATATTAGGAATTTTCCAAAAATCCCTAAAATAGATAAATTTGGGGTTTGAGAGATTCGGGACTTTTTACCTCGATTCAATCGGTTAGAATGATAGAACGGGGTAGAAAGAACTCCCGGTCACCTTCCCCGGCTTCGAAACGGCGGATTCCGGTGACTTTTCCGGCGAAAAACACTATTCCCGTTTGTTTCTCTCTCTAACCGTGCTCTCTCTCTCTCCTCCGTGAATCCGCACCGGCCCCCTACCTCCGGCGTCCCGAGTCGCCGTCCGGTTGCTTCCCGTGCGCGTGCCGTCGACTCTTCTTCTCCTCCGTCGAGTGCTTAGCGTCGTGGTCCTCTCCTTCTGCTCCTAAGTGCTTCGTTTTTTTCTCTGCTTCTATTTCAACCTCTCGGGTTGCTCACTGGATGAAAGGAATGAGGGCCAATTAGATAATATGGGGGTCACGTGGGTGACCCCCACCCTCCACCAAACACATATATATTATATATATATTTTTTTTCTAAATCTGTATGTATATATATATTTATATATATATATTTAATATATTATTTATTTAATGTTAAAATTGACTTTGGGGTTAATAAACTTACACCCAAAATTTCACGTTAGGTCCCAATTTTGGTCCAAATAAAATTTCATTTGTTTTAAAATTTTCTCATTTCCCTTCCAAATTAAAAATAAAAATTTAATTAGGACCTTAACGTTGATTGGAAAATTTTCGGGTATTACACATGCGGTTGTGGACTGCAGGGCTAAATGTTTGAAATTTAATATGCCAAATGAGGAGCCTTTTGTGATACGGGGTGACAGAGATGCACCGTATCCAAGCTTGATCTCGGCTTTGAAGGCATCCAAGTTACTTGCAAAAGGATGCAAAGGGTATTTGGCCTTGGTCCAAGATACCACAAAGGCAGTACTTTTACCGACTCAAGTACCGGTAGTGCGAGAGTTCTTGGATGTATTTCTAGAAGAATTGCCGGGGTTGCTGCCCGATCGTGAGATTGAATTTGAAATTGAGTTGCAACCTGGCACCCAGCCTATCTCCACACCACCTTACCGGATGGCTCCGAAAGAGTTGAAGGAGTTACATACACAGTTACAAGAATTGCTTGACAAAGGTTTTATAAGACCCAGTTTCTCTCCTTGGGGTGCACCGGACCTTTTTGTGAAGAAGAAGGACGGATCTTTGTAGTTGTGTATCGATTACCGAAAGTTAAACAAGGTGACGATCCGCAATCAATACCCACTGCCGAGGATAGATGACCTATTTGATCAGTTGCAGGGCGCAAAGTGGTTCTCCTAAATTGATTTGTGATCTGGGTATCACCAATTAAAGATTCGAGAATCAGATATACCTAAGACTGCATTCCGGACCCGATATGGACATTACGAGTTCTTGGTGATGTCTTTCGGATTAACTAATGCTCCTGCAGCGTTCATGGACATGATGAACAGGGTCTTCAAACCATTTATGGACCGATTTGTCATTGTCTTCATTGATGACATCTTGGTTTATTCTAAGAATTCTGAAGAACATGCAAAACACTTAAGATTAGCCTTGCAGAAGTTGAGAGAAGAGAAACTATATGCCAAGTTCTCCAAGTGTGAATTCTGGTTAGACAGAGTTGCCTTTTTGGGTCACGTGGTATCATCAAAGGGAATCCACGTTGATCCAAGTAAGGTAGAAGCGGTGAAGAATTGGTCCCAGCCTACCTCAGTTACTGAAATTCCCAGTTTCTTGGGCTTGGCTCGATATTACAGAAGATTTGTGCAGGACTTCTCTAAGGTTGCTGCTCCTATGACTAAGTTAACTCAGAAGGGAGTGAAGTTTATATGGGATGACAAGGGAGTCGGAATTTCATATGTGAGAGTTCATTAATATTAGGAACCCACTTAAATTGATCATCGTGCAAAGGTCTTGACCGTATGGTACATTGAGGAAAATGAACCTAGGTTGTTAAGTGTAAGTGAGAGTGATGCATAATTGAAAAGGGGGAATCTGTGCCTAACTAGTAATCACGTATAATATTCAACTAGTTCTCATAGGGCGTTTTTCAAGGTTAAATATGTTAGTTGAGTTTGATTAGGTTGTCCGGGTAGATCGAGTCAGTCATCCTGATCGGACAGACAAGATTATAACGTCAGCAAGTATGCCACATAGTGGCCATTACCTTGGTTAAAACTGAGGTCAGACAAGTTGCCGGCTATTACTCTAAGCATGACTTGGAGTCAGAAAGTTCCTTATGTGATCAATCAGGTTCGTACATGATATTGCCTTTGGGTCAGTATTTCTCTTAGCATCATGCGGGAGACAGAAAGTGAGTACCTACGTGCACAAGTATGTGTTAATTGTGAAACCAAATGAGATATGTTGAGATTGATTTACATGTGGATTAATAAATATGTTAGGAGCATGAATTAGGATTTTAATTGTGAATATGATTTATTGATTGCCTGATCATGTTAAAGATCACAATATAAATCCATTTCATGCGCATGTGGTTGTGGTTGCTCCCTTCCCACAGTTGTAGTGGTACCCGCTGCTACGCCAGGGATGAGGGAGCTTCTCACTGAGTCTGTTCGACTCACCCCCTGTTTACATGTTTCAGATACAGGTGGTTCAGGAGTTGGGAACTCGTCCACTTCTTCTCAACGAGGCGGACAACTCTGAAGACCGCACGCTTTGTTCGCGTCGGTAGTTATTTTGATTATGTATATATGTTGTGATGTATATGTATATATGAATCCTGTTTGGGCGTAGCGTTGTACATTTACATCTGCTGTGTATATATACATATCACACTTGAATTCTAGCATTGTCGGCTTCATACAGATTAAAGTTAGGTCTTGGTATTAGGACTTTAGGCTATGATATAGGTCACACGCCTAGGATAGGTCACACGCCTTGAGGGGTGTGATCAATATGTAAATTATATATATGTGTGACTGAAAACCTGATTGTATGAAAATATGGCTTCCGCATGTGAATAGGATAGATCACGTGCACTGAGGCGTGTGATCATTATGTAAACTATATGCGAGTGTGTGATTGAATATATACTTTACTGTATACAGGAATTCTGCATATGAATAGGATAGATCACCCGCCCTGAAGCGTGTGATCAATATGTATCATATATGTACGTGTGAGTGGTTATGTGTATATGTATAGATTGAAGCGGCGTTGAGCGAGCCATGGATTGCACGCTACTTAGGTCACCGGATATGGATGGCCATAAATACTATATATTGTTTGTATTAGAAATGGGTTGTCATAAACATGTGAAAATGTCAATCAGGGATTAGAGGCTTACGGGATAGGAGAAATCCTACTTCCCGTGCCGGTCACGGACGTCCGATTGGGGGTCGTGACAATTTTTCTTTTTTTAATCAGTTTTCGCCGATGAGTATTTCGAAAACATAATATTCATTTTTCTTTTTTAAATAGTTTTCGCCGATGAGTGTTACGAAAACTTGATATTCATTTTTCTTTTCCTTAATCTGTTTTCGCCGACGAGTGTTTCGAAAACGTGATATTCATTTTTCTTTATTTAATTAGTTTTCACCGATTTGTGTTTCGAAAACTTGATATTCATTTTTCTTTTTTTAATCATTTTTCGCCAATGAGTGTTTCGCAACTTTGATATTCATTTTTCTTTTTTTAATCATTTTTCGCCGATGAGTGTTTCGAAATCTTGATATTCATTTTTCTTTTTTTCATAAGTTTTCACCGATGAGTGTTTCGAAAACTTGATATTCATTTTCCTTTTTTAATCAGTTTTCACCGATGAGTGTTTCGAATACATGATATTCATTTTTATTTTTTTTAGTCAGTTTTCGCTAATTAGTGTTTCGAAAACTTGATATTTATTTTTCGTTTTTTAATCAGTTTTCATTTATGAGTGTTTCGAAAACTTGTATTCATTTTCCTTTTTTAACCAGTTTTCGCCGATGAGTGTTTCGAAAACTTTATATTCATTGTTATTTTTTTAATAAGTTTTCGTCGATGAGTGTTTCGAAATCTTGATATTCATTTTTCTTTTTTTAGTAAGTTTTCGCTGATGAGTGTTTCGAAAACTTGATATTAATTTTTCTTTTTTTAATCATTTTTCGCTGATGAGTGTTTTCGAAAACTTGATATTAATTTTTCTTTTTTTAATCAGTTTTCGCCGATGAGTGTTCTGAAAACATGATATTCATTTTTAACTTTTTAATCAGTTTTCGCCGATGAGTGTTTTGAAAATTTTATATTCAACTTTCTTTTTAATTAGTTTTGGTCAATGAGTGTTTCGAAAACTTAATATTCTTTTTTCTTTTTTTAATAAGTTTTCACCGATGAGTGCTACGAAAACTTGATATTCATTTTTCTTTTTTTAATTAGTTTTCGCCAATGAGTGTTTCGAAAATTTGATATTCATTTTCCTTTTTGAACCAGTTTTCGCTAATGAGTGTTCCGAATACTTGATATTCATTTTTCTTTTTGTAATCATTTTACACCGATGAGTGTTTCGAAAACTTGATTCATTTTCCTTTTTTAATTAGTTTTCGCCGATGAGTGTATCGAATACATGATATTCAATTTTATTTTGTTAATCAGTTTTCGCTAATGAGTGTTTCGAAAACATGATATTTATTTTTCTTTTTTTAATCAGTTTTCAACGATAAGTGTTTCGAAAACTTGATATTCATTTTTATTTTTTAATCAGTTATCGCCGATTAGTATTTCGAAAACTTTATATTCATTTTTTTAATCAGTTTTCGTCGATGAGTGTTTCGAAAACTTGATATTCATTTTTCTTCTTTTAGTAAGCTTTCGCTAATGACTGTTTCGAAAACTTGATATTCAGTTTTCTTTTTTTAATCATTTTTCATCGATGAGTGTTTCGGAAACTTGATAATCATTTTTCTTTTTTTAATCATTTTCCGCCGATGAGTGTTTCGAAAACTTGATATTCATTTTCCTTTTCTAATCAGTTTTCGCCGATGAGTGTTTCGAATACATGATATTCTTTTTTTATTTTTTTCATAAGTTTTTGGTGATGAGGGTTTCGAAAACTTGATATTCATTTTTCTTTTCTTTTTTTTTGTAAGTTTTCGCTAATGAGTGTTTCGAAAACTTGATATTTATTTTTCTTTTTTAATCAGTTTTCACAGATAAGTGTTTCGAAAACTTGATATTCATTTTTCTTTTTTTTTTGTAAGTTTTCGCTAATGAGTGTTTCGAAAACTTGATATTTATTTTTCTTTTTTAATTAGTTTTCACAGATAAGTGTTTCGAAAACTTGATATTCATTTTCCTTTTTTAATCAGTTTTCGCCGATGAGTGTTTCGAAAATTTTATATTCATTTTTATTTTTTTAATCAGTTTTCGTCGATAAGTGTTTCGAAAACTTGATATTCATTTTTTATTTTTTAGTAAGTTTTCGCCGATGAGTGTTTCGAAAACTTCATATTCATTTTTCTTTTTTTAATCAGTTTTTGCCGATGACTGTTTCGAAAACTTGATATTCCTTTTTTTTGAATCAGTTTTCGCCGATGAGTGTTTTCGAAAACTTGATATTCATTTTTCTTTTTTTTAATAAGTTTTCGCCGATGATTGTTTTGAAAACTTGATATTCTTTTTTATTTTTTTAATTAGTTTTCGCCAATGAATGTTTCGAAAACTTGATAGTCATATTTCGTTTTTAATCGATTTTCACCGATAAGTGTTACGAAAACTTGATATTTATTTTTCCTTTTTTTAATCATTTTTCACCGATTAGTGTTTCGAACACTTGATATTCATTTTTCTTTTTTAATTAGTTTTTGCCGATTAGTATTTCGAAAACTTGATATTCATTTTTATTTTTCTAATCGGTTTTCGCCGATGAGTGTTTTCGAAAACTTGGTATTCATTTTTCTTTTTTTTAATCTGTTTTCCCCCTTTTGAGGACCTTGACCGGCACAGACACAGGGAATACCCCCATGCCTGTAAGCCTTATCACCTAATTTACAGAATATCTATTATTAAAAATACATTCACATGCATTATATTACCATGGCTACACCGAAATGGTGGCCTATCCTAGGCAAGCAAATCTACGGCCAATGCCGCTTCAGGATATAGATATAGGAAAACACACATAATATATAACATGTGTACTGGCTACACATCCGAAGATGCTGCCTATCCTATTCACATGTAACAAATATATGTATATATATATTTTTGGAAACAAGTTTTCCCTGGATCGTAATCTAACGGATCCTGATCTTTAAGGTGTGTGAAGCTGACAGTTCTAGATTTAGTGATACAATATAATTGGGTACGTATACCCTTTACTTTATGATACATGATAAAGTAAATTAAATTACAATTACAATTCATTCACCCACATGAACAAGTTGTGGGTCTTGGAAAGTTTTGTTCGTTCCTCGCCCCACCGAGACTTCTTCCACCTGTACTTAACCTGTCTCTGTGTAGTAAAAATGAGGTGTGAGTCTTAACCATGCGACTCAGTGAGGACTCTTCCATCCCCGGCGCAATGTGGGTACCATAGCGCTGGGTTTGGGAGTCATACACAACCACATGCAAAAACAACATGTTACTGTTAACTAGCATACATTCTAAGTGATCACACAACAACAGAAATTTCACCCAAACACTCACATGCATTTAACAGATATAAGCATGCAGCAGTTGTTCCACATCATCAATCATCAAGTAATCATATAACATATAGTGCCGACTTTTACTTACCGGACTTCTCACATTCAGCATGTTTGAATCAAACAAGAAGTTGTGGTGATGTAATCCTGTACGTCACCACTACACTGCACAATCAGCAATTATATGCAACACAGACAATTTGTACCTACAGACAGATACTATAGCATATGTTTACTTAATTTCCCCCACTCTGGGATATATACTAGCCACTACGTGGCTTTTCCACTTCGAACCTGTGCACTCGGGTTGCTGGCCACCACGTGGCAAAACATACTTAACCCATTCACTTGGGTACTGGTCACCTCGTGACAATTCTGTTAATCAAATAATACTTAACTCGTTCACTTGGGTACTAGTCACCTAGTGACAATTCTATTAATCAAACACAATCAACCTCTATCTATCAAGCAATTGATCCATAGCCACCAAGTGGCACGTTCTGACCCCTCACTGCGGGGCAATAGCTTGAGCCCACTCGTCCATTACCCAGCCAGGCCACAATGGCGGGCACGGCACGACGTCTCGAAGCATGGCCGCTGACACACCCTGGACCAACTCCACAGGATGATTTCTTTTTTCTAGGCTAGGCTCACGGTTCACACGTAGGTTCCTCCCGTATCTCCTTACCTTAGTCTCACATATTAATAGGACTCTTTGTATCTTTTCCGAAGGATCAACAATTCCTGTCCTTATTAATATGGACTAGTATCCTCAACAGGATATAACTCATACCCGTCCAAATGCACTCTCTGAACCTCAAGCTATCGTCATAGCAATATAAATCCTTTCTGACCCTATTGCCAGGATAGGGCAATGACCATCGTCATGGTGATTATTAACTGAGGTCTCAAGTGCCATCTGACGTTGTTCTAGTCGATGTCTCACATCGCTAGCATAACCAAATCCGAAACCCACCAATAACTCCTTTTCCATGATTATAATTTAAGTCACTGTCGTGACGAGTTTTCAAAAAAAAAGCTTAGTCCTTCCATACAAGGACTCTTGCCACGGTCGTGGGAAAAGATTTAATAAAAATACTCATCATGCCTCCGGAGTGTATGAGTTGGATTTGTAACACACCAATCATAGCAAACAATTATACTCTACTCCTATGTCTTCCTATCCGAGCTACTTTCCACAACCTATTCTCTAGTTCTTTTATTCCTTTAATATTCTATACCTCTAGCTAACACGTATCAGACAAGCAGAGAATATACGTACTCATGTAATCCACATAAGCATACAACCCTAGGAGCGGAGATGAAAGAGCCCTCACCTTGGCCAACCTTCCATGCAATCCTCTCTTGTAACTTTAGTCTCCTCGGAGTTCCTGTTGCACTCTATCGTGTGCCGTTGTTCCTATAAGAACAACATTTACTTCATTAAGGTTATTACTTAGCTTAACTTGTTATTTATCTCTCCGTTACTCTCACGTGTAGTCCATGGTTGCCACAGAGTCAAGCTCCTGGTCTTATTGGACTTCTCTATCTCGACTTATGTGTATCCTTCCTCGGACACTTGACTTACTCGAATATAACACTCTACTTGAGTGTTTCACATACTTGGATTTGAGTATTAGACCTCTATCTAACTTGTATACACATCTAAGGAAGCTTATCTAACTTGATTGGAAGGAATCCTAATTTTAGGAAGATCTAAGCATTTTGTTTCAACTTGTATTTTTAATCGGTTTCTAAGAAATCTAGTTTCTAAACCTCAATATACCTTCAATTTATCCTATTTAAGGTTTCCTAAATATTTACGAGGGAAGAAGGTTGAAATTCTAGAAATTGGATTTCACTGTTCTGCAAGCTTCCACTCTTGGGAAACAAGAAAGTATCTAAATTAATTCTTTAGGCTTGATAGCATATTTAGAATTATTCTAGAGTGTTTAAGATTGAAAAGATGAAGTTTAAAACTCCTAACATCACCCTTAAAGTGTATTTGGGCAACCCGAGTAGGGACCCAGTACGTTAACGTCGAGATTCAACCTTAGTAACCTCGGGTCAGCTCCTCACGGGTCTTGTTCAGCTACTATTTTCACAATATAATTTCAATAGGATCAATCCAAGCCTATTTACTCAAATCCAAGGTCAATTCCTAAGCTATCAACAATTTCCCCAATTTGGAAATAATTATAATTTCAATAATATCAATCCAAATTCGAATTTGGGCAAATCCGAGAATATAATCTTGATTCTTACCCCAACTAAGTGTTCAAGAACACTTTTTAGGTCTCAATGTACCCTCGAAATAACTCAATCGAAGGTCGATTGAAGAAATCCCTAAAAATGGAGAAATTGAGGGTTTTGAATGAAATTGGGGTTACCAACCTTTGATTCGATTGGTGAGAGGTGTGGAAGATGTTGTAGTCGAGCTCCGGTGAGCTTTTCCGGCGTCGGACCGCTCTCTCCTGGGACTTTTCCGACGGCTTCCCTCTCTTCCCCTTCTTCTTCCTCCACGCCATCCTCCCTCTCTCTCTCTACCTCACTACTTCTCTCTCTTCTTTTTCTTCTTCCTCTCTTTCTTTCCTTTCTCGCCTCCTTCCCTTTCTTTCTCTGTCTTTTTCTTTTTATTTCATTTCCTTTCTTTATCTAAACCTAACCCCACGGTAACCCCCCACTTTTTTTGAAAATAATAATAATAATAATAGTAATAAATAATTATAATAATTAAATAAATAAATAATAAATAAATGTAATTAATAATTAAATAAATAATAACTAATATGTATTTTTAATTTAATCCCTTTTCCTATTTAATTCAGGTTTCCAATTTCTTAGGTCCTGAATTAAATCCCAAAATATATTTTCTACTTCTTTTCTTTCCCTTTTTAATTATTTTAAATAATCATAATAAAAATAAATTAATTAATAATTAAACAAATAATAACTAATAATATTTTAATTTAGTTCCCACTCCTATTTATTTTGGGCTTCTAATTTCGTAGGTCCTGAATTAATTCCAAGAAAAATATTTTACTTCTTTTTTTCATCTTTTATTTTATTTTAACTTCGAAGAATTCCCTGGTCCCTTTCCGGTTTCCCTTAACTTTCATACTTTTCCTATATTCTTTTTAAGGTTTTAATTCCTAGCCCCGGAATAAATCATTCTTAAATCCTCGAAATTTTGAATAAATCATTTTTTAATCCTGGAAATTTTCCGGGGTATTACATTCTTCCCCCCTTAAGAAATTCGGTCCCCGAATTTCATCTCCTTCGTGAGGTTGTTGGCTTGTTGCTATCCCTTGGCTCAATTTCATCTATGGTTTCCCTCAATGTGGACGTTTTACCGTTTTACCCTACAGTTCATCTTTCTTTCCTAGAGACTCAAGGTCTCTATCTAGTTTCTACATATTCTTTCTGTGATCGTTTGTATTTCTAATTTCGTAGTTAACCACCCCTCCGCGAGGTGTTAATCGACGGACTCCATCTATCGTCGTATCCTTCCCCGAGGATACTTAACTTTCCTAGTTTCAATTTACTTTGTGCTACTAATTTTGCAATGGAGTGTCTGGCACGTACCACATGCCATTCTCCAATTTAGTTCTCCGAGCAGTTAACTATTGCCTTCTCTAGTGAGGCTTTCTGACTCAATCTGCTTGCCCGACTAGCTACCTTCGTAGTGACTTCTTATATCCGTTTGGGAACATGCCAAGACACTAGCTATTTGCATAGCACACTAGGCCTACATCGGAGTCCCCGTACCTAAGTATCCTCTACTACCAAGCAGCTACCCTTCTGTCGATATTCCCTCGATATATTCCTTGTAAACGACTTCTCCAGAAAAGTCCGTTTACAGCTTACTACACCCTCTATTCTACATCTAGACTTACCGCTTACACGGCATACACCCTACGTAGGTGTTTATACTTTGTGCATTAGTGTGCCCAACCCTTCCGAGGTTGTTACACTCACTATCGACTCGGTTTACCCTACTCGTGTCCTGACGAAGCTAAAGGCCATGACATTAGCACAACTATGTATTACTCTTACCGTTTCTCCACCAAACATTAAAGGATCTTACATTTATGACTCGTGTTTCCCTTTATTTTTCGGACTTCTACACTTACCCTTAGTGGTTTCCATAACCACTTCAGGTTACTCCCTATCGACATCCTACTGACTGACATAGACTCTTCTCTGACTACTACTTATAGTCATTTCTGATTATAATGGAAACTCACCAGTCTCCTCCTTACCATCATACTCATTACTCTGCCCCAGGCTCAGTTCGGTTTTCTCATCCGAAGACCTCGCTTAACACGACTATGACTGTGGATCTATACCCTCCTTAGGTTAGTCCACTTACAGTTGCACATCCTATGCTAACTCTAGTCTTTGGGTTTCCATTAGCTTTTACCCCATCTTGGCCCACTCGGACTCCTCACTCACTTAAATCCTGTATTCCTACTTGGAATACTTGATCCGTTAATTCCAACATGAACATTTCCAGACATGCTCTACTCCCCTTAACTAAACGGGATCCACTACCACGGTTTGACTCTTTCCTTTCTTACGGTGTGACATATGTTCACAAACATATACCGCCTCTTGCAAGTGTGTTACCCGTTGGGTTCCAATCGCCCCCAACGGTAGCATACCTATTTTATCATTTTGGCTCACATCCCAGATGCTTACCCGACTCCGTTCCCGTATTCATTATCTTCTTTTCCATTTCGTACCTACGTGGTACTCTTCCTTCGAGTATTTCTCAATACTCGTTACTCACTAAATTCTCCTTCTCGATTAACCGTCCTTACGGTTAATTTTTCCCTTTATGGCACCCACATGGCCATTAATACATTTGGTTTGTCCACTCAGTCTCCACCCATACACGGGCTTCAGACTAACGGATTTACGGTTCACTAACCTTGGAATTAGCTTACCTAGCTATGTCCACTACAATCTGTGTACTATACATACACTTACGGTAGTAGTTGGTTCTCCACCTCCTACTTGACTCTTATCCTATGGGGTCCTATAGGCTTTTGCTCTTCCCCCCTTATGGGACTACTTATCCCTGTCTACTTTCTCTCCCCTCGGGCCTCCACGAGTCCCTTTGGGGTTTATCTCTTACGTCATCTCGCTCGAGAGCTATCTACCTCAATAGCACTCATTTTCTTATCTCTGGACGGTACCCGAAGGTCTACGCCTATTTCCACTTCTAGACCTGCTCCGGTCTAATGCGTTCGGGTCCATAATCACCCTATGGCCCCTTAATTGGTATCCCTTAGGTTTACCTGTATACTCCCTTGGCACTTTAGCACTCTCTAGTGCTTTTCAATGTCTACTTAACTTTAATCACTCAAAGCGAGTGATTTCTCAACTACATCTACCATCCTTATATAGCTTACCTGTAAAAGGACTATTGTTTGGTAGGGTATTGGTCACATGAGTTAGTTTTCTTAGTCACCCTGGGGTTTTAAAAATTAATTCAAGTTTATTTTTTAGAAAATGACGCCTAAGGTTTTTGTAAATAGTTAGGGTTTAACCAATAGGAATAACACAAATTGAGAAAAAGTTTTCATGAAAAATTTGTCTTCCAATGGTTATCCCTAGTATTTTCAAGAAAAGTTTGAAGGTCTTTCAGAATATCTCATTCGGAAAGACCAAAAAAAGATTTTTACAAAAATTTCTCATGTGATCAATATCCTATTCTTTATGCTCTTCCTTACGCAACCCAAGAGAGTTTGGTTGGGCTTAATCCCTTCTTTTCCCCTTGTTTGCTTAAGGAACTAGCAGTTCATGGATCGAGCGCAGGGTTGGACTAGGCTCCTCCCCTGTGCCTTACCATTTACGTTGTTTCCTGCTCGGCATATGGCCACGCTCTACACGTTTACATATGCCTCTACTTCTTAACATCTATCTCTACGTCATATGGTTCGGCCACTTTGCCCTTCCATATACTGTATCCTGATTTTCTAGTCCGTAGGCTTCTACTTCTATATTGTGGCATACACCACTTCTTTTCTGTTTACTTTCTAGGAAGGACAACTCACTTCCTTCAGCCATAGCATACCGCATAGTCGTGACCCATTCACTTGGTCATCTTCCTATCGGTCTCATGCCTCATGGCCCTGTTTATTCTTGTCTATAAACTTTCCATTTCAATCACCCCATGGGCTTACTTTCTTTTCTACACGCCAAGCGTGTCTTTTCTTTCACTTTACACATTATCCCTAGCCTGAACTACCATTCGCTGTATATTTCTATTCTACTTACATTCCATACTATAACCAAACAACTTGTGCCCATACTATAGCACACAATGCGTCGCTAACAGAGCAGACGCATCGTCTCATTTAACACCTGCAAAACAATCACACATTGTAGCGCATTCCTGCCTACAATTCAAGCAAATGTGTCTGTGTCTAGGTAGCATCCTCCATGGATGTCTCCTTTCCCTATGATGGCGTCCTAAGGTTCTCGGGGTCACTGTCACCCCACCTTACGCCTTAGTGCTCATTGGCACTTGTGTACTGTACAGGTTATATGCTTTCCATAGAATTTCACATACAAATTCTATGCCTAAAGCGATGACTCGAAAGGATTCATGACTCAACATCCTAAGCAACTTCACAAGTGCCCGTCGGAACCACCGTTACGTCCGGATTCGTAATGGAAAGTCCGACTGACACCCGAGACTACTAGTTAGCTTCACACCCTTAAAGAACAACCTGCCTCCGATACCAAGTTTGTCACGACCCCCGTTTAGAGGTCCGTGAGCGGCACAGACACAGGGAATACCCCCATGCCTGTAAGCCTTATCACCTAATTGACAGAATATCTATTATTAAAAATACATTCAGATGCATTATAAAACCATGGCTACACCGAATTGGTGGCCTATCCTAGGCAAGCAAATCTACGGCCAATGCCGCTTCAGGATATAGATATAGGAAAACACACATAATATATAACATGTGTACTGGCTACACATCCGAAGATGCTTCCTATCCTATTCATATGCAACAGATATATGTATATATATATTTTTGGAAACAAGTTTTCCCTGCATCGTAATCTAACGGATCCTGATCTTTAAGGTGTGTGAAGCTGGCAGTTCTAGATTTAGTGATACAATATAATTGGGTACGTCTACCCTTTACTTTATGATACATGATAAAGTAAATTAAATTACAATTACAATTCATTCACCCACATGAACAAGTTGTGGGTCTTGGAAAGTTTTGTTTGTTCCTCGCCCCACCGAGACTTCTTCCACATGTACTTAACTTGTCTCTGTGTAGTAAAAATGAGGTGTGAGTCTTAACCATGCGACTCAGTGAGGACTCTCCCATCCCCGGCGCAATGTGGGTACCATAGCGCTGGGTTTGGGAGTCATACACAACCACATGCAAAAACAACATGTTACTGTTAATTAGCATACATTCTAAGTGATCACACAACAACAGAAATTTCACCCAAACACTCACATGCATTTAACAGATATAAGAAAGCAGCAGTTGTTCCACATCATCAATCATCAAGTAATCATATAACATATAGTGCCGGCTTTTACTTACCAGTCTTCTCACGTTCGGTATGTTTGAATCAAACAAGAAGTTGTGGTGATGTAATCCTGTACGTCACCACTACACTGCACAATCAACAATTATATGCAAACACAGACAATTTGTACCTACAGACAGATACTATAACATATGTCTACTTAATTTCCCCCACTATAGGGTATATACTAGCCACTACGTGGCTTTTCCATTTCGAACCCGTGCACTCGGGTTGCTGGCCACCATGTGGCAAAACATACTTAACCCATTCACTTAGGTACTGGTCACCTCGTGACAATTCTGTTAATCAAATAATACTTAACCCGTTCACTTGGGTACTAGTCACCTCGTGACAATTCTATTAATCAACACAATCAACCTCTATCTATCAAGCAACTGATCCATAGCCACCAAGTGGCACGTTCTGACCCCTCAATGCGGGGAAATAGCTTGAGCTCACTCGTCCATTACCCAACCAGGCCACAATGGCGGGCACGACACGATGTCTCAAAGCAAGGCCGCTGACATACCCTGGACCAACTCCACAGGATGATTTCTCTTTTCTAGGCTAGGCTCACGGTTCACCCGTAGGTTCCTCCCGTATCTCCTTACCTTAGTCTCACATATTAATAGGATTCTTTGTATCTTTCCCGAAGGATAAAAAATTCCTCTCCTTGTCAATATGGACAAGTATCCTCAACAGGATATAACTCATATACCCGTCCAAATGCACTCCCTGGTCCCTTTCCGGTTTCCCTTAACTTTCATACTTTTCCTATATTCTTTTTAAGGTTTTAATTCCTAGCCTCGGAATAAATCATTTTTCTTTTTTTTTAATCAAGTTTCGCCGATGAGTGTTTCGAAAACTTGTTCAGATGAGTGTTATGAAAGCTTGATATTTATTTTTCTTTTTTTATTCAATTTTCGCCGATGAGTGTTTCGAAAACTTGATATTCATTTTTCTTTTTTAATTAGTTTTTGTCATCAAGTAATTCAAAAACTTGATATTCATTTTTATTTTTTTAATCAGTTTTAGCCGATGAGTGTTTTCGAAAACTTGATATTCATTTTTCTTTTTTTTTAATCTGTTTTCGCCGATTAGTGTTCTGAAAACTTGATATTCATTTTTATTTTTTTAATAAGTTTTTGATGATGAGTGTTTCGAAAACTTGATATTTATTTTTCTTTTTTTAATCAGTTTTCGCCGATGAGTGTTTCGAAAACTTAATAGTCATATTTCATTTTTTAATCCGTTTTCGACGATGAGTGTTTCGAAAACGTAATATTCTTTTTTCTTTTTTTTTAAAATAGTTTTCGCCGATGAGTGTTTCGAAAACGTGATATTCATTTTTCTTTATTTAATCAGTTTTCATCGATTTGTGTTTCGAAAACTTGATATTCATTTTTCTTTTTTTAATTATTTTTCGCTAATGAATGTTTCGAAAACTTGATATTCATTTTTCTTTTTTTAATTAGTTTTCGTCGATTAGTGTTTCGAAAACTTGATATTAATTTTTCTTTTTTTAGTAAGTTTTCGCGAATGAGTGTTTCGAAAACGTGATATTCATTTTTATTTTTTTAATCAATTTTCATCGATGAGTGTTTCGAAAACTTGATATTGATTTTTCATTTTTTTGTAAGTTTTCGCTAATAAGTACTTCCAAAATTTGATATTTATTTTTCTTTTTTTAATCAGTTTTCACCGATGAGTGTTTCGAAAACTTGATATTCATTTTCCTTTTTTAATCAGTTTTCGCCGATGAGTGTTTCGTAAAATTTATATTCACTTTAATTTTTTTCAATCAGTTTTCGTTGATAAGTGTTTCGAAAACTTGATATTCATTTTTCTTTTTGTAATCATTTTTCATCGATGTGTGTTTCGAAAACTTGATAATCATTTTTCTTTTTTTAATCATTTTTCGCCGATGAGTGTTTCGAAAACTTGATATTCATTTTTCTTTTTTAATCAGTTTCCGCCGATGAGTGTTTCGAATACATGATTTTCATTTTTATTTTTTTTAATCAGTTTTCGCTAATGAGTGTTTCCAAAACTTGATATTTATTTATTTTTTTAATCAGTTTTCACCGATTAGTATTTCGACAACTTGATATTTATTTTCCTTTTTTACCCAGTTTTCGCCGATAAGTGTTTCGAAAACTTTATATTCGTTCTTATTTTTTTAATTAGTTTTCGTCGTTGAGTGTTTCGAAAACTTGATATTCATTTTTCTTTTTTTAGTAAGTTTTCACTGATGAGTGTTTCGAAAACTTGATATTAATTTTTCTTTTTTTAATCAGTTTTTGCCGATGAGTGTTTCGAAAACTTGATCTTCATTTTTCTTTTTTTAAACAGTTTTCGCCGATGAGTGTTTTCGAAAACTTGATATTCATTTTTCTTTTTTTGATCAGTTTTCGCCGATGAGTGGTCTGAAAACTTGATATTCATTTTTCCTTTTATAATCAGTTTTCGCTGATGAGTGTTTTGAAAGTTTGATATTCATTTTTCTTTTTTTAATCAAGTTTCGCTGATGAGTGTTTCGAAAACTTGATATTTATTTTCCTTTTATAATTAGTTTTCGCCGATGAGTGTTTCGATTACATGATATTCATTTTTATTTTTTTAATCAGTTTTCGTCGATGAGGGTTTCGAAAACTTGATATTCAATTTTCTTTTTTTAGTAAGTTTTCGCAAATGAATATTTCGAAAACTTGATATTTATTTTTCTTTTTTAATCAGTTTTCACCGATGAGCGTTTCGACAACTGGATATTCATTTTCCTTTTTTAATCAGTTTTCGCCGATGAGTGTTTCGAAAACTTTTGATTCTTTTTTATTTTTTTAATTAGTTTTCGCTATTGAGTGTTTCGAAAACTTGATATTCATTTTTCTTTTTTTAATCATTTTTCAAAATTTCAAAATTTCTGAAGCTTCATCCACCCACTTTCTGCGGAACTAGTGAGAAAGAGGATCCGCAGTACTTTATCAGAGATGTGGTCAGAATTGGGCGCATGCTGAGGTGCTCAGGCCATGAATTAGTGGAAGTAGCTTCATTCCAATTGAGGGGGGCGGCTAGAGTATGGATAGAGTCCGTACAGACGAGGTATTCGCGTAGAGTGGCACCAATGACCTGGGAAGATTTTCAGAGGGAATTCCTTGGTCGGTTTCTACCTGAAGGTACCAAGGATGCAAAGCGTCAGCAATTCGAGGAATTGTGGATGACGCCTAACATGACCATGACGGAGTATGAAGAGGCGAGGATCAAGAGATTCATACATCGACTCACGGAGCCGTTGTTTACTGCTTTGCTACCTCAGAGGAGACAGTTTGAGACTCTAGCTCAAGCAGCCGACTGTGCTAGAATGATTGAAACCAGGAAGAGGTATGGGACATCTGTTGATCCCAAAGTGAAGTTAATTACAGGCAGTGAAAACCAAGGAGGTGGAAGTAAGAAAAGGAAGACAACAGGTGGAGGTGCCGGATATTCAGGGTTCGCATGAGGACAATCCTCAACTACCACCTATGAAACAGGTACAAGAGGTAATGTTCAAGGGGGACAGAGGGAACAAGGGGGTGGAAATGCCGGTAAGACAAAGCCCCAGTGTACGACTTGCGGTAGATTTCATTCCGGTATATGTCGAAGACTGACAGGTGGATGCTACCATTGCGGCCAGATGGGCCATATGGCTAGAGAGTGTCCAAAGAAGAAAGAGGGTACAAGTGTGAGAAGCAATCCGACGCCGAGGAGTACACCTATTCCAGCTCCACCAGTGCGAACCCTGCCACCACAGGCAGCAAGTACAGGTGCAGCTAGAGGCCGTGGTGCAGGGTCTAGTGGCTGAGGGCCAGGGGCGGTAGGTGGAGGACAAGCGCGAGTATTTGCACTTTCTCAGCAGGATGCTCATGCATCAAATGCGGTTGTGACAGGTACTCTTATTGTCTGCTCTCTTGAAGCACGAGTCTTATTTGATTCCGGCTCCACTCATTCCTATGTGTCACATGCATTTGCCTCTAAATTCAACAAAAGTCCATCTAGAATGGAAGAAACAGTACTGGTCTCAACACCAATGGGAGAATCGGTACAAGTAGAGTATGTGCACAAATCTTGCGTTGTGCAGGTCGATGGTCATGAGACTGTGGTAGACCTTCGGTTGTTGTGTATGATTGATCTTGATGTGATCCTCGGAATGGATTGGTTGTCGTGTTGCCATGCGGTTATTAACTGCAGGGCTAAATGCTTGAAATTCAATATGCCAAACGAGGAGCCTTTTGTGAAACGGGGTGATGGAGCTGCACCGTATCCACGCTTGATCTCGGCTTTGAAGGCGTCCAAGTTACTTGCAAAGGGATGCAAAGGGTACTTGGCATTCGTCCAAGATACCACGAAAGAAGTACTTTCACCGACTCAAGTACCAGTAGTGCGAGAGTTCTTGGATGTATTTCCAGAAGAATTGTCGGGGTTGCGGCCCGATCGTGAGATTGAATTTGGGATTGAGCTGCAACCTGGCACCCAGCCTATCTCCACACCACCTTACCGTATGGCTCCGAAAGAGCTGAAGGAGCTACATACACAATTGCAAGAGTTGCTTGACAAGGGTTTTATAAGACCCAGTTTCTCTCCTTGGGGTGCACCGGCCTTTTTGTAAAGAAGAAGGACGGATCTTTGCGGTTGTGTATCGATTACCGAAAGTTAAACAAGGTGACGATTCGCAATTAGTATCCACTGCCGAGGATAGATGACCTGTTTGATCAGTTGCAGGGTGCGGAGCGGTTTTCTAATATTGATTTGCGATTTGGGTATCACCAATTAAAGATTCGAGAATCAGACATACCTAAGACCGCATTCCGGACGCGATATGGACATTACGAGTTCTTGGTGATGTCTTTCGGATTAACTAATGCTCCTGCAGCGTTCATGGACATGACGAACGGGGTCTTTAAACCATTTCTGGACCGATTTTTCATTGTCTTCATTGACGACATATTGGTTTATTCAAAGAATTCTGAGGAACATGCTGAACACTTGAGACTAGCATTGCAGATGTTGAGAGAGGAAAAACTCTATGCCAAGTTCTCTAAGTGCGAATTCTGGCTGGACAGAGTTGCCTTTTTGGGTCACGTGGTATCATCAGAGGGAATCCACGTTTCTTGTGTTTGGCAGCCTACCTCTGTTTCTGAGATTCGCAGTTTCTTGGGTTTGGCAGGATATTATAGAAGATTTGTGCAGGACTTCTCTAAAGTTACTGCACCTATGACTAGATTGACTCAGAAAGGAGTGAAGTTTGTATGGGATGACAAGTGTGAGCAGAGTTTTCAGAAGCTGAAAGACAATCTCACCACCGCTCCGGTGCTGGCATTACCTGAAGGCACAGGAGGGTATGTAGTATACTGTGATGCGTCGAGAATCGGGTTAGGGTGTGTCTTGATCCAACATGGCAAGGTGATTGCGTATGCATCGCGACAACTGAGGAAGCATGAGAAGAACTACCCGACTCACGACCTCGAAATGGCGGCTGTAGTATTCGCTTTGAAAATATGGAGACACTACTTATATGGTGAGACTTGTGAAATTTATACAGACCACAAAAGCCTCAAATACATTTTCGAGCAGAAAGACTTGAACTTGAGACAACATCGATGGTTGGAGTTGTTGAAAGACTACGACTGCACGATCTTGTATCATCCCGGAAAGGCTAATGTGGTAGTCGATGCTCTGAGTCGGAAATCCATGGGCAGTCTTGCTCATATAAGTAAAGAAAGAAGACCGTTAATTAGAGAACTGCACGAGCTAGAGCAAACGGGAAATCAGTTTGAGATTGGAAGTTCTAACTCACTTTTAGCCCATTTGCAAGCTAAGTCCTCTTTGGTAGAATAGGTGAAGGCTAGACAAGATGAAGATACCGACCTCAAGCAAATCAGGGATACTATAACTAAAGGGAAAGGGGACGACGTCCGATTCTCTATAGATGATTTTGGGATACTTCGGTTGGAGGGACGGTTGTGTGTCCCTATGGTTGATAACTTGAAAGATAGAATTCTTGAAGAAGCACACCGGACAGCGTATACAATCCATCCGGAAGCTAATAAGATGTATCATGACCTGAAACAGTTGTATTGGTGGAATGACATGAAAAAGGATGTCGCAAACTATGTAGTCAGGTGTTTAGTGTGCCAGCAAGTCAAGGCTGAACACCAGAAGCCCGCCGGATCATTACAACAGATAGAGATACCTGAGTGGAAATGGGAGAGGATAACGATGGATTTTGTAACAGGGTTGCCAAGATCACAACGGGGATTTGACTCGGTTTGGGTAATAGTGGATCGCATGACTAAGTCCGTACACTTTCTGCCAGTTAAGACCACTTACGGAGTGAGTCAATATGCACAGACTTATCTATCAGAAATTGTTAGGTTGCACGGTGTGCCAGTGTCCATAATATCTGATAGTGGTCCACAATTCACTTCCAGGTTTTGGAAGTCATTGCAGGAAGTGTTGGGAACTAGAGTTGATCTGAGTACTGCGTTCCACCCACAGACCGACGGGCAATCAGAAAGAACCATTCAGATTCTTGAGGACATGCTTCGGGCGTGTATTATGGATTTCGGCAGAAGTTGGGAAAGGTATTTACCTTTGGCTGAGTTTGCTTACAATAACAGTTATCAAGCAAGTATTCAAATGGCACCTTTCGAGGCTTTGTACGGTCGCAGATGCAGATCCCCGATTGGGTGGTTCGAGGTCGTAGAAGCTAGCCTAGTCGGCCCGGAATTGCTACAAGATGTCTTGCAGAAGGTAAAATGTATAAGGGAGAGATTGCTGACGGCTCAGAGTAGGCAAAAGTCTTATGCAGACAATCGAAGGAGAGAACTGGAGTTTGCCGTTGGTGATCAAGTGTTCTTGAGAATATCACCGATGAGAGGTGTGATGCGGTTCGGTAAGAAGAGGAAGTTGAGTCCTCGGTATATCAGACCGTTTGAAATCATAGAACGAGTTAGAAATGTAGCGTATCGGTTGGAATTGCCTACGGAATTGGAGGGGGTACACCCTGTCTTTCATGTATCAATGCTTCGGAAGTATCTTCCCGATCCCTCGCACGTAATCCAATCGCAAGACGTGCAACTAACCGAAAATATGACATATGAAGAGGAGCCAGTGGAAATCTTAGATAGGCAGTTGAAGAAACTCAGAACGAAAGAGATTCCATTGGTTAAAGTTCTGTGGAGAAACCACTCGACCGAAGAGGCTACATGGGAGGTCGAAGGTGAAATGCGCAGGACGTATCCTCATCTATTTCGAGACTAAGGTTAGTATTTTGTTTGAAATTCAGGGACCGAATTTCTTAAGGGGGGAAGATTGTAATACCCGAGAATATTAAATTAGTATCATTAATCTAATTTTATTAATTTATTTAATGTTGAAAATGGGATAGAAGAAAACACTATCCTACTACTTATATTTTGTAAATATAAATTATATTATATTCTAATCATTCTACATATTTTTTTTATTAGTATTATTATTATTATTACTTTAATTATTATTAAGTCAGACTTTTTGGGGATATATATATATATATATATATATATATATATATATATATATATATATATATTATATAAAAGAAAGGAATAAGGGGTGGAGAAGAAAGAAAAAGGAACGCGTGAGGAAAGAAGCAGAAAAAAGACGCACGGAGAGAGAAGCAAGGGAGCGTCTTTTTTTTCTGCACGGTGGTAGCCGGACGTACGCGAGACGGAGGCCGGAGTCGCGTCCGCCGGAGCTCGTTGCCGTCTTGGTGCTAGAGAGAGAGAGTGACGGTTTAGAGAGAGAAACAAGAGGGAGAGAGCTTTATCGCCGGAAAACGCCGTCTCTTCACCGGGGAAGGTAGCTGGGAGTCTCCTCTACTCCATATCGTCCTTCTAACCGGTTGAATCGAGGTGAGAAGTCCTGAAACTCTCAAACCCCAATTTTATCAATTTTAGGGATTTTTGGAAAGACCCCAATTGATTCAATCTGAGTATTCTGGGTCCTAAATTGAAGTATTTGCATGCTAGGAAGTGAGTTGGAGGCTTAGGAACCGAAACCAAATTGATGGAATTTATCCGGGTTGGAAAAAATTGTAGGAAAATGTGGTTGTTAAGGTTTAAAGGTGTTGTGGACTGATTGGGGGTGCATGAATAGGTGGAAATTGTGATAATATAATTGTTAAAATTATTAGAATGTACGAGGGATTAAAACCCGAGTAATTCCCGTCTCACCCGGAACCTGGTTCGGGGAAAAAGAGACAATTTTCTAATTTTACGTGTATCCGGATATGTGTATTCATGTGCAGGTAAAGGGTTGAAAGTTAATTCGGTAATATGACTCTCTTGAGCCATAAATTCAAGACTTGGGTAAGGGGAATTTTATATGGACACATAGAGGTGAAATTGGGTAACCTTGCATTCCCAACTCAAGGCATCCGAATAGTGTGATTAAGCAAGGGTTCGACACAAATAGAAGCATGCTAGGTGTTCCAAAAACTAGTTGAGGGAATTCCAAGCCAACAACTAGTCTATGGAATTAATTAGAAAGAACATGAGTATTAGCGTTACATGTACACGATAGTGGTTGAATTTTCAAGTTTCTGAATCTCTCAAGTATATGTGTATAGGGCACCATACTGTGAGTGGACTTTCGAGCGCATCGAGAGCCGATCAGAGGGGCCAACCAAGTGAGGGGCTTTCCTATCCTTGTCCTATAGGGTTGACTACGGATATGGATATATGGTTTGCCTTCTTGCCTATTTGTAGGAATTACATGTTAGATAACATGCTATTGTTGTTCCTAAATTATAGTATATGTGAAAACGTGCTATATGTGTGTATGTGAATTGTAAAAGCGATGGTGGCTCAAGGAGCCTTATATGAAAAGAAGGTCCTCGGGGCCTATATAAGATCAGGGGTAGGATCGAGTCAATTTTAACTGGGAGAGTCTTGTGGTATTAGAAACCCCCCCCTTATTGTTTATTATCTGAAAAGTGTGGTGGTGTTTGTAAACTCTCAAAGAAAAGTAACATAGGTGACCTTGTTTTAAACCGAGGGATTCCGGATTAGGAAAACCACTCGGAAGATTTAGAATTTCCTAAGAAGAAGTAAAATAAATAAGTAGTGGTCCATAGGGGTCATTTATGGTACAATGCGGGAACCGAGTCTATCACGGGTGGTCTGGGTAAATCGAGTCTGTTATTTTGAGTCAAACTCTCAGAAATACAAAGTATATGAGTACACCACATTGTGGCTATTACCTTGGGTAAACCGAGGTCAGATGAGTCGCCGACTATGTCCAAGTGAAGTCTTGGGGTCAAACTATTGTTCCAAGTCTTGGGGCCAGGGGTTCCTAGAATGATCAACTAGGTTCCTATATCGCTCACGTGAGATATTGCCTCCGGGCCAGATTCTCTCCTAACGGAGATATGCCTTCGGGCCAGTTTATTTTTTGGTTATTTGAACATAGATATCCACATGAAGTTGTATGTTAAACTACGATACGATGTATGTGTGAATTTAAATGTATGTAGAACCATGCTTTAAATTCTTTATTGTGAACACGATATATGCCAATTGCCTGACCACTTAATATATGGAAATTCAAATCTGTTATATGCGTATGTGTTTGTGATTGGCTCCTTTCCCCAGTTGTAGTGGTATTCGCTACTACACCTGGGATGGGAAAGCCTCTCACTGAGTCTGTTTGACTCACCCCAATGTTACATGTTACAGACACAGGTGGTATAGGTATCGGGAGCGCTTCCACTTCATCTCAGGGAGGCGGACAGACTTAGAGACTGCACGCATTGTTCGCGTGGGTAGTATTGATATATGTATTTTGTCAGGATGTATATGTATATGATTCTTTTGGTATAGCATTGTTTTGTACAGTTGCAATATACATATATGTATATGTCACACTCTAGAATTGTCGGCTTCATACAGGATAAAGATTGGTCCGTTGTTGGGAACATAGGTTATGATATGATGAATATCATGTGTATATATATATATATGAATGTGACTTCCGCTTGTGAATAGGATAGATCACACGCACTGAGCGTGTGGTCAATATGTAAATTTATATATGTGTGTGACTGAATACTTGATTGTGTGAAAATACGGCTTCCGCATGTGAATAGGATAGGTCACACTGATAATACCAATATTTACCCTTGTATCTTTTGGCATTTGACAAGCTTTTGTTGAGTTTAAAGAGTCATTATGCATGATTTAATGTTATTCAAGGGCACTTAAGGACTTAAATCACAATCTTGCTAATTCCATGTTTTTATTGAATAACTTGTGATAATTCTCTAGTTTTATTAACTTGAGGGCCTCACAATTGTTTTGGTTGATTTATAGGTCAACTAGCTTGAGGAATAGCAAGGATTCAAGTGCTAGAGGTCGAGAAAGAAGCTGGAAAGCGAAGCCGGTACAAGATTTGAAGCTTAGAGGCATTTTTGGGCCTGTTCTACTGTTCCACCCGCTGCCAGCGGGTAGCCTTGCAAGCTGCCAGCGGGTGGACTTCAGTTTCAGAGCAAAACGTGCGTTTCGAGTAATTCACCCGCTGCCAGCGGGTACACCAGTTCTGCACACTTTTCTCGCGATTTTAAGAGCTGAAACGGATGGTGGGCCCACTTTCTCATTGTTTTACCACAAGGGGAGCATACTAGGTCGGAGGGGAGGGAATATTCTGAGGTTTTAGAGGCCCTTAACCTAATCAAGAGAAGAACCCACGAATTTAAGACATTCATCACACAAGCTCTCACTCTCTCAAGTCTCTCCACATTTTCCAGCCACACTCACCATTTTCTCTTCATCTTCTCCACTCTCCACACCTATTCAGACCAAATTCCAGCAACCTCCATCATCATCCATGGCTAAGCAAGGGTTGGAGGAGCTTGGTGAAGCATTTCTCCCATCCATGAGTGGCTAAACTTCTTGTGCTTTGGAGGAGGATGATTAGGGCTTGAGCTATGGCATCCAATAGGGAGTTTTTTCTTGTTTTCCTACTACTTCTCTTTATGGATTCATGTTTATCTTGTTGATATTGATGAGTTTGTATTGATTGTGGCTCCATGGTTGTGGAACTCAACTAGGTTGTGGTTGGATGTTAGGAATTTAAATAGACTAGTGATTTGTATTTTGATTCTCCCATTGTGGGTTTTGATTACATTGGATTTGGTTGAATCTTATTGTAATTTTCAATTCATTGTGGAAGTTACTCTAATGACAATGGTAATTGTTGAGTTGAATTCTAGTTTATGTTAAATTCCCCATTTGCTTCATTGATGGTAATTGATTAGGCTTGTTAATTGTCCGGTTGGTTAATTGCATTCTCTAATTAAATTACCTAGGTTTAGTGGTCACTAAACTACTTTAGGAAATGACCTTTCATTGATTAACTCCATACTTTTTGATAGCAAGGATAGCCCAAAGCATTCTCCAACAAAGCATATTCATCTCATTTCATTCACCTCAATCTACTTTAGCTTTAAAAATGTTGAAAATCCCAAAAAGTGTTAGTTCTAGTTTCATTTAGTTGCATTTAATTCCATTTAGTTTCATTGCACACCAAATGTTTGTTAAATTGCCTCAAAGACTTCCCTTTTTGTGTTAATTGAGCATATTTGTCCATAGAGTCCATAGGCTCCGCGAGAGAGATTCGACCTAGGTTGTGCCACTAGCTGCACTTTCTAGTATTAATTTGATTGGTGCCGGCCTCGCGACAAGGCCGCGTCCCATCACACACGCATTGAGGCGTGTGATCAATATGTATATTTTATGCAGGTGTGTAATTGAATATATATACTTGACTGTACATAGGAATTCTACATGTGAATAGGATAGATCACCCGCCCTGAAGCGCGTGATCAATATGTATATTATATGTACGTGTGATTGATTTTGTGTATATGTATAGACTGAAGCGGCGTTGAGCGAGCCATGGATTACGTGCTACTTAGGCCACCGGATAGGGATGGCCATATATACTATATATTGTTTGTATTAGAAATGGGTAGTTATGCATATATAAAATGTCAATAAGGGATTAGAGGCTTACGGGATAGGAGAAATCCTACCTCCCGTGCCGGTCACGGACGTCCGATAGGGGGTCGTGACAGGAAGAAAAGAAGTAGAAAATAATTTTTGGACTTCATTCAGGACCTAAGGAATTAGAAACCTGAATTTAATAGGGAAAAGGGATAAAATTGGAATTTATTTTTCAGCATTACTTATTTAACATTATTATATATTAGAAGTAAAATAAAATAAAAAGAGAGAGAGAAAGGAAGTAGGAAATTAAATTAAATATATATTTTAATTATTTTAGTATAATTATTAATTATTAGTTATTTTATTATTTAAGTATTTATTTATTTATTTATTTTTATTATTATTATTATTATTATTATTATATATATATATATATGTATATATATTAGTTTTAATTAATTTATGGAGGAGGTGCCGTGGGTTACTTTAAAGAAAGAAAAGAATAAAGACGGAATGGAGAGAGAGGACGAACCAAGAAAGAAAGGAAGAAAGAAAGAGAGAGAAAGAAGAGAGAGAGAGGAGGAGAGGCGTGAGGAAGAAGAAGAAGAGGGGTTGCGGTTTGCCAGAAAAGTGATCGGGGAGAGCTAGCCAACGCCGGAAAAGTCACCGGAGCTCAGGTACGACGTCTCCTATACCTTTCACCAATCGAATCAAAGGTTGGTAACCCCAATTTTTTCATTTTTAGAGATTTCTTCGATCCACCTTCGATTGGGTTGTTTCGAGGGTAGATTGAGACCTAGGAGGTGTTCTTGAACACCTAGTTGAGTTAAGAATCCAGGCTATACCCTCGGGTATAGCCGAATTCGAATTTGAAAGGATTTGGGGTTGAAATTCCAATTATTCCTAATTTGGGGAAATTATTGATAATTAGGAATTGAGCTTGGATTTGAGTAAGTAGGCTTGGATTGGAATTTCTGAAATTATATTATTAAAATATTAGCTGAATAAGACCCGTGAAGAGCTGGCCCGAGGTTACTGATGTGGAACCTTGACGTTAACATGCCGGGTCCCTGCTCGGTTTTCCCAATTACACTTTAAGGGTGATATTGAGGGCTCCAAACCTCTTCTTTTCAATCTTAAACACCCTAGAATAATTCTAAATATGCTATCAAGCATCAAGAATTATTTTAGGTACTTTCTTGTTTCTCAAGGATGGAAACTTGCAAAACAATAAAGTCCAAAATTTAAAATGGCAATTTAATTCCTTCGTAATTATTAGGAAACCTTTAGTAGGATAATTTAAAAGCATATCGAGGTTTAGTAACTCAAATCCAAGGCTCCAAAATTAATTTAAGGTGAAGCGATAATTATACGAAACCAAGGATGTAGCACTTGAGACTCTCATGGAAGAGAGGGAAGACGGATAAGACCAAGAACTCGGTTCTTGGCGACGTCTAGATGCATTTTTAGGCACGAGCATGTCATATGCATATGAATTGCATATAGTTTGAGATGTTAACCACATGAATGCATTCTTTAGGAAACCACGATTCGTCCGAAGCGGGAGTTACTCTAGGACAAACGCAAGGGAGCCATCCAGGTGAGGGGTTTCCAATCATTGCCCTACAGGGTTGATTGAGGATGTGGATATGTGATTTGCCTACTTGCCTGTTTGTTAGAATTATTTAGTGGTTAACATGCTATTGTTATTCCTAAATTGTTATATATGGAAGTACTTGTATATGTGTGTTTGACTACAGGTAAACAGGTACTGAAGGGTATCCATGTGATGACATGAGATACACCGAACAGTACAAGCAAGGGGGTAAGTTGTTGATTGAGTCCAAGGTTCGGTTTACCCTATTAATTAGAAACTCATTAAAGAAATCGTATCGAAGTTGTTAGTAAACATCGACGTTTTATGGTAATTGAACTTAGGAAAAACCTTAGAGCTAGGTTACGATCTAATCAAGGGTTTGGGTATTACATAAGGATTTAAAACAATCTCATAAATTGATTAGTGAGTTATAGGGAGGTTCACACTACTTAGATAGAGTCAGTCAAGGATAGTAATGAGTAGATAGAGTCAGAATCCCAGCTGAAGGCTCGGGAAGAAAAACAAGTCAGAAAGATTGCCCGTTGAGGTCATTGCCCTAGCCTGGCACTAGGGTCAGTTAAAGAGTAAAGTATTTGCCCGTTGAGGCCATTGCCCTAGCCTAGTACTAGGGTCAGTAAAAGACTAAATGATTTGCCCGTTGAGGCCATTGTCCTAGCCTGACACTAGGGTTAGTTAAAGATTTAAAAGAAATTGCCCGTTGAGGCCATTGCCCTAGCCTGGTACTAGGGTCAGTTAAGTGATTTACAGTTTTCATATTATATGTTAAAATGTGATTGCTTGTTTATGAGAAGCATGATAGAAAAGCATGATCCGTAGGTTTATCTGTGATTTTAATGTTATATTAATATTACCTGATCGTAATATAACATTTGATAAACTGGACTTTCATGCGCATGTGATTGTGGGTGTTTCCCATTCCCAAGCTGTAGTAGTACCCGCCGCTACGCCGAGGATGGGAAGCTTCTCACTGAGTCTGTTTGACTCACTCCCTCTGCTTCAATGTTTCAAATACAGGGATCGGGCAGGCATCGACGTCCGGACAGTGATATGGACATCAGACCATCCTTACGCACTTGTTCGCGTGGGTGGACTCATTTTGGTTATTTTGATTTATTTGGTTGTACATATTATAAGTTCTAAGGGTTGTATATATATTTACAGCTTTCGATATGTACCTACTCTAGACTTGTCGGCTTCACATGTACTTAAAGACAGGGTCCAGTTGGGGATAAACTAGGATATATGTATGAGTATATAAACTTCTGCATGTGAATAGGATAGATCGTACGCATTGAGGCGTACGGTCAATATGATATGGATATATATTATGTGTGCTTGCTGCATGTGAATAGGATAGATCGTACGTATTGAGACGTATGGTCAATATGATATTAATATTTACTTTATGAGTGCTGATAAATATATCTATATACTGGATTGAGCTGAAGCGGTATTGAGCGAACCGCGGATTGCAGGTTAGTTAGGCCACCAGTGAGGTGTGGCTACTAGTATGATATATTTGTTGATTGTATAGCAGGGTAGTTATAGTCATGTTTATAGGATAAGGCTTACGAGTTTAGAGGTAAAAATCTATTCCCGTGTCGGTCACGCACTCCCGATTTGGGGTCGTGACAGTTTTGAAAACTTGATATTCATTTTTCTTTTTCTTAATCATTTTTTGTCGATGTGTGTTTCGAAAACTTGATATTAATTTTTCTTTTTTAATTAGTTTTTGCCGATGAGTGTTTCGAAAACTTGATATTCATTTTTTATTTTTTAATCATTTTTCGCCGTTGAGTGTTTCGAAAACGTAATATTCATTTTTCTTTTTTTTAAATAGTTTTCGCCGATGAGTGTTTCGAAAACTTGTTATTCATTTTTTCTTTTTTTAATCAGTTTTCGCCGATGAGTGTTCTGAAATCTTGATATTCAATTTTCTTTTTTTAATCAGTTTTCGCCGATGAGTGTTTTGAAAACTTGATTTCCATTTTTCTTTTTTTTTTTATCAATTTTCGCCAATTATTGTTTTGAAAATGTGATATTCATTTTTCTTTTTTTTTAAACAGTTTTCATGGATGAGTGTTTCGAAAACTTGATATTCATTTATCTTTTTCTTAATCAGTTTTCGCCCAAGATTGTTTCGAAAACGTGATATTCATTTTTCTTTATTTAATTAGTTTTCACCGATGAGTGTTTCGAAAACTTGATAATCATTTTTCTTTTTCTTAATCAATTTTCGCCGATGAGTGTTTCAAAAACGTGATATTCATTTTTCTTTATTTAATTAGTTTTCACTGATTAGTGTTTCGAAAACTTGATATTCTTTTTTCTTTTTTTTAATTAGTTTTCGCCGATGAGTGTTTCGAAAACTTGATATTTATTTTCCTTTTTTAATCAGTTTTCGCCGATGAGTGTTTCGAAAACTTGACATTCATTTTTATTTTTTTTAATCAGTTTTCATAGATAAGTGTTTCAAAAACTTGATTTTCATTTTTTTCATTTTTTTAATCAGTTTTCGCCGATTAGTGTTTCGAAAACTTGATATTCATATTTGTTTTTTAATTAGTTTTGGTCGATGAGTGTTTCGAAAACTTGACATTCATTTGTCTTTTTTTAATAAGTTTGCACCGATGAGTGTTTCGAAAACTTGATATTTATTTTTCTTTTTCTTAATCAGATTTCGCCGATAATTGTTTCGAAAACGTAATATTCATTTTTCTTTTTTTTAATAAAATAGTTTTCGCCGAGTAGTGTTTCGAAAACTTGATGCATTTTTCTTTTTCTTAATCAGTTTTCTCCGATGAGTGTTTCTAAAACGTGATATTCATTTTTCTTTAATTAATTAGTTTTCACCGATGAGTGTTTCGAAAACTTGATATTCATTTTTCTTATTTTAATCAGTTTTCGCCGATGAGTGTTTCGAAAACTTGATATTTATTTTCCTTTTTTAATCAGTTTTGTAGATGAGTATTTCAAAAACTTGATGTTGGATATATTGAGGTCTTCGTGACTAAATATTTGCCCATGTGGGAGTCCGATCGGGTCGAGTGAGGATCCGTTGGAAAGCTCGCTGAGAGACGAACAAAACGACACCAAGATGGCACTCATCGGAGTTCACACGTGCCTGCACTCGTGGCCCAAAGTGGGCTAGGTGATCATGATGGGAGCATGATATTTTGTTCATATTCCAAGTCCCACATTGCTTGCGTCAATGATGGGAGCTCTCTCATCCTCCTATAAATAGGAGTGACTCTACCCCTTTCTAGTTGCTCATTCCATGTGTTGGAAAGGGGGGTCCCGTTTGGAAAACTCCACTTAGTATAAATTTTCTCTTTCTCTTGAGTCCTTTTCCGCGCATCAGTCGTGGACATGTGGCTCTAGCTCTCGTAGGTAGAGTCATCCGTTTGGTGCGGCCCTTTTCGGAGCTCATCGATTGGAGGTCAGCCCTGGTGGAGCAGAGGCACTAGCAAGATCCGAGGTTTTAGCAATGGCGTCCAGGTTAGTAGCTTCTGCAATATTTATTTTTGCCTGGATTTATATTCGATTTTTCTTTTAGGTCCCTGGGTCGGGTCGGGTAATGTGGATCCGGGCCATTCCCTACATTGGTGTGAGAGCCTGGTTCATGCTAGGGCTCTGTTTTCCAGGGATTGATGAACCGAAAAGGGTTAGGAACATATTTATGGCTTGTATGATTTCTTATTTATTTATTTAAAATTTAGGAACATGCTTAGGTTCCCGGTTTTATTTCAATGTTTTAATTTTGATTTAAAACGTGTTAGATCATACATTGTAGTGTAGGCTCCTATGGATTGGGTTTTGAATTTAAATTTAACATGATATTATTTTAAATTCAATATTGATTGGTAGCCTATACCCTAAAACCTAGAAACATGTTTAGTTCCCCTTTCAATATTTGAGGTATGTGTACCCTACGAATTAGATATATACCTGTGGATGTATGCTACTGTTTTGGGAAGGAAAGCGGCAAGGTTGACCGGCATTGACCGACAAAAAGGCCGCCGACGGTAGCCGGCCGGCGGAGGTCCGGCAACCTCCGCCTCCGCGGGTTTCCAGTGACGGTGGAGGTCCGGCGACATCCGCCGCCGGTGACAGCAGTCAGCAGATGATCGGCGCCGACGCCGCCTCAAATGGCGGTGCCGACTGATGTCGGTCGGCGCGGTCGTTGACTTCCGGAGGTCAACGGTTGACTGTCGACTGGTCAACGCTGACCGTTGACCAGCGTCGCGAAATTTTCTATCTGCATAATTTCTTCGTTTTAGCTTCGATTACGACGATTTTTTAGTCTATAGAGCGGATATGACCATCTCTAAACTCATTCACATACACAATGAAAGAGAAGATTTAAGCGGTTTGTGATCGTTTAAATCAGCTTAAGCATTTTACTCGAGTGGGAGCTAGGGGCAGCATGTGGCAAACCCATAACTCGATATAAATGCTTATCCACGTGGGAATTTAAATAGTAAAAGACTATTTAAATGATTGTAAGTGTTGTAATCAAGTAGAAGTTCGAGGTCGTGCCTGTGGCGAGTCAATGTTCTTCTTGATCGCTTACATAGTGGGAATCCAAAAGGGATTTTGAATAGTATGTGACTATTCCATGAAAATTGTTGAGTCAAACAGAGAAAGGTGTACATATATAGGCTCTCTGTGTGATGAGAGTGGATCCGGGCCTTTCCCTACACTTGATATTCATTTTTGTTTTTTAGTAAGTTTTCGCTAATGAGTGTTTCGAAAATTTGATATTCATTTTTCATTTTTTAATCAGTTTTCGCCGATGAGTGTTTTGAAAACTTGATATTCAATTTTCTTTTTTAATTAGTTTTAGTCGATGAATGTTTCGAAAACATGATATTTATTTTTCTTTTTAATAAGTTTTCACCGATGAGTGTTTCGAAAACTTGATATTCATATTTCTTTTTTAATTAGTTTTGGTCAATGAGTGGTTCGAAAACTTGATATTCATTTTTCTTTTTTTAATAACTTTTCAACGATGAGTATTTCAAAAACTTGATATTTGTTTTTCTTTTTTTTAATCAGTTTTCACCGATGAGTGTTTCGAAAACGTAATATTCATTTTTCTTCTTTTTTTTAAATAGTTTTTGCCAATTAGTATTTCGAAAACTTGATATTCATTTTTCTTTTTCTTAATCAGTTTTCGCCGTTGAGTGTTTCTAAAACGTGATATTCATTTTTCTTTAATTATTTAGTTTTTACCGATGATTGTTTTGAAAACTTGATATTCATTTTTCTTTTTTAATCAGTTTTCGCCGATAAGTGTTTCGAAAACGTAATATTCATTTTTCTCTTTTTTAAATAGTTTTCGCCGATCAGTATTTCGAAAACTAGATATTCATGTTTGTTTTTCTTAATCAGTTTTCGTCAATGAATGTTTGGAAAACTTGATATTCATTTTTCTTTTTTTAATTAGTTTTTGCCGATGAGTGTTTCGAAAACTTGATAGTCATTTTTCATTTTTTAATTAGTGTTTGTCGTTGAGTGTTTCGAAAACCTAATATTCATTTTTCTTTTTTTAAATTGTTTTCGCCGATGAGTGTTTCGAAAACTTGTTATTCATTTTTCTTTTTTTAACTAGTTTTTGCCGATGAGTGTTCTGAAAACTTGATATTCATTTTTCTTTTTTTAATCAATTTTCGCCGATGAGTGTGTAATATCTCGTTCTCAAAGGTGCTTAAGAAAAAAATTAATGAGACAACTTAACTAAAAAATAATAATAATAACTAAAGTAAATTTAAGTATTAAAATAGTGAAATTTTAAATAAATAATTAAAAAGTAATATTCCATTTCATAGCAAAAAAAATTATTATCTAAAATCCTTTTTCAAAAAAAAAGGAAGAAAAAGATTTAATTAGCTAAGATAAAATAATTGAGGATTAGTGTAAATTATAGGAAAAGAAAATTTAAGTAAAATCTATGAATAAAAGAGTGACCAAATGAGTAATTAAATATAATTGGATGAATAGGTGAAATAAAATTTATAAAATTACACCAATTAAAATATAAGTGGAAAATGAGAAAAAAAAAATCAAGTAACATTACGACATGGAAAATAGGGAGATTTAGGTATAATTAGATTAATAAACTAATTCAATTAGCAAATTTACTGTTAAGTGTAATTATAGACAAATAAAAAAAAATACTTACACATTAAGAAGAAATCTCATCCACTCAACAAAACTTGCCCACTAAAAATTGATCCCCACCATCCATCACACTCTCAAATGATACATTGCCTCTCACACACATTAAAAAGAAAAAAAGAAACAAACAAACAATGTCCATCCTCCTCCCATCCTTATCGTGACCGAGAAATATAGGGAGGGAATGATAGAGAGATTGAGAGAACGAGGGAGAGAGTAAGGGCATCGAGAGAAAGGAAAGGAGACTGACGAAAGAGAGGAAGAAGAAGGGTCACCGTCACATATGCCTACGGACGGTGCGAGATCGACGCACCATCGCCATCGTCACTGATGATGGATGACGGTGGGGATAACGTTATGCTTGTGAGGAACTGAGGGAGAGGAAGAAGCCGTGTCGCCTTTCATGCTTCCTGTGTTTCTAGTTTCAGCCGAGAGAGAGAGAAGGGTGAGATTTTCAATCCTTTGATTTGATTTCTCCTATATTTTAGATGGTGCACCGATGGTTAGGTGGTTGTCCTCATTCTATTTTTATGTTCTTTTCACCTTTCTTTTCGGTTCTGCTATTGGGTTGAATTTCTTGTTTCTTTCATGATATTGCTGTCTTAGTAATGGACTAGAATCTTTATTGGGTATTGATTGTAGCTAGCTTGTACGATTCAATGTTCAAGAAAAGTAATAATCAATTTCATGAGGATGTAAGTGGACTTATAACACTAGAGTTGGACTAAACCATTTTATGAAAATATATACCCAAGATCCAACAATTCAGAGTATGGCAAATTATCTCATTGTAAACAATAAAATTTTGTGAATTTGGGTCAAGATGAATTCTAGTTGGGAAGAAATGGTTTTTGGACCTCTATGAACTAAATTAAAGATACATACAATGAAATTAGGGAAAATAAAATCATTAACGGGGGGGGCTTTTGAAACCAAGTTGTATATTTGTTTATGGGTGAATTTCTTCTGTTCAGTTTTCTAGCCTAAAAATATAATAGAGTAATTGGTCTAAGATAGTTCTGCTTGGATGGCTATCCAAGTATATAAATTTTAAAATTTCCCATACATGAAGTTTTACTTCTTTATTAAAATGACTGAAATAGATGATGTAACATTTGATAGGTAAATTAATGGTGTTGTTGTTGAAGAGTTATATGGTATATGTGGATGGCGTGTGTGACTAGAATTGGTGAAATTTCATATGCTAGGAACCAAAGAACTCCTTGGAGGCAAGGGCACTCAAAAGTATAATCAAGGGAGTTGTAAAGGTGAGGGACTCTCTCATCTTAGCCCCTAAAGGGTTGATTGGATGACGTAATGGTGTAATCAAAATTGTGAATTTCTTAATGCATATTTGTACTCAAGGATGGTTGTTAATACTTGATATAGACGTGAAATTTGTAGATTGAATGTGAGCTTGTGCATGAATAAGGATTCTTGATAAGATGAGTGAATTAATTTGCAAATTTTCTCTTTGATTGATGTGTGTTGTATGATGATGACTGTGTGTAGGAAATTATGCATGTTTGTATTAAGTATTGAGTTAGGGTACTAAGATGGTGTATGGGAAGGACCTTGGGTGAACCATACACCATGTGTGAATGTTGCATGGTTGAGAACATGGGAAGGAGCAAAGGCAGAACCATGTGACCAATCATGAGTTCCCATACACCATATGTGAATGTGGCATGGGGTAGTCCATGGGAAGGAACAAGGTTGAACCATGGCACTCACCTTGTGTTGATGTACAACGGTGGGCTTGGGAAGGAATGGGGTTGAACCATGCGCTGTTAAAATTGTAAAAATTGGGAAGGTGGTGGGAAGGAACCTAGTTGAACCACTTAACTAACCCATTTGTTATGAACCCATAAGTGAGCAAGGGAGGAGTGAAGGAACTTAGTTGAACCTCACTCCTTGTTTGCTTATGGGAAAGAAATTGTGTGAATAGGTAATGTTGGTCACATAGTTATTTCCTTTTTAAACCATACGAACCCTTTTCTTTATATAATGCATTCCTCGCCCTTTTAAAATCGAATAGGGGATTCATTCTCTTTAATACTTGAAAAGCCTTGGACTTTGGTTTGTAAACTAATTCCTTTGTTTTAAACTATATCATTCTTAAAACTTTCTTTCACTAGATGGTGTCCAAGTGATCTTAACCCTATGTGGCCAATATTACCCCCAAATATTTGTGCATCTTGGATTGGTCGCATTTGCGTCTAAATCTATGATTGTTTCTTGAAATTGATGTATGGACACCACTTGAGTGGTTTATGTTTTGGATGTGTAAACGACTCATGTGAATGGTGTGTTTGTGTAAGTATGATTGGGACATGGACTTTGGTTAGTTGTTGAAAAATTTTGTGTTGTTATCTAATAAATGACAATGTAACTGCTTATGTGTGACATTCCCTTCCCCTTCATGGTGGCACCCTTCTACCACGTCTAGGATGGGCTTGTCCCTCACTGAGTCGTATGACTCACCCCTCATTGTTTACATTTTTCAGAGACAGGGACCGGTCAGACATCCATGTCGGCCTAGGGAAGGCGGTCATAGAAGAAACTACACTTTGTTCTGTGGGTGTAGTCTTTGATAATATGTTGTATTTTGTAAAACTACTGAATTGGCATTGTGTAATTGACTTGTATTTTATGTTGGATTAAATAGAATGCTTAAATGGCAATTGAAAGATAGGTTTGGAATTGACATTGAGGCTTACAGGCTTGGGGGCCTTACCCTTAGTTTGTGCTGGTCACGTGCCCTCGGGTGGGGGTCGTGACAGAGTGTTTTGAAAACTCGATATTCATTTTTCTTTTCTTAATCAGTTTTCGCCGATGAGTGTTTCGAAAACGTAATATTCAATTTTTTTTTAAATAGTTTTCGCCGATGAGTGTTTCGAAAACTTGATATTATTTATATTTTTCTTAATCAGTTTTCGACGATGAGTGTTTCGAAAACTTAATATTCATTTTTCTTTTTCTTAATCAGTTTTTGCCGATGAGTGTTTCGAAAACGTGATATTCATTTTTCTTTATTTAATTAGTTTTCACCGATTAGTGTTTCGAAAACTTGATATTCATTTTTTTATTTTTTAATCAGTTTTCGCCGATGAGTGTATCGAAAATTTGATATTTATTTTCCTTTTTTAATCAGTTTTCGCCGATAGTGTTTCGAAAACTTGATATTCATTTTTCTTTTTTTAATCAGTTTTCGCTAATGAGTGTTTCAAAAACTTGATATTCATTTCTCATTTTTTTAATCAGTTTTCGTCGATGAGTGTTTCGAAAACTTAATATTCTTTTTTCTTTTTTTTAATCAGTTTTCGCCGATGAGTGTTTTGAAAACTTGATATTCATTTTTCTTTTTAAAGTAAGTTTTCGCTAATGAGTGTTTCGAAACTTGATATTCGTATTTCTTTTTTAAACAGCTTTGGTCTATGAGTGTTTCGAAAACTTGATATTCATTTTTCTTTTTTTAATAAGTTTTCGCCGATGAGTGTTTCGAAAACTTGATATTCATTATTCTTTTTTTAATCAGTTTTCACCGATGAGTGTTTCGAAAACTTGATATTCATTTTTCTTTTTTTAGTAAGTTTTCGCTGATGAGTGTTTCGAAAACTTGATATTCATTTTTCTTTTTTTAATCAAGTTTTGCCGATGAGTGTTTCGAAAACTTGATTTTCTTTTTTTCTTTTTTTTTAATCAGTTTTTGCCGATGAGTGTTTCGAAAACTTGATATTCATTTTTCTTTTTTTAATCAGTTTTTGTCGATATGTGTTTCGAAAACTTGATATTCATTTTTTTTAATAAGTTTTAGCCGATGAGTGTTTTCAAAAACGTGAAATTCATTTTTCTTTATTTAATTAGTTTTCCTCGATAAGTATTTCGAAAGTACTGCTTTCGTGGTATCTTGGACCAAGGCCAAATACCCTTTGCATCCTTTTGCAAGTAACTTGGATGCCTTCAAAGCCGAGATCAAGTTTGGATACGGTGCGGCCCCATCACCCCTTATCACAAAAGGCTCCTCGTTCGGCATATTAAATTTCAAACACTTAGCCCTGCAGTCCACAACCGCATGACAAGACGACAACCAATCCATTCCGAGGATCACATGAAGGTAAACCATACACAACAACCGAAGGTCTACCACAGGTCTCATGGCCATCGACCTCCATAATGCAAGACTTGTGCACATACTCTACTTGTACCGATTCTCCCATTGGAGTAGAGACCAATACTGTTTCTGTCATTCTAGACGGACTTTTGTTGAATTTAGAGGCAAATGCATGCGACACATAGGAATGAGTGTAGCCAGAATCAAATAAGACTCGTGCTTCAACAGAGCAGACAATAAGAGTACCTGTCACAACTGCATTTGATGCATGAGCGTCCTGCTGAGAAAGTGCAAATACTCGCGCTTGTCCTCCACCTACCGCCCCTGGCCCTCGGCCACTAGATCCTGCACCACGACCTCTAGCTGCACCTCTACTTGCTGGCTGTGGTGGTACGGTTCTTACTGGTGGGGCTGGAATAGGTATACCCCTTGGCGTCGGATTACTTCTCACACTTGTACCCTCTTTTCTCTTTGGACACTCTCTAGCCATATGGCCCACCTGGCCGTAGTGGTAGCATCCCCCTGTCAGTCTCCGACACACTCCAAAATGATACCTGCCACAAGTCGCACACTGAGGTCTTGTTTTACCGGCATTTCCAACCCCTTGCACTCTCTGTCCCCCTTGAAAATTTCCTCTTGTACCTGTTTCATGGGTGGTAGTTGAGGATTGTCCTCCTGTGGATCCTGAATATCCTGCACTTCCACCTGTTGTCTTCCTTTTCTTACTTCCACCTCCTTGGTTGTCACTGCCTATAATTAACTTGACTTTGGGATCAACATAAGTCTCGTACCTCTTCCTGGTTTCAATCATTCTGGCACAGTCTGCTGCTTGAGCGAAAGTCTCAAATTGCCTCCTCTAAGGTAATAAAGCAGTAAATAACGGCTCCGTGAGACGGTGTATGAATCTCTTGATCCTCGCCTCTTCATCAGGAACCAACTCAGGTGAGAATTGAGCCAGTTCTGTAAAAAGTAATTCATACTCCGTCACGGTCATGTTAGGCGTCATCCACAACTCATCGAATTGCTGACGCTTCGCATCTTTGGTGCCTTCAGATAGAAACCGACCCAGGAATTCCCTCTGAAAATCTTCCCAGGTCATCGGTGCTACCCTTCTTGAATACCCGGTCTGTACGGACTCTATCCATACTCTAGCAGCTCCCCTCAGCTGGAATGAAGCTAATTCCACTAACTCATGTCTTGAGCACCTCAGCATGTGCCCAATTCTGACTATGTCTCTTACAAAGTACTGCGGATCCTCTTTCTCACTAGTTCCGCAGAAAGTGGATGGATGAAGCTTCAGAAATTTTGAAATTGGCAGCTCTCTAGGTGCTACCCGTGGCTCACAAGGCATTTCCTGTGGTTGTTGCCATTCCCTATCCTCTTCCTCAACAACCTCCATCTCTTGATTGCTAGGAACTCTCTCTTGTTCTTCCTCGCTGACTACTAACCGGCGTACTTCCCTCTGTATTTGTCTCGTCATCTCCTCTCTCAGTTCCTGGAATCCTGCCGTGAGCATTTCCGCCACGGAAGGTGCACCTGTCTCTACTTGAGGTTGAGGTTGAGGTGACTGTCTCCTCTCTTCTTCTCTCACTTGTGCTCTACCTCGATCATGAGCACGACCTCTACCTCAACCTCGAGTACGGCCTCTACCTCGACCTCGGGTAGGCATTCCCTCCTCCCGAACTAATTCTCTATCAATTTCAGCAAGAGTTCTCCCTCCACCCCTAATATGTCTCGTGATCGGTGGCATCCCTATACTGCACAAGGACCACACCTAATGAGTACACGTATATCAATGATATTTCATATCAAAGAGAGTAGAAAGAAAGGGTTGACTCAATTTCCTGGGTACTTCCACAAGTGCCTTTTTACTCCCACGTTGCGCCTGGGTTCACAACAAGGCGTAAACCGACACCCGGTGATACCTATGGCTTCATACAGTTTAAAGATAACCAGACTCTGATACCAAGTTTGTCACGACCCCCTATCGGACGTCCGTGACCGGCACGGGAAGTAGGATTTCTCCTATCCCGTAAGCCTCTAACCCCTGATTGAGATTTCCACATGTTTATAACTACCCTTTTCTAATACAAACAATATATAACATATATGGTCATCCATTTTCGGTGACCTAAGCAGTTTGCAATCCACAGCTCGCTCAACGCCGCTTCAGTCTATACATATACACATATTCATTCACAAGTACATGTAATATACATATTGATCACGCGCTTCAGGGTGGGTGATGTATCCGATTCACATGCAGAAGTCCTGTATACAGTCATACATATATTCAATCACACGCTTACATATAGTTTACATATTGATCACACGCCTCAATGCGTGTAATCTATCCTATTCGCATGCGGAAGCCATATTTTTACACCAACAGCTATTCAATCACACATACATATAATTTACGTATTGATCACACGCCTCAATGTGTGTGACCTATCCTAGTCGCATGTAGAAGTCATATACGTATATACATGATATATATTATATCATAGCCTATATTCCCATCACCGAGACCTAACTTTAATCTGTATGAAGTCGACAATGCTAGAATTCAAGTGTGACATATATATATATACACAGCAGATGTAAACGTACATACGCCACGCCCAAAAAGGATTCATATATATGTATATATACATCACAACATGTATACATAATCAAAATAACTACCGACGCGAACAAAGCATGCGGTCTTCAGAGTTGTCTGCCTCCTTGAGAAGAAGTGGACGCGTTCCCGACTCCTGAACCACCTGTATCTGAAACATGTAAACAAGGGGGGTGAGTCGAACACACTCAGTGAGAAGCTCCCCCATCCCTGGCGTCGCAGCGGGTACCACTACAGCTGGGGGAAGGGAGCAACCACAACCACACACGCATGAAACGGATTCGTTTCATGATCTTTAACATGATCAGGCAATCAGTAAATCATATTCACAATTTAAAATTCTATTTCATGCTTCTAACATATTTATTAATCCGCATGTAAATCAATCATAAACATATAACGTATGGTTCCATAGTTAACATATACTTGTGCACGTAGGCACTCACTTTCTGTCTCCTGCATTACGCTAAGAGAAATACTGGCCCGAAGGCAATTTAATGTACGAACCTGGTTGATCACACCAGGAACTTTCTGACTCCAAGGCACGCTTAGAGTAATAGCCGGCAACTTGTCTGACCTCAGTTTAAACCAAGGTAATGGCCACTATGTGGCATACTTACTGACGTCATAATCCTGTCTGTCCGATCAGGATGACCGACTCGATCTACCTGGGCAACCTAAACAACTCAACTAACATATTTAACCTTGAAAGACGCCCTAAGATAAACTACTGAATATTACACGTGGTTATTAATTAGGCCTAGTTTCCCCCTTTTTAATTTATGCGGCACTCTCACTCATATTCAACAACCTAGGTTCAGTTTTCCTCAATACACCATACGAATGAGATCTTTAAGTGATGATCAATATGATTGGTTTCTAATATTACTGAACTCTCATATATGAAATCACGACACAATCCTACCCACGGTAACATATAAGGCTCAATGAGCCACAATAGCACATATATACTTGAGATTAATCATATAAGCACATACATTGTTGCACGTTGACTGCTTACTTGCCAATCATAGACGTGTAGCACAAATTTATTCATATAAATAAATTCATATAATAATTACACAAAATAGAGCAAACCACATTTCCACGTAGTCATCCAACCCTGTGGGGCAGGGATGGGAGAGCCTCTCACCTCGTTGGCCCTCCTGATCAGTCCTCGGAGTGCCTGAAACTCCAATTACCCTGTGGTGCCCTATACACATGTATATTTAAGAAATTTAGAACGTGTAACTAAACATATAACATGCACGTCTCATGCTAATGCTCATGCACCCTCTAGCTATTTTCCAAGAATTAATTGTTTAGTTCGTTACGTCGTTTTATTTGCTCTTTCCGAAAGTCCAGAGTGCCCCATATTCGACTTTCACACTTTCGAGCCATTTAGAACCTCTAATTGCTTAGGTTAGAGAATTCCACTTGTCTAAATTTCCCTTCGTGTGTTCATATGGGTATTTTACTAATAAAAGAATTAAATTCATGGTTCAAAAGAGGCTTTAGCTTACTCATTCCACCGTCTTCCTTATTCGCTGAGTAGGAGCTTAATTACTACCTATTTAATTATATATAAAAATATAATTGGGTATAATTAGAGCCTTGGAACTAATTTAGCGGGTCTTAGGTGTCCCCCACGGACTAGACCAAGGTGTCCAATCCACCACACAGATCCTTACTGTACGGTGGCTTAGTATTTCGCCTCTTTTTCACCGGATTGGGTTCCGGTTGAGACGGTAAATACTCGGGCTTTATTCCCTTGTCTATTTCCAGCAATTACAACACTTATACTACTCCAATCCAAGCCTAAACATGCATCAAACTGTCAATTTCGAATTTTAGAGCAATTTCCTAACCCAATTTTCCTAATTTCCATACTCGGTCAAGTCCTACGGTTTAACTTCGATTTCGGACCTCATTAAGCTTTCAATAACATCCACTAAGCTCAATTTTAACACCGGAATGCCCCGATTGGAAGAAATTGAAGAATTTGTAAAATACCCAAAATTGGAGAAAATGGGGTTTTGGGAGTTTGGGGCTTTCTTACTTGATTTCAATCGGATGGGAGGCTTGTGGGTGTTGAAAGACGAAGTTCGGTCACCTTCTCTGGCACCGACGTGCCTTTTCCGGCTAGAAACCACCGTGGAACACTCCCCCTCCTTCTTGGCTTGCTTGTTTGTGCGTGCTTGCTGCTACTTCTCTTTTTTTTTTTGTGTTAGTGAATGCTCGGCCCCCCACCCTTTTAGTTTAGTAATATATATATATATATATATATATATATATATATATATATATATATATATATATTTTATTATGTGTCCTAATGAAGTAATAAGGGAAGGGGGTGGGGCTCACGGTTTGGCCCCACCCCCCATTATCTTAATATATATATATATATATATTTTATTAGAAAAACTTATTTACTTCTTATATCCTCTTTTTCCTTCATGCTTTTTAGTCCTCTTTTCTTTTAGGTCCTAGAAAAATTATAAATATCCCCTATTACTTTCTTCTTTATTCTATTTTTAACCCTATATTTCTATAATTTAATTTATTTTTCTTTTTGAAAGAAAAATAAATTTAATAAAAATGAAAATAATTAAATCTAAATATCTCGGATATTACATTTTTTGAACAGTTTTGATTGATGAGTATTTCGAAAACTTGATATTCATTTTTCTTTTTTTAATAAGTTTTCGTCGATGAGCGTTTCGAAAACTTGATATTCATTTTTTTTTAGCAAGTTTTCGCTGATGAGTGTTTCGAAAACTTGATATTCATTTTTCTTTTTTTAATCAGTTTTTGCCGATGAGTGTTTCGAAAACTTGATATTCTTTTTTCTTTTTTTAATCAGTTTTTGCCGATGAGTGTTTCGAAAACTTGATATTCATTTTTCTTTTTTTAATAAGTTTTAGCCGATGAGTGTTTTCAAAAACGTGATATTCATTTTTCTTTATTGAATTAGTTTTCATCGATAAGTGTTTCGAAAACTTGATATTCATTTTTCTTTTTTTAATCAGTTTTTGTCGATGAGTGTTTCGAAAACTTGATATTCATTTTTCTTTTTTTAATATGTTTTAGCCGATGAGTGTTTTCGAATACTTGATATTCATTTTTCATTTTTTAATTAATTTTCGCCGATAAGTGTTCTGAAAACTTGATATTCATTTTTCTTTTTTTAATCAGTTTTCGCCGATGAGTGTTTCGAAAACTTGATATTTATTTTTCTTTTTTTTTAAAATAGTTTTCGCCGATCAGTGTTTCGAAAACTAGATATTCATTTTTCTTTTTCTTAATCAGTTTTCGTCGATGAATGTTTCGAAAACTTGATATTCATTTTTCTTTTTTTAATTAGTTTTTGCCAATGAGTATTTCGAAAACTTGATATTCATTTTTTGCTTCTAAGTCACACTCATATATATATACACATGATATGCATCATATCATAACTTATGATCCCAACAACCAGACCAATCTTTAACCTGTATGAAGCCGACAGTTCTAGATTGTGACATATACATATATGCATATAGCAACTGTACAAAACAATGCTATACCAAAAGAATCATATACATATACATCCTGACAAAATACATATATCCATACTACCCACGCGAACAATGCGTGCGGTCTCTAAGTCTGTCCGCCTCCCTGAGATGAAGTGGAAGCACTCCCGATGCCTATACCACCTGTGTCTGTAACATGTAACAATGGGGTGAGTCAAACAGACTCAGTGAGAGGCTTTCCCATCCCTAGTGTAGTAGTGGGTACCACTACAACTGGGGAAGAGGAGCCGATCACAAACACATACGCATATAACAGGTTTTGAGTTTCCATATATTAAGTGGTCAGGCAATTAGCATATATCATATTCACAATAAAGAATTTAAAGCATGGTTTTACATACGTTTAAATTCATACATACGTCATATCATGATTTAACATATAATTCCAAGTGGTCACCCGTATTCAATTAACCATAATCATAAACTGGCCCGAAGGCAATATCTCCGTTAGGAGAGAATCTGGCCCGAAGACAATATCTCACGTGAGCAATATGGGAACCTAGTTGATCATTCTAGGAACCCCTGGTCCCAAGACTATACTTGGAACAATAATCTGACCCCAAGACTTCACTTGGAGCATAGCCGGCGACTCATCTGACCTCGGTTTACCCAAGGCAATAGCAACAATGTGGTGTACTCATATACTCTGTATTTCTGTGGGTTGACTCAAGACAAGAGACTCAATCTACCCGGACCACCCATGATAGACTCGGTTTCCACGTTGTACCATAAATGACCCATATGGACCACTACTTGTTCATTTTACTTCTTCTTGGCAAATCTAGACTTCCAAGTGGTTTCTAATTCGAACTCTTGGTTCAGAACAAAGTCACCTGGGTTTATTCTCTTTAAGGACTTACTTACAAAACAACACCCTTCAGATAATATTTACTCGATCCTACCCCCGATATCGTTTAGGTCCCGAGGACCTTCTTTTCCATATAAGGCTCCTTGAGCCACCATTGCTTTTACAATTCACATACACACATATAGCATGTTATCTAACATGTAATTCCTACAAATAAGCAAGAAGGCAAACCATATATCCATATCCGCAGTCAACCCTATAGGGCAAGGATAGGAAAACCCCTCACCTGGTTGGCCCCTCGGATCGGCTCTCGGTGTGCCCGAAGGTCCGCTCACTGTATGGTGCCCTATACACATATATTTTGAGAGATTTAGCAACTTGGAATTTCAACCACTATAGTGTACATGTAACGTTAACGCTCATGTTCTTTCTAATTAATTCCATAGACTAGTTGTTGGCTTGGAATGCCCTCAACTAGTTTTCGGAACACCTATCATGCTTCTATTCGTATTCAACCCTTGCTTAATCACACTATTCGGAAGCCTTGAGGTGGAAATGCAAGGTTACCCAATTTCATCTCTATGTGTCCATATGAAATTCCCATTACCCAAGTCTTGAATTCATAACTCAAAAGAGTCACAAATTCTACTTGTCTAAAATTTCCATTTACCGAATTAACTTTCAACACCTTACCTGCATATGCTTACACATATCCAGACACGCTTAAAATTGGAAAAGTGTCTCTTTTTCCCCGAACCAGGTTCCGGGTGAGATGGGAATTACTCGGGTTTTAATCCCTCGTACATTCCAATAATTTTTTTAATAATTATATAATTATTATTCGACCTTTCAATGCACCCCAAATCATTCCACAACACCCTTAAACCTTAACAACCACATTTTCCTACACTTTTTCCAACCCGGATAAATTCCATCAATTTGGTTCCGGTTCCTAAGCTTCCAACTCACTTCGTAACATGCATATACTTCAATTTAGGACCCAAAGCACTCAGATTGAATCAATTGGGGTCTTTCCAAAAATCCCTAAAATTTATAAAATTGGGGTTTGAGAGTTTCGGGACTTCTCACCTCGATTCAACCGGTTAGAAGGATGATATGGAGTAGAGGAGACTCCCAGCTACCTTCCCCGGTGAAGAGACGGCGTTTTCCGGCGAGAAAGCTCTCTTCCTCTTGTTTCTCACTCTAACCCGAGCTCTCTCTCTCTCTAGCACACGGTGGCGTTTTTCGGCTCCGGTGGACGGCGACTCCGGCCACCACGCGTGACCCCTTCCTCCTTGCTTCCGTCAACGATGCTCTCTCGTCCAGCCCTCTCTCGCGTTTTTTCAGCCCATGCGTGCCTCTCTCTCACGTTACCTTCTCCTCTCTTTTCCTTATCTGCTTCTTTCCCTTATGCGTTTTCTCACCCTTTTTTTTCTTATTACATATATATATATATATCACTAAATAAAACAATCTGGTTTCTTTTTTTTTTTTCTTTTACTCTTTTCCTTATTCTTTTACACATATATACATATATATAATTAATATATACATATCACAAAAATAAAATAATCTGATATAATATTAATTAATAAGAAAAGGGAATATATATATAAAAAAATAATTAGGATTTAAACAAATTTGTGTTTTTTTTTAAAAAAAACTAGTAGCATAGTGAGTATTTATTTTCCTTTTTCCTCTTTAATTAATTTAATTTAATTTAATTAATTATGCTAGTTAAAATATTCTCGGGTATCAATTTTTCTTTTTTTAATCAGTTTTTGCCGATGAGTGTTTCGAAAACTTAATATTCATTTTTCTTTTTTTAAACAGTTTTTGCCGATGAGTGTTTCGAAAACGTGATATTCATTTTTCTTTATTTAATTAGTTTTCATCGATGAGTTTTTCAAAAACTTAATATTCCTTTTTCTTTTTTTAATAAGTTTTAGCCGATGAGTGTTTTCGAAAATATGATATTTATTTTTCATTTTTTAATCAGTTTTTGTCGATGAGTGTTTCGAAAACTTGATATTCATTTTTTATCGATGAGAGTTTCGAAAAATTGATATTCATTTTTCTTTTTTTAAAAAGTTTTAGTCGATCAGTGTTTTGGAAAACGTGATATTCATTTTTCTTTATTTAATCAGTTTTCATCGATGAGTGTTTTCGAAAACATGATATTCATTTTTCATTTTTTAATTAGTTTTTGCCGATGAGTGTTTCGAAAACTTGATATTCATTTTTCTTTTTTTAATAAGTTTTAGGGATGAGTGTTTTGGAAAACGTGATATTCATTTTTCTTTATTTAATCTGTTTTCATCGATTAGTGTTTCGAAAACTTCATATTCATTTTTCTTTTTTTAATCAGTTTTTGTCGATTAGTGTTTCGAGAACTGGATATTAATTTTTCTTTATTTAATAAGTTTTCGGCGATAAGTGTTTCGAAAACTTGATATTCATTTTTCTTTTTTTAATCAGTTTTTACCAATGAGTGTTTCGAAAATTTGATATTCATTTTTCTTTTTTTAATCAGTTTTTGCCGATGAGTGTTTCGAAAACTTGATATTCATTTTTCTTTTTTTAATCAATTTTTGTCGATAAGTGTTTCGAAAACATGATATTCATTTTTCTTTTTTTAATAAGTTTTAGCCGATGAGTGTTTTCGAAAACATGATATTCATTTTTCTTAGTTTAATTAGTTTTCATCGATGAGTGTTTTCGAAAACTTGATATTCATTTTTCTTTTTTTAATCAGTTTTTTTCGATTAGTGTTGTCGAAAACTTGATATTCATTTTTCTTTTTTTAATCAGTTTTTGTCGATGAGTGTTTCAAAAACTTTATATTCATTTTTCTTTTTTTAATCTGTTTTCGTCAATTAGTGTTTCGAAAACTGGATATTCATTTTTCTTTTTCTAGTAAGTTTTTGCTAATAATTGTAATACCCGGGAAATTTTTTCGAAGTTTAAAATGAAATGAAAGGGAAAGAAATAAAGTAGAAAATAATTTTTGAACTTAATTCAGGACCTAAGGAATTGGAAACCTGAATTAAATGGGGAAAAGAGAGTAGGGAATATTTTTGGGTATTTAAATTTGGGGTATAAGAGAAAATAAAATTTATTGGAAAGAGGAGGGATTTAATTGGGGATATTTTTCCACCTCTTATTTATTATAATTATTATTATTAGTGATTAATTATTAGTTATTTTATAATTTAAGTATTTAATTATTTTATTATTATTATTATTATTATTATTATTATATATATATATATATATATATATATATATATATATATACTTTTAATTAATTTTTGGGGGGTGCGTGGGTTTGTTTAAATGAAGAAAAGAAAGGATTAAGAAAGAAAAGAGAGGAAGAGAGTGAGAGAAACGTGCACGAAAGGAAAGAAAGAAAAGAGAGGAAGAGAGAGAGAGGGTGGAGACGCGTGAGGGAAGAAGAAGGGGGAAGAAGGAGGAGGAATCTCACCGGAATCTCGCCGGAGGAGAGCTAGTCGACGCCGGGAAAGCTCACCGGAGCTCGGGTACGACGTCTCCTACACCTTCCACCAATCGAATCAAAGGTTGGTAACCCCAATTTCATTCGAAAACCCCAATTTCTTCATTTTTAGGGATTTCTTCGATCCACCTTCGATTGGGTCGTTTCAAGGGTAGATTGAGACCTATGAGGTGTTCTTGAACACCTAGTTGAGGTAAGAATCGAAATTATATCCTCGGATTTACCCGAATTCGAATTTGAAAGGATTTGGGGTTGAAAATTATAATTATTCCTAATTTGGAGAAATTGTTGAAAATTAGGATTGAGCTTGGATTTGAGTAAATAGGCTTGTATTAGAATTACTGAAAGTATATTGCTGAAATATTAGCTGAACAAGACCCGTGAAGAGCTGGCCCGAGGTTACTAAGGTTGAACCTTGACGTTAACGTGCCGGGTCCCTGCTCGGATTGCCCAATTACACTTTAAGGGTGATATTGAGGGCTCCAAACCTCTTCTTCTCAATCTTAAACACCATAGAATAATTCTAAAAAAATGTTATCAAGCATCAAGAATTATTTTATGTACTTTCTTGTTTCTCAAGGATGGAAACTTGCGGAACAATAAAGTCCAAAATTTAAAATGGCAATTTAATTCCTTCATAATTATTAGGAGTCCTTAAGTAAGATAATTTAGAAGCATATCGAGGTTTAGTAACTCAAATCCAAGGCTCTAAAATTAATTCAAGGTGAGCGATAATTATACGAAACCAAGTATGTAGCACTAGAGACTCTCATGGAAGAGAGGGAAGACGGATAAGACCAAGAAGTCGGTTCTTGGCGACGTCTAGATGCATTTTTAGGTATGAGCATGTCACATGCATATGAATTACATATATTTTGAGATGTTAACCACATGAATGCATTCGTTAGGAAACCACGACTCGTCCGGAGCGGGAGTTACTCCAGGACTAGCGCAGGGAAGCCGTCCAGGTGAGGGGTTTCCCATCCTTGCCCTACAGGGTTGATTGAGGATGTGGATATGTGGTTTGCCTACTTGCCTATTTCTAAGAATTATTTAGTGGTTAACATGCTATTGTTGTTCCTAAACTGTTATATATGAAAGTATCTGTATATGTGTGTTTGACTACAGGTAAAAAGGTACTAGAGGCTATCCATGTGGTGACATGAGATACGTCGAACAGTACAAGCAAGGGGGTAAGTTACTGATTGAGTCCAATGTTTGGTTTACCATATTAATTAGAAACTCACCTAAGAAATCATAAAGAAAGTGTTGTTAACGTCGACGTTTTATGGTAATTGAACTTAGGAAAGACCTTAGAGCTAGGTTATGATCTAAACCAAGGGTTTGGGAACAATATGAGGATTAATACGATCTCTTAATTGATTAGTGAGTCGTAGGGATGTCCACACTAGCTAGGTAAAGTCAGTGTAGGATAGTAATGGGTAGATAGGGTCAGGATCCCAGCTGAAAGCTTGGGAAGACAAACAAGTTAAAACAATTGCCCGTTGAGGCCATTGCCCTAGCCTGGCACTAAGGTCAGTTAAAGAGTAATAGATTTGCCCGTTGAGGCCATTGCCCTAGCCTGGTACTAGGGTCAGTTAAAGAGTAAAGCATTTGCCCGTTGAGGCCATTGCCCTAGCCTTGCACTAGGGTCAGTTGATTGAGTTACAGCTTTCATATGATATGTTAATTATGATTGTTTGATTATGAGAAGCATGATAGAAAAGCATGATTCGTAGGTTTATCTTTGATTTTAATGTTATATTAATATTGCCTGATCGTAATATAACATTTGATAAACTGGACTTTCATGCGCATGTGATTGTGGGTGTTTCCCTTTCCCCAGCTGTAGTGGTACCCGCCGCTACGCCGAGGATGGGAAGCTTCTCACTGAGTCTGTTTGACTCACTCCCTCTGCTTCAATGTTTCAGATACAGGGATCGGGCAGGCATCGACGTCCGGACAGTGATACGGACATCAGACCATCCTTACGCTTTTGTTCGCGTGGGTGGACTCCTTTTGGTTATTTTGATTTCACTTGTTGTATATATTTTAAAGTTGTAAGAGTTTTATATATACATTGTCATCTATGGAGAATCGGATGTCGTCCTTCTCCCCCTTAACCACTGTATCTCTGATATGTTTGAGGTCGGCGTCTTTATCTTGCTTGGATTTGACCTCTTCGGCTAGAGCTGACTTGGCTTGGACATGGGCTAGAAACAAGTCGGAGTCTCCAATTTCAAACTGAGTTCCAGACTGTTCTAGCTCATGTACTTCTCGAATTAACGGCCTTCGTACTTCACTGATATGGGCTAAGCTACCCATTGACTTTCGGCTCAAAGCGTCTGCCACCACATTCACCTTACCAGGATGCTACAAAATCGTGCAGTCATAGTCTTTCAACAACTCCATCCACCTGCGTTGTCTCAGATTCAGATCTTTCTGCTCGAAAATGTACTTAAGGCTCTTGTGGTCTGTGTACACCTCACATGTTTCGCCATAAAGGTAGTGCCTCCAAATCTTCAAGGCACATACCACCGCTGCCATTTCAAGATCGTGAGTTGGGTAATTCTTTTCATGCTTCCGGAGTTGCCTAGACGCATAAGCAATCACCTTTCCATGTTGCATAAGAACACACCCTAACTCGTGAAGCATCACAGTAAACCACATACCCTCCGGTGCCCTCAGGAAGAGCCAACACCGGTGCTGTGGTGAGACTTTCCTTCAGCTTCTGAAAACTCTCTTCACACTTGTCATCCCATACAAACTTTACCCCTTTCTGAGTTAACTTTGTAAGAGGTGCAGCAACTCTTGAAAAGTCCTGCACAAACCTTCTATAGTATCCAGCCAAACCTAGAAAACTACGGATCTCCGTGACTGAGGTAGGCTGGGACCAATTCTTCACGGCTTCCACCTTGCTCGGATCAACATGGATTCCCTCTGAAGATACCACGTGACCGAGAAATGCAACCTTATCAAGTCAAAACTCGCATTTTGAAAACTTAGCATACAATTTCTCTTCTCTCAGCTTCTATAATGCCAGTCTCAAATGCTCTGCGTGCTCCTCAGCATTCTTGGAATAAACTAGAATGTCATATATGAATACAATGACAAACCGGTCTAGAAATGGCTTGAAAACCCGATTCATCATGTCCATAAAAGCTGCTGGTGCATTAGTTAGCCCGAACGACATGACTAGAAACTCATAATGGCCGTATCGGGTTCGAAAAGCAGTTTTGGGCACATCTTCTTTTCTAATCTTCAACTGATGATACCCTGATCGTAGATCGATCTTTGAAAACCTCTTAGCACCTTGCAACTGGTCGAACAGATCATCGATTCTTGGAAGTGGATATTGATTGCGAACCGTTACCTTATTCAACTTTCGGTAATCGATACACAATCTTAAAGTTCCATCCTTCTTCTTCACGAATAGAACCGGTGCACCCCAAGGTGAAAAACTGGGTCTGATGAAACCCTTTTCAAGTAATTCTTGTAACTGCGTGTGTAGCTCCTTCAACTCCTTCGGAGCCATTCTATAGGGTGGTGTAGAAATCGGCTGAGTACCTGGTAAAAGCTCGATCTGAAATTCAATCTCTCGATCAGGCGGCAAACCAGGCAAATCGTCAGGAAATACATCAAGAAATTCCCGAACCACCGGTACCTGATTCGCAGGAAGTACTTCTTTCGTAGTATCCCTCACAAAAGCCAGATATCCTTTACACCCTTTCTCGAGTAGCTTGGAAGTTTTCATTGCTGAAATTAGACTCGGATATGGTGCAGCACCATCACCCCGCACCACAAATGGCTCTTCATCCGGCATGTTGAATTTCAAACACTTCGCCTTGCAATCAACTACTGCATGACAAGATGCCAACCAATCCATACCCAGAATGACATCCAGGTCTACCATGTATAGTAGTCGTAGGTCCACAACTGTTTCATGACCCTCGACCACAACCACACATGACTCATAGACGTACTTGACTTGTACTGAATCACCCATCGGAGTAGAGACCATTTCTGTCTCCTTCAACCTAGTCGGGCTTTTCTCAACTTTCTGTGCAAATGCATGTGAGATGTAGGAATGTGTTGAACCAGAATCAAATAATACAAGGGCCTGGAGAGAGCATACTGAAAGTGTACCTGTCACTACTGCATTTGGGGCATGTGCATCCTGTCGAGACAAAGCAAACACCCGTGCCTGTCCTCCCCCTGGTGCACCTGGGCCTCTACCTCCTACTCCTGCTCCACTACCTCTGCTCGGTCCTGAAGTGTTGACTTGGGGTGGTACAATACTAACCGGTGGGGCTGCAATTGGAGTACTGCCCGGAGTAGGATTGCTCTTGACACTCGTATTACTCTTCCTCTGCGGACATTCCTTAGCCATGTGCCGGAACTGTCCACAGTTGTAACAACCTCCCTTCATAACTTTGCACTCTCCAAAATGAAATCTTCCACATGTTCCACACTGCGGTCTCTGGCTACCGCCCTGACTACTGCCTTGGAATCTCTGCCCACCTTGGGTGTTACTCCTCCCAGAACTTGTGGTGGTAATAACAGACTGCCCACCAACTTGCCCTGCATAATTTGGAACTATACCAAAATTACCAGCTGTCTTCTGCTTCTTCTTCCATCCCTGTCCATCACTACCTGTCAGTAACTTGTTCTTGGGATTCGCTGATGTCCCAAACTTCTTTCTATTTTCAATTACCCTGGCACAATCAGTAGCCTGTGCTAGAGTTTCAAACTGACCACATTGCGGCAGTAGAACTACGAACAATGGCTCTACCAACCTGTGGATAAACCTCTTAATCAACTCCCTCTCATCGGGAACCAATTCTGGAGCATATTGAGCTAGCTCCGTGAACTGCAGCTCAAACTTAGTCACTGACATATTCGGCGTCATCCACAAATCTTCAAACTGTTGACGCTTGGCATACCTCATTCCTTCGGATAGAAATCGACCCAGGAATTCCCTCTGAAAATCTTCCCAGGTCATAGGAGCAACTCTCCTTGCATATATCTTCTGTACTGATTCAAACCAAACCCGTGCAGCGCCTCTTAACTGAAATGAGGCAAGTTCCACCATCTCTCCTCCTGGACACCTCAGTAACTGCCCAATTCTGATTATATCACGGAGGAAATGTTGAGGGTCCTCCTTGGTTTCGGTTCCGCAAAAGGTAGGCGGATTTAGCTTCAGGAATTTAGTAATCGGTAATTCTCTTGTAACTCCCCTCGGTCTCCGGGGCACGTCCCTTTGTTGCCATCCCCTTCTTGGTTCTTCCTCCCTTTCCTCAACCATTTCAGTTTCCTGTTCAGCCGATATCACTTGCTCTTCTTCCTTGCCGACATCTAAACGGCGGACTTCTTGTTGAATTTGGCGGGTCATTTCAGCTCTCAATTCCTGAAATCCAATAGTCAGCATCTCAGCAACTAACGGAGCACCCGTCTCAACCTGTGGCTCTAGGTTTTGTTGCCTATGCACTTCTCTTTCTTGTGTCCTACCACGACCGCGAGCACGGCCTCTAGCTCGGCCCCTGGGAGGCACTCTCTCCTCCTGAACGGACTCCTCATCTGTACGTGCAGGGACTCTACCGCCCCTCCTAGCCTGCCTAATAGTCGGCAGCATCCCTGTACTGCACAAAAATGTCACCTGATAAGCATTTGCATAATCTATCATAGATTAAGAAGGAATGAAAGAAAGGCTGACTCAAATTATCCTGGGTACTCCCACAAGTGCCTGTTTAATGCAACGTTGTGCCCGGGTTTCACAACGAAGCTTAAACCGACACCCGGTCATACCAATGGCTTCACATGACTTAAAGAAATAACCTGGCTCTGATACCAAGTTTGTCACGACCCCAAATAGGGAGTACGTGACCGGCACGGGAATAGATTTTTACCTCTAAACCCGTAAGCCTTATCCTGTAAACATGATTATAACTACCCTGCTATACAATCAATATATATTTATCATACTAGTGGCCACACCTCACTGGTAGCCTAATCAACCTGCAATCCACGGTTCGCTGCTCAATCCAGTGTATAAATATATTCATCAGCACTCATAATGTAAATATTAATATCATATTGACCATACGTATCAATACGTACGATCTATCCTATTCACATGCAGCAAGCACACATAATATATATCCATATCATATTGACCGTACGCCTCAATGCGTACGCTCTATCCTATTCACATGCAGAAGTTTATATACTCAAACATAAATCCTAGTTTATCCCCAACTGGACCCTGTCTTTAAGTACATGTGAAGCCGACAATTCTAGAGCAAGTACATATCAAAAGTTGTAAAAGTATGTATACAAGTCTTACAACTTTAAAATCTATACAACAAGTGAAATCAAAATAACCAAAAGGTGTCCACCCACGCGAACAAGTGCGTAAGGATGGTCTGATGTCCGTATCACTGCCCGGACGTCGATGCCTGCCCGATCCCTGTATCTGAAACATTGAAGCAGAGGGAGTGAGTCAAACAGACTCAGTGAGAAGCTTCCCATCCTCGGCGTAGCGGCGGGTACCACTACAGCTGGGGAAAGGGAAACACCCACAATCACATGCGCATGAAAGTCCAGTTTATCAAATGTTATATTACGATCAGGCAATATTAATATAACATTAAAATCACAGATAAACCTACGGGTCATGCTTTTCTATCATGCTTCTCGTAAACAAGCAATCACATTTTAACATATAATATGAAAACTGCAAATCACTTAACTGACCCTAGTACCAAGCTAGGGCAATGGCCTCAACGGGCAATTTCTTTTAAATCTTTAACTGACCCTAGTGCCAGGCTAGGGCAATAGCCTCAACGGGCAAATCTTTTCTGACTCGTTTCTCTCCCCGAGCTCTCAACTGGGATTCTGACTCTATCTACCCATTTCTATCCTAAACTGACTTTACCTAGGTGGTGTGAACCTCCTATGACTCACTAATCCATTTATGAGATCTTTTAAATCCTTATTCAATATCCAAACCTTTGATTAGATCATAACCTAGCTCTAAGGTCGTTCCTAAGTTCAATTACCATAAAACGTCGACGTCTACTAACAACTTCTATACAATTTCTTTAATGAGTTTCTAATTAATAGGGTAAACCAACCTTGGACTCAATCAACAACTTACCCCCCTTGCTTGTACTATTCGGCATATCTCATGTCATCACATGGATACCCTTCAGTACCTCTTTACCTGTAGTCAAACACACATATACAAATACTTTCATATATAACAGTTTAGGAACAGCAATAGCATGTTAACCGCTAAATAATTCTTACAAATAGGCAAGTAGGCAAACCACATATCCACATCCTCAATCAACCCTGTAGGGCAAGGATGGGAAACCCCTCACCTGGACGGTTTCCTTGCGCTAGTCCTGGAGTAACTCCCGCTTCGGACGAGTCGTGGTTTCCTAACGAATGCATTCATGTTGTTAACATCTCAAACTGTATGCAATTCATATGCATATGACATGCTCGTACCTAAAAATGCATCTAGACGTCGCCAAGAACCGAGTTCTTGGTCTTATCCGTCTTCCCTCTCTTCCATGAGAGTCTCAAGTGCTACATACTTGGTTTCGTATAATTATCGCTCACCTTGAATTAAATTTTAGAGCCTTGGATTGGAGTTACTAAACCTCAATATACTCTTAAGTTATCCTACTTAAGGTTTCCTAATAATTACAAGGAAATAAAGTTGCTACTTTAAAATTTGGGCTTTATTGTTCCGCAAGTTTCCATCCTTGAGAAACAAGAAAGTACTTAAAATAATTCTTAATGCTTGATAGCATATTTAGAATTTTTATAGGGTGTTTAAGATTGAAAATAAGAGGTTTGGAGCCCTCAATATCACCCTTAAAGTGTAATTGGACAATCCAAGCAGGGACCCGACACGTTAATGTCAAGGTTCCACATTAGTAACCTCGGGCCAGCTCTTCACGGGTCTTATACAGCTAATACTTCAACAATATAATTTCAATAATTCCAATCCAAGCCTATTTACTCAAATCCAAGCTCAATCCTAATTATCACAATTTTCCCAATTTATGAATAATTAGAATTTCAACCCCAAATCCTTTCAAATTCGAATTCGGCTAAACCCGAGGGTATAGTCTCGATTCTTACCCCAACTAAGTGTTCAAGAACACTTCCTAGGTCTCAATCTACCCTTGAAACAACCCAATCGAAGGTGGATCGAAGAAATCCCTAAAAATAAAGAAATTGGGGGTTTCGAATGAAATTGGGGTTACCAACCTTTGATTCGATTGGTGGAAGGTGAGGAAGATGTTGTAGTCGAACTCCGGTAGTCGTTTTCGACGTCGGACCGTCCTCTCTGGCCGATTTTCCGGCGAGCTTCCCTTCCTTTTCTCCCTTCTATCGCCCTCTTTCTCCCTTTCTTCTGCTTCTCTCTCGTGCTCTCACCTCTCTCCCTCTCTTTTCCTTTCTTCTTCACCAACTCTCCTAAGTCACGTGGCCTTCTTTTCTTTTCTCTTTAACTTCTTTTTATTTATTTTCTTTCTATTAACATATATATATATATATATATATATATATATTATTAGTAATAATAATAATAATAAAAATCTGAAAGTAATATAATTAATAAAATAAGTAAATAATTAATAACTAATATGTATTTTTAATTTAATCCCTTTCCCTATTTAATTCAGGTTTCCAATTTCTTAGGTCCTGAATTAAATCCTAAAAATTATTTTCTACTTATTTTCTATCCCTTCTATTTTATTTTAAACCTCGAAAAAATTTTCCGGGTATTACAATTTTTCTTTTTTTTAATCAATTTTTGTCGATGAGTGTTTCGAAAACTTGATATTCATTTTTTTTTAATAAGTTTTAGCCAATTAGTGTTTTCGAAAACTTGATATTCATTTTTCAATTTTTAATCAATTTTCGCCGATGAGTGTTCTGAAAGCTTGATACTCATTTTTCCTTTTTTTAATTAGTTTTTGCCGATGAGTGTTTCGAAAACTTGATATTTATTTTTTTTAATCAGTTTTTGCCGATGAGTGTTTCGAAAACTTGATATTTATTTTTTTAATCAGTTTTTGCCGATGAGTGTTTCGGAAACTTGATATTCATTTTTCTTTTTTTAATCAGTTTTTGTCGATGAGTGTTTCGAAAACTTGATATTCATTTTTCTTTTTTTTAATCAGTTTTCGCCGATAAATGTTTCAAAAACTTGATATTCATTTTTCTTTTTTTTAATCAGATTTCGCCGATGAGTATTTCGAAAACTTAATATTTATTTTTCTTTTTTTTAATCAGTTTTTGCTGATGAGTGTTTCGAAAACTTGATATTCATTTTTCTTTTTTTTAATCAGTTTTTGTCGATGAGTGTTTCGAAAACTTGATATTCATTTTTCTTTATTTAATAAGTTTTAGCCGATTAGTGTTTTCGAAAACTTGATATTCATTTTTCATTTTTTAATCAATTTTCGCCGATGAGCGTTCTGAAAACTTGATATTCATTTTTCTTTTTTTAATCAGTTTTTGCCGATGAGTGTTTCGAAAACTTGAAATTTATTTTTTTTAATCAGTTTTTGCCGATGAGTGTTTCAAAAACTTGATATTCATTTTTCTTTTTTTTAATAAGTTTTTGTCGATGAGTGTTTCGAAAACTTGATATGCATTTTTGTTTTTTTAATAAGTTTTAGCCGATGAGTGTTTTCGAAAACTTGATATTCATTTTTCATTTTTTAATCAATTTTCGTCGATGAGTGTTTTGAAAACTTGATATTCATTTTTCTTTTTTTTAATAAGTTTTTGTCGATGAGTGTTTCGAAAACTTGATATTCATTTTTCTTTTTCTTAATCAATTTTCGCCGTTGAGTGTTACGAAAACGTGATATTCATATTTCTTTTTTTAATAAGTTTTATCCGATGAGTGTTTTCGAAAACTTGATATTCATTTTTCATTTTTTAATCAATTTTTGCTGATGAGTGTTCGAAAAACTTGATATTCATTTTTCTTTTTTTTAATCAATTTTCACCGATGAGTGTTTCAAAAACTTGATAGTCATTTTTCTTTTTTTTAATCAAATTTCGCCGATGAGTGTTTCAAAAACTTGATATTCATTTTTCTTTTTTTAATCAGTTTTCGCCGATGAGTGTTTCGAAAACTTGATATTTCTTTTTCTTTTTCTTAAATAGTTTTCGCTGATGATTGTTTCGAAAACTAGATATTTATTTTTCTTTTTCTTAATCAGTTTTCGTCGATGAATGTTTCGAAAACTTGATATTCATTTTTCTTTTTTTAATTAGTTTTTGCTGATGAGTGTTTCGAAAACTTGATATTCATTTTTTTATTTTTTAATTAGTTTTTGTCGTTGAGTGTTCCGAAAACCTAATATTCATTTTTCTTTTTTCTTAAATAGTTTTCGTCGATTAGTGTTTCTAAAACTTGTTATTCATTTTTCTTTTTTTAACTTGTTTTCGCCGATAAGTGTTTTGAAAACTTGATATTTATTTTTCTTTTTTTTAATCAGTTTTCGTCGATGAGTGTTTCGAAAACGTAATATTCAATTTTTTTAAATAGTTTTCGCCGATGAGTGTTTCGAAAACTTGATATTCATTTATATTTTTCTTAATCAGTTTTCGACGATGAGTGTTTCGAAAACATGATTGTCACGACCCCCTATCGGACGTCCGTGACCGGCACGAGAGGTAGGATTTCTCCTATCCGGTAAGCCTCTAATCCCTGATTGACATTCTTATATATGCATAACTACCCATTTCTATTACAAACAATATATAGTATATATGGTCATCCCTATCCGGTGACCTAAGTAGCACGCAATCCACGGCTCGCTCAACGCCGCTTCAGTTTATACATATACACATAATCAATCACACGTACATATAATATACATATTGATCACGCGCTTAAAGGCGGTTGATCTATCCTATTCACATGCAGAATCCCTTTGTACAGTCAAGTATATATATTCAATCACACACCTGCATATAATTTACATATTGATCACACGCGTCAATGCGTGTGATCTATCCTATTCGCATGCGGAAGCCATATTTTCACACAACCAAGTATTCAGTCACACATATATCTAAATTTACATATTGACCACACGCTCAGTGCGTGTGATCTATCCTATTAACATGCGGAAGTCACATTAATATATATATACAAATGATATTCATCATATCATAACCTATATTCCCAACAATAGACCAATCTTTAACCTGTATGAAGCCGACAATTCTAGAGTGTGACATATACATGTATATATATAGCAACTGTACAAAACAATGCTATACCAAAAGAATCAGATACATATATATATCCTGACAAAATACATATATCAATACTACCCACGCGAACAATGCGTGCGGTCTCTAAGTCTGTCCGCCTCCCTGAGATGAAGTGGAAACGCTCCCGATGCCTATACCACCTGTGTCTGTAACATTTAAAATTGGGGTGAGTCACACAGACTCAGTGAGAGGCTCTCCCATCCCTGGTGTAGTAGCGGGTACCACTACAACTGGGGGAAGGGAACCAATCACAATCACATACGCATATAACAGATTTTGAATCTCCATATATTAAGTGGTCAAGCAATTAGCATATATCATATTCACAATAAAGAATTTAAAGCATGGTTTTACATACGTTTAAATTCCTACATACGTCATATCACAGTTTAACATATAACTTCATGTGGTTGTCCATGTTCAAGTAACCATAATCATAAACTGGCCCGAAGGCATATCTCCGTTAGGAGAGAATCTGGTCTGAAGGCAATATCTCACGTGAGCGATATAGGAACCTAGTTGGTCATTCTAGGAACCCCTGGCCCCAAGACTTTACTTGGAACATTAATCTGACCCCAAGACTTCACTTGGAGCATAGCCGACGACTCATCTGACCTCGGTTTACCCAAGGCAATAGCCACAATGTGGTGTACTCATATACTTTGTATTTCTGTGAGTTTGACTCAAAACAAGAGACTCAATCTACCTGGACCACCCGTGATAGACTCGGTTCCCGCGTTGTACCATAATTGACCTCTATGGACCACTACTTGTTCATTTTACTTCTTCTTAGGCAAATCTAATTTTCCAAGTGGTTTCTAATTCGGACTCTTGGTTCAGAACAAAGTCACCTAGGTTTATTCTCTTTAAGGATTTACATACAAAACCACACCTTTCAGATAATAATCAATGGGGTTTGTTTCTAGTACCACAAGACCCTCACAGATAAAATTGACTCGATCCTACCCCCGATATCATGTAGGTCCCGAGGACCTTCTTTTCATATAAGGCTCCTTGAGCCACCATCGCTTTTACAATTCACATACACACATATAGCACGTTTTCACATATATTGTAATTTAGGAACAACAATAGCATATTATCTAATATATAATTTCTACGAATAGGCAAGAAAGCAAACCATATATCCATATCCGCAGTCAACCCTATAAGACAAGGATAGGAAAGCCCCTCACCTGTTTGGCCCCTCTGATCGGCTCTCGGTGTGCCCAAAAGTCCACTCACCGTATGGTGCCCTATACACATATACTTGAGAGATTCAGAAACTTGAAATTTCAACCACTATCGTGTACATGTAAAGCTAATGCTCATGTTCTTTCTAATTAATTCCATAGACTAGTTGTTGGCTTGGAATGCCCTCAACTAGTTTTCGGAACACCTAGTATGCTTTTATTCGTATTCAACCCTTGCTTATTCACACTATTCGGAAGCCTTGAGTTGGGAATGCAAGGTTACCCAAGTCCATATGAAATTCCCATTACCCAAGTCTTGAATTTATGGCTCAAGAGAGTCATAAATTCTACTTGTCTAAAATTTCCATTTACCGAATTAACTTTAGACACTTTACCTGCACATGAATACACATATCCGGATACACGTACAATTGGAAAATTGTCTCTTTTTCCCCGAACCAGGTTCCGGGTGAGACGGGAATTACTCGGGTTTTAATCCCTCGTACATTCTAATAATTTTAACAATTATATAATCACAATTTCCACCTATTCATGCACCCCAAATCAGTCCACAACACCCTTAAACATTTCCAATCATACTTTTCCTACTAGTTTTCCAACCCGGATAAATTCCATCAATTTAGTTCCGGTTCCTAAGCTTCCAATTCACTTAATAACATGCAAATACTTCAATTTAGGACCCAGAATACTCAGATTGAATCAATTGGGGTCTTTCCAAAAATCCCTAAAATTGATAAAATTGGGGTTTGAGAGTTTCGGGACTTCTCACCTCGATTCAACCAGTTAGAAGGACGATATGAAGTAGAGGAGACTCCCAGCCACCTTCCCCGGTGAAGGGACGGCGTTTTCCGGCGAGTTTTCCGGCATGGAAGCTCTTTCCCTTTGTTTTCTCTCTCTAAACCGTCACTCTCTCTCTTTCTAGCACCAAGACGGCAACGAGCTCCGGCGGACGCGACTCCGGCCTCCGTCTCGCGTACGTCCAGCCACCACCGCGTGCTCACCTCCTTGCTTCCTCTGTGCGGTTGCCGTTGCCCAGCTCCCTCTTCTCTCCGTGCGTGTTGCTTTTACTAATACATATACATATCATCAAAACAAAATAAAAAGAAATCTGATTTAATAATAATTAAAAAGAAATATAGGAGTATTAGGATTTAATAAAAAATTTATATTTACAACATAATAAGTGATAGGCTAGTGTGTATTTTTATCCCATTTTCCACTTTTAAATTAATTAATTTAATTTAATTGATGACGCTAGTTAAAATGTTCTCGGGTATTACAGTGATATTCATTTTTCTTTATTTAATTAGCTTTCACCGATGAGTATTTCGAAAACTTGATATTCATTTTTCTTTTTCTTAATCAGTTTTCGCCGATGAGTGTTTCGAAAACGTGATATTCATTTTTCTTTATTTAATTAGTTTTCACCGATTAGTGTTTCGAAAACTTGATATTCATTTTTCTTTTATTAATCACTTTTCGCCGATGAGTGTTTCGAAAACTTGATATTTATTTTTCGTTTTTAATCAGTTTTCGCCGATGAGTGTTTCGAAAAGTGGATATTCATTTTTCTTTTTTTAGTAAGTTTTCGCTGATAAGTGTTTCGAAACTTGATATTCAGTTTTTTTAATCAGTTTTTGCCGATGAGTGTTTCGAAAATTTGATATTGATTTTTCTTTTTTTTAATCAGATTTTGCCGATGAGTGTTCCGAAAACTTGATATTCATTTTTCTTTTTTTAATCAGTTTTTGTCGATGAGTGTTTCGAAAACATGATATTCAGTTTTCTTTTTGGAATAAGTTTTAGCCGATGAGTGTTTTCGAAAACATGATATTCATTTTTCATTTTTAATCAATTTTCGCCGATGAGAGTTCTGAAAACTTGATATTCATTTTTCTTTTTTTCTAATCAGTTTTCGCCGATGAGTGTTTCGAAAACTTGATATTCATTTTTCTTTTTTTTAATCAGTTTTTGCCGATGAGTGTTTCTGTCACGACCCCCGTTTAGAGGACCGTGACCGGCACAGACACAGGGAATACCCTTATGCCTTTAAGCCTTATCACCTAATTGACAAAATATCTATTATTGAAAGTACATTCACATGCATTATAATATCATGGCTACACCGAAATGGTGGCCTATCCTAGGCAAGCAAATTCACGGCCAGTGCCGCTTCAGAATATAGATATAGGAAAACACACATAATATATATAACCTGTGTACTGGCTACACATCCGAAGATGCTGCCTATCCTATTCACATGCAACAGATATATGTATATATATATATATATATTTTGAAAAAAAAATTAATCCTGATCTTTAAGGTGTGTGAAGCTGACAGTTCTCGATTTAGTGATACAATATAATGGGGTACGTCTACCCTTTACTTTATGATACAATGATAAAGTAAATCCAATAATAATTACAATTTATTCACCCACATGAACAAGTTGCGGGCCTTGGAAAGTGTTGTTTAACCCTCGTTCCACCAAGCCTTCTTCCACCTGTACTTAACCTGTCTCTGTGTAGTAAAAATGAGGTGTGAGTCTTAACCACGCGACTCAGTGAGGATTCTCCCATCCCCAGCGCAAGGCGGGTACCATAGTGCTGGGTTTGGTAGTCATACACAACCACATGCAAAAACCACTAGTTACTGTTAGTTAGCATGCATTCTTGGTGATCACACAACAACAAAAATTTCACCTAAACACTCACATGCATTTAATAACTGTAAACATGCAGCAGTTTATTCCACGTCATCAATCAACAAGTAAACATGTAACATATAGTGCCGGCTTTTAGCTACCGGTCTTCTCACGTTTCAGCATGTCTGAATCAAACAAGACGTGTGGTTGCGTAATCCTGTACGTTACCACTACGCTGCACAATCCGCAATTATATGCAAACACAGATAATTTATACATACACACAGATGCTAAACATACATCTATTTAGTCTCCCCAACTCTGGGGTATCTACTAGCCACTACGTGGCTTTCCCAATTCGAACCCGTGCACTCGGGTTGCTGGCCACCACGTGGCAAAGCATACCTAACCCATTCACATGGGTACTGGTCACCTTATGAAAATTCTGTTAATCAAACAATGCTTAACCCATTCACTTGGGTATTGGTCACCTCGTGACAATTCTATTAATCAAACACAATCAATTTCTATCTATCAAACAACTGATACGTAGCCACCAAGTGGCACGTCCTGACCCCTTGCTGCGGGGCAATAGCTTAAGCCCACTCATCCGTTACCCAACCAGGCCACATGGCGGGCATGGCACGACGTCTCGAAGCATGGCCACTGTCACACCCTGGATCAACTCCACAGGATTATTTCTCTTTTACTAGGTTGGGCTCACGGTTCACCCTTAGGTTCCTCCCGTGTCTCCTTACCTTAGTCTCACATATTAATAAGATTCTTTGTATCTTTCCCGAAGGATCAACAATTCTTCTCCTTATTAATATGGACGAGTATCCTTAACAGGATCTAACTCATACCCGTCCAGATGCACTCTCTGAGCCTCAAGCTATCATCATAGCAATATAAATCCTTTCTGACCCTATTACCAGGACAGGGCAATGACCATCGTCATGGTGATTATAAAACTGAGGTCTCAAGTGCCATCTGACGTTGTTCTAGTCGATGTCTCACATCGCTAGCATAATCAAATCCGAAACCCACCAATAACTCCTTTTGCATGATTATAATCTAGGTCACCGTCGTGACGAGTTTTCAAAATAAAAGCTTAGTCCTTCCATACAAGGACTCTTGCCACCGTCGTGGAAAAGATTTAATAAAATACTCATCATGCCTCCGGAGTGTATGAGTTGGATTTGTAACACATCAATCATAGCAAACAATTAAACTCTACTCCTATGTCTTCCAATCCAAGCTACTTTCCACAACCTATTTTCTAGTTCTTTCATTCTTTTAGCATTCTATATCTCTAGCTAACACATACCAGGAAAGCAGAGAATATACATACCCATCTAATCCACATGAGCATACAAGCCTAGGAGCAGAGATGGAAGAATCCTCACCTTGGTCACTTTACTTAACATTCCCTTTGAGCACTTTTGTCTCCAAGGAAGTACTTGAATCCTATCACATACAACCAATTCAATCCATATCAATTTTCATACATCAACTTCTATTTCACCACATAAGTCTTATCACATATAATCATTTCCACCATATTCTAAATTCATAATTACATAGCAACTTAAAACTACATTCAACGCTAACCCAAAACCCCTTATTAAGCTAAGGTCATCATTTAGAGTTCTTTTTAAGTTAAAAACAATTTATGCTTAAGTAAACAAGTCTTGCCACTTGTTCACTCTCCAAGCTCCTTCAATGAAGGATTTTGCCAAATATGGAAACTTCTCATTTTCACCATGGGTCCACACATAAAAAAAATCCAACCAATGGGCAATCTCTCATTTCATTTAAAAAGTGTAAGCAATTCATTTGGAACCCAAACAAACCAACAATTCTAATAAAATCCACAATTCTTTCCAAAATGGCAAAATCTGCACCTTAGGGTTCATAGATTAAAAACATCTATGTAAGTTATGATTTGTGGGTTCTCTATGTCCTAAAGGAGTCCTAGGATGCTATATTATCAATGAGTAACTCATTCCTAACAAGAAAATCATGATTAAGAAGTGGAGACATGATTTTTGGGACTTACCTCTTACAAGTCCGAATTTGGGGTTTTTGGAAGATTGCACAAGCTTCTTGAAGCTCAACAATGGTGGAGGAGACTTGAAGAAACTTAGGAATGATGATTGGAAGCAAAGGAAATGGTGGGAAGTGGGAGATTTTGGGATTTCTCCTTTTCCTATCACATAAGAATGAAAAAGAGAAGAGAATAAGAAGAGGAAGAAGGAGTGGTGTGCTGGAGCAAAAATATGGTGCTCAAAAATTGGGTTTGAGAATTTAAAGGTAGTTTGGGCAATTGACAACTTTTGGGGTATGGTGAAATAGAGTTTTGATTGGATTTTCTTAAGTATATTTATTTGTAGGTAAGAATAGGAAAATTTTGAAATTTTTGGCTAATGATAAGCCTAGTAAAAATATCTGTTATTGAGTGTCTTGCAGATGAAAATTTCCTACCTAGTATGATTTTTATTTTCGAAAAATTCTCACATTTAAACTATAAGCTTTGAATAATTCATATGACCACTTTTGATTAAAATTATAATTTTTCTACCTAATTTTCATATTTATTTTAATTCGTTAAATTCTCAACTCTAAAACTTTTAAAATCTTAATTATATCCCAAATATTTTATTTCACTCTAAAAAATTTATTTTTATTTTCTTTAGCCAAAATGTTTAACTTCAATTTCACAATTTTTATCAATTTCATATTATCTCTTCAATTCCTATTAAATTCAAGTTTCTAATTTCTTAGGTCCTGAATTAAATCCTGAAAATTATTTTCTACTTCTTTTCTTTCCCTTTCGTTTTATTTTAAACCTCGAAAAAATTTCTTACGGGTTTCTTTTAACTTTCACATTTATTTTATTTTATTTTATTTTTTTCTAACATTTTAATTCCTAGCCCCGGAATAAATCATTCTTAAATCCTCGAAATTTTAAATAAATCATTCTTTAATCCTCGAAATTTTCCGGGGTATTACATTCTTCCCCCCTTAAGAAATTCGGTCCCCGAATTTCATCTCCTTCGTGGGGTTGTTGGCTTGTTGCCCTCCCTTGGCTGAATTTCATCTATGGTTTCCCTCAATGTGGAAGTTTTACCATTTTACACTACAGTTCATCTTTCTTTCCTAGAGACTCAAGGTCTCTATCTGGTTTCTACATATTCTTTCTATGATCGTTTCCATTTCTAGTTTCGTAGTTAACCACCCCTTCGCGAGGTGTTAACTGATAGACTCCATCTGTCATCGTATCCTTCCCCGAGGATACCTAACTTTCCTAGTTTTAATTTACTTTGTGCTTACTAGTTTTGTAATGGAGTGTCTGGCACGTACCACATGCCATGCTCCAATTTAGTTCTCCGAGGAGTTAACTATTCCCTTCTCTAGTGAGGCTTACCTTGACTCAATCTGCTTATCCGACTAGCTACCTTCGTATTGACTTCTTATATCCATCTTGGGACTATTGCCTTCTCTAGTGAGGCTCACCAAGACACTAGCTATTTGCATAGCACACCAGGCTCTACTTCTATAAACTCTAACTGACTTAAGTATTCCCCTACATTGAAGTACTCCCCAACATCGGAGTCCCCGTAGTTAAGTATCCTCTACTACCAAGCAGCTACCCTTCTGCCGGTATTCCCCCGATATTTTCTTTGTAAATGACTTCTCCAGAAAAGTTCATTTACAGCTTATTACCCCTTTTACTCTTTATCTAGACTTACCGCTTACACGGCATACACCCTACGTAGGTGTTTATACTTTGTGCCATCAGTGCACTCAACCCTTCCGAGGCTGTTACACTCACTGCCGACTCAATTTACCCTACTCGTATCTTAACGAAGCCAAATGTCATGACACTAGCACAACGATGTATTATACTTACCGTTTCTCCACCAAGTGGTAAAGAATCTTACATTTATGACTCGTGTTTCCCTTTCTTTTCTGGACTCCTACACTTACCCTTAGTGGTTTCCATAACCACTTCAGGTTACTCCCTGTGAACACCCTATGTCTGACTGACTTAGACTCTTCTCTGACTACTACTCGTAGTCACTACTGTTTATAATGGAAACTCACCAGTCTTCTCCTTACCATCATACTCATTACTCTGCCTCAAGCTCAGTTCGGTCTTCTCATCCGAAGACCTCGCTTAACACGACTATGACTGTGGATCTATACCATCCTCAGGTTAGTCCACTTAGGGTTGCACATCCTATGCTAACTCTACTCATTGGGTTTCCGTTGGCTTTTACCCCAACATGGCCCACTCGGACTCCTCAACTCACTTAAATCCTGTATTCCTAGTTGGAATACTTGATCCGTTAACTCCAGCATGAACCTTTCCGGACATGCTCTACTCCCCTTGACCAAATGGAATCCGCTCCCACGGTTTGACTCTTTCCTTTCTTACGGTGTGGCATATGTTCACGAACATATATCGGCTCTTGTAAGTGTGTTACCTGTTGGGTTCCAATCGCACCCAACGATAGCATACCTGTTTTATCATTTTGGCTCGCATCCCCAGATGCTTACCCGACTCCATTCCCGTATTCACTCTCTTCTTTTCCATTTCGTACCTACGTTGTACTCTTTCTTCGAGTACTTCTCAATACTCGTTATTCACTAAATTCTCCTTCTCGATTAACCGTCCTTATGGTAATTTTCCCTTTATGGCACCCACATGGCCATTTATACGTTTGGTTTGTCCACTCAATCTCCACTCATACACGGGCTTCAGACTAACAGATTTACGGTTCACTAACCTGTGGAATTAGCTTACCTAGCTATGTCCACTACAATCTGTGTTCTATACATACACTTACGGTAGTAGTTGGTTCTCTACCTCCTACTTGACTCTTATCCTATGGGGTCCTATAGGCTTCCGCTCTTCCCCCTTAATGGACTACTTATCCCTGTCTACTTTCTCTCCCCTCGGGCCTCCACGAGTCCCTTTGGGGTTTATCTCTCACATTATCTCATTCGAGAGCTATCTACCGCAATAGCACTCATTTTCGTATCTCTGGACGGTACCCGAAGGTCTACGCCCATTTCCACTTCTAGACCTGATCCGGTTTAATGCCTTTGGGTCCATAATCACCCTATGACCCCCTTAATTGGTAATCCTTAGGTTTACCTGTATACTCCCTTGGCACCTTAACACTCTCTAGTGCTTTTCAATGTCTAGTTAACTTTAATCACTCCAAGCGAGTGATTTCTCAACTACATCTACCATCCTTATAAAGCTTACCTTTAAAAGGACTATTATTTGGTAGGGTATTGGTCACATGAGTTAGTTTTCTTAGGCACCCTGCAGGTTTTAAAAAAATTAATTTAAGTTTATTTCTTAGAAAAAGACGCCTAAGGTTTTCGTAAATGGTTAGGGTTTAACCAATTGGAATGACACAAATTGAGAAAGAGTTTTCATGAAAGTTTGCCTTCCAATGGTTATCCCTAGTATTTTCAAGAAAAGTTTGAGGGTCTTTCAGAACCTCTCATCTGGAAAGACCAAAACGATTTTTACAAAAATTTCTCATGTGATCAATATCCTATTCTTTATGCTCTTCCTTAAGCAACCCAAGAGAGTTCGGTTGGGCTTAATCCCTTATTTTCCCCCTTGTTTGCTTAAGGAACTAGCAGTTCATGGACCGAGCACAGGGTTGGACTTGGCTCCTTCCCTGTGCCCTTCCATTTACTTTGTTTCCTGCTTGGCATATGGTCACGCTCTACTCGTTTACATATGCCTCTACTTCTTAACATCTATCTATGCGGCATATGATTCGGCCACTTTGCCCTTCCATATACCGTATTTTGATTTTCTAGTCCGTAGACTTCTACTTCTATGCTGTGGCATACACCACCTCTTTTCTATTTACATTCTAGGAAGGACAACTCACTTCCTTCAGCCATAGCATACCGCACAGTCGTGACCCATTCACGTGGTCATCATCCTATCGGTCTCATGCCCCCTGACCTTGTTTATTCTTGTCTATAAACATTCCATTTCAATCGCCCCATGGGCTTACTTTCTTTTCTACACGCCAAGCGTGTCTTTTATTTCACTCTACAAACCATTCCTAGCATAAACTACCATTCACTGCATATTTCTATTCTACTTGCATTTCATGCTATAATCAAATAACTTGTGCCTATACGATAGCACACAATGCGCCGCTAACAGAGCAGACGCATCATTTCATTTAACACCTGCAAAACAATCACACATTGTAGCGCATTCCTGCCTACAATTCAACCAAATGTGTCTGTGTCTAGGTAGCATCCTCCATGGATGTCTCCTTTCCCTATTATGGCATCCTAAGGTTCCCGAGGTCACTGTCACCCCACCTTACGCCTTAGTGCTCATCGGCACTTGTGTACTGTACAGGTTATATGCTTTGCATAGAATTTCACATACAAATTCTATCCCTAAAGCGATGACTCGAAAGAATTTATGACTCAACATCCTGAGCAACCTCACAGGTGCCCATCGGAACCACCGTTACGTCCGGATTCGTAATGGATAGCCCAATTGACACCCGAGACTACTAGTTAGCTTCACAGCCTTGAAGAACAACCAGGCTCTGATACCAAGTTTGTCACGACCCCCGTTTAGAGGACCGTGACCGGCACAGACACAGGGAATACCCATATGCCTGTAAGCCTTATCACCTAATTGACAGAATATCTATTAATGAAAATACATTCACATGCATTATAATATCATGGCTACACCAAAATGGTGGCCTATCCTAGGCAAGCAAATTCACGGCCAGTGCCGCTTCAGAATATAGATATGGGAAAACACACATAATATATAAAACCTGTGTACTGGATACACATCCGAAGATGCTGTCTATCCTATTCACATGCAACAGATATATGTATAAATATATTTTGAAAACAAATTTTCCCTGTATCGCAGGAAAATAAATCCTGATCTTTAAGGTGTGTGAAGCTGACAGTTCTAGATTTAGTGATACAATATAATTGGGTACGTCTACCCTTTACTTTATGATACAATGATAAAGTAAATCCAATAATAATTACAATTTATTCACCCACATGAACAAGTTGCGGGCCTTGGAAAGTGTTGTTTAACCCTCGTTCCACCGAGACTTCTTCCACCTGTACTTAACCTGTCTCTGTGTAGTAAAAATGAGGTGTGAGTCTTAACCACACGACTCAGTGAGGATTCTACCATCCCCGGCGCAAGGCGGGTACCATAGTGCTGGGTTTGGGAGTCATACACAACCACATGCAAAAACCACTAGTTACTGTTAGTTAGCATGCATTCTTGGTGATCACACAACAACAAAAATTTCACCCAAACACTCACATGCATTTAATAACTGTAAACATGCAGCAGTTTATTCCACGTCATCAATTAGCAAGTAAACATGTAACATATAGTGCCGGTTTTTACCTACCGGTCTTCTCACGTTTCAGCATGTCTGAATCAAACAAGACGTGTGGTTGCGTAATCCTGTACGTTACCACTACGCTGCACAATCAGCAATTATATGCAAACAAAGATAATTTACACATACACATAGATGCTAAACATATATCTATTTAGTCTCCCCAACTCTGGGGTATCTACTAGCCACTACGTGGCTTTCCCAATTCGAACCCGTGCACTCGGGTTGCTGGCCACCACGTGGCAAAGCATACCTAACCCATTCACTTGGGTACTAGTCACCTTATGACAATTCTGTTAATCAAACAATGCTTAACACATTCACTTGGGTACTGGTCACCTCGTGACAATTCTATTAATCAAACACAATCAATTTCTATCTATCAAACAATTGATACGTAGCCACCAAGTGGCACGTCCTGACCCCTTGCTCTGGGGCAATAGCTTGAGCCCACTCGTCCGTTACCGAACCAGGCCACATGGCGGGCACGGCACGACGTCTCGCAGCATGGCCACTGTCACACCCTAGACCAACTCCACAGGATTATTTTTCTTTTACTAGGTTGGGCTCACGGTTCACCCTTAGGTTCCTCCCATGTCTCCTTACCTTAGTCTCACATATTAATAGGATTCTTTGTATCTTTCCCGAATGATCAACAATTGTTCTCCTTATTAATATGGACGAGTATCCTTAACAGGATCTAACTCATATACCTGTCCAGATGCACTCTCTGAGCCTCAAGCTATCGTCATAGCAATATAAATCCTTTCTGACCCTATTACTAGGATAAGTCAATGACCATCGTCATGGTGATTATAAAACTGAGGTCTCAAGTGCCATCTGACGTTGTTCTAGTCGATGTCTCACATCGCTAGCATAACCAAATCTGAAACCCACCAATAACTCCTTTTGCATGATTATAATCTAGGTCACCGTCGTGACGAGTTTTCAAAATAAAAGCTTAGTCCTTCCGTACAAGGACTCTTGCCACCGTCGTGGAAAAGATTTAATAAAATACTCATCATGCCTCCGGAGTGTATGAGTTGGATTTGTAACACATCAATCATAGCAAACAATTAAACTCTACTCCTATGTCTTCCAATCCAAGCTACTTTCCACAACCTATTTTCTAGTTCTTTCATACTTTTAGCATTCTATATCTCTAGCTAACACATATCAGGCAAGCAGAGAATATACATACCCATGTAATCCACATGAACATACAACCCTAGGAGCAGAGATGGAAGAACCCTCACCTTGGTCACTTTACTTAACATTCCCTTTGAGCACTTTTGTCTCCAAGGAAGTACTTGAATCCTATCACATACAACCAATTCAATCCATATCAATTTTCATACATCAACTTCTATTTCACAACATAAGTCCTATCACATATAATCATTTCCACCATATTCTAAATTCATAATTACATAGCAACTTAAAACTACATTCAAGGCTAACCCAAAACCCCTTATTAAGCTAAGGCCATCATTTAGAGTTCTTTTTAAGTGAAAAACAATTGATGCTTAAGTAAATAAGTCTTGCCACTTCGAGCGTGTATTATGGATTTCGGCGGAAGTTGGGAAAGGTATTTACCATTGGCTGAGTTTTCCTACAATAACAGTTATCAAGCGAGTATCCTAATGGAACCTTTCGAGGCTCTGTACGGTCGTAGGTGCAGATCCCCGATTGGGTGGTTCGAGGTCGGAGAGGCTAGTCTAATCGGCCTAGAATTGTTACAAGATGTCTTGCAGAAGGTGAAGTGTATAAGGGAGAGATTGCAGACGGCTCAGAGTAGGCAAAAGTCTTATGCAGACAACCGAAGGAGAGAACTTGAGTTTGTCATTGGGGAACAGGTGTTCTTGAGGATATCACCGATGAGAGGCGTGATGCGGTTCGGTAAAAAGGGATAGTTAAGTCCTCGGTATATCAGACCATTTGAAATCGTGGAACGAATTGGGAATGTAGCGTATCGGTTGGAATTGCCTAGGGAATTAGAAGGAGTACATCCTGTCTTTCATGTATCAATGCTTCGGAAATATCTTCCCGATCCCTTGCACGTGATTCAATCGCAGGATGTGCAACTAACCAAAAATCTGACATATGAAGAGGAGCCAGTGGAAATCTTAGATCGACAGTTGAAGAGACTCAGAACGAAAGAGATTCCATTGGTTAAGGTTCTGTGGAGAAATCACTCGACTGAAGAAGCTACATGGGAGGTCGAGGGTGAAATGTGCAGGACGTATCCTCATCTGTTTCAAGACTAAGGTTAGTAGTGTATTGTTGAAATTCAGGGACTGAATTTCTTAAGGGGGGAATTGTAATATTCGAGATATTTAGATTTAATTATTTTCATTTTTATTAAATTTATTTTTCTTTCAGAAAGAGAAATAAATTAAATTAAAGAATTATAGGGTTAAAAATAAAATAAAGAAAAAAAATAATTGGGAATAATGAAATTTTTTTAGGACCTAAAAGGAATAAGGATAAAAAAAATGGGGGAAAAAGAAAATAAAATAACTATATATATATATATATATATATATATATATATATATTATTAAAATAATTATTATTATTACATTATTTAGAAATGGGGGGTCAAAACCGTGACCCCCCATTCATAAAGCCCACACAATATAAAAAGAAAGAAGGAAAGAAGAAAGCAGCAATTAGAAAACACACACACTCCACTCACAGAGACACGCACAAGAGAGAAGGAGAAGCCACGAGACGGCGGGTTCTTGCTGGATCTTCGCCGGAGAGCGTGCGCTGGCTCCGAGGAAGGTGGCCGGAGTCTTCCTTCACCTCCATCCAACCCTCTATCCGATTGAAATCAAGTAAGAAAGCCCCAATCCTTCAAAACCCCAATTTCTCCAATTTTTGGGTATTTTAGGAATGCTTTAATTTCTTCCAATCGGGGCATTCCGGGGTTAACGTTGAGCTTAGTGGGTGTTATTGAAAGCTTAGCGAGGTTCAGAATGGAAGTTAAACCGTAGGAATTGACCGGGTATGGAAATTAGGAAAAATTGGGTTAGGAAATTGTTTTAAAATTCGAAATTGATAGTTCGAAGCATGAATAGGCTTGGATTGGAGTAGTATAGATGTTATAAATGCTGGAAATAGTCAAGGGAATAAAGCTCGAGTATTTACCGTCTCAACCGGAACCCAATCCGGTGAAAAAGAGGCGAAATACTAAGCCACGGTACCGTAAAGAGCTGTGCGATGGGTTGAACACCTTGGTCTAGTCCGTGGTGGACACCTAAGACCCGCTAAATTGGTTCCAAGGCTCTAATTATACCCAATTATATTTTTATATATAATTAAAGATGTAGTAATTAAGCTTTTACTCGGGGAATAAGGGAGATGGTGGAATGAGTAAGCTAGAGCCTCTTTTGAACCGTGAATTTATTTATTTTATTAATTAAATACCCATATGAAAACATGAAGGGAAATTTAGACAAGTGGAAACCTCTAACCTAAGCAATTAGAGGTTCTAAATGGCTCGAAAGTGTGAAAGTCGAATATGGGGCATTCTGGACTTTCAGAAAGAGTAAATAAGACGACGTAACGAACTAAATAATTAATTCTTGGAAAATAGCTAAAGGGTGCATAAGCATTAGCATGACACGTGCATGGTAGATGCTTAGTTACGCGTTCTAAATTTCTTAAATCTAATGTGTATAGGGCACCACAGAGTGATTGGAGCTTCAAGCACTCCGAGTATTGATCAGGAGGGCCAACGAGGTGAGGGGTTCTCCCATCCCTGTCCCACAGGGTTGGATGACTACGTGCAAAATGTGGTTTGCTCTATTTTGTGCAAATTGATATATGGAATATATTTATATGAATTGATTTGTGTTACGCGTGTATGATTTGCAAGTAAGTAGTCAACGTGCAGTAGTATATGTGCTTATATGATTAATCACAAGGTGTATATGTGCTATTGTGGCTCACCGAGCCTTATATGATACAGTGGGTAGGATTGAGTCGAAATTTCATATGTGAGGGTTTATTATTATTAGGAACCCACTTAAATTGATCACCGTGCAAAGGTTTTGACCGTATGGTACATTGAGGAAAATGAACCTAGGTTGTTAAGTGTGAGTGAGAGTGATGCATAATTGAAAAGGGGGAAACTAGGCCTAGCTAATTCACACGTGTAATATTCAGTTAGTTTTTAATAGGGCGTCTTTCAAGGTCAAATAGGTTATTTGAACTTGTTTAGGTTAATTCGGGTAGATCGAGTCGGTTATCCTGGTCGGACAGACAGGATTCAGTTAGTAGTAAGTATGCCACATAGTTGCCATTACCTTGGTTTAACTGGGGTCAGACTAGTTGCCGGCTATTACTCTAAGCATGTCTTGGAGTCAGAAAGTTCCTGGTGTGATCAACCAGGTTCATACATGAAATTACCTTCGGGCCAGTATTTCTCTTAGCATAATGCGGGAGACAGAAAGTGAGTGCCTACGTGCACAAGTATATGTTAACTGTGGAACCATATGTTATATGTTTATGATTGATTTACATGCGGATTAATAAATATGTTAGGAGCATGAATTAGGATTTTACTTGTGAATATGATATATTGATTGCCTGATCACGTTAAAGGCCACAGTATAAATATGTTTCATGCGTATGTGGTTGTGGTTGCTCCCTTCCCCCAGCTGTAGTGGTACCCGCTGCTACGCCAGGGATGGGGGAGCTTCTCACCGAGTCTGTTCGACTCACCCCCCCTGTTTACATGTTTCAGATACAGGTGGTTCAGGAGTCAGGAACGCGTCCACTTCTTCTCAAGGAGGCAGACAACTCTGAAAACCGCACGCTTTGTTCGCGTCGGTAGTTATTTTGATTATGTATACATGTTGTGATGTATATATATATATATATGAATCCTTTTTGGGCGTGGCGTATGTATGTTTACTTCTGCTGTGTATATATATGTCACACTTGAATTCTAGCATTGTCGGCTTCATACAGATTAAAGTTAGGTCTTGGTGTTGGGAATATAGGCTATGATATAGCATATATCATGAATATATATATATATATATATGACTTACGCAAGCGACTAGGATAGATCACACGCCTTGAGGGGTGTGATCAATATGTAAATTATATATATGTGTGACTGAATACCTGATTGTATGAAAATATGGCTTCCGCATGTGAATAGGATAGATCACACGTATTGAGGCGTGTGGTCAATATGTAAACTATATGCAAGCGTGTGATTGAATATATGTATGACTGTACATAGGATTTCTGCATGTGAATAGGATAGATCACCCGCCTTGAAGCGCGTGATCAATATGTATACTATATGTACGTGTGAGTGATTATGTGTATATGTATAGACTGAAGCGGCGTTGAGCGAGCCGTGGATTGCATGCTACTTAGGTCACCGAATATGGATGGCCATGAATGCTATATATTGTTTGTATTAGAAATGGGTAGTTATAAACATGTGAAAATGTCAATCAGGAAATTAGAGGCATACAGGATAGGAGAAATCCTACTTCCCGTGCCGGTCACGGACGTCCGATAGGGGGTCGTGACAAACTTGGTATCAGAGGCAGGTTATCTTTAAACTGTATGAAGCCATAGGTATGACCGGGTGTTGGTTTACGCCTCGTTGTGAACCCGGGCACAACGTGGGAGTAAAAAGGCACTTGTGGAAGTACCCAGGAAATTGAGTTAGCCTTTTCTTTCCATTCTCTTTGATATGAAATATCATTGATATATGTGTACTCATTAGGTGTGGTCCTTGTGCAGTATAGGGATGCCACCGATCACGAGACAGACTAGGGGTGGAGGGAGAACTCCTGCTGAAATTGATCAAGAGTCAGTTCGGGAGGAGGTAATGCCCATCCGAGGTCGAGGTAGAGGCCGTACCCGAGGCCGAGGTAGAGGTCGTGCTCGTGGTCGAGGTAGAGCACAAGTGAGAGAAGAAGAGAGGAGACAAGTCACTGGAACATCAACCTCAAGTAGAGACAGGTGCACCTTTTGTGGCAGAAATGCTCACGACAGGATATCAGGAATTAAGAGAAGAGATGACGAGACAAATACAGAGGGAAATACGCCGGTTAATAGTCGGCGAGGAAGAACAAGAGAGAGTTCCTAGCAATCAAGAGATGGAGGTTGTTGAGGAAGAGGATAGGGAATGGCAACAACAACAGGAAATGCCCCGTGAGCCACGGGTAGCACCCAGAGAGCTGCCAATTTCAAAATTTCTGAAGCTTCATCGACCCACTTTCTGCGGAACTAGTGAGAAAGAGGACCCGCAGTACTTTGTGAGAGACATAGTCAGAATTGGGCACATGCTGAGGTGCTCAGGACATGAGTTAGTGGAATTAGCTTCATTCTAGCTGAGCGGAGCTGCTAGAGTATGGATAGAGTCCATACAGACGAGGTATTCAAGAAGAGTGGCACCGATGACCTGGGAAGATTTTCAGAGGGAATTCCTGGGTCAGTTTTTATCTGAAGGCACCAAAGATGCGAAGCGTTAGCAATTTGAGGAGTTGTGGATGACGCCTAATATGACCTTGACGGAGTATGAAATACTTTTTACAGAACTAGCTCAATTCTCTCCTGAGTTGGTTCCTGATGAAGAGGCGAGGATCAAGAGGTTCATACACCGTCTCACGGAGCCGTTATTTAGTGCTTTGTTACCCCAGAGAAGACAATTTGAGACCTTAGCTCAAGCAGCAGACTATACCAGGATGATTGAAACCAGGAAGAGGTACAGGACTTCTATTGATCCCAAGATCAAGTTAATTACAGGCAGTGACAACCAAGGAGGTGGAAGTAAGAAAAGTAAGACAACAGGTGGAGGTGCAGGATACTCAGGGTTCGCAGGGGGACAATCCTCAACCACGACCCATGAAACAGGTACAAGAAATAATTTTCAAGGGGGACAGAGAGTGCGAGGGGGTAAAAATGCCGGTAAAACAAGGCCCCAGTGTGCGACTTGCAGCAGATTTCATTTTGGAATATGTCAGAGACTGACAGGTGGATGCTACAACTGCGGCCAAGTGGGCCATATGGCTAGAGAGTGTGCAAAGAGAAAAGAGGGTACAAGTGTGAGAAGCAATCCGACGCCGAGGGGTACACCTATTCCAGCCCCACCAGTGAGAACCGTACCACCACAGACAGCAAGTACAGGTACAGCTAGAGGCCGTGGTGCAGGATCTAGTGGTAGAGGGCCAGGGGCAGTAGGTGGAGGATAAGCGCGGGTATTTGCACTTTCTCAGCAAGATGCTCATGCATCAAATGCAGTTGTGACAGGTACCCTTATTGTTTGCTCTCTTGAAGCACGAGTCTTATTTGATTCTGGCTCCACTGATTCCTATGTGTCGCATGCATTTGCCTCTAAATTCAACAAAAGTCCATCTAGAATGGAAGAAACAGTACTGGTCTCTACTCCAATGGGAGAATCGGTACAAGTAGAGTATGTGCACAAGTCTTGCATTGTGGAGGTCGATGGTCATGAGATTGTGGTAGACCTTCGGTTGTTGTATATGGTTGATCTTGATGTGATCCTCGGAATGGATTGGTTGTCGTCTTGCCATGCGGTTGTGGACTGCAGGGCTAAATGCTTGAAATTTAATATGCCAAACGAGGAGCCTTTTGTGATACGGGGTGACGGAGCTGCACCATATCCAAGCTTGATCTCGGCTTTGAAGGCATCCAAGTTACTTGCAAAGGGTATTTGGCCTTCGTCCAAGATACCACGAAAGCAGTACTTTCACCAACTCAAGTACCGATAGTGCGAGAGTTCTTGGATGTATTTCCAGAAGAATTATCGGGGTTGCCGCCCGATCGTGAGATTGAATTTGAAATTAAGCTGCAACCTGGCACCCAGCCTATCTCCACACCACCTTATCGGATGGCTCCGAAAGAATTAAAGGAGCTACATACACAATTGCAAGAATTTCTTGACAAGGGTTTTATAAGACCCAGTTTCTGTCCTTGGGGTGCACCTGTCCTTTTTGTGAAGAAGAAGGACGGATCTTTGCGGTTGTGTATCGATTACCGGAACTTAAATAAGGTGACGATCCGCAATCAATACCCACTGCCGAGGATAGATGACCTATTTGATCAGTTGCAGGGCGCAAAGCAGTTTTCCAAGATTGATTTGCGATCTGGGTATCATCAATTAAAGATTCGAGAATCAGATATACCTAAGACCGCATTCCGGACCCGATACGGACATTACAAGTTCTTGGTAATGTCTTTCGGATTAACTAATGCTCCTGTAGCATTCATGGACATGATGAACAGGGTCTTCAAACCATTTCTGGACCGATTTGTCATTGTCTTCATTGATGACATCTTGGTCTATTCTAAGAATTCAGAAGAACATGCAGAACACTTGAGATTAGCATTGCAGAAGTTGAGAGAGGAAAAATTGTATGCCAAGTTCTCTAAGTGTGAATTCTGGCTTGACCAAGTTGCCTTTTTGGGTCACGTGGTATCATCAGAGGGAATCCACGTTGATCCAAGTAAGGTAGAGGCGGTGAAGAATTGGTCCCAGCCTACCTCTGTTACTGAAATTCGCAGTTTCTTGGGCTTGGCTGGATATCATAGAAGATTTGTGCAAGACTTCTCTAAGGTTACTGCACCTATGACTAAGTTGACTCAGAAGGGAGTAAAGTTCGTATGGGATGATAAGTGCGAGCAGAGTTTTCAGAAGCTGAAAGATAGCCTCACTACCGCTCCGGTGCTGGCATTACCTGAAGGCACAGGAGGGTATGTAGTATACTGTGATGCGTCGAGGATCGGGTTAGGGTGTGTCTTGATGCAGCACGGCAAGGTGATTGCGTATGCATCGCGACAATTGAGGAAACATGAGAAGAATTACCCGACTCATGACCTTGAGATGGCTGCTGTAGTGTTCGCCTTGAAAATATGGAGACATTACATGTACGGTGAGACGTGTGAAATTTATACAGACCACAAAAGCCTTAAATACATTTTCGAGCAGAAAGACTTGAACTTGAGACAACGTCGATTGTTAGAGTTGATGAAAGACTACGACTGCACGATCTTGTATCATCCAGGAAAGGCTAATGTGGTAGCCGATGCTCTGAGTCGGAAATCTTTGGGCAGTCTTGCTCATATAAGTGAAGAAAGAAGACCGTTGATTAGAGAACTGCACGAGCTAGAACAAACGGGAAATCAGTTTGAGATTGGGGATTCTCACTTACTTCTAGCTCATTTGCAAGCAAAGTCCTCTCTAGTAGAAGAGGTGAAGACCAGACAGGATGAAGATACTGACCTCAAGCAAATCAGGGATACTGTAACTAAAGAGAAAGGGGACGACATTCGATTCTCTATTGATGATTTTGGAGTACTTCGGTTGGAGGGACGGTTGTGTGTCCCTATGGTTGATAACTTTAAAGAAAGAATCCTTGAAGAAGCACACCGAACAGCTTATACAATCCATCCGGGAGCTAATAAAATGTATCACGATCTGAAACATTTGTATTGGTGGAATGGCATGAAGAGGGATGCTGCAAACTATGTAGCCAGGTGTTTAGTGTGTCAGCAAGTCAAGGCTGAACACCAGAAGCCCGCCGGAACATTATAGCAGATAGAAATACCTGAGTGGAAATGGGAGAGGATCACTATGGATTTCGTAACAGGGTTGCCAAGATCACAACGTGGATTTGATTCGGTTTGGGTGATAGTGGATCGCATGACTAAGTCTGCGCACTTTTTGCCAGTTAAGACCACTTACGGAGTGAGTCAATATGCACAGATTTATCTATCAGAAATCGTTAGATTGCACGGTGTGCCAGTGTCCATAATATCTGATAGAGGGCCACAGTTCACTTCCAGGTTTTTGAAGTCATTGCAGGAAGTGTTGGGAACGAGAGTTCATTTGAGTACTGCGTTCCACCCACAAACCGACGGGCAATCAGAAAGAAACATTCAGATCCTTAAAGACAAACTTCGAGCGTGTATTATGGATTTCGGCGGAAGTTGGGAAAGGTATTTATTGTTGGCTGAGTTTGCTTACAATAACAGTTATCAAGCGAGTATCCAAATGGCACCTTTCGAGGCTCTGTACGGTCGTAGGTGCAGATCCCCGATTGGGTGGTTCGAGGTCGGAGAGGCTAGTCTAATCGGCCCAGAATTGTTACAAGATGCCTTGCAAAAGGTGAAGTGTATAAGGGAGAGATTGCAGACGGCTCAGAATAGGCAAAAGTCTTATGCAGACAACCGAAGGAGAGAACTTGAGTTTGCCATTGGGGAACAGGTGTTCTTGAGGATATCACCGATGAGAGGCGTGATGCGGTTCGGTAAAAAGGGAAAGTTAAGTCCTCGGTATATCGGACCATTTGAAATCGTGGAACGAATTGGGAATGTAGGGTATCGGTTGGAATTGCCTACGGAATTGGAGGGAGTACATCCTGTCTTTCATGTATCAATGCTTCGGAAATATCATCCCGATCCCTTGCACGTGATTCAATCGCAGGACGTGCAACTAACCGAAAATCTGACATATGAAGAGGAGCCAGTGGAAATCTTAGATCGGCAGTTGAAGAGACTCAGAAAGAAAGAGATTCCATTGGTTAAGGTTCTGTGGAGAAATCACTCGACTGAAGAAGCTACATGGGAGGTCGAGGGTGAAATGCGCAGGACGTATCCTTATCTGTTTCAAGACTAAGGTTAGTAGTGTATTGTTGAAATTCAGGGACTGAATTTCTTAAGGGGGGAAAATTTTAATATTCGAGATATTTAGATTTAATTATTTTCATTTTTATTAAATTTATTTTTCTTTCAGAAAGAAAAATAAATTAAATTAAAGAATTATAGGGTTAAAAATAAAATAAAGAAAAAAATAATAGAGAATAATAAATTTTTTTAGGACCTAAAAGGAATAAGGATAAAAAAATGGGGGAAAAGAAAATAAAATATATAAATATATATATATATATATATATATATATATATATTATTAAAATAATTATTAATATTATTATTATTATTACATTATTTAGAAATGGGGGGTCAAAACCGTGACCCCCCATTCATAAAGCCCACACAATATAAAAAGAAAGAAAGAAAGATGAAAGCAGCAATTAGAAAACACACACTCCACTCATAGAGACACGCACAAACCACGCACAAGAGAGAAGGAGAAGCCCGAGACAGCGGGTTCTGGCCGGATCTTCGCCGGAGAGCGTGCGCTGGCGCCGACGAAGGTGGCCGGAGTCTTCCTTCACCTCCATCCAACCCTCTATCCGATTGAAATCAAGTAAGAAAGCCCCAATCCTTAAAAACCCCAATTTCTCCAATTTTTGGGTATTTTAGGAATGCTTTAATTTCTTCCAATCGGGGCATTCCGGGGTTAAAGTTGAGCTTAGTGCGTGTTATTGAAAGCTTAGTGAGGTTCAAAATGGAAGTTAAACCGTAGGAATTGACCGGGTATGGAAATTAGGAAAAATTGGGTTAGGAAATTGCTCTAAAATTCGAAATTGATAGTTCGAAGCATGAATAGGCTTGGATTGGAGTAGTATAGATGTTATAAATGCTGGAAATAGTCAAGGGAATAAAGCCCGAGTATTTACCGTCTCAACCAGAACCCAATCCGGTGAAAAAGAGGCGAAATACTAAGCCACGGTACCGTAAAGAGCTGTGCGATGGGTTGAACACCTTCGTCTAGTCCGTGGTGGACACCTAAGACCCGCTAAATTTGTTCCAAGGCTCTAATTATACCCAATTATATTTTTATATATAATTAAAGATGTAGTAATTAAGCTTTTACTCGGGGAATAAGGGAGATGGTGGAATGAGTAAGCTAGAGCCTCTTTTGAACCGTGAATTTAATTATTTTATTAATTAAATACCCATATGAACACATGAAGGGAAATTTAGACAAGTGGAAACCTCTAACCTAAGCAATTAGAGGTTCTAAATGGCTCGAAAGTGTGAAAGTCGAATATGGGACATTCTGGACTTTCATAAAGAGTAAATAAGACGACGTAACGAACTAAATAATTAATTCTTGGAAAATAGCTAAAGGGTGCATAAGCATTAACATGACACGTGCATGGTAGATGCTTAGTTACGCGTTCTAAATTTCTTAAATATAATGTGTATAAGGCACCACAGAGTGATTGGAGCTTCAGGCACTCCGAGTACTGATCAGGAGGGCCAACGAGGTGAGGGTCTCTCCCATCCCTGTCCCATAGGGTTGGATGACTACGTGGAAAATGTGGTTTGCTCTATTTTGTGCAAATTGATATATGGAATATATTTATATGAATTGATTTGTGTTACGCGTGTATGATTTGCAAGTAAGTAGTCAACGTGCAGTAGTATATGTGCTTATATGATTAACCACAAGGTGTATATGTGCTATTGTGGCTCACCGAGCCTTATATGATACAGTGGGTAGGATTGAGTCGGAATTTCATATGTGAGGGTTTATTATTATTAGGAACCTACTTAAATTGATCACCGTGCAAAGGTTTTGACCGTATGGTACATTGAGGAAAATGAACCTAGGTTGTTAAGTGTGAGTGAGAGTGATGCATAATTGAAAAGGGGGAAACTAGGCCTAGCTAATTCACACGTGTAATATTCAGTTAGTTTTTAATAGGGCGTCTTTCAAGGTCAAATAGGTTATTTGAACTTGTTTAGGTTAATTCGGGTAGATCGAGTCGGTTATCCTGGTCGGACAGACAGGATTCAGTTAGTAGTAAGTATGCCACATAGTTGCCATTACCTTGGTTTAACTGGGGTCAGACTAGTTGCCGGCTATTACTCTAAGCATGTCTTGGAGTCAGAAAGTTCCTGGTCTGATCAACCAGGTTCATACATGAAATTACCTTCGGGCCAGTATTTCTCTTAGCATAATGCGGGAGACAGAAAGTGAGTGCCTACGTGCACAAGTATATGTTAACTGTGGAACCATATGTTATATGTTTATGATTGATTTACATGCGGATTAATAAATATGTTAGGAGCATGAATTAGGATTTTACTTGTGAATATGATATATTGAGTGTTTAGAAAACGTAATATTCATTTTTCTTTTTTTTAAATAGTTTTCGCCGATTAGTGTTTCAAAAACTTGAAATTCAATTTTCTTTTTTTAATCAGTTTTGGAGGATGATTGTTCTGAAAACTTGATATTCATTTTTTTTTAATCAGTATTCGCCGATGAGTGTTTTGACAACTTGATATTCATTTTTCTTTTTTTTAATCAGTTTTCGCCGATGAGTGTTTCGAAAACGTAAAGTTCACTTTTTTTAAATAGTTTTCCCCGATGAGTGTTTTGAAAACTTCATATTCGTTTTTCTTTTTCTTAATCAGTTTTCGCCAATGAGTGTTTCGAAAATGTGATATTCATTTTTCTTTATTTAATCAGTTTTCACCGATAAGTGTTTCGAAAACTTGATAGTTATTATTCATTTTTTAATCAGTTTTCGCCGTTCAGTGTTTCGAAAACGTAATATTTATTTTTCTTTTTTTTAAATAGTTTTCGCTGATGAGTGTTTTCGAAAACTTGATATTCATTTTTCTTTTTTTAATTAGTTTTTGACGATGAGTGTTTCGAAAACTTGATATTCATTTTTCTTTTCTTAATCAGTTTTCGCCGATGAGTGTTTTCAAAAACATGATATTCATTTTTCTCTTTTTTAATCAGTTTTCGCCGATGAGTGTTTTGAAAACTTGATATTCATTTTTCTTTTTTTTTTTAATCAGTTTTCGCCGATGAGTGTTTCGAAAACTTTATATTTATTTTTCTTTTTTTGAATCAGTTTTCGCCGATGAGTGTTTCGAAAACTTGAAAATCATATTTCATTTTTTAATCAGTTTTCGCCGATAAGTGTTTCGAAAACTTGATAGTCATTTTTATTTTTTTAATTAGTTTTCGCCGATGAGCGTTTCGAAAATTGGATATTCAATTTTCTTTTTTTAGTAAGTTTTCGCCGATGAGTGTTTCGAAATCTTGATATTCATTTTTCTTGTTTTTCATCAGTTTTCGCCGATGGGTATTTCGAAAACTTGATATTCATTTTTCTTTTTTAATAAGTTTTCACCGATGAGTAATTCGAAAACTTGATATTCATTTTTCTTTTTTTCATCAATTTTCGCTAATAAGTGTTTCGAAATCTTTATATTCATTTTTATTTTTTTTAATCAGTTTTGGCCGATGAGTGTTTCGAAAACTTGATATTTATTTTTCTTTTTTTTTAATCAATTTTCGCCGATGACTGTTTCGAAAACTTGATAGTCATTTTTTATTTTTTTATTATTTTTCGCCGATGAGTGTTTCGAAAACGTAATATTCATTTTTCTTTTTCTTTTTAAATAGATTTCGTCGATAAGTGTTTAGAAAACGTGATATTCATTTTTCTTTTTTTCATCATTATTCGTCGATGAAGGTTTCGAAAACTTGATATTCATTTTTTCTTTTTTTAATCAGTTTTCGCCGATGAGTGTTTCGAAAACTTGATATTCATTTTAATTTTTTTAATTAGTTTTCGCCGATGAGCGTTTCGAAAACTTGAGATTCATTTTCTTTTTTTAATCAGTTTTCGCCGATGAGTGTTTCAAAATCTTAATATTCATCCTTCTTGTTTTTTATCAGTTTTCACCGAAGAGTATTTCAAAAACTTGATATTCATTTTTCTTTTTTAATAAGTTTTCACTGATGAGTGTTTCGAAAACTTAATCTTCATTTTTATTTTTTTTAATCAATTTTCGTCGATGAGTGTTTCGAAAACTTGATATTTTCTTTTCTTTTTTAGTAAGTTTTCGCTAATGAGTGTTTCAAAAATTTGATATTTATTTTTCTTTTTTTAATAAGTTTTTGCCGATTAGTGTTTCGAAAACTTGATATTCATTTTTCTGTTTTTAATCAGTTTTTGCCGATGAGTCTTTCGAAAACGTGAAATTCATTTTTCTTTATTTAATTAGTTTTCACCGATGAGTGTTTCGAAAACTTGATATTCATTTTTCTTTTTTTAATCACTTTTCGCCGATAACTGTTTTGTAATACCCGGGAAAATTTTTTTCAAAGTTTAAAATGAAATGAAAGGAAGTAGAAAATAATTTTTGGATTTAATTCAGGACCTAAGGAATTGGAAACCTGAATTAAATGGGGAAAAGAGAGTAGGGAACATTTTTGGGTATTTAATTTGGGTTATAAGAGGAAATGAAAAATTTTAATTGGAAAGAGGAGGATTTAAGTGGGGATATTTTCCACCTCTTCTCTATTATAATTATAATTATTATTATTTAGTTATCACTTATCTATTTTATTATTATTATATATATTTATTTATATTAATTAATTTTTTTTTAAAAAGAGGGGTGGGTGCCGTGGGAATAAATAGAAGGAAAGAAAGAATAAATAGAAGGAAAGAAGGAATAAGTAGAAGAGGAAGAAAGAAGAGAAAGAAGAAAGGGAAAGAAGAGAGAGAGAGAGTGGAGCGTGGAGAAGAAGAAGAAGAAGAAGAAGAAGGAGAGTTGGGGTTTGCCGGAAAAGTGATCGGGGAGAGATAGCCGACGCCCAAGAAGTCACTGGGGCTCGGGTACGACGTCTCCTCCACCTTCCACCATTCGGATCAAAGGTTGGTAACCCCAATTTCATTCGAAAACCCCAAATTTCTTCATTTTAGGGATTTCTTCATTCCACCTTCGATTGGGTTGTTTTGAGGGTAGATTGAGACCTAGGAAGTATTCTTGAACACTTAGTTGGGGTAATAGTCGAGGCTATACCCTCGGGTTTAGCCGAATTCGAATCTGAAAGGGTTTGGGGTTTGAAATTCTAAATATTCCCAATTTGGGGATTCGTTGATAAATTTGGAATCGAGCTTGGATTTGAGTAGTTAGGGTTGGATTTATGTCGTTGGATTGTAGGGAAACAAAACCCGTGAGGTGCGGAGTCGAAGCCGGGGTCGAAAGGGGGCCGGAACGGGCTCAAAGCAGCCCACAGCACAACAAACAAATTGTTGTGCTGCGAACCGGCGCTATAGCGCCATTTCTCTGGTTCACCAAAGGCTGCTGGGCAGCAACTTGGCGCTATAGCGCCGTGCCTCTGTCCAGCATTCTCAAAAGTCATTTTTTTGCCAATCCGGGGCGTCCGATCCTCCTATTTTCAATCCGAAACATCTTAGGACACCCCAACCATGTTTTTAAGGATCAAAACCATTTCAAATGTCTTCTTACCCCTCAAGAATAGGAACTTACGGAATAAGCTACGCCTAATTTCTTGAATTTCTAAATTCCCCGTACACCGTCATTAGGTAACCTTAAGTAGGATGGCTTGGAAGCACGTTGAGTTTTAGTAACTCAAATCCAAGGCCCCAAAAGCAACTCAAGGAGAACGATGGTTGTATGAAACCAAGTGCAAGGCACTTGAGACCCTCATAGAAGAGAAGGAAGACGGATAAGACCAAGGACTTGGTTCTTGGCAACGTCTAGATGTATTCTAGGCATGAGCATGTAGTATGCATATGAATTGCATATAGATGAGATGTTAACCACTTGAATGCATTCGTTAGGAAACCACGATTCGTCTGAAGCGAGAGTTACTCCAGGACAAGCGCAAGGAAGCCGTCCAGGTGAGGGGTTTCCCATCCTTGCCCTACAGGGTTGATTGAGGATGTGGATATGTGGTTTGCCTACTTGCCTATTTGTAAGAATTATTTAGTGGTTAACATGCTACTGTTGTTCCTAAACTATTATATATGAAAGTATCTGTATATGTGTGTTTGACTACAGGTAAAGAGGTACTGGAGGGTATCCATGTGATGACATGAGATACGCCGAACAGTACAAGCAAGGGGGTAAGTTGTTGATTGAGTCCAAGGTTTGGTTTACCATATTAATTAGAAACTCACCTAAGAAATCATAAAGAAAGTGTTGCTAACGTCGACGTTTTACGGTAATTGAACTTAGGAAAGGCCTTAGAGCTAGGTTATGATCTAATCAAGGGTTTGGGTATTACATAAGGATTAAAACGATCTCATAAATTGATTAGTGAGTCATAGGGAGGTTCACACTACCTAGGTAAAGTTAGTCTAAGATAGTAATGGGTAAATAGAGTCAGAACCCCAACTGAAGGCTCGGGAAGAGAAACAAGTCAGAAAAAGATTGCCCGTTGAGGCCATTGCCCTAGCCTGGCACTAGGGTCAGTTAAAGAGTAAAGCATTTGCCCGTTGAGGCCATTGCCCTAGCCTGGTACTAGGGTCAGTGAAAGACTAAAAGATTTGCTCGTTGAGGCCATTGCCCTAGCCTGGCACTAAGGTCAGTTAAAGATTAAGAGAAATTTGCTCGTAGAGGCCATTGCCCTAGCCTGGCACTAGGGTCAGTTGATTGATTTACAGTTTTCATATGATATGTTAATTATGACTGTTTGATTATGAGAAGCATGATAGAAAAGCATGATCCGTAGGTTTATCTTTGATTTTAATGTTATATTAATGTTGCCTGATCGTAATATAACATTTGATAAACTGGACTTTCATGCGCATGTGATTGTGGGTGTTTCCCCTTCCCCAACTGTAGCGGTACCCGTCGCTACGCCAAGGATGGGAAGCTTGTCACTGAGTCTGTTTAACTCACTCCCTCTGCTTCAATGTTTCAGATACAGGGATCAGGCAGGCATCGACGTCCGGGCAGTGATACGGACATCAGACCATCCTTATGCACTTGTTCGCGTGGGTGGACACCTTTTGGTTATTTTGATTTCACTTGTTGTATATATTTTAAAGTTGTAAGAAGTTTATATATACATTTACAGCTTTTGATATGTACTTACTCTAGAATTGTCAGCTTCACATGTACTTAAAGACAGGGTCCAGTTGGGGATAAACTAGGATATATGTTTGAGTATATGAACTTCTACATGTGAATAGGATAGATCGTACGCATTGAGGTGTACGGTCAATATGATATGGATATATATATATATATATATATATATATATATTATGTGTGCTTGTTGTATGTGAATAGGATAGATCGTACGTATTGAGATGTACGGTCAATATGATATTAATATTTACCTTATGAGTGCTGATATATATATATATATATATATATATACTCTGGCTGAGCTGAAGCGGTATTGAGCGAACCGAGGATTGCAGGTTAATTAGGCCATCAGTGAGGTGTGGCCACTAGTAAGATATAAATATATTGATTGTATAGCAGGGTAGTTATAGTCATGTTTACAGGATAAGGCTTACAGGTTTAGAGGTAAAAATCTATTCCCGTGCCGGTCACGTACTCCCGATTTGGGGTCGTGACATGTTTCGAAAACTTTATATTCATTTTTATTTTTTTTAATCAGTGTTCGCCGATAATTGTTACGAAAACTTGATATTTATTTTTCATTTTTTTAATCAGTTTTCGTCGATGACTGTTTTGAAAACTTGATAGTCTTTTTTCATTTTTTAATCATCTTTCGCCGATGAGTGTTTCGAAAACGTAATATTCATTTTTCTTTTTATTTTTAAATAGTTTTTTCCGATGAGTGTTTCGAAAACATGATATTCATTTTTCTTTTTTTAATCATTTTCGCCGATGAGTGTTTCGAAAACTTGATATTCATTTTTCTGTTTTTTAATCAGTTTTCGCCGATGAGTGTTTCAAAAACTTCATATTCATTTTTCTTTTCTAATCAGTTTTCGCCGATGAGTGTTTCGAAAACTTGATATTCATTTTTATTTTTTTATTAGTTTTCACCGATGAGAGTTTCGAAAACTTGATATTCATTTTTCCTTTTTTAATCAGTTTTCGCCGATGAGTATTTTGAAATCTTGATATTCATTTTTCTTGTTTTTTATCAGTTTTCGCAGATAAGTATTTCGAAAACTTGATATTCATTTTTCGTTTTTTAATCAGTTTTAGCCGATGAGTGTTTTGAAATCTTGATATTCATTTTTCTTATTTTTTAATCAGTTTTCGTCGATGAGTGTTTTGAAAACTTGATATTTATTTTTCTTTTTTAGTAAGTTTTCGCTATTGAGTGTTTCGAAAACTTGATATTCATTTTTCTTTTTTTAATCAGTTTTTTCCGATTAGTGTTTCGAAAACTTGATATTCATTTTTCTTTTTTTAATTAGTTTTCGCTCATGAGTGTTTCAAAAACTTGATATTCATTTTTCTTTTCTTAATCAGTTTTCACCTATGAGTGTTTCGAAAACTTGATATTCCATTTCAATTTTTAATCAGTTTTCGCCGATGAGTGTTTCGAAAACTTTATATTTATTTTTATTTTTTAATCAGTTTTCGCCGATGAGTGGTCCAAAAACTGGATATTCATTGTTCTTTTTTAGTAAGATTTCGCTGATGAGTGGTTCGAAAACTTCATATTCATTTTTCTTTTTTTAATCAGTTTTTGCCCATGACTGTTTCGAAAACTTGATATTCTTTTTTCTTTTTTTTAATCAGTTTTCGCCGATGAGTTTTTTCAAAAACTTTATATTCATTTTTCTTTTTTTAATCAGTTTTCGCCGATGAGTGTTTCGAAAACTTGATAGTCATCTTTCGTTTTTTAATCAGTTTTTGCCGATAAGTGTTTCGAAAACGTCATATTCATTTTTCTCTTTTTAAAAATAGTTTTCGACGATTAATTTTTCGAAAACTTGATATTCATTTTTCTTTTTCTTAATCAGTTTTCGCCGACGAATGTTTCGAAAACGTGATATTCAATTTTCTTTATTTAATTAGTTTACAGCGATGAGTGTTCCGAAAACTTGATATTCATTTTTCTTTTTTTAGTAAGTTTTCGCTAATGTGTGTTTCGAAAACTTGATATTCATTTTTTATTTTTTAATAAGTTTTTGCCGATTAGTGTTTCGAAAACTTGATATTCATTTTTCTTTTTTTAAATAGTTTTCGCGGATGAGTGTTTCGAAAAATGTTATATTCATTTTTCTTTTTTTAATCAGTTTTCGCCGATGAGTGTTTCGAAAACTTCATATTCATTTTTCTTTTTTTAATCAATTTTCGCCGATGAGTGTTTCGAAAACTTGATATTCATTTTTATTTTTTTAATTAGTTTTCGCCGATGAGCGTTTCGAAAACTGGATATTCAATTTTCATTTATTAGTACGTTTTCGCCGATAAGTGTTTCGAAATCTTGATATTCATTTTTCTTGTTTTTTATCAGTTTTCGCCGATGAGTATATCAAAAACTTGATATTCATTTTTCTTTTTTAATAGGTTTTGACCGATGAGTGTTTCGAAAACATGATATTCATTTCTCTTTTTTTAATCAGTTTTCGTCGATTAGTGTTTCGAAAACTTAGTATTCATTTTTATTTTTTTTAATCAGTTTTCGCCGATGAGTGTTTCGAAAACTTGATATTTAATTTTTTTTAATCAGTTTTCGGCGATGACTAATTCGAAAACTTGAAAGTCATTTTTCATTTTTTAATCATTTTTCGCCAATGAGTGTTTCGAAAACGTAATATTCATTTTTCTTTTTTTTAAATAGTTTTTGCCGATGAGTGTTTCGAAAACGTGATATTCATTTTTCTTTATTTAATTAGTTTTCACCGATGAGTGTTTCGAAAACTTGATATTCTTTTTTCTTTTTTCAATCAGTTTTCGCCGATAACTGTTTCGAAAACTTTATATTCATTTTTATTTTTTTAATCAGTTTTTGCCGATGATTGTTTCGAAAACTTGATATTTATTTTTATTTTTTTAATCAGTTTTCGCCAATGACTGTTTCGAAAACTTGATAGTCATTTTTCACTTTTTTAATCATTTTTCGCTGATGAGTGTTTCGAAAATGTAATATTCTTTTTTCTTTTTTTAATCATTTTTCGCCGATGAGTGTTTCGGAAACTTGGTATTCATTTTTCTTTTTAATCAGTTTTCGCCGATGAGTGTTTTCAAAAACTTGATATTCATTTTTTTTAATCAATTTTCGCCGATAAGTGTTTCGAAAACTTTATATTCATTTTTTTTTTAATCAGTTTTGGGCGGTGATTGTTTCGAAAACTTGATATTTATTTTTCTTTTTTTTAATCAGTTTTTGCCGATGACTGTTTTGAAAACTTGATAGTCATTTTTCATTTTTTAATCATTTTTCGCCGATGAGTGTTTCGAAAACGTAATATTCATATTTCTTTTTTTTAAATAGTTTTAGCCGTTGAGTGTTTTGAAAATTTGATATTCATTTTTCTTTTTTAATTAGTTTTTGCCGATGAGTGTTTCAAAAACTTGATATCATTTTTTTTAATCAGTTTTCGCCGATGAGTGTTTTCGAAAACTTGATATTCATTTTTATTTTTTTAATCAATTTTTGCCGATGAGTGTTTCAAAAACTTGATATTCATTTTTATTTTTTTTAATCAGTTTTCGCCGATGAGTGTTTTCAAAAACTTGATATTCATTTTTCTTTTTTGGTCAAAACCCCAAATTGGTCCTTTATGTTTGCACGAAGTTTCATATTGGTCCTTTATGTTTCAAAAAGTCCAAATTGGTCCTTTATGTTTGCAAGAAGTTCCAAATTGGTCCTTCCGTCCACTTCCGTCAAATTTTTAAGTTAAGTGCTGATGTGGCATGCTGACGTGTCCATCTAAGCTGACGTGGCATGCAACGTCAGTGCCACGTCAGCTTTAATTGACACGTAGGAGAGATAGTGTGTCCATGTCAACACTTAACTTAAAAAATAAACGGACTTGGACGGAAGGACCAATTTGGAACTTCTTGCAAACATAAAGGACCAATTTGGACTTTTTGAAACATAAAGGACCAATATGAAACTTCGTGCAAACATAAAGGACCAATTTGAGGTTTTGACCTTCTTTTTTTAATCAGTTTTCGCCGATTAGTGTTCTGAAAACTTGATATTCATTTTTCTTTTTTTAATCAGTTTTCGCCGATGAGTGTTTCGAAAACTTGATATTTATTTTTCTTTTTTTAATTAGTTTCGTCGATGAGTGTTTTCGAAAACTTGAAAGTCATATTTCATTTTTTAATCAGTTTTCGCCGATGAGTGTTTCGAAAACTTTATATTTATTTTTATTTTTTTAATTAGTTTTCGGCAATGAGCGTTTCAAAAACTGGATATTCAATTTTATTTTTTTAGTAAGTTTTCGCCGATGAGTGTTTCGAAATCTTGATATTCATTTTCCTTGTTTTTTATCAGTTTTCGCCGATGAGTATTTCGAAAACTTGATATTCATTTTTATTTCTTTGGGTAAACTACAGTTTGCCCCCCTGTGGTTTAAAATTCGACAACTTACCAGCCTGTGGTTTGGCTTAAAATTAATGTGCCCTCCTGTGGTTTAGAGTGTGACACTTGACCCGCCTGTGGTTTGTTATGTTATCACTTAACTACCTTCACCTATCTTCCATCCAAATTTTAGTCAAATTAATCATCATTTAATAACTTTAATGTTTAAAATTTGTCATTCAACACTCTAGAATTATAAATTGATTAAAATAAATTATAATTAATATAAAAATAAAATTATAATTTTAAAATGTCAATAAAATTATTTAATATATATTGTTTACTCCATTGATTATTTATATTAGTTGTTCATTCATTTTATTGTTATTTTTTATCTTTAATGTTTTAGAATTATTAAATCAATCAAAATAAAATTGTAAAAGAATAATATAATACAAATATATAATTAAATTTAATTTTTTTTCAAGTTCAGAACATACATACCTAGATTGAATGTTGACATTATTGAGCTTAGAAACTCTCACATTAAACAATAATTTTCTTAGAAAAGTATCCTTAGACTAGGAGCATAACAGTACTCTTGGATATAGTGGAGAGATTAGAGGAAAAAAAGAGTTTGAAGGAAACGCTAAAAAGAGTTAAAAGTAGAAGATTAGAGTTTATTATTATTATCATTTTAGAGATAAAATAAATATTTAATTCAATTATTTTTATGTAATTTCTTTTATAAGTTATATTAAATATTAAATTTTGAGAAAAAAAATAATATAGGATAGTTAAGTGATAACATAACAAACCACAGGGGGGTCAAGTGTCACACTCTAAACCACAGGGGGCACATTAATTTTAAGCCAAACCACAGGGTAGTTAAGTGTAATACCCGAGAATATTTTAACTGGCATCATTAATTAAATTAAATTAATTAAGTTAAAAGTGGAAAATGAGATAAAGAAAATATATATATATATATTTTTTCTTTATCTCATTTTATATATATATATATATATATATATATATATATATATATATATATAAAAATACTATCCTACTACTTATTTTTTTTAGTAGTACAAAGTATCTTAAATCCTAGTGTTTCAAAATTTTTTTATTTATTTTGTTATATCAGACCTCTTTTTCTTTTTGTAATATATATATATATATATGTAATATATAAGTAAAGAATAAAAGAAAAAGAAGAGGGAAGAAGCGTGAGGAATAAAGAAAAAGGGGAAGCACGCTGGATGGAAGAAACGGGATGACGGAGGCACGCGAGAAAGAGGGGGAGGACCATCGTTGACGGAAGCAAGGAGGAGGAGCAAGCGTGGGTGGCCGGACGCACGGGCTGAGCACGGTGGTGGCCGGAGTCGCGTCCACCGGAGCCGTAGTCGCCTTCGTTGTGCTAGAGAGAGAGAGAGTTCGGGCTAGAGAGAGAAACAAGAGGGAGAAAGCTTTCTCGTCGGAAAACGCCGTCTCTTCACCGGGGAAGGTAGCTGGGAGTCTCCTCTACTCCATATATGTATAGGCATCGGGAGCGCTTCCAGTTCATCTCAGGGAGGCGGATAAGCTTAGAGACCGCACGCATTGTTCGCGTGGGTAGTATGATACATGTATTTTTGTCAGGATGTATATATATATGATTCTTTTGGTATAACATTGTTTTGTACAGCTGCTATATACATATATGTATACGTCACACTCTAGAACTGTCGGCTTCATACAGATTAAAGATTGGTCTTGTCGTTGGGAATATAGGTTATGATATGATGAATATCATGTGTATATATATATATATATATATATATATGAATGTGACTTCCGCATGTGAATAGGATAGATCACACGCACTGAGCGTGTGATCAATATGTAAATTTATATGTATGTGTGACTGAATATTTGATTGTGTGAAAATACGGCTTCCGCATGTGAATAGGATAGGTCACACGCTTTGAGGCGTGTGATCAATACGTATATTATATGCAGGTGTGTGATTGAATATATATACTTGACTGTACACAGGAATTCTGCATGTGAATAGGATAGATCACCCGCCTCGAAGCACGTGATCAATATGTATATTTTATGTACGTGTGATTGATTATGTGTATATGTATAGACTGAAGCGGCGTTGAGCGAGTCGTGGATTGCGTGCTACTTAGGTCACCGGATAGGGATGACCATATATACTATATATTGTTTGTAATAGAAATGGGTAGTTATGCATATATAAGAATGTCAATCAGGAATTAGAGGCTTACGGGATAGGAGAAATCCTACCTCCCGCGCCGGTCTCGGACGTCCGATAGGGGGTCGTGATAGAGTATTTCGAAAACTTGATATTCATTTTTCTTTTTTTAATTAGTTTTTGCCGATGAGTGTTTCGAAAACTTGATATTCATTTTCCTTTTTTAATCAGTTTTCGCCCATGAGTGTTTCGAAAACTTCATATTCATTTTTATTTTTTTTAATCAATTTTCGTCGATGAGTGTTTTGAAAACTTGATATTCATTTTTCTTCTTTTAATCATTTTTCGCCGATAAGTGTTTCGAAAACTTGATTTTTTTTCATTTTTTAATCATTTTTCGCCGATGAGTGTTTCGAAAACATGATATTTATTTTTCTTTTTTTAATCGGTTTTCGCCGATGAGTATTTCGAAAACTTGATATTCATTTTTCTTTTTTTAATTAGCTTTCATCGATGAGTGTTTCGAAAACTTGATATTCATTTTCCTTTTTTAATTAGTTTTCGACGATGAGTGTTTCAAAAACTTGATATTCATTTTTATTTTTTTATCAGTTTTCGTCGATGAGTGTTTCGAAAACTTGATATTCATTTTTCTTTTTTTAATCAATTTTCGCCGATGTGTGTTTCGAAAACTTGATATTCATTTTTCTTTTTTTATTCAATTTTCGCCGATAAGTGTTTCAAAAACTTGATATTCTTTTTCTATTTTTAATCATTATTCGCCGATGTGTGTTTCGAAAATTTTATATTCATTTTTTATTTTTTTAATCAGTTTTCACCGATGAGTGTTTCGAAAACTTGATATTTATTTTTTTAATCAATTTTCGTCGATGAGTGTTTCGAAAACTTGATAGTCATTTTTCAGTTTTTAATCATTTTTCGCCGATCAGTTTTTCGAAAACGTAATATTCATTTTTTCTTTTTTTTTTAAATAGTTTTCACGGTGATTGTTTCGAAAATGTGATATTCATTTTTCTTTGTCTAATCATATTTCGCCCATGAGTGTTTCGAAAACTTGATATTCATTTTTCTGTTTTTTAATCAGTTTTCGTCGATGAGTGTTTCAAAAACTTGATATTTATTTTTCTTTTTTTAATCAGTTTTCGCCGATAATTGTTTCGAAAATTTGATATTTATTTTTCATTTTTTATTCAGATTTCGCGGATTAGTGTTTCGAAAACTTGATATTCATTTTTCTTTTTTAATTAGTTTTCACCGTTTAGTGTTTCGAAAACTTGATATTTTTTATTTTTTTAATCAGTTTTTGCCGATGAGTGTTTCGAAAACTTGATATTCATTTTTATTTTTTTAATCAGTTTTTGTCGATGAGTGTTTCGAAAACTTGATATTCATTTTCTTTTTTTAATCAATTTTCGCCGATGAGTGTTTCCGAAACTTGATATTCATTTTTCTTTTTTTAATCAATTTTTGCCGATGAGTGTTTCGAAAACTTGATATTCTTGTTCTATTTTTAATCATTTTTCGCCGATGAGTGTTTCTAAAACTTTATATTCATTTTTATTTTTTTAATTAGTTTTCGCTGATAAGTGTTTCAAAACCTTGATATTTATTTTTCTTTTTTTTTAATCAGTTTTCGCCGATGAGTGTTTCGAAAACTTGATATTCATTTTCCTTTTCTAATCAGTTTTCGCCGATGAGTGTTTCGAAAATTTGATATTCATTTTTATTTTTATAATAAGTTTTTGTCGATGAGTGTTTCGAAAACTTGATATTCATTTTTCTTTTTTTAATCAGATTTTGCCGATGAGTGTTTCCAAAACTTGATATTCATTTTTCTTTTTTTAATCAATTTTCGCCGATGAGTGTTTCGAAAACTTGATATTCTTTTTCTATTTTTAATCATTTTTCGCCGATGAGTGTTTCGAAAACGTAATATTCATTTTTCTTTTTTTAAATAGTTTTCGCCGATGATTGTTTCGATAACGTGATATTCATTTTTCTTTTTTTAATCATATTTCGCCGATGAGTGTTCCGAAAACTTGATATTCATTTTTCTGTTTATTAATCAGTTTTCGCCGATAAGTGTTTCAAAAACTTGATATTCATTTTTCTTTTATTAATAAGTTTTCGCCGATGATTGTTTCGAAAACTTTATATTCATTTTTCTTTTTTTAATCTATTTTCACCGATGAGTATTTCGAATACTTGATATTCATTTTTCTTTTTTTAATCAGTTTTCGCCGATGAGTGTTTTGAAAACTTGATATTCATTTTTATTTTTTTAATCAGTTTTCACCGATGAGTGTTTCAAAAACTTGATATTCATTTTCCTTTTTTAATCAATTTTCGTCGATTAGTATTCTGAAAACTTGATATTCATTTTTATTTTTTTTAATCAGTTATCGTCGATGAGTGTTTCGAAAACTGGATAGTCATTTTTCTTTTTTTAGTAAGTTTTCGTTGATGAGTGTTTCGAAAACTTGATATTCATTTTTCTTTCTTTAATCAGTTTTCGCCGATTAGTGTTTTCGAAATCTTGATATTCATTTTTCTTTTTTTTTAATTAGTTTTCGCCGATAATTGTTTTGAAAACTTGATATACATTTTTCTTTTTTTAAATCAATTTTCACCGATAAGTGTTTTGAAAACTTGATATTCATTTTTCTTTTTTTTAACCTGTTTTCGCCGATGAGTGTTTCGAAAACGTAATATTCATTTTTCTTTTTTTTAAACAATTTTTGCCGATGAGTGTTTCGAAAGCTTGATATTCTTTTTTCTTTTTCTTAATCAGTTTTCATCGATGAGTGTTTCGAAAACGTGATATTCATTTTTCTTTATTTAATTTGTAATACCCGGGAAATTTTTTTAAGTTTAAAATGAAATGGAAGGGAAAGAAAAAGAAGTAGAAAATACTTTGTAGGATTTAATTCAGGATCTATGAAATTGGAAACCTAAATTAAATAAGGAAAAGGGATAAAATTGAATTTTTTTTCAGCCTTACTTATGTAATATTATTATTTTTATATATTAGAAAATAAAAGAAAATAAAATTTTAATTGAAAAGAGGATGGATTTAAATTGGAAATATGTTTTTTTAACCTTTCTTTAATATAATAATAATTATTATTATTTAATTTAGGTATTATTTATTTATTTATTATTATTATTATTATTATATATATATATATATATATATATATATATATATATATATATATATATATATATTAATATGGCTATGACCCCTTCTGGTCATTGGGGTCACAAAATAGGTATTTTCTAATTAAAAAATATAAGAAGAATATATGATGGTGGGAGAATGTGGAAGAGAAAAAATAGATATGATAGGTAGTTATTAAAAAAGTAGGGAAATAATAATTTCCTAATATTTAATTTATTTTTAAAATATAATCATAATTTTTATATCGTGTTTTAAAAATTCAAAAAAAATATCAAATATCCAATATGTTATTATTTAGAAATATAATAAAAATAATTATTTTATATTATATTTTAGAAAAATTAAAGAATAAATTACATGCACGTACGTGCATGCGAAGCCTCTAGTATATTATATTCTAATTAATTATTATAAGAAGGGGAGTGGGGTGCCGTGGCTATAAGAGAGGGAAGAAGAGAAGAAAGAAATAAGAAAATAAGGGAAAGAGAGAGAGACGGATAGAAAGAAAGAAAGAAGGGGAAAAACGAGAGAGAGAGGGAGAAGAGGCGTGGAAGGAGGAGAGGAAGAAGAGGTGGGTTCGTCGGAAAGGTGATCGGGGAGAGCTAGACGACAACGGAAAAAGTCACTGGAGCTTGAGTACGACGTCTCCTACACCTCCCACCAATCGTATCAAAGGTTGGTAACCCCAATTTCATTCGAAAACCCCAATTTCTTCATTTTTAGGGATTTCTTCGATCCACCTTCGAGTGGGTTGTTTCGAGGCTAGATTGAGACTTGGGAAGTGTTCTTGAACACTTAGTTGGGGTAATAATCGAGGCTATACCCTCGGGTTTAGCCGAATTCGAGTTTGAAAGGGTTTGGGGTAGAAAAATCTAAATATTCATAAATTGGGGAAATTATTGATAATTAGGATTGAGCTTGGATTTGAGTAAAAAGGCTTGGATTGGAGTTATTGAAACTATATTGTTGAATTATTAGCTTAACAAGACCCGTGAAGAGCTGACCCGAGGTTACTAAGGTTGAACCTTAACGTTAACGTGCCGGGTCCCTGCTCGGATTGCCCAAATACACTTTAAGGGTGATGTTGAGGGCTCCAAACTTCTTCTTTACAATCTTAAACACCCTAGAATAATTCTAAATATGCTATCAAGCATCAAGAATTATTTTAGGTACTTTCTTGTTTCTCAAGGATGGAAACTTGCGAAACAATAAAGTCCAAAATTTAAAATGGCAATTTAATTCCTTCGTAATTATTAGGAAACCTTAAGTAGGATAATTTAGAAGCATATCGAGGTTTAGTAACTCAAATCCAAGGGTCCAAAATCAATTCAAGGTGAGCGATAGTTATACGAAACCAAGTGTATAGCACTTGAGACTCTCATGGAAGAGAGGGAAGACGGGTAAGACCAAGAACTCGGTTCTTGGCGACGTTTAGGTGCATTTTAGGTACGAGCATTCCATATGCATATGAGTTGCATATAGTTAAGATTGTTAACCACGTGAATGCAATTGTTAGGAAACCACGAATCATCTGGAGCGGGAGTTACTCCAGGACAAGCACAAGGAAGCCGTCCATGTGAGGGGTTTCCCATCCTTGCCCTATAAGGTTGATTGAGGATGTGGATATGTGGTTTGCCTACTTGCCTATTTGTAAGAATTACCTAGTGGTTAACATGCTATTGTTGTTTCTAAACTGTTATATGTGAAAATATTTGTATATGTGTGTTTGACTACAGGTAAAGAGGTACTGAAGGGTATCCATGTGATGAAATGAGATACACTGAACAGTACAAGCAAGGGGGTAAGTTGTTGATTAGAAACTCATTAAAGAAATCGTATAAAAGTTGTTAGTAAACGTCGACGTTTTATGGAAATTGGACTTATGGAAGACCTTAGAGCTAGGTTATGATCTAAACCAAGGGTCCAGGAACAATATGAGGATTAATACGATCTCTTAATTGATTAGTGAGTCGTAGGGATGTTCACACTACCTAGGTAAAGTCAGTTTAGGATAGTAATGGGTAGATAGAGTTAGGATCCCAGCTAAAAGCTTGGGAAGAGAAACAAGTTAAAACATTTGCCTGTTGAGGCCATTGCCCTAGCCTGGCACTAGGGTCAATAAAAGACTAAAAGATTTGCCCGTTGAGGCCATTGCCCTAGCCTGGCACTAGAGTTAGTAAAAGACTAAACGATTTGCCCGTTGAGGCCATTGCCCTAGCCTGGCACTAGGGTCAGTAAAAGACTAAAAGATTTGCCCGTTGAGGCCATTGCCCTAGCCTGGCACTTGCGTCAGTTAAAGATTTAAAATAAATTGCCCGTTGAGGCCATTGCCCTAGCCTGGAACTAGGGTCAGTTAAGTGATTTACAGTTTTCAAATGATATGTTAAAAGTGTTTGCTTGACTATGAGAAGCATGATAGAAAAGCATGATCCGTAGGTGTATCTTTGATTTTAATGTTATATTAATATTGTCTGATCGTAATATAACATTTGATAAACTGGATTTTCATGCGCATGTGATTGTGGGTGTTTCCCTTTCCCCAACTGTAGTGGTACCCGCCGCTACGCCGAGGATGCGAAGCTTCTCACTGAGTCTATTTGACTCACTCCCTCTACTTCAATGTTTCAGATAGAGGGATCGGGCAGGCATCGAGGTCCGGACAGTGATACGGACATTAGACCATCCTTTACGCACTAGTTCGCGTGGGTGAACACTTTTTGTTATTTTGACTCTTTCGGTTGTACATATTATAAGTTGTAAGAGTTGTGTATATATATTTACAGCTTTTGATATGTACCTACTCTAGACTTGTCGGCTTCACATGTACTTAAAGACAGGGTCCAATTTGGGGGAAAAACTAGGATATATGTATGAGTATATAAACTACTGCATGTGAATAGGATAGATCGTATGCATTGAGGCGTACAGTCAATATGATATGGATATATATATTATGTGTGCTTGCTGCGTGTGACTAGGATAGATCGTATGTATTGAGACGTACAGTCAATATGATATGAATATTTATAATATGAGTGTGGATATATATATGTATACACTAGGTTGAGCTGAAGCGGTCTTGAGCGAACCGTGGATTGCAGGTTAATTAGGACACCAGTGAGGTGTGGCCACTATTATGATTGTATAGCAGGGTAGTTATAGTTATGTTTACAGGGTAAGGCTTACGGGTTTAGAGGTAAAAATCTATTCCTGTGCCGGTCACGTACTCCCAAGGGGTCGTGACATAATTAGTTTTCACCGATGAGTGTTTCGAAAACTTGACATTCATTTTCCTTTTTTAATCATTTTTCGCCGATGATTGTTCTGAATACTTAATATTCATTTTTATATTTTTAATCATTTTTCGTCGATGAGTGTTTCGAAAACTTGATATTCATTTTTCTTTTTTTAATCAGTTTTCGCCGATGAGTGTTTCGAAAACTTGATAGTCATTTTTCGTTTTTTAAACAATTTTCGCCGATGAGTGTTTCGAAACCGTAATATTCATTTTTCTTTCTTTTAAATAGTTTTCGCCGATGAGTGTTTCAAAAACTTGATATTCATTTTTCTTTTTCTTAATCAGTTTTCGCCGATTAGTGTTTCAAAAACGTGATATTCATTTTTCTTTATTTAATTAGTATTCACCGATGAGTGTTTCGAAAACTTGATATTCATTTTTCTTTTTTTAATAAGTTTTTGCCGATAAGTGTTCTGAAAACTTGATATTCACTTTTCTTTTTTTTTAATCAGTTTTCGCCGATGAGTGTTTCAAAAATGTGATATTCATTTTTCTTTATTTAATTAGTATTCGCCGATGAGTGTTTCGAAAACTTGATATTCATTTTTCTTTTTTTAATAAGTTTTCGCCGATAAGTGTTCTAAAAACTTGTTATTCACTTTTCTTTTTTTTAATCAGTTTTCACCGATGAGTGTTTCGAAAACTTGATATTCATTTTTCTTTTTTTAATCAATTTTCGCCGATGAGTGTTTCGAAAACGTAATATTCATTTTTCTTTGTTTTAAATAGTTTTCGCCGATGAGTGTTTCGAAAACTTGATATTTATTTTTCTTTTTCTTAATCAGTTTTCGCCTATTAGTGTTTCGAAAACGATATTCATTTTTCTTTATATAATTAGTTTTCACCGTTGAGTGTTTCGAAAACTTGATATTCATTTTTCTTTTTTTAATCAGTTTTCGCCGATGAGTGTTCTGAAAACTTGATATTCATTTTTCTTTTTTAATAAGTTTTCGCCGATGAGTGTTTTGAAAACTTGATATTCATTTTTCTTTTTTTAATCATTTTCACCGATGAGTGTTTCGAAAACTTGATATTCATTTTTCTTTTTTTAATCAGTTTTCACCGATGAATGTTTCGAATACTTCATATTCATTTTCCATTTTTAATCAGTTTTCGCCGATGAGTGTTTCGAAAACCTTATATTCATTTTTATTTTTTAATCAGTTTTTGTCGATGAGTGTTTCAAAAACTGGATATTCATTTTTCTTTTTTTATTAAGTTTTCGCTGATGAGTGTTTCGAAAAATTGATATTCATTTTTCTTTTTTTAATCAGTTTTCGTCGATGAGTGTTTTCGAAAACTTGATATTCATTTTTGTTTTTTAATCAGTTTTCGCCGATGAGTGTTCTGAAAACTTGATATTCATTTTTCTTTTTTTAATCAGTTTTCGTCGATGAGTGTTCTGAAAACTCGATATTAATTTTTCTTTTATTAAATCAGTTTTTCGCCGATGAGTGTTTCGAAAACATAATATTCATTTTTCTTTTTTTTTAAATAGTTTTTGTCGATGACTGTTTCGAAAACTTGATTTTCATTTTTCTTTTTTTAATCAATTTTCACCGATGAGTGTTTCGAAAACTAGATATTCATTTTTTTTTCTTAATCAGTTTTTGCCGATTAGTGTTTCGAAAACGTGATATTCATTTTTCTTTATTTAATTAGTTTTCACCGATGAGTGTTTCGAAAACTTGATATTCATTTTTATTTTTTTAATAAGTTTTCGCCGATAAGTGTTTTGAAAACTTGATATTCATTTTTCTTTTTTAATCAGTTTTCGCCGATAAGCGTTTCAAAAACTTGATATTCAATTTTTTTAATCAATTTTCGCAGATGCATGTTTCGAAAACATGATAGTCATTTTTCATTTCTTAATCAATTTTCGCCAATGAGTGTTTCGAAAACGTAATATTCATTTTTCTTTCTTGTAAATAGTTTTCGCCGATGAGTGTTTTGAAAACTTGATATTTATTTTTCTTTTTCTTAATCAGTTTTCGCCGATTAGTGTTTCGAAAACGTGATATTCATTTTTCTTTATATAATTTGTTTTCACCGTTGAATGTTTCGAAAACTTGATATTCATTTTTCTTTTTTAATCAGTTTTCGCCGATGAGTGTTCTGAAAATTTGATATTCATTTTTCTTTTTTTAATAAGTTTTTGCCGATTAGTGTTTCGAAAACTTGATATTCATTTTTCTTTTTTAAATAAGTTTTCACCGATGAGTGTTTCGAAAACTTAATAAGTTTTCATTTTTGTTTTTTTAATCAGTTTTCACCGATAAGTGTTTCGAAAATTGATATTCATTTTCCATTTTTACTCAGTTTTCGCCGATGATTTTTTCGAAAACTTGATATTCATTTTTATTTCTTTAATCAGTTTTCGTCGATTAGTGTTTCGAAAACTGGATATTCATTTTTCTTTTTTTAGTAAGTTTTCGCTGATGAGTGTTTCGAAAAATTGATATTCACTTTTCTTTTTTTAATCAGTTTTCGCCGATGAGTGTTTTCGAAAAATTGATATTCATTTTTCTTTTTTTAATAAGTTTTCGCCGATGAGTGTTTTGAAAACTTGATATTCATTTTTCTTTTTTTAATCATTTTCACCGATGAGTGTTTCGAAAACTTGATATTCATTTTTCTTTTTTTAATCAGTTTTCACCGATGAATGTTTCGAATACTTCATATTCATTTTCCATTTTTAATCAGTTTTCGCCGATGAGTGTTTCGAAAACCTTATATTCATTTTAATTATTTTAATCAGTTTTTGTCGATGAGTGTTTCGAAAACTGGATATTCATTTTTTCTTTTTTTTATTAAGTTTTCGCTGATGAGTGTTTCGAAAAATTGATATTCACTCTTCTTTTTTTAATCAGTTTTCGTGGATGAGTGTTTTCGAAGACTTGATAATCATTTTTTTAATCAGTTTTGACCAATGAGTGTTCTGAGAACTTGATATTCATTTTTCTTTTTTTAATCTGTTTTCGCCGATGAGTGTTCTGAAAACTTGATATTCATTTTTTTAATCAGTTTTCGCCGATGAGTCTTCTGAAAACTTGATATTAATTTTTCTTTTTTTAAATCAGTTTTCGCCGATGAGTGTTTCGAAAACACAATATTCATTTTTTTTAAATAGTTTGCGCCGATGAGTGTTTCGAAAACTTGATTTTCATTTTTCTTTTTTTAATCAATTTTCACCGATGAGTGTTTCGAAAACTAGATATTCATTTTTCTTTTTCTTAATCAGTTTTCGCCGATTAGTGTTTCAAAAACGTGATATTCATTTTTCTTTATTTAATTAGTTTTCACCGATGAGTGTTTCGAAAACTTGATATTCATTTTTATTTTTTTTAATAAGTTTTCGCCGATAAGTGTTCTGAAAACTTGATATTCATTTTTCTTTTTTTAATCAGTTTTCGCCGATGAGTGTTTCGAAAACTTGATATTCATTTTTTTTAATCAATTTTCGCCAATGCATGTTTCGAAAACTTGATAGTCATTTTTCATTTTTTAATCAATTTTCGCCAATGAGTGTTTCGAAAACGTAATATTCATTTTTCTTTCTTTTAAATAGTTTTCACCGATGAGTGTTTCGAAAACTTGATATTTCTTTTTCTTTTTCTTAATCAGTTTTCGCCGATTAGTCTTTCGAAAACGTGATATTCATTTTTCTTTATATAATTTGTTTTCACCGTTGAATGTTTCGAAAACTTGATATTCATTTTTCTTTTTTTAATCAGTTTTCGCCGATGAGTGTTCTGAAAACTTGATATTCTTTTTTCTTTTTTTAATCAGTTTTCGCCGATGAGTGTTTTGAAAACTTGATATTCATTTTTGTTTTTTTAATCATTTTTCACCGAATAGTGTTTCGAAAACTTAATATTCATTTTCATTTTTTTAATCTTTTTTCACCGATAAGTGTTTCGAATACTTGATATTCATTTTCCATTTTTAATCAGTTTTCGCCGATGATTGTTTCGAAAACTTTATATTCATTTTTATTTCTTTCATCAGTTTTCGTCGATTAGTGTTTCGAAAACTGGATATTCATTTTTCTTTTTTTGGTAAGTTTTCGCTGATGAGTGTTTCGAAAAATTGATATTCACTTTTCTTTTTTTAATCAGTTTTCGCCGATGAGTGTTTTCGAAAACTTGATATTCATTTTTCTTTTTTTAATCAGTTTTCGCCGATGACTGTTCTGAAAACTTGATTTTCATTTTTCTTTTTTAATCAATTTTCGCCGATGAGTGTTCTGAAAACTTGATATTCATTTTTCTTTTTTAAATCAGTTTTCGCCGATGAGTGTTTCGAAAACATAATATTCATTTTTCTTTTTTTTAAATAGTTTTTGCCGATAAGTGTTTCGAAAACTTGATTTTCATTTTTCTTTTTTTAATCAATTTTCACCGATGAGTGTTTCGAAAACTTGATATTCATTTTTCTTTTTCTTAATCAGTTTTCGCCGATTAGTGTTTCGAAAACGTGATATTCATTTTTCTTTATTTAATTAGTTTTCACCGATGAGTGTTTCGAAAACTTGATATTCATTTTTATTTTTTTAATAAGTTTTCGCTGATAAGTGTTCTGAAAACTTGATATTCATTTTTCTTTTTTTTAATCAGTTTTCGCCGATGAGTGTTTCGAAAACTTGATATTCATTTTTCTTTTTTTAATCAATTTTCGCCGATGAGTGTTTCGAAAACTTGATAGTCATTTTTCGTTTTTTAATCAATTTTCGCCAATGAGTGTTTCGAAAATGTAATATTCATTTTTCTTTCTTTTAAATAGTTTTCACCGATGAGTGTTTCGAAAACTTGATATTTATTTTTCTTTTTCTTAATCAGTTTTCGCCGATTAGTGTTTCGAAAACGTGATATTCATTTTTATTTATATAATTAGTTTTCACCGTTGAGTGTTTCGAAAACTTGATATTCATTTTTCTTTTCTTAATTAGTTTTCGCCGATTAGTGTTCTGAAAACTTGATATTCATTTTTCTTTTTTTAATAAGTTTTCGCCGATGATTGTTTTGAAAACTTGATATTCATTTTCCTTTTTTTAATCATTTTTCACCGATGAGTGTTTCGAAAACTTGATATTCATTTTTCTTTTTTTAATCAGTTTTCACCGATGAGTGTTTCCAATACTTGATATTCATTTTCCATTTTTAATCAGTTTTCGCCGATGAGTGTTTCGAAAACTTATATTCATTTTTATTTTTTTAATCAGTTTTTGTCGATGAGTGTTTCGAAAACTGGATATTCATTTTTCTTTTTTTAGTAAGTTTTCGCTGTTGAGTATTTCGAAAAATTGATATTAATTTTTCTTTTTTTAATCAGTTTTCGCCGATGTGTGATACCCGGAAATATTTTAACTAGCATCACTAATTAAATTAAATTAATTCATTTAAGATTGGAAAATATTTTTTATTTATTTATTTTTTCATATCAGGTTTCTTTTTTTTACTTTGTGATATGTATATATATATATATTAATTAATTAGGTATATATATATATATTATATAAAAGGAATAAGAAAAGAGTAAAAGAAAAGAAAAAAAGGAGGAAAAGAAACCAGATTTGTTTCTTTTGTGATATATATATATATATATATATATATATATGTAATATAAGGAAAAGAAGAATAAAAGAAAAGAAAGGAAAAGTGGGCGTGAGAAATAGGCAGAGAAAAGAGAGACGCACGAAAGGGGAGAGAGCAAGGGTTGAGGCTCACGGACAGAAAGCTCACGGACGAAGGAAGGGAAACGCGTGGTGGTTGGCCGGACGTGCGGGGAAGCTGGCCGGAGTCCGTCGCCGTCGCCGTTGAGCTGAAGGAGGAGAGAGATTCGCGGGTTAGAGAGAGAAAGCAAAGGGGGAGAGCTTTCTCGCCAGAAAATTCGCAGGAAAACGCCGTCTCTCACCGGGGAAGGTAGCTGGGAGTCTCCTCTACTCCATATCGTCCTTCTAACCGGTTGAATCGAGGTGAGAAGTCCCGAAACTCTCAAACCCCAATTTTATCAATTTTAGGGATTTTTGGAAAGACCCCAATTGATTCAATCTGAGTATTCTGAGTCCTAAATTGAAGTATTTGCATGTTAGAAAGTGAGTTGGAAGCTTAGGAACCGGAATTAATTTGATGGAATTTATCCAGGTTGGAAAACTAGTAGGAAAATATGATTGATAAGGTTTAAGGGTGTGGTGGAATGATTTGGGGTGCATTGAAAGGTTGAATGATAATTATATAATTGTTAAAAAAATTATTGGAATGTACGAGGGATTAAAACCCGAGTAATTCCCGTCTCACCCGGAAACCCGATCGGGGAAAAAGAGACAATTTTCTAATTTTACGCGTATTCGGGTATGTGTATTCATGTGTAGGTGAAGTGTTCAAGGTTAGTTTGATAAATGGAGAGCTTGGACAAGTAGGATTTATGATTCTCTTGAGCCATAAATTCAAGACTTGGGTAATGGAAATTCATATGGACACATAGAGGTGGAATTGGGTAACCTTGCATTCCCAAGTCAAAGCTTCCGAATAGTGTGATTAAGAAAGGGTTGAACACGAATAGAAACATGCTAGGTGTTCCGAAAAATAGTTGAGGGCATTCCAAGCCAACAACTAGTCTATGGAATTAATTAGGAAGAACATGAGCATTAGCGTTACATGTACACTATAGTGGTTGAAATTGCAAGTTTCTGAATCTCTCAAGTATGTGTGTATAGGGCACCATACTGTGAGTGGACTTTCGGGCGTACCGAGAGCCGATCAGAGGGGCCAACCAGGTGAGGGGCTTTCCTATCCCTGTCCTATAGGGTTGACTGCGGATATGGATATATGGTTTTCCTTCTTGCCTATTTGTAGGAATTACATGTTAGATAACATGCTATTGTTGTTCCTAAATTACAGTATATGTGAAAACGTGCTATATGTGTGTTTGTGAATTGGAAAAGCGATGGTGGCTCAAGGAGCCTTATATGAAAAGAAGGTCCACGCGACCTATACGATATCGGGGGTAGGATCGAGTAAATATTATCTGAAGGGTGTGGTTTTGTATGTAAGTCCTTAGAGAGAATAAACCTAGGTGACTTTGTTCTGAACCAAGAGTCCAAATTAGAAACCACTTGGAAATCTAGATTTGCCTAAGAAGAAGAAAAATGAACAAGTAGTGGTCCATAGAGGTCAATTATGGTACAACGCGAGAACCGAGTCTATCACGGGTGGTCCGGGTAGATTGAGTCTCTTGTTTTGAGTCAAACTCACAGGAATACAAAGTATATGAGTACACCACATTGTGGCTATTGCCTTGGGTAAACCGAGGTCAGATGAGTCGCCGGCTATGCTCCAAGTGAAGTCTTGGGGTCAGACTATTGTTCCAAGTATAGTCTTGGGACCAGGGGTTCCTAGAATGATCAACTAGGTTCCCATATTGCTCACGTGAGATATTACCTTCGGGCCAGATTCTCTCCTAACGGAGATATTGCCTTCGGGCCAGTTTATGATTACGGTTGATTGAATACGGGTGACCACTTGGAATCATATGTTAAACTATGATATGATGTATGTGTGAATTTAAATGTATGTAAATCCATGCTTTAAATTCTTTATTGTGAATATGATATAAGCTAATTGCCTGACCACTTAATATATGGAAATTCAAATCTGTTATATGCGTATGTGTTTGTGATTAGCTCCTCTTCCCCAGTTGTAGTGGTACCCGCTACTACACCAGGGATGGGAAAGCCTCTCACTGAGTCCGTTTGACTCACCCCAATGTTAAATGTTACAGACACAGGTGGTGTAGGCATCGGGAGCACTTCCACTTCATCTTAGGGAGGCGGACAGACTTAGAGACCGCACGCATTGTTCGCGTGGGTAGTATTGATATATGTATTTTGTCAGGATGTATATGTATATGATTATTTTGGTATAGCATTGTTTTGTACAGCTGCTATATGCATATACGTATATGTCACACTCTAGAACTGTCGGCTTCATACAGGTTAAAGATTGGTCTGCTTGTTGGGATCATAGGTTATGATATGATGATGTCATGTGTATATATATATACATATGATTGTGACTTCCGCATGTGAATAGGATAGATCACACGCACTGAGCGCGTGGTCCATATGTAAATTTATATATATGTGTGGCTGAATACTTGATTGTGTGAAAATACGGCTTCCACATGTGAATAGGATAGGTCACACACATTGAGGCGTGTGATCAATATGTATATTTTATGCAGTTGTGTGATTGAATATATATGCTTGACTGTACACAGGAATTCTGCATGTGAATAGGATAGATCACCCGCCCTGAAGCGCGTGATCAATATGTATATTATATGTACGTGTGATTGACTATGTGTATATGTATAGACTGAAGCGGCGTTGAGCGAGCCGTGGATTGCCTGTTACTTAGGTCACCAGATCGGGATGACCATATATACTATATATTGTTTGTATTAGAAATGGGTAGTTATGCATATATAAGAATGTCAATCATGGATTAGAGGCTTACGGGATAGGAGAAATCCTACCTCCCGTGCCGGTCACGGACGTCCGATAGGGGGTCGTGACACAATGAGTGTTATGAAAACTTGATATTCATTTTTCTTTTTTTAATCAGTTTTCGCCGATGAGTGTTCTGAAAACTTGATATTCATTTTTCTTTTTTTAAATCAGTTTTTGCCGATGAGTGTTTCGAAAACATAATATTCATTTTTTTTAAATAGTTTTCGCCGATGAGTGTTTCGAAAACTTGATTTTCATTTTTCTTTTTTTAATCAATTTTCACCGATGAGTGTTTCGAATACTTGATATTCATTTTCCTTTTTTAATCAATTTTCGCCGATGAATGTTTCGAAAACGTGATATTCATTTTTCTTTGTTTAATTAGTTTTCACCGATTAGTGTTTCGAAAACTTGATATTCATTTTCCTTTTTTAATCAGTTTTCGTCGATGAAGGAGATGAAATTCGGGGACCAAATTTCTTAAGGGGGGAAGAATGTAATACCCCGGAAAAATTTCAAAGATTAAAGAATGATTTATTTAAAATTTTGAGGATTTAAGAATGATTTATTTCGGGGCTAGGAATTAAAACTCTAAAAAAAAGAATATAGAAAATATATGAAAGTTAAAAGATATCGGAAAGGAATTTTTTTCGAAGATTGTAATACCCGAGGGGTATTTTTGGAATCAAGTCAAATATATAGTAAGACTTAGAATGGTCATCATTTGGAGTTGGAATGTAAAATAATAATAATAATATATAAACAAGTAAATAAATAGAAATATGTATATATATATATATATATATATATAGATAAATAATCCTAATTAAGAAATGATGGGATAATATGAAATTGATAGAATTTTTATGTTGAGGTTGGTCATTTTGACTAAATAAAATAAAAATAATTTTTTGGAATGAAATAAGAATTTTTGGGTTATTATTAAGATTTTAATTGCTTTAGATTTGGGAATTTGATAAACTAAAATAAATAAAAAATTGAAATAGAAAATATAAATTGGGTTAAATATGAATCATATGAATTATTTCGAGCTTATAGTTTAAATTTGAGATTTTTTCAGAAATAAAAATTGTATTGGGTAGAAAATTCTCATCTGCTAGAGACTCAATGAAAGATATTTTTAATAGGCCTATGATTACCAAAAATAAATCTAGATGAGAAAATCCAATCACTATTTTACCATATCCCAAAAGTTGTCAAATGTCTAAATTACCCATAAATCTCCCAACAACTCATTAGAAAACATTATTTTTAACTCCAGAGGAGCATTCTCACACTACTTCTCTTCCACTCATCTTCTTCCTCTTCCTCCCAACTCTCTCTTAGGGCATGTAAGATTTTGCAAAATCTTCACATTCCAACTAGATTTGTTGCTTCCTACCACCAATCTAAGACTCTCTCAAGTTGGAGGCCGTTCTTTTACTGATGCGTTTTCCAAGGTCTACTATTCAGATTATTATGCAGTGTGTTCGCACAGTGTCTTATTCTCTTCTGTTAAATGGTCAGCTGGTGGGTTCTTTTCTTCCTCAACGGGGGATCCGACAGGGTGACCCGTTGTTTTCTTATTTGTTCTTGTTGTGTGCAAATGTTTTATCTTGTTCTCTTTTACAATTCGAGCAAAAGAAACAGTTGATGGGGGTCAAGTTCGCTAGAAGAGGTCCAGCAATATCTGATCTTATGTACGCCGATGATACAATTCTTTTCTTCAAGGCAGATGACTTAAATTGTGCGTCGGTCAAGAAGGCTATTGATATGTATGCCACATTAGCCGGTCAACAGCTTAATTTGGATAAGTCCTTTCTTGTCTTTAGCCCTAATACTCCACGTTCAGTTAAAGATCAAATTGCTAGCTGTTTGGGCGTTGCAGTTTCAACGAAGATTGGTCGTTATTTGGGGTCATTCGTAGATAATAAATTATCAGATCCTCAAAATTATACATTTCTTGTTGAAAGGATTGTAAGTAAGCTAGCTGGTTGGAAGGCTAAAGCTCTTTCGCAAGCTGGACGTCTTACTCTAATCAAGTCGGTTCTTCAGCCCTTAAATGTTTATCACATGTCTACACTTACAGTCCCAAGGAAATATTGTCATGCAATAGATGCGGTTTGTTCCAACTTTTTCTGGGGTTTTCGAAGAGGAAAGCCGGCTATGCATCTTCTTAGCAAACGTAAGATTTTCGCTCCTCGGGATCGTGGTGGATTAGGGTTGAGACATACAGAGCTGGTTAACAATGCTTTGGTCACGAAACAAATATGGCGAATGATTGAGCATCCTTCATCTTTGTTCGGACAGTGGGTTATTTCTAAGCATTTCAGAGGCAATATAGAAAATAATGTTGTCAAAACTACTTAGCTAGGGAGAGTTTGGAAGGCTCTTTTGGTGTCTCAAAATATTTTGTGGAATAATTTATGGTGGCAGGTTGGCTCTGGCTCTAATATTCCTTTAGGTTCAAAGTTTTGGTGGGCACCCATTACGACTTGCAATCAAACATCTTCATGGGTTTGTGATCTAATTGATAAAGATTCTCGAACTTGGAAAGTTGATCGTCTACAGACAACTTTTGGTTTGAATGACTTTTCAAATATTCTGTCCTTACCAATTTCCTTTTGTCATTCTGGTGATCGCCTTATCTGGAAAGGTTCATCTTCGGGGAACTATTCAGTCAAGGAAGGTTATCATCAATTGATGCTTCATAATGATTCAGGGATGCAAGGTATAACTAGCGAATACATCAAATTGTGGAGGTTACCCATTCCTCCTAGATTACAGATGTTTTTATGGCGTCTCAAACAAGATGCTCTTCCAAATTTACTAAATCTTCGTAAACATCATCTTCCAGTTGATACCCTTTGTAGTTTTTGTGGTATGGCCGAAGAGTCCTTGGATCATTTGTTCCTTAGTTGTCCTTTTTCTCGAGCAGTTTGGTTTGGATCTCAAGCGCGTATCAGCTGTTCCATTCTTCCTTCCAGAGGAATTTCCGAATGGGTTGATCAGTGGATTAATGATATGGATTCTAGTGATGAGGATATTATTGATCAGCGTAGGCTTTTCTTCTCGCTCCTTTTTAATATTTGGGCTGCAAGGAATAAGATTTTGATGGAAGGAGGATATACAGATCCTTTGCAAGTTATCTTTCAATCGCAGGCTCAATGCCTCGAATTGAAACGTCTTAATACGAGTGGTGCTTCTGGTCGTTTTATGCTGCAGCAACCACTGTGTCAGTATAAAGGGTTCCATAGAACACTAACTCAGCAAGAATTTCAAATCAAGAACTCCTTGTTTTTACTAAAAAGAAAAAAGAACCGCATGACTAGTCTCATTTTCTGTTTCTTTTTGAGTGGTCGTCTTTCCAAAATCTCTGTTTGGAATAAAGGAAGGCATATAGGTTTTAACACTTTTCTATTAACTGTGCTTCGTAGTTTTTTGTTGGCAAGTTCGCAGGACCAGGTTTCGCTTGATGTGGTAGTCCTACCTAAGCCAGGATATCTCTCGCTAATTAGAGGCCGATTCCTTCATTACAGTGAAGCAATCATTTCAACAGATATCCTTCATCTTCTAGAAACACAAGGCATACTGTTAAGGCTTGCAGTTGCTGACTTTCTTCAGGAAATTGGAAATTTAGAATGTATTATGCCTCAGTATGTTTTTTCGGGACCAGGTCCTTACTACTTATCTTTGTAAATTGTTCCATCAATCAAAAAAAAAAAAAAGACTCTCTCAAGCTTCCTCCACCATTGTTGAGCATCAAGGAGCTTGGGCAATCTCCCACAAACTCCAAAATCGAATTTCCTCAAGGTGAGTCACTAAAATCTTGTCTCCACCACTTAAATCTTAGATTTCTTGTTAGAAATGAGTTATCTATCAATAGTATATCACCTTAGAATCATTTTTGAGCATAGAGATCATCCAAATATTGAGTTTTATGGAGATTTCTACTCTATGGTTCATGACCTACGGGTACTTGTGAGATTGCTCAGGATGTTGAGTCATAAATTCTTTCGAGTCATCGCTTTAGACATAGAATTTGTATGTGAAATTCTATGCAAAGCATATAACCTGTACAGTACACGAGTGCCGATGAGCACCAAGGCCTAAGGTGGGGTGGTAGTGACCCCGGGAACCTTCGGACGCCGTACTATGGAAAGGAGATATCCATGGCGGATGCTACCTAGACACAGACACATTTGGTTGGATTGTAGGCAGGAATGCGCTACAATGTGTGATTGTTTTGTAGGTGTTAAATGAGACGATGCGTCTGCTCTGTTAGTGGTGCATTGTGTGCTATGGTATAGGCACAAGTTGTTTGACTATCGTATGGAATGCAAGTAGAATAGAAATATGCAGTGAATGGTTGTTTAGGCTAGGAATGGGTTGTAAAGTGAAAGAAAAGACACGCATGGCGTGTAGAAAAGAAAGTAAGCCCATGAGACGATTGAAATGGAAGGTTTACAGACAAGAATAAACAGGGCCAGGGGGCATGAGACTGACAGGATGATGACTACGTGAATGGGTCACGATTGTGCAGTATGCTATTGCTGAAGGAAGTGAGTTGTCCTTCCTAGAAAGTAATTAGAAAAGAGGTGGTGTATGCCACAGTATAAAAGTAGAAGTCTACGAACTAGAAAAATCAGGATACGGTATATGAAAGAGCAAAGTGGCCGAACCATATGCCGTAGAGATAGATGTTAAGAAGTAGAGGCATATGTAAACGTGTGGAACGTGACCATATGCCGAGCAGGAAACAGAGTAAATGGTAAGGCACAGGGAAGGAGCCTAGTCCAACCCTGCGCTCAATCCATGAACTGTTACTTCCTTAAGCAAACAAGGGGGAAAAGAAGGGATTAAGCCCAACCAAACTCTCTTGGGTTGCTTAAGGAAGAGCATAAAGAATAGGATATTGATCACATGAGAAATTTTTATAAAAATCTTTTTGGTCTTTTCGGATGAGAGATTCTGAAAGACCCTCAAACTTTTCTTGAAAATACTAGGGATAACCATTGGAAGGCAAATTTCATGAAAACTCTTTCTCAATTTGTCTCATTCCAATTGGTTAAAGACTAACCATTTACGAAAACCTTAGGCGTCATTTTCTAAGAAATAAACTTGAATTAATTTTAAAAAAAAACGCAGGGTGCCTAAGAAAACTAACTCATGTGACCAATACCCTACCAAACAATAGTCGTTTTACAGGTAAGTCGTATAAGAATGGTAGATGTAGTTGAGAATTCACTCGCTTGGAGTGATTAAAGTTAAGTACACATCGAAAAGCACTAGAGAGTGCTAAAGTGCCAAGGGAGTATACAGGTAAACCTAGTGGTTACCAGTTAAGGGACCATAGGGTGATTATGGACCCGAAAGTATTAGACCGAGTAGGTCTAGAAGTGGAAATGGGCGTAGACCTTCGAGTACCGTCCAGAGATAAGAAAATGAGTGCTATTGCGATAGATAGCTCTCGAACGAGATAACGTAAGAGATAAACCCCAAAGGTACTTGTGGAGGCCTGATGGGAGAGAAAGTAGACATGGATAAGTAGTCCCATAAGGGGGAAGAGCGGAAGCCTATAGGACCCCATAGGATAAGAGTCAAGTAGGAGGTGAGGAACTAACTACTACTGTAAGTGCATGTATAGTACACAAATTGTAGTGGACATAGCTAGGTAAGCTAGTTCCACAGGTTGGTGAACCGTAAATCCGTTATTCTGAAGCCGTGTATGGGTGGAGACTGAGTGGACAAACCAAACGTATAAATGGTCATGTGGATGCCATAAAAGGAAAATTTACCATAAGGACGGTTAATCGAGAAGAAGAATTTAGTGAGTAACGAGAATTGAGAAATACTCGAAGAAAGAGTACCACCCGTAGGTACGAAATGGAAAAGAAGAGAGTGAATACGGGAACGGAGTCGGGTAAGCATCTGGGGATGCGAGCCAAAATGATAAAACAAGTATGCTACTTTTGGGGGCGATTGGAACCCAACGGGTAACACACTTGCAAGAGGCGGTATATGTTCGTGAACATATGCCACACCGTAAGAAAGGAAAGAGTCAAACTGTGGGAGCAGATCCCGTTTGGTCAAGGGGAGTAGAGCATGTCCAGAAAAGTTCATACTGGAATTAACGGATCAAGTATTTCAGGTAGGAATATAGGATTTAAGTGAATTGAGGAGTCCGAGTGGGCCAGGTTGGGCTAAAAGCCAACGGAAACCCAAAGAGTAGAGTTAGCAAAGGATGTGCAGCTCTAGGTGGACTAACCTGAGGATGGTATAGATCCACAGTCATAGTCGTGTTAAGCGAGGTCTTCGGATGTGAAGACCGAAGTGAGCCTGAGGCAGAGTAATGAGTATGATGGTAAGGAGGAGACTGGTGAGTTTCCATCATAAACAGAAATGACTACAAGTAGTAGTCAGAGAAGAGTCTAAGTCAGTCAGAGAAGAGTCTAAGTCAGTCAGACATGGGATGTCGACAGGGAGTAACTTGGAGTGGTTATGGAAACCACTAAGGGTAAGTGTAGAAGTCCAGAAAAGAAAGGGAAACATGAGTCATAAATGTAAGATCCCTTACCGTTTAGTGGAGAAACGATAAGTGTAATACATAGTGGTGCTAGTGTCATGACATGTAGCTTCGTTAGGACACGAGAAGGGTAAACCGAGTCGGCAGTGAGTGTAATAACCTCGGAAGGGTTGGGTACACTGATGGCACAGGGTATAAACACCTACGTAGGGTGTATGCCGTGTAAGCGGTAAGTCTAAATGTAGAGTAGAGGGTGTTGTAAGATGTAAACGGACTTTTCTGGAGAAGTCGTTTACAAAGAATATATCGGGGGAATACCGGCATAAGGGTAGCTACTTGATAGTAGAGGATACTTAGGTACGGGGACTCTGAGGTAGGGGAGTACTCTATAGAAATAGAACCTAGTGTGCTATGCAAATAGCTAGTGTCTTGGCGTGTTCCAAGACGGATATAAGAAGTCACTACGAAGGTAGTTAGTCAGACAAGCAGATTGAGTCAAGGTAAGCCTCACTAGAGAAGGCAATAGTTAACTCCTCGGAGAACGAAAATGGAGCATGCATTGCATGTGGTGCGTGTCAGACACTCCATTGCAAAATTAGTAGCGCAAAGTGAATTGAAATTAGGAAAGTTAGGTATCCTCGGGGAAGGATGCGATGACAGATGGAGCCTGTCGGTTAACACCTTGTGGAGGGGTGGTTAACTACGAAACTAGGAATACAAACAGTCACAGAAAGAAGATGTAGAGACTAGATAGAGACCTTGAGTCTCTAGGAAAGAAAGATGAAACCGTAGGGTAAAACGATAAAACTTCCACATTGAGAGGAACCATAGGTGAAATTGAGCCAAGGGGACCGAACTTCTTAAGGAGATGAAATTCGGGGACCGAACTTCTTAAGGGAGGAAGAATGTAATACCCCGGAAAAATTTCAAGGATTTAAGAATGATTTATTTAAAATTTCGAGGATTTAAGAATGATTTATTTCGGCGCTAGGAATTAAAACTTTTAAAAAGAAAGAATATAGAAAACTTATGAAAGTTAAAACAAACCGGAAAGAAATTTTTTTTGAAGATTGTAATACCCGAGGGGTATTTTTGGAATCAAGTCAAATATATAGTAAGACTTAGAATGGTCATCATTTGGAGTTGGAATGTAAAATAATAATAAATAATATATAAAGAAGTAAATAAATAGAAATATGTATATATATATTTATATATAGACAAATAATCCTAATTAAGAAATGATGGGATAATATGAAATTGATAGAATTTTTATGTTGAGGTTCGACATTTTGACTAAATAAAATAAAAATAATTTTTTGGAATGAAATAAGAAATTTTGGGTTATTATTAAGATTTTAATTTCTTTAGATTTGGGAATTTGATAAATTAAAATAAATAATAAATTCAAATACAAAAATATAAATTGGGTTAAATATGAATCATCTGAATTATTTCGAGCTTATAGTTTAAATTTGAGAATTTTTCAGAAATAAAAATTGTACTGGGTAGAAAATTCTCATCTGCTAGAGACTCAGTGACAGATATTTTTAATAGGCCTATGATTACCAAAAATTTTGTAAATTTTCCTATTCTTACCCAAAAATAAATCTAGATGAGAAAATCCAATCAAAACTCTATTTTACCATATCCCAAAAGTTGTCAAATGTCTAAATTACCCATAAATCTCCCAACAACTCCTTAGAAGACATTTTTTTTAACTCCAGAGGAGCATTCTCACGCCACTTCCCTTCCACTCATCTTCTTCCTCTTCCACCCAACTCTCTCTTAGGGCATGGAAGATTTTGCAAAATCTTCACATTCCAACTAGATTTGTTGCTTCCTACCACCAATCTAAGACTCTCTCAAGATTCCTCCACCATTGTTGAGCATCAAGGAGCTTGGGCAATCTCCCACAAACTCCAAAATCGGATTTCCTCAAGGCGAGTCACTAAAATCTTGTCTCCACCACTTAAATCATAGATTTCTTGTTAGAATTGAGTTATCTATCAATAGTATATCACCTTAGAATCATTTTTGAGCATAGAGATCATCCAAATATTGAGTTTTATGGAGATTTCTACTCTATGGTTCATGACCTACGAATTTGGAGAAAGTTTTGGAAATTGTGGATTTCCTTGATGCTTGTTGGTATGTATGAACTTTAAATTATATGTTTAGATATTTTAAATGATTTGGAATGATGCCCAATGGTTAGGTTGGTGATATGTGAACCCTTGATGAAAGTTAGGACTTCCCATTTTTGGCAAAATTTCCATTAATGGAGCTTGGAGAGTGAACAAGGTTGTGAGATTAATTAATTATGTATTAAATTGTGTTTAATCTAGAAAGAACACCAAATGATGACCATAGGCTAAGTAAATGAACTTGGGGGTTGGATAAATGTATGAAGTCATAAGAAAAGAAGTTAGGAAATTGTATGAAATTTGATATCGATTGAATTGGTTGTATGTGATAGGGTTCAAGTACTTCCTTGGAGACCAGAGCGTTCAAAGGGAATGCTAAGTGAAGCGGCCAAGGTGAGGGTTCTTCCATCTCTGCTCCTAGGGTTGTATACTTGTGTGGATTACATGAGTATGTACATTCACTGCTTGTCTGGTATGTGATAGCTAGAGGTATAGGATGTTAAAAGAATAAAGGAACTAGAAAATAGGTTGTGGAAAGTAGCTTAGATAGGAAGACATAAGAGTAGAGAGTAATTGTTTCCTATGATTGGTGTGTTACAAATCCAACTCATACACTCCGGAGGCATGATGAGTATTTTATTAAATCTTTTCCACGACGGTGGCAAGAGTCCTTGTATGGAAGGACTAACTTTTTATTTTGAAAACTTGTCACGACGGTGACTTAAATTATAATCATGCAAAGGGAGTTATTGGTGTGTTTCGGATTTGGTTATGCTAGCGATGTGAGACATCGACTAGAACAACGTCATATGGCACTTGAGACCTCAGTTTTATGATCACCATGACGATGGTCATTGCCCTATCCTGGCAATAGGGTCAGAAAGGTTTTATATTGCTATGATGATAGCTTGAGGCTCAGAGAGTGCATCTGGACGGGTATATGAGTTATATCCTGTTGAGGTTACTTGTACATATTATTAAGGAGAGGAATTGTTGATCCTTCGGGAAAGATACAAAGAATCTTATTAATATGTGAGACCAAGATAAGGAGACACGAGAGGAACCTACGGGTGAACCGTAAGCCTGATCTTACAGAAGAGATATCATCCTGTGGAGTTGGTCTAGGGTGTGACAGTGGCCATGCTTCGAGACGCTGTGCCATGCCCGCCATGTGGCCTGGTTGGGTAATGGACGAGTGGGCTCAAGCTATTGCCCCGCCGCAAGGGGTCAGAGCGAGCCACGTTGTGGCTACGTATCAGTTGTTTGATAGATAGAAGTTTATTGTGTTTGATTAATAGAATTGTCACGAGGTGACTAGTACCCAAGTGAATGGGTTAAGTATATTTTGCCACCTGGTGGCTAGCAACCCGAGTGCACGGGTTCGAGGTAGAAAAACCATGTAGTGACTAGTAAATACCCCAGAGTTGGGTAAGTTAAGTAGATGTATGTTATAGTGTCTGCGTGTACTTAAATAATTGTCTGTGTTTGCATATAATTGTTGATTGTGCAGCGGAGTGGTGACGTACAGGATTACGTCATCACAAAGTCTTCTTTGATTCAAACATGCTGAACGTGAGAAGACCGGTCAGTAAAAGCCGGCACTATATGTTACATGTTTACTTGCTGATTGATGACGTGGAATAAATTGCTGCATGTTTACAGTTATTAAATGCATGTGAGTGTTTGGGTGAAATTTCTGTTGTTGTGTGATCACCAAGAATGTATGCTAACAACAGTAACTAGTTGTTTTTGCATGTGGTTGTGTATGACTCCCAAACCCAGCGCTATTGCACCCACCTTGCGCCGGGGTTGGGGGAGTCCTCACTGAGTCGCGTGGTTAAGACTCACGCCTCATTTTTATTGCACAGAGACAGGTTAAGTACAGGTGGAAGAAGTCTCGATGGAACAAGGGTTGAGCAACACTTTTCCAAGACCCACAACTTGTTCATATGGGTGAATAAAGTGTAATTGTAATTTAATTTACTTTATTATTGTATCATAAAGTAAAGGGTAGACGTACCCAATTATATTGTATCACTAAATCTAGAACTGTCAGCTTCACACACTTTAAAGATCAGAATCTGTTAGATTACGATGCAGGGAAAACTTGTTTCCAAAAATATATATACATATATCTGTTGCATGTGAATAGGATAGGCAGCATCTTCGGATGTGTAGCCAATACACATGTTATATATTATGTGTGTTTTCCTATATCTATATCCTGAAGCGGCACTGGCCGTGGATTTGCTTGCCTAGGATAGGCCACCATTTCGGTGTAGCCATGGTATTATACTGCATGTGGATGTATTTTCAATAATAGATATTCTGTCAATTAGGTGATAAGGCTTATAGGCATAGGGATATTCCCTATGTCTATGCCGGTCACGGTCCTCTAAACGGGGGTCGTGATAAACTTGGTATCAGAGCCAGGTTGTTCTTTAAGGGTGTGAAGCTAACTAGTAGTCTCGAGTGTCAGTTGGGCTATCCATTACGAATCCGGACGTAACGGTGGATCCGACGGGCACTTGTGAGTTTGCTCAGGATGTTGAGTCATAAATTCTTTCGAGTCATCGCTTTAGGCATAGAATTTGTATGTGAAATTCTATGCAAAGTATATAACCTGTACAGTACACGAGTGCCGATGAGCACCAAGGCCTAAGGTGGGGTGGTAGTGACCCCGGGAACCTTCGGACGCCGTAACATGGAAAGGAGATATCCATGGAGGATGCTACCTAGACACAGACACATTTGGTTGAATTGTAGGCAGGAATGCGCTACAATGTGTGATTGTTTTGCAGGTGTTAAAATAATAATAATAATAATATATAAACAAGTAAATAAATAGAAATATGTATATATATATATAGACAAATAATCCTAATTAAGAAATGATGGGATAATATGAAATTGATAGAATTTTTATGTTGAGGTTGGACATTTTGACTAAATCAAATAAAAATAATTTTTTGGAATGAAATAAGAATTTTTGGGTTATTATTAAGATTTTAATTGCTTTTGATTTGGGAATTTGATAAATTAAAATAAATAAAATATTCAAATACAAAAATATAAATTGGTTAAATATGAATCATATAAATTGGTTAAATATGAATCATATGAATTATTCTGTCAATTAGGTGATAAGACTTACAGGCATAGGGATATTCCCTGTGTTTGTGCCGGTCACGGTCCTCTAAACGGGGGTCGTGATACCTTAGTAGGCACTAATTTTCCCTCTTTATTTTGGACTACTGTGATTCCAGATTTCTTAGGGACAACTTGGATAGGACTAACCCATTGACTATCAGAAATAGGATATATGACACCAGCATCTAATAATTTCACTATTTCCTTTTTTACAACTTCCATCATATGTGGGTTTAGCCTACGTTGTGATTCCCTAGAGGGTTTGGCATTATCCTCTAGATAAATTTTATGCATGCATACTGAAGGATCTATTCCTTTTAAATCAAACTCAGACCACCCTATAGCCTCTTTATGTTTTGACAAAACCTTGACTAATTCATTTTCTTGTTCATCAGTTATTTGACATGAAATAATAACAGGCAAGGTCCCATTATCACCAAGAAACACATATTTTAGTGTAGAAGGTAGAGGCTTTAATTCAAGCTTTGGAGGTGATATGATAGATGGAACAGGTGGCGACTTAGCTAAAGGGGGCAATAGCTCATGCTTAGCTACCCATGATGAGGTTTCAAGAGAATTTAAGTCTAACATGGATTCTCTTAATTCCCTTTCAACATCAATATTTTCCCATTCACTATATGTCAGTGTGGTTTCTAAGGGGTCTTTACTTAAAATTGTAGGAAGTTCTTCTTGAATGATTTCATCAATTATATCAACTTTAAAACAATTAGAATCATCATATATAGAGGGTTGGGATGAAGCTTTAAAAACATTGAGTTTAACCCTCATATTTAGCACTGAAACATCCATTACTCCTGTCCTACAATTAATTGTGGCATTAGCTGTTGCTAAGAAAGGATGACCTAGAATAACTGGAGTTTGGTTTCTAATATGATTAGTAGAATCCATGTCTAATACCACAAAATCAACAAGAAAGTAACATTTATCTACTTGTACTAAGACATCATCAATTCTTCCTCTAGGCACCTTAATTGACCTGTCGGCAAGTTGTAAGGTCATATTTGTAGGTTGCAACTCTCCTAGGCCTAGTTCTTCATATACTACTAGAACCTAAATCTAAGAGTGCCCTATCAATTCTTTTATCTCCAATAAAGCATGTGATAGTAGGAACACCAGGATCTTTAAGCTTAGGTGGAGTGTTATATTGCAATACTGAGCTCACTTGTTCATTAAGAAAAACCTTTTTAGACACATGATTTTTAGATTTTCTTTTAAATGTACACATGTCTTTAAGGAATTTTGCATAGGCAGGAACTTGCTTTATAGCTTCTAAAGGAGGAATATTGATATTTAATTGCTTAAATGTCTCTAAAATGTCTTCCATCTTTTTATCTTTTCCATTAGGTGATGGTGATTTAGAGCTTCTGGAAAAGGTACTTTTGGTTCTTATGGAATTGACTCATCAACAATTTGAGGAATTATATTTTTCACCTTATCAGTTTGACTCTCTTCCCTTAAGCATTCTTTTTCTTTTTCTTTTTCTTCATTTGCTTTATTATTGTCTAAACCTACCTTGTTATCAATTATTTTACCACTCCTAAGAGTTATAACTGCTTTGGTTTCTTCCTGATAAGTTTGAGCTCTAGAATTTTCCATTGGAAAACTCGGAAGCTGATAACTCTATGGAAATAGAGTTAAAGAGGGCAAATTATAAGCCTTTTTGAGAGTATATTGATCATTGGGTGTGAATTTGGTGTGATTTTAGTGGTTTACGCATTCTGATATACTAGTGAAGCATGTATCAAGACTTAAGGGAAATATGCGTGATTGTGATTGATTTTTGTATTTATTTGGCATATTGAGTTAATGGCCAAGGTCTTGATTTAGTTTCTTGAATTTTCAGGTGCCAAATTAGTAATTCAAAAAGCCGAGTTCATGGTATTGAGGGAGCTGGAGTTAAGTTGGAGTCAACCAGAGCTAATTTGGAACCTTTGGATTGAAGAAAACCTTACTCTTTAAGCTTGGAACAGTGTGACGGCGCTATAGCGCTGTATTAGAGAAAGAACCAAAAAAAAGAGAAGAAAATTACAGAGACACGGCGCTATAGCGCCGAAAAAACTTGTTGGTTGCCAAATTAACCGGTGCAAGTATACACCACCAACAAGTAAGACAATAATACGTAGAGTATCGTCCACAGGGAACTAAGCTAAAACGAATTAATTACCAATGCGTTCATATTTCACCTAAGTCAAGCAACCAGAATCGAATGTTTTAATTCAAATCAAACGAACAACACAATTTAGCAAAATCAATGCGAAAATAAGTCAAGAGAGTAAATGAGATTAAGAGCTATTAGGATTGTAGTTTCACCTAGCACTTCACTAATGGAATTACGTCATTTTTTTCACTACTCAATTCATTGGTTTGGTGTTAGTCTTAGCCCTATTTTCGTTATATGAATCTTCCAATCCTATATAATTTCTACCTCTCTAAAAACTCCACATATGCCTATGGAAGTCTAAGTTCAAGAGATGCATTAAGTTCAAGCTAAATCCAACTCCTCAAGGCCCTTGGGTATATACCTATCCCTTGGGCAAATCAAGTTAATCAAGAATAATCAGCATCGATTAAGAAGTATTCAACTCAAAGACTAAATTTCCCTAAGTGATGGCCAAACAAATAGGGTTCATCAAGCACAAAGTTGAATAAACACCAAAATCCATTAAATCAAGCAATCAAAATAACAAATCCATTAGTTTACATGCTAGGGAACCACAATCCTAAGACAAGAAGAGCCTAGCCTATCATTGTCATCAATATAAACATAGCCCTAGAGTGATACATCAGAAAAATCACAAGAGTAAAGAAGAAGAAGAAGAAGAAAACTCTGTTTCCAAGGCCTAAATCAACTCCTTGCTTGCCTCCGGACCATGAAAATCACTCCAAGAACTTGCAAAACTCTAACCCTAGCACAGCCCTAGCTCCAAGCCTCTTTTCCAGCTCTGCCCAAAACCCTCTTTAATCAGCAAAAACACGAAATCCCTAAAGTGCCCCTGTGACACGGCGCTATAGCGCTGTTTATGGCACTGTAGCGCCAATAGCGCTATAGCGTTGAGTTCGGCGTTATAGCGCTGTTATACGGCGCTATAGCGCCGTGTCTCTGTACTTTTCTTCTTCTTTTTTTGTTCTTTCTCTAATACGGCGCTATAGCGCTGTTGGATGGTGCTATAGCGCCGTCACACTGTTCCAAGCTTAAAGAGTGAGCTTTTCTTCAATCCAAAGGTTCTAAATTAGCTCCGGTTGACTCCAACTTAACTCCAGCTCCCTCAATACCATGAGCTCGGCTTTTTGAATTACTAATTTGGCACCTGAAAATTCAAGAAACTAAATCAAGACCTTGGCCATTAACTCAATATGCCAAATAAATACAAAAATCAATCACAATCACGCATATTTCCCTTAAGTCTTGATACATGCTTCACTAGTATATCAGAATGCGTAAACCACTAAAATCACACCAAATTCACACCGAATGATCAATATACTCTCAAAAAGGCTTATAATTTACCCTCTTTAACTCTATTTCCAAAGAGTTATCAGACCCCAAACTTAAACCTTTGCTCGTCCTCGGGCAAATCAAAATCAAAATCAAACAAAAAGGATAAATGCATGTACTAATTCCCATAAAAGCTTCATAAATGACTTACTTGGATCCTCAGCTGCTACATCCTTCACTGCTATTAATAGAAAACTTACTTATCCAAGCTCATTAATAAAAATATTCAAAATTAGGGACATGTTTCTTGCCTACTTCTGGAGTGTGTGTGTGCTTGTAACTGATGATCTCTCCTACATGATTTATTGGTTTAGTTTAGCATTACCTTGATTGCTTAACAACTCAAGATTGAGACTTCATATGCTTAAGTTTCTACTCTTTCTCCACTAATGTAGACAACACATGAACTTAAGATCCTTAGGACTTATTAGGCTTGTAACGTGGCCAAGGGTTTGTGCTAACAAGAAAAGGATTAGGATTCAAACACATTCAAGAGTTAGCAAAAATTTACTTCAAAGTACAAATCGCCACACGGGAACTTCCCATTTCCACAAGCACAAATATTTTTCTTTACTTTACATTTTCTAATTTTTTTTTCGTTACCTAGACACGACAACTTTTCTTTCTTTCATTCATCTTTCCCTTGTTACATAGTTACTAACAGTAGGGTGCTAGGGAGTAAATGAATCAGGGTAGTCTTGAAAGGCTCAAACGCAGAAAGAACTGCCTAAATCATATCCCTAGTTCATGCATTGCCTAGGATTTCGCCTCGAAAGAGTATGAGATTAGTTCTAGAGTCCCAAAGTTGAATTAATTATGCAACCTAAGTACTGCTATTCCTTTCCCCTAAACATGCATTTGATCCCACTAGTTATCCTGTGCGTGAAAATTTTCCAGAAATATGGGCAAAACAAATCACTAATTAAGGAACTAAGTAATGATGAACAAGAACAAGGTTTCCTATTAATTGCAAAAGAAAAGAATGCAACTAATTTCCTCATTAGAGTTAAATCAAAATGAAGCCAAAGGAAGAGAAAAATGCAAACATTTAAGCTCAAACTAAATAAAAATTGTCCTGGATTTAACAAAAGCAAAAATTTAGGAGAGTTCATAAGAAAATCTTCCCCACCCCCAAATTTAAAATAAAAACATTGTCCCAATGTTCAAAGCATATATATTGGGCAAAGGGAATGGGTACCTAGGTAAACTAGAAAGTATATAACAATTGGTGTCATAAACAAACAAACAAAACAAAACATAACAAAAGAATAGAATCTAACACAATTAAATGATTACAGGGATAATTCAAATCACTAGACCCATCAAGCATAAGCAAATGAATATTACAGTAACCTCAATATATTGATGGGTACTAGCATAATTATCACGAGCTCTCATAAAACACAAGAAAGCAACACATAAGCACAACTAAAGCAAAAACAAAGACAAAAACGAAAAACACAAAAACAGGGATAGGGGTAGCAGGGGCATCCTGAATCAGTGCTCTGGAGGAGGCGGCAGATCTTGTAGTGAGGGTCTAGCTTGTCACCGTTTGTGCACTTCACAAATTCTCGGAATTTTTTGTGAGTAACACCATTACAAGCTGTGAGGTGCTGAGTTTGCGCCTCGAGATATGCCATCCTAATTCTCCTTTTTATGCTCCATTGTGTTTCCTTGAATCCTGGTAGTTTCACCCTTTGTGCATTTGGTCCTTGCTTGGCAACCACATTTGCCCTGTAATTGAAACAAGAAAAAATTAATCAAAAACTAGCTGGGAACCTAACTAACACAATCAAAATTAGACAAAATCACACTTTAAAATTAAAAGCAATGGGACTCAAGACGTCTTGGGTTGCCTCCCAAGTAGCGCTAAGTTTAAAGTCTTCAGCCAGACTTTCATATTTTGTTTCTTATCCTGGATCAATTGGAGTAAAGGGAGTTGGCGTGGCATTGCAGAAATTCCATGTGATAGCACTTTCATGGACTATATTGTCTTGCAACCCTTGCATGAAAATCCAATCTTGTTCCATTGAATATGATGGTGAAGGTTTATGGCACCAAGGCGGTGCTCTGATTTTCCAAGGTGGGGCTTCTAGTATCTTTGCACACCCAACAAAGTCAACATCACAAGTCTCAGCATAAGGATACTTGAAAACTTCACTAGGATCAATTGGGTGGTATTTTAATTCATCATCCTAAACTGAACAATCTACCACATTATCCACCACATTAACATGAAAACATTCTTCAGTTTCTCCCGGCAACTTCATTGCTTTGAACATGTTAAATTTTACCTCTTGATCTTGGACTCGCATTGTCAGCTCACCTTTCTGCACATCAATAATAGTTCTTCCTATAGCTAGAAATGGTCTGTCCAAAATGATTGGTACATTTTTGTCTTCCTCGTAGTCAAGAACAATGAAATCAACTGGGAGAATGAGCTTATCAACCTTCACTAACACATTCTCAATAATTCCTCGCGGACAAGCTATTGACCGATCAGCCATCTGCAACATAATAGTAGTGGGGCTAGCTTCCCCTAAACCCAACTTCTTGAATATAGAAAGAGGCATTAGGTTAACACTTACCCCTAAATCACATAAAGCTTTGCCACAAAACTGATTGCCTATAGTGCAGGGAATGTTAAAACTACCCGGATCCTTAAGCTTTGGTGGAAGCTTATTTTGTAAAACGGCTCTGCATTCTTCAGTGACAGCTACGGTCTCAAAATCAACCAATCTCGTCTTCTTTGACAAAATATCCTTCATGAATTTCACATAAGAAGGCATATGCTCCAAGGCTTCAGCAAAAGGTATGTTGATATGCAGCTTTTTAAACACATCTAAGAATTTCTTGAACTATTGATCTGAATTATGCTTTTGGAGTCTTTGAGGGAACGGTGGTGGAGGTCTATAATTTGTAGGCACCTTCTTAGGCATGTCCCCATGTGCCTCTTCAACTGGTTTCTCAATCACCACTGGTTTTGCCTCCTTACTTGCTTCATATTTCGTTGTCTCAAGATTCCCTTCTATTTCTTTCCCACTTCTCAAAAATATTGCATTGCAATGCTCCTTGCCTTCTTTCCTAGGATTAGGCTCAGTGTCACTAGGAAGGGTACCTTGTTGTCTATTGTTTAGAGAAGTTGCCAACTGACCCACTTGAGTTTCAAGACTTCTCAAAGATGATGCTTGGCTTTGGATTAGTGCAGTTTGATTTTGAATAACTGCATTTTCACTTTGCATGAGGGCGTCATTCATAGACATGTAAGACATCATCATTTCCTCCAATGATGGCTTCTTTTCAACTGGTGGAGGTAGTCCATGCGGGTAGTTAGGATGTGCGGTAGATGAAGACGGTCTCGTACCTTGATTTTGGCTCCATGAGATATTTGGATGATTCCTCCACCCCGGATTATATGTGTTAGAGTAGGGATTATTAGCATTCTTGTTCGCCAGATACTGAACACTCTCCAAGACAAGAGGGCATTGCTCTAAAGTGTGACTTTCTCCACAATTCTCACAAGGTTGGACAAAAGGGCTCACAGCTTTAACTGCTCCCTGAATACCCAAAGATTTAACCTCTTTAGTCAAAGTAGCAATTTGAGAAGATAGGGATGCAAACATATCAGAGTCTTGTACTCTAGCAACTCTTGCATGCACATTTCTATCCGAGTGCCATTGGTGATTGTTAGATGACATTGTCTCTAACAAAGTATAAGCAGCATCTACTAGTTTGGACATTAGAGCCCCACCAGCTGTAGCATCAATAGACGTTCTGATCTCAGAAGATAACTCATTATAGAATGTTTGCACTTAAAGCCATTTTGGTAGCCCATGATGTGGACATTTTCTCAATAATTCCTTGAATCTTTCCCAAGCTTCATAGAGACTTTCATTGTCCAAAAGCACAAAAGAAGTTATGTCATTTCTCATCTTGGCAGTTTTCCCAGGTGCAAAATACTTAGTAAGAAATTGTTGTGCCAACTCTTCCCATGTAGAGATTGACCCTTCTGGTAAAGATTGTAGCCAAACTTTTTCCTTATCCCTTAATGAGAAGGGAAAGAGCCTCAGACAAATGGCATCATCAGAAACACCATTGTGCTTGAAAGTATCACAGATCTCCAGAAAATTAAGGATGTGGTTGTTGGGGTCTTCAAAAGGTGAACCCCCAAACTACCCATTAGCTTGCAAAAGTTGGATAGTAACCGGCTTGATTTCAAAATTATTTGCTTGAATAGATGGCCTCCAGATACTATGTTGCAACCCGTCAAGTTTCGGGGTTGCATAGTCAGAAACATTGCGGTTGTTTTGCTCAGCCATTTCAGCTTCTTCAGAATGAGTGCTCCCTGGTGAACATGGAGAAATAGGACTTCTAACCGGAGAATGAGAGATAGCATGCCCTCTCCTTTTCCTTCCACGCACAGGAAGTGGTTAAGTTTCAACAACATTCTTCTTCTTCTTCTTACCATGAGGCATACACTAAAAAGAGCACCTGAAAAGATACACAAACAACTGAATTTCAACTAACAATTACTAAAATCAGAGAAAAAATAAAATGCTTGATCTAAGGCGCGTATTTAGCACTAATATCAAATAAATTTCAACTAAGCTCCCCGGCAATGGCGCGAAAAAACTTGTTGGTTGCCAAATTAACCGGTGCAAGTATACACCGCCAACAAGTAATACCATGATAAGTAGAGTATCGTCCACAGGGAACTAAGCTAAAACGAATTAATTACCAATGCGTTCATATTTCACCTAAGTCAAGCAACCAAAATCGAATGTTTTAATTCAAATCAAACGAACAACATAATTTAGCAAAATCAATGCGAAAATAAGCCAAGAGAGTAAATGAGATTAAGAGCTCTTAGGATTGTAGTTTCACCTAGCACTTCACTAATGGAATTACGTCATTTTTTCACTACTCAATTCATTTGTTTGGTGTTAGTCTTAGCCCTATTTTCGTTATATGAATCTTCCAATCCTATATAATTTATACCTCTCTAATTAAACTCCACATATGCCTATGGAAGTCTAAGTTCAAGAGATGCATTAAGTTCAAGCTAAATTCAACTCCTCAAGGCCCTTGGGTATATACCTATCCCTTGGGAAAATCAAGTTAATCAAGAATAATCAACATCGATCAAGAAGTATTCAACTCAAAGACTAAATTTATGGGTCATTTCCCAAGGAAACCCCAAATCCTCTAATTTCCCTAAGTGATGGCCAAACAAATAGGGTTCATCAAGCACAAAGTTGAATAAACACCAAAATCCATTAAATCAAGCAATCAAAATAACAAATCCATTAGTTTACATGCTAGGGAACCACAATCCTAAGACAAGAAGAGCCTAGCCTATCATTGTCATCAATATAAACATAGCCCTAGAGTGATACATCAGAAAAATCACAGGAGTAAAGAAGAAGAAGAAAACTCTGTTTCCAAGGCCTAAATCAACTCCTTGCTTGCCTCTGGACCATGAAAATCACTCCAGGAACTTGCAAAACTCTAACCCTAGCACAACTCCAGCTCCAAGCCTCTTTTCCAACTCTGCCTCCGTCAAAACGCGCAGCCAAAACCCTCTTTAATCAGCAAAAACACGAAATCCCTGAAGTGCCCCTGCGACACGGCGCTATAGCGCTGTTTATGGCGCTATAGCGCTGTTTATGGCACTATAGCGCTGAGTCCGGCGCTATAACAATGAGTGTTTCGAAAACGTGATTTTCATTTTTCTTCATTTAATTAGTTTTCACCGATGATAGTTTCGAAAACTTTATATTCATTTGTATTTTTTTTAATCAGTTTTCGTCGATGAGTGTTTCGAAAACTTGATATTCATTTTTTTAATCAGTTTTCACAGATTCGTGTTTCGAAAACTTAATATTCATTTTTCTTTTTTTAGTAAGTTTTAGCTATTGAGTGTTTCGAAAACTTGATATTCATTACTTGATATTCATTTTTCTTTTTTTAATCAGTTTTCGCCGATAAATGTTTCGAAAACTTGATATTCATTTTTTTCTTTTTTAATCATTTTTCGTCGATGAGTGTTTCGAAAACTTGATATTCATTTATCTTTTTTAATCAGTTTTCGCCGATGAGTGTTTCGATACTTTATATTCATTTTTTAATCAGTTTTCGTAGATTAGTGTTTTGAAAACTTGATATTCATTTTTCTTTTTTTAATCACTTTTCGCCGATGAGTGTTTCGAAAACTTTATATTCCTTTTTATTTTTTTAAATCAGTTTTTGTAGATTAGTGTTTCGAAAACTTGATATTCATTTTCCTTTTTTTAATTAGTTTTCGCCAATAAGTGTTTCAAAAACATGATATTCATTTTTCTTTTTTTAATCAGTTTTCGTCGATTAGTGTTTCGAAAACTTGATATTTATTTTTCTTTATTTAATCATTTTTCACCGATAAGTGTTTCGAAAACTTGATATTCATTTTTCTTTTTTTAATCATTTTTCGTCGATCAGTGTTTCGAAAACTTGATATACAGTTTTCGCCAATGAGTGTTTCAAAAACTTTATATTCATTTTTAATTTTTTAATCATTTTTCATAGATTAGTGTTTCGAAAACCCGATATTTATTTTTCATTTTTTAATCAGTTTTCGTCAATTATTAGTGTTTTGAAAACTTGATATTCATTTTTCTCTTTTTAATCAGTTTTCATCGATTAGTGTTTCAAAAACTTGATATTCATTTTTCTTTTTTTTAATCATTTTTCGTCGATGAGTGTTTCGAAAACATGATATTCATTTTTCTTTTTTAATCAGTTTTCGCCGTTGAGTGTTTCGAAAACTTTATATTCATTTTTATTTTTTTAATCAGTTTTCGTAGATTAGTGTTTCGAAAATTTGATATTCTTTTTTCTTTTTTCAATCACACTTCGTCGATGAGTGTTTCGAAAACTTGATATTAATTTTTCTTTTCTTAATCAATTTTCCACGATGAGTGTTTCGAAAATGTGATATTAATTTTTCTACATTTAATTAGTTTTCACCGATGAATGTTTCGAAAACTTGATATTCATTTTTCTTTTTTTAATATTTTTTCGCCGATGAGTGTTTCGAAAACTTTATATTCCTTTTTCTTTATTTAATCAGTTTTTGTAGATTAATGTTTCGAAAACTTGATAATCATTTTTTTTAATTAGTTTTCGCAGATGAGTGTTTCGAAAACTTGATATTCATTTTTGTTTTTTAGTAAGTTTTAGCTAATGAGTGTTTCGAAAACTTGATATTCATTTTTTATTTTTTAATCATTTTTCGTCGATGAGTGTTTCAGAAACTTGGTATTCATTTTTCATTTTTAATCAGTTTTCGCCAATGAGTGTTTCGAAAACTTTATATTAATTTTTATTTCTTTAATCAGTTTTCGAAGATTAGTGTTTTGAAAACTTGATATTCCATTTTTGGTTTTTTAATCAGTTTTTGCCGATGAGTGTTTCGAAAATATAATATTCATTTTTCTTTTTTCTTTTTTCTTTTTAAATAGTTTTCGCCGATGAGTGTTTCGTTAACTTGATATTCATGTTTCTTTTTCTTAATCATTTTCGCCGATGAATGTTTCGAAAACGTGGTATTCATGTTTCTTTATTTAATTAGTTTTCACCGATGAGTGTTTTGAAAACTTGATATTCATTTTTCTTTTTTTAATCAGTTTTGGCCGATGAGTGTTTCGAAAACTTGATATTTATTTTCTTTTTTTCATCATTTTTCGTCGATGAGTGTTTCGAAAACTCGATATTCATTTTTCTTTTTTAATCAGTTTCCGCCGATGAATGTTTCGAAAACTTGATATTCATTTTTATTTTTTTTAATCAGTTTTCGTAGATTAGTGCTTTGAAAACTTGATATTCATTTTTCTTTTTTTAATCAGTTTTCGCCGATGAATGCTTCGAAAACTTTATATTCATTTTTATTTTTTTAATCAGTTTTCGTAGATTAGTGTTTCGAAAACTTGATATTCATTTTTCTTTTTTTTAAACAGTTTTCGTCGATTAGTGTTTCGAAAACATTATATTCATTTTTCTTTTTTTAATCAGTTTTCACCGATTAGTGTTTCGAAAACTTGATATTCATTTTCTTTTTTTAATCCGTTTTCGCCGATAAGTGTTTCGAAAACTTGATATTCATTTTTCTTTTTTTTAATCAGTTTTCGTCGATTAGTGTTTCGAAAACTTGATATTTATTTTTCTTTTTTTAATAAATTTTCGTAGAATAGTGTAATATCCGAGATATTAATTTTTATTATTATCATTATTATTAATTAATTTTTCTTAGGTAAAGAAAAATATATTAAATTAAAAAGTTAAAGAGTTAAAAAAATAAAATGGAGAAGGGAAAGGAATGGGATTTTTGAAATTTATTTTAGGAGTTAAAAGAAAGTGGGATTAAAAAGAAAGGAAGGAATTAGGATTTAAATGATATATTAGTTCTTATTATTATTATTTTTTGGGTAAAAACCGTGTACCCCATATCCTAATAAGTAAAACAAAATATAAAACATATATATATATATATATATATATAATAAAATAGATGGGGGGGACCGTGACCCCCTTACCAATTAATTAACACATTAAAAAAACGAGACCCTCCCCCATTCAGTAAACACATGCACATGAGAGCAGAAAAAAAACAGAGGCAGCCACGCACGAGACGGACGAAGCAACCAAGAAGGAGAAGGAGAAGCATACACGGTGGTTTGGCGCCGGATTTTCGCCGGTGTCACGACCCCCTACCGAAAGTCCGTGACCGGCACGGGAGGTAGGATTTCTCCTATCCCGTAAGCCTCTAATCCCTTATTGACATTTCTGTATGTACATAACTACCCATTTCTAATACAAACAATATATAGTATTTATGGTCATCCCTAACCGGTGACCTAAGTAGCACGCAATCCACGGCTCGCTCAACGCCGCTTCACTCTATACATATACACATAATCAATCACACGTACATATAGTATACATATTGATCACGCGCTTAAGGGAGGGTGATCTATCCTATTCACACGCAGAATCCTTGTGTATAGTCAAGCATATATATTCAATCACACACCTGCATAAAATATACATATTGATCACACGCCTCAATGCGTGTGACCTATCCTATTCACATGCGGAAGCCGTATTCTCACACAATCAACTATTCAGTCACACATATATATAAGTTTACATATTGACCACACGCTCAGTGCGAGTGGTCTATCCTATTCACATGCGGAAGTCACATCCATATATATATATGCACATGATATTCATCATATCATAACCTATGATCCCAACAACCAGACCAATCTTTAATCTGTATGAAGCCGACAATTCTAGAGTGTGACATATACATATATGCATATAGCAACTGTACAAAACAATGCTATACCAAAATGAATCATATACATATATATCTTGACAAAATACATATAACAGTACTACCCAAGCGAACAATGCGTGTGGTGTCTAAGTCTGTCCGCCTCCCTGAGATGAGGTGGAAGCGCTCCCGATGCCTATACCACCTGTATCTGTAACATGTAACATTGGGGTGAGTCAAACAGACTCAGTGAGAGGCTTTCCCATCCCTGGTGTAGTAGCGGGTACCACTACAACTGGGGAAGAGGAGCCGATCACAAACACATACGCATATAACGGATTAAATTTTCCATATATTCAGTGATCAGGCAATTAGCTTATATCATATTCACAATAAAGAATTTAAAGCATGAGTTTACATACATTTAAATTCACACATACATCATATCATGATTTAACATATAATTCCATGTGGTCCTCTGTATTCAAATAATCATAATCATAAACTGGCCCGAAGGCAATATCTCTGTTAGGAGAGAATCTGGCCCGAAGGCAATATCTCACGTGAGCAATATGGGAACCTAGTTGATCATTCTAGGAACCCCTGGTCCCAAGGCTATACTTGGAACAATAGTCTGACCCCAAGACTTCACTTGGAGTAATAGCCGGCGACTTATCTGACCTCGGTTTACCCAAGGTAATAGCCACAATGTGGTGAACTCATATACTCTGTATTTCTGTGGTTTGACTCAAGACAAGAGACTCAATCTACCCGGACCACCCGTGATAGACTCGGTTCCCGCGTTGTACAATAAATGACCCACATGGACCACTACTTGTTCATTTTACTTCTTCTTAGGCAAATTTAGATTTTCAAGTGGTTTCTAATTCGGACTCTTGGTTCAGAACAAAGTCACCTAGATTTATTCTCTTTAAGGACTTACTTACAAAACCACACCCTTCAGATAATATTTACTCGATCCTACCCCCGATGTCGTATAGGTCCCGTGGACCTTCTGTTCATATAGGGCTCCTTGAGCCACCGTTGCTTTTACAATTCACATACACACATATAGGACATTTTCACATATACTGTAATTTAGGAACAACAATAGCATGTTATCTAACATGTAATTCCTACAAATAGGCAAGAAGGCAAACCATATATCCATACCCGTAGTCAACCCTATAGGGCAAGGATAGGAAAGCCCCTCACCTGGTTGGCCCCTCTGATCGGCTCTCGGTGCGCCCGAAAGTCCACTCACAGTATGGTGCCCTATACACATATACTTGAGAGATTCAGAGACTTGAAAATTCAACCACTATCGTGTACATGTAACGCTATTGCTCATGTTCTTTCTAATTAATTCCATAGGCTAGTTGTTGGCTTGGAATGCCCTCAACTAGTTTTCGGAACACCTAGCATGCTTCTAATTTGTGTCCAACCCTCTCTTAATCACGCTATTCAGAAATGTTGAATTTGGGAATGCAAGGTTACCCAATTTCACCTCTATGTGTCCATGTGAAGTTCCCATTACCCAAGTCTTGAATTTATGGCTCAAGAGTCATAAATTCTACTTGTCCAAAATTTCCATTTACCAAAATAACCTTGAACACTTCATCTACACATGAATACGTATACCCGAATACGCGTAAAATTAGAAAATTGTCTCTTTTTCACCGAACGGGGTTCCGGGTGAGACGGGAATTACTCGGGTTTTAATCCCTCGTACATTCCAATAATTTTTAATAATTATATAATTATTATTCAACCTTTCAATGCACCCCAAGTCATTCCACAACACCCTTAAACCTTAGCAATCACATTTTCCTACACTTTTTCGAACCCGGATAAATTCCATCAATTTGGTTCCGGTTCCTAAGCTTCCAACTCACTTCCTAGCATGCAAATACTTCAATTTAGGACCCAAAATACTCATATTGAATCAATTGGGGTCTTTCCAAAAATCCCTAAAATTAATAAAATTGGGGTTTGAGAGTTTCGAGACTTCTCACCTCGATTCAACTGGTTAGAAGGACGATACGGAGTAGAGAAGACTCCCAGCTACCTTCCCCGGTGAAGAGACGGCATTTTCCGGCGAGAGGCTCTCTCCCTCTTGTTTCTCTCTCTAAAACCATCACTCTCTCCCTTCCAGCACCAAACGGCGACGAGCTCCGGCTTCCTCCGTGCGTCCGGCCACCACCACGAGCCTGCCGTCGTCCGTCCGTGAGCTCCTTCCCGTGCAAGACGTTTGGCCAGCCCTTCCTCTTCTCCGTTTTTTTCTCTGCGTCTTGCTCGAGTCCTTCCCTCACTCACGGCTCTCTTTTTTTTCTTTCCTCACCTTTACCCCTTTCTTTTACACATATACATATATATAAAATTAAATTAACATATCTACCTATCACCTAAACAAAAGTCTGACGTCTTTTCTCTTTCATTCCCCTTTCATTATATAATATATATATATATATATAATAAAAAAATCTGATGTACTATAATAATATTAAAAGTTGGGATACTTATAACTTAAAATAACTTGTATCTACAAATTAATAAGTAGTAGGATAGTGGGTGCTCCTATCCATTTTCAACTTTTAAATTAATTAATTTAATTTAATTAGTGATGCTAGATAAAATATTCCCGGGTATTACAATCTTCCCCCCTTAAGAAATTCGGTCCCTGAATTTCAAACAAACTACTAACCTTAGTCTCGAAATAGATGAGGATACGTCCTACGCGTTTCACCCTCGACCTCCCATGTAGCTTCTTCGGTCGAGTGGTTTCTCCACAGAACTTTAACCAATGGAATTTCTTTCGTTCTGAGTTTCTTCAACTGCCGATCTAAGATTTCCACTGGCTCCTCTTCATACGTCATATTTTCGGTTAGTTGCACGTCCTGCGATTGGATCACGTGCGAGGGATCGGGAAGATACTTCCGAAGCATTGATACGTGAAAGACAGGGTGTACCCCCTCCAATTCCGTAGGCAATTCCAACCGATACGCTACATCCCCAACTCGTTCTAAGATTTCAAACGGTCCGATATACCGAGGACTCAACTTCCCCTTCTTACCGAACCGCATTACGCCTCTCATCGGTGATATTCTCAAGAACACCTTATCACCAACGGCAAACTCCAGTTCCCTCCTTCGGTTGTCTGCATAAGACTTTTGCCTACTCTGAGCCGTCAGCAATCTTTCCCTTATACATTTTACCTTCTGTAAGGCATCTTGTAGCAATTCCGGGCCGACTAGGCTAGCTTTTTCGACCTCGAACCACCCAATCGGGGATCTGCATCTACGTCCGTACAGAGCCTCGAAAGGTGCCATTTGAATACTTGCTTGATAATTGTTATTGTACGCAAACTCAGCCAAGGGTAAATACCTATCCCAACTTCCGCCGAAATCCATAATACATGCCCGAAGCATGTCCTCAAGAATCTGAATGGTTCTTTCTGATTGCCCGTCGGTCTGTGGGTGGAACGCAGTACTCAGATCAACTCTAGTTCCCAACACTTCCTGCAATGACTTCCAAAACCTGGAAGTGAACTGTGGACCTCTATCAGATATTATGGACACTGGCACACCGTGCAATCTAACGATTTCTGATAGATAAATCTGTGCATATTGACTCACTCCGTAAGTGGTCTTAACTGGCAGAAAGTGGGCGGACTTAGTCATGCGATCCACTATCACCCAAACCGAATCAAATCCCCGTTGTGATCTTGGCAACCCTGTTACAAAATCCATTGTTATCCTCTCCCATTTCCACTCAGGTATTTCTATCTGTTGTAAGGTTCCGGCGGGTTTCTGGTGTTCAGCCTTGACTTGCTGGCACACTAAACACCTGGCTACATAGTTTGCGACATCCTTTTTCATGCCATTCCACCAATACAACTGTTTCAGGTCATGATACATCTTATTAGCTCCCGGATGGATTGTATACGCTGTCCGGTGTGCTTCTTCAAGAATTCTTTCTTTCAAGTTATCAACCATAGGGACACACAACCGTCTCTCCAACCGAAGTATCCCAAAATCATCTGTAGAGAATCGGACGTCGTCCCGTTTCCCTTTAGTTACCATGTCCCTGATTTTCTTGAGGTCGGTATCTTCATCTTGTCTAGCCTTCACCTCTTCTACCAAAGATGACTTAGCTTGCAAATGGGCTAAAAGTGAGTTAGAACTTCCAATCTCAAACTGATTTCCCGTTTGCTCTAGCTTGTGCAGTTCTCTAATTAACGGTCTCCTTTCTTCACTTATATGAGCAAGACTGCCCATGGATTTCCGACTCAGAGCATCGGGTACCACATTAGCCTTTCCTGGATGATACAAGATCGTGCAGTCATAGTCTTTCAACAACTCCAACCATCGACGTTGTCTCAAGTTCAAGTCTTTCTGCTCGAAAATGTATTTGAGGCTTTTGTGGTCTGTATAAATTTCACAAGTCTCACCATATAAGTAATGCCTCCATATTTTCAAAGCGAACACTACAGCCGCCATTTCGAGGTCGTGAGTCGGGTAGTTCTTCTCATGCTTCCTCAGTTGTCGGGATGCATACGCAATCACCTTGCCATGTTGCATCAAGACACACCCTAACCCGATCCTCGACGCATCACAGTATACCACATACCCTCCTGTGCCTTCAGGTAATGCCAGCACCAGAGCGGTGGTGAGACTGTCCTTCAGCTTCTGAAAACTCTGCTCACACTTGTCATCCCATACAAACTTCACTCCTTTTTGAGTCAATCTAGTCATGGGTGCAGCAACCTTAGAGAAGTCCTGCACAAATCTTCTATAATATCCCGCCAAACCCAAGAAACTGCGAATCTCCGTAACAGAGGTAGGCTGGGACCAATTCTTCACTGCCTCTACCTTACTTGGATCAACGTGGATTCCCTCTGATGATACCACGTGACCCAAAAAGGCAACTCTGTCAAGCCAGAATTCACAGTTAGAGAACTTGACATACAGTTTTTCCTCTCTCAACCTCTGTAAGGCTAGTCTCAAGTGTTCAGCATGTTCCTCAGAATTCTTTGAATAAACCAATATGTCGTCAATGAAGACAATGACAAATCGGTCCAGAAATGGTTTAAAGACTCTGTTCATCATGTCCATGAACGCTGCAGGAGCATTAGTTAATCCGAAAGACATCACCAAGAACTCGTAATGTCCATATCGGGTCCGAAATGCGGTCTTAGGTATGTCTGATTCTTGAATCTTCAATTGATGGTACCCAGATCGCAAATCAATCTTGGAAAACCGCTTCGCACCCTGCAACTGATCAAATAGGTCATCTATCCTCGGCAGTGGATATTGATTGCGGATCGTTACCTTGTCTAACTTTCGGTAATCGATACACAACCGCAAAGATCTGTCCTTCTTCTTTACAAAAAGGACCGGTGCACCCGAAGGAGACAAACTGGGTCTTATAAAACCCTTGTCAAGAAATTCTTGCAATTGTGTATGTAGCTCCTTCAGCTCTTTCGGAGCCATACGGTAAGGTGGTGTGGAGATAGGCTGGGTGCCAGGTTGCAACTCAATTCCAAATTCAATCTCACGATCGGGCGGCAACCCCGGCAATTCTTCTAGAAATACATCCAAAAACTCTCGCACTACAGGTACTTGAGTCGGAGAAAGTACTTCTTTCGTGGTATCTTGGACAAATGCCAAATACCCTTTGCATCCCTTTGTAAGTAATTTGGATGCCTTCAAAGCCGAGATCAAGCTTGGATACGGTGCAGCTCCGTCACCCCGTATCACAAAGGGCTCCTCGTTTGGCATATTGAATTTCAAGCATTTAGCCCTGCAGTCCACAACCGCATGGCAAGACGACAACCAATCCATTCCGAGGATCACGTCAAGATCAACCATACACAACAACCGAAGGTCTGCCACAGTCTCATGACCATCGACCTCCACAATGCAAGAGTTATGCACATATTCTACTTGTATCGATTCTCCCATTGGTGTAGAGACCAGTACTGTTTCTTCCATTCTAGATGGACTTTTGTTGAATTTAGAGGCAAATGCATGTGACACATAGGAATGAGTGGAGCCGGAATCAAATAAGACTTGTGCTTCAAGAGAGCAGACAATAAGAGTACCTGTCACGACTGCATTTGATGCATGAGCATCCTGCTGAGAAAGTGCAAATACCCGTGCTTGTCCTCCACCTACCGCCCCTGGCCCTCGGCCACTAGACCCTGCACCACGGCTTCTAGCTGCACCTGTACTTGCTGCCTGTGGTGGCACAGTTCTCACTGGTGGAGCTGGAATAGGTGTACTCCTCGGCGTCGGATTGCTTCTCACACTTGTACCCTCTTTCTTCTTTGTACACTCTCTAGCCATATGGCCCATCTGACCGCAATGGTAGCATCCACCTGTCAGTCTCCGACATATACCAGAATGAAATCTGCCGCAAGTCACACACTGGGGCTTTGTCTTACCGGCAGTTCCACCCCCTTGTTCCCTCTGTCCCCCTTGAATATTACCTCTTGTACCTGTTTCATAGGTGGTAGTTGAGGATAGTCCTCCTACGGACCCTGAGTATCCTGCACTTCCACCTGTTGTCTTCCTTTTCTTACTTCCACCTCCATGGTTGTCACTGCCTGTAATTAACTTGACTTTATGATCAACAGACGTCCCATACCTCTTCCTGGTTTCAATCATTCTAGCACAATCTGCTGCTTGGGCTAAAGTCTCAAACTATCTCCTCTGAGGTAGCAAAGCAGTAAACAAAGGCTCCGTGAGTCGGTGTATGAATCTCTTGATCCTCGCCTCTTCATCTGGAACTAACTCAGGTGAGAATTGAGCCAGTTCTGTGAAAAGTAACTCATACTCCGTCACGGTCATGTTAGGCGTCATCCACAATTCCTCGAATTGCTGACGCTTTGCATCCTTACTGCCTTCAGGTAGAAACCGACCCAGGAATTCCCTCTGAAAATCTTCCCAGGTCATCGGTGCCACTCTTCGTGAATACCTCGTCTGTACGGACTCTATCCATACTCTAGCCGCTCCCCTCAGCTGGAATGAAGCTAATTCCACCAATTCATGGCTTGAGCACCTCAGCATGCGCCCAATTCTAACCACATCTCTGATAAAGTACTGCGGATCCTCTTTCTCACTAGTTTCGCAGAAAGTAGGTGGATGAAGCTTCAGAAATTTAGAAATTGGCAGCTCTCTGGGTGCTACCCGCGGTTCACGAGGCATTCCCTGTGGTTGTTGCCATTCCCTATCCTCTTTCTCAACAACCTCCATCTCTTGATTGCTAGGAACCCTCTCTTGTTCTTCCTCGCCGACTATTAACCGGCGTACCTCCCTCTGTATTTGCCTAGTCATTTCTTCTCTTAATTCTTGAAATCCTGCCGTGAGCATTTCCGCCACGGAAGGTGCACCTGTCTCTACTTGAGGTTGAGGTTCCGGTGACTGTCCCCTCTCTTCCCCTCTTACTTGTGCTCTACCTCGTCCCCGAGCACGATCTCTACCTCGGCCTCGGGTACGGCCTCTACCTCGGCCTCGGGTGGGCATTACCTCCTCCCGAACTGACTCTTGATCAATTTCTGCAGGAGTTCTCCCTCCACCCCTAGTCCGTCTCGTAATAGGTGACATCCCTATACTGCACAAGGACCACACCTAATAAGTTCACGTATATTAATGACATTTCGTATAAAAGAGAGTAGAAAGAAAGGCTGACACAATTTCCTGGGTACTCCCCAAGTGCCTTTTTACTCCCACGTTGTGCCCGGGTACACAAAGAGGGGTAAACCGACACCCGATCATACCTATGGCTTCATACAGTTTAAAGTAACCAGCCTCTGATACCAAGTTTGTCACGACCCCCTACCGAAAGTCCGTGACCGGCACGGGAGGTAGGATTTCTCCTATCCCGTAAGCCTCTAATCCCTTATTGACATTTCTGTATGTACATAACTACCCATTTCTAATACAAACAATATATAGTATTTATGGTCATCCCTAACCGGTGACCTAAGTAGCACGCAATCCACGGCTCGCTCAACGCCGCTTCACTCTATACATATACACATAATCAATCACACGTACATATAGTATACATATTGATCACGCGCTTAAGGGCGGGTGATCTATCCTATTCACACGCAGAATCCCTGTGTACAGTCAAGCATATATATTCAATCACACACCTGCATAAAATATACATATTGATCACACGCCTCAATGCGTGTGACCTATCCTATTCACATGCGGAAGCCGTATTCTCACACAATCAACTATTCAGTCACACATATATATAAGTTTACATATTGACCACACGCTCAGTGCGAGTGGTCTATCCTATTCACATGCGGAAGTCACATCCATATATATATATGCACATGATATTCATCATATCATAACCTATGATCCCAACAACCAGACCAATCTTTAATCTGTATGAAGCCGACAATTCTAGAGTGTGACATATACATATATGCATATAGCAACTGTACAAAACAATGCTATACCAAAATGAATCATATACATATATATCTTGACAAAATACATATAACAGTACTACCCAAGCGAACAATGCGTGTGGTCTCTAAGTCTGTCCGCCTCCCTGAGATAAGGTGGAAGCGCTCCCGATGCCTATACCACCTGTATCTTTAACATGTAACATTGGGGTGAGTCAAAGAGACTCAGTGAGAGGCTTTCCCATCCCTGGTGTAGTAGCGGGTACCACTACAACTGGGGAAGAGGAGCCAATCACAAACACATACGCATATAACGGATTAAATTTTCCATATATTCAGTGATCAGGCAATTAGCTTATATCATATTCACAATAAAGAATTTAAAGCATGAGTTTACATACATTTAAATTCACACATACATCATATCATGATTTAACATATAATTCCATGTGGTCCTCTGTATTCAAATAATCATAATCATAAACTGGCCCGAAGGCAATATCTCTGTTAGGAGAGAATCTGGCCCGAAGGCAATATCTCACGTGAGCAATATGGGAACCTAGTTGATCATTCTAGGAACCCCTGGTCCCAAGGCTATACTTGGAACAATAGTCTGACCCCAAGACTTCACTTGGAGCAATAGCCGGCGACTTATCTGACCTCGGTTTACCCAAGGTAATAGCCACAATGTGGTGAACTCATATACTCTGTATTTCTGTGGTTTGACTCAAGACAAGAGACTCAATCTACCCAGACCACCCGTGATAGACTCGGTTCCCGCGTTGTACAATAAATGACCCATATGGACCACTACTTGTTCATTTTACTTCTTCTTAGGCAAATTTAGATTTTCAAGTGGTTTCTAATTCGGACTCTTGGTTCAGAACAAAGTCACCTAGATTTATTCTCTTTAAGGACTTACTTACAAAACCACACCCTTCAGATAATATTTACTCGATCCTACCCCCGATGTCGTATAGGTCCCGTGGACCTTCTGTTCATATAGGGCTCCTTGAGCCACCGTTGCTTTTACAATTCACATACACACATATAGCACATTTTCACATATACTGTAATTTAGGAACAACAATAGCATGTTATCTAACATGTAATTCCTACAAATAGGCAAGAAGGCAAACCATATATCCATACCCGCAGTCAACCCTATAGGGCAAGGATAGGAAAGCCCCTCACATGGTTGGCCCCTCTGATCGGCTCTCGGTGCGCCCGAAAGTCCACTCACAGTATGGTGCCCTATACACATATACTTGAGAGATTCAGAGACTTGAAAATTCAACCACTATCGTGTACATGTAACGCTATTGCTCATGTTCTTTCTAATTAATTCCATAGGCTAGTTGTTGGCTTGGAATGCCCTCAACTAGTTTTCGGAACACCTAGCATGCTTCTAATTCGTGTCCAACCCTCTCTTAATCACGCTATTCAGAAATGTTGAATTTGGGAATGCAAGGTTACCCAATTTCACCTCTATGTGTCCATGTGAAGTTCCCATTACCCAAGTCTTGAATTTATGGCTCAAGAGTCATAAATTCTACTTGTCCAAAATTTCCATTACCAAAATAACCTTGAACACTTCATCTACACATGAATACGTATACCCGAATACGCGTAAAATTAGAAAATTGTCTCTTTTTCACCGAACGGGGTTCCGGGTGAGACGGGAATTACTCGGGTTTTAATCCCTCGTACATTCCAATAATTTTTAATAATTATATAATTATTATTCAACATTTCAGTGCACCCCAAGTCATTCCACAACACCCTTAAACCTTAACAATCACATTTTCCTACACTTTTTCGAACCCGGATAAATTCCATCAATTTGGTTCCGGTTCCTAAGCTTCCAACTGACTTCCTAGCATGCAAATACTTCAATTTAGGACCCAAAATACTCATATTGAATCAATTGGGGTCTTTCCAAAAATCCCTAAAATTAATAAAATTGGGGTTTGAGAGTTTCGAGACTTCTCACCTCGATTCAACCGGTTAGAAGGACGATACGGAGTAGAGAAGACTCCCAGCTACCTTCCCCGGTGAAGAGACGGCGTTTTCCGGCGAGAGGCTCTCTCCCTCTTGTTTCTCTCTCTAAAACCATCACTCTCTCCCTTCCAGCACCAAACGGCGACGAGCTCCGGCTTCCTCCGTGCGTCCGGCCACCACCACGAGCCTGCCGTCGTCCGTCCGTGAGCTCCTTCCCGTGCAAGACGTTTGGCCAGCCCTTCCTCTTCTCCGTTTTTTTCTCTGCGTCTTGCTCGAGTCCTTCCCTCACTCACGGCTCTCTTTTTTTTCTTTCCTCACCTTTACCCCTTTCTTTTACACATATACATATATATAAAATTAATTTAACATATCTACCTATCACCTAAACGAAAGTCTGACGTCTTTTCTCTTTCATTCCCCTTTCATTATATAATATATATATATATATATATATATATATATATATATATATACTTATTAAAAAAAATCTGATGTACTATAATAATATTAAAAGTTGGGATACTTATAACTTAAAATAACTTGTATCTACAAATTAATATGTAGTAGGATAGTGGGTGCTCCTATCCATTTTCAACTTTTAAATTAATTAATTTAATTTAATTAATGATGCTAGATAAAATATTCCCGGGTATTACAGCCGGAGAACGCGTCCCGCCGCCGGTGAAGGCCACTGGACTTCACCTTCACCACCCATTAAGCTCCCCATCCGATTGAATCAAGGTATGGAAGCCCCAATCCTTCAAAACTCCAATTTCTCCAATTTTGGGTATTTTAGAAATTCTTTAATCTCCTCCAATCGGGGCATTCCACTGTTAAATTTGAGCTTAGTAGGTGTTATTGAAAGTTTAGTAAGGTTCAGAATCGAAGTTAAACCGTAGGAATTGACCGAGTATGGAAATTAGGAAAATTGGGTTAGGAAAATGCTCTAAAATTCGAAATTGATAGTTTGGTGCATGTTTAGGCTTGGATTGGAGTAGTATAAGTGTTGTAGTTGCTGGAAATAAACAAGGGAATAAAGCCCGAGTATTTACCATCTCAATCGGAACCCTATCCGGTGAAAAAGAGGCGAAATACTAAGCCACCGTACAGTAAGGAGTTGTGCGGTGGATTGAACACCTCGGTCTAGTCCGTGGTGGACACCTAAGATCCGCTAAATTGGTTCCAAGGCTCTAATTATACCCAATTATATTTTTGTATATAATTAAAGAGGTAGTAATTAAGCTTTTACTCGGCGAATAAGGGAGACGGTGGAATGAGTAAGCTAAAGCCTCTTTTGAGCCATGAATTTAATTCTTTTTTTAGCTAAATACTCTTATGAACACGTAAAATGAAATTTAGACAAATGGGAATCTCTAACCTAAGCATTTAGAGGTTCTAAATAGCTCGGATGTGTGGAAGTCGATATAAGATAGTATGGACTTTCAAAAAGAGAAAAATAGGATGACGTAACGAACTAAATAATTAGTTCTTGGAAATATCTAGAGGGTGCATGAGCATTAGCATGAAACGTTCATGGTAGATGCTTAGTTACGCGTTTCTAAATTGCTTAAGTACATGTGTATAGGGCACCACAGAGTGATTGGAGCTTCAGGCACACCGAGGACTGATTAGGAGGGGCAACAAGGTGAGGGGCTCTCCCATCCCTGCCCCACAGGGTTGGATGACTACGTGGAAATCTGGTTTGCTCTGTTTTGTGTAATTATTATATGAAATTTATTTATATGAATAAATTTGTATTACACGTGTATGATTTGCAAGTAAGCAGTCAACGTGCAATTGTACATGTGCCTTATATGATTAGTCTCAAGTGTTTATGTGCTATTGTGGCTCACTAAGCTTTATATGTTACCGTGGGTAGGATTGAGTCATAATTTCATATGTGAGAAGTTCAGTAACATTAAAAACCAATCACATCGATCGTCACTGTTAAGATTTGTTCGTATGGTTTGTTGAGGAAAACTGAACTTAGGATTGTTGAATGTGAGTGAGAGTGTTGCATAATTGGAACGGGGGAATCTAGGCCTAACTAATGAACACGTATAAAATTCAGTTAGTTACTAATAGGGCGTCTTTCAAGGTTAAGTTGTTTGTTGAACTTGTTAGGTTAGTTCGGGTAGATCGAGTCGATTATCCTGGTCGGACAGACATGATTCAGTTAACAGTAAGCATGCCACATAGTGGTCATTACCTTGGTTTAACCGAGGTCAGACAAGTTGCCGGCTATTACTCTAAGTTTGCCTTGGAGTTAGAAAGTTCCTGGTGTGATCAACCAGGTTCGAACATGAAATTGCCTTCAGGCCAGTATTTCTCATAGCGTAATGCGGGAGACAGAAATTGAATGCCTACGTGCATAAGTATATGTTAACTATGAAACAATATGTTATATGTTTATGATTGGTTTACATGCGGATTAATAAATATGTTAGTAACATGAATTAGGATTTTTAATTGTGAATATGATACATTGATTGCCTGATCATGTTAAAGGTCACAATATAAATCGGTTTCATGCGTATGTGGATGTGGTTGCTCCCTTCCCCCAGCTTTAGTGGTACCTGCTGGTACGCCAGGGATGGGGGAGCTTCTCACTGAGTCTGTTCGACTCACCCCCCTGTTTACATGTTTCAGATACATGTGGTTCAAGAGTCGGGAACGCGTCCACTTCTTCTCAAGGAGACGGACAACTCTAAAGACCGCACGCTTTGTCCGCGTCGGTAGTTATTTTGGTTATGTACATGTGTGTGATGTATATATATATATAATTCGTTTTTGGGCGTAGCGTTTGTACGTTTACATCTGCTGTGTATATATATATATATATCATACTTGAATTCTAGCAATGTCGGCTTCATACAGATTAAGGTTAGGTCTTGGTATTGGGACTTTAGGCTATGATGTAGCATATATAATGTATATATATATAGGACTTCCGCATGGGACTAGGATAGATCACACGCCTTGAGGGGTGTGATCAATATGTAACTTATATATATATGTGTGACTGAATACCTGATTGTATGAAAATATGGCTTCCGCATTTGAATAGGATAGATCACACGCATTGAGGTGTGTGATCAATATGTAAACTATATGCAAGCATGTGATTGAATATATGTATGACTGTACACAGGATTTCTGCATGTGAATAGGATAGATCACCCGTCCTGAAGCGCGTGGTCAATATGTATACTATATGTACGTGTGGGTGATTCTGTGTATATGTATAGACTGAAGCGGCGTTGAGCGAGCCATGGATTGCACACTACTTAGGTCACCGGATAGGGATGGCCATAAATACTATATATTGTTTGTATTAGAATTGGGTAGTTATGAACATCTGAAAATATTAATCAGGAATCAGAGGCTTACGGCATAGGAGAAATCCTATCTCCCGTGTCGGTCACGGACGTCTGATAGGGTGTCGTAACAATTAGTGTTTCGAAAACTTGATATTCATTTTTTTTTGTTTTTAATCAGTTTTCGAAGATGACTATTTCGAAAACTTGATATTAATTTTTCTTTTTTTTAATCAGTTTCCGCCAATGACTGTTTTGAAAACTTGATATTCATTTTTCTTTTTCGTAATCAGTTTTCGCCGATGAGTCTTTCGAAAACGTGATATTCATTTTTCTTTTTTTAATTAGTTTTCACCGATGAGTGTTTCGAAAATTTGATATTTATTTTTCTTTTTTTAATCATTTTTCGTCGATTAGTGTTTCGAAAACTTGATATTCATTTTTCTTTTTTTAATAAGTTTTCGTCGATGAGTGTTTCGAAAACTTGATATTCATTTTTCTTTTTTTAATCAGTTTTCAACTATTAGTGTTTCGAAAACTTAATATTCATTTTTCGTTTTTAATTATTTTTCGTCGATAAGTGTTTCGAAAACTTGATATTCATTTTTCTTTTTTAATCAGTTTTCGCCGATGAGTGTTTCAAAAACTTTATATTCATTTTTATTTTTTTAATAAGTTTTTGTAGAGTAGTGTTTCGAAAACTTGATATTCATTTTTCTTTTTTTAATCAATTTTCGCAGATGAGTGTTTCGAAAACTTGATATTCAGTTTTCTTTTTTTAATCACCTTTCACCGACGAGTGTTTCGAAAAACTTGATATTCATTTTTCTTCTTCTTAATCAGTTTTCAACGATGAGTGCTTCGAAAACGTGATATTAATTTTTCTTTATTTAATTAGTTTTCACCGATTAGTGTTTCGAAAACTTTATATTCATTTTTCTTTTTTTAATTAGTTTCCACCGATTAGTGTTTTGAAAACTTGATATTCATTTTTTTACTTGATATTCATTTTTCTTTTTTTAATCAGTTTTCATCGATGAGTGTTTTGAAAACTTGATATTCATTTTTGTTTTTTTAATCAGTTTTCATCGATTAGTGTTTTGAAAACTTGATATTCATTTTTCGTTTTTAATCAGTTTTCACCAATTAGTGTTTCCAAAAGTTGATATTCATTTTCTTTTTTTAATCAGTTTTCGCCGATGAGTGTTTCGAAAACTTTATATTCATTTTTATTTTTCTAATCAGTTTTCGTAGATTAGTGTATCGAAAACTAGATATTCATTTTTCTTTTTTAATCAGTTTTCACCGATGAGTGTTTCGAAAACTTGATATTCATTTTTCTTTTTTAGTAAGGTTTAGCTAATGAGTGTTTCAAAAACTTGATATTCATTTTTTCTTTTTTTAATCATTTTTCACTGGTAAGTGTTTCGAAAACTTGATATTCATTTTTCTTTTTTTAATCATTTTTCGCCGATTAGTGTTTCGAAAACATGATATTCATTTTTCTTTTTTTAATAAGTTTTCGTCGATTAGTGTTTCGAAAACTTGATATTCATTTTCCCTTTTTTATCAGTTTTCGCCGATGAGTGTTTCGAATACATGATATTTATTTTTATTTTTTTTAATCATTTTTCGTCGATGAGGGTTTCGAAAACTTGATATTCATTTTTCTTTTTTTAGTAAGTTTTCGCTAATGAGTGTTTCGAAAACTTGATATTTATTTTTCTTTTTTTTAATCAGTTTTCACCGATGAGTGTTTCGAAAACTTGATATTCATTTTCCTTTTTTAATCAGTTTTCAGCGATGAGTGTTTCGAAAACTGTATATTCATTTTTATTTTTTTGCATCAGTTTTCGTCGATGAGTTTTTCGAACTTGATATTCATTTTTCATTTTTTAGTAAGTTTTCGCTGATTAGTGTTTGGAAAACTTGATATTCATTTTACTTTTTCTAATCAGTTTTTGCTAATGAGTGTTTCGGAAACTTGATATTCATTTTACTTTTTCTAATCAGTTTTTGCTGATGAGTGTTTCCAAAACTTGATATTCATTTTTCTTTTTTAATCAGTTTTCGCCGATGACTGTTTTCGAAAACTTGATATTCATTTTTCTTTTTTTAATCAGTTTTCGCTGATTAGTGTTCTGAAAACTTGATATTCATTTTTCTTTTTTTTTAATAAGTTTTCGCCGATGAGTGTTTTGAAAACTTGATATTCATTTTTCTTTTTTTGAATCAGTTTTCGCCGATGAGTGTTTCGAAAACTTGATAGTCATATTTCGTTTTTTAATCAGTTTTCGCCGATGAGTGTTTCTAAAACGTAATATTCATTTTTTGTTTTTTTAAATAGTTTTCGCCGATGAGTGTTTCGAAAACTTGATATTCATATTTCTTTTTCTTAATCAGTTTTCACTGATGTGTGTTTCGAAAACGTGATATTCATTTTTCTTTATTTAATTGGTTTTTATCGATTAGTGCTTCGAAAACTTGATATTCATTTTTCTTTTTTTAATGAGTTTTCGCCGATCAGTGTTTCGAAAAATTGATATTCATTTTTCTTTTTTTAATCAGTTTTCGCCGATGAGTGTTTTGAAAACTTGATATTCATTTTCCTTTTTTGATCAGTTTTCGCCGATGAGTGTTTCGAAAACTTTATATTCATTTTTATTTTTTTTAATCAGTTTTCGTCGATGAGTGTTTGGAAAACTTGATAGTCATTTTTCATTTTTTAATCATTTTTCGCCGATTAGTGTTTCGAAAACGTAATGTTCATTTTTCTTCTTTTTTTTAAATAGTTTTCGTCGATGAGTGTTTCGAAAACGTGATTTTCTTTTTTCTTTTTTTAATCATTTTTCCCCGATGAGTGTTTCGAAAACTTGATATTCATTTTTCTTTTTTTCAATCAGTTTTCGCCGATGAGTGTTTTGAAAACGTAACATTCATTTTTCTTTTTTCAATCAGTTTTCGCCGCTGAGAGTTTCGAAAACTTGATATTCATTTTTATTTTTAAATTAGTTTTCGCCGATGAGAGTTTCAAAAACTTGATATTCATTTTTCTTTTTTAATAAGTTTTCACCGATGAGTGTTTCGAAAACTTAATCTTCATTTTTATTTTTTTAATTAGTTCTCGTCGATAAGTGTTTCGAAAACTTGATATTCATTTTTGTTTTTTTAGTAAGTTTTTGCTAATGAGTGTTTCGAAAACTTGAGTTACAGGATAGGAACAACGGCACACGAATGAGTGCAATAGGAACTCCGAGGAGACTTAAGTTACAGGAGAGGATTGCATGGAAGGTTGGCCAAGGTGAGGGTTCTTCCATATCTACTCCTAGGGTTGTATGCTTATGTGGATTAAATGAGTATGTATATTCTCTGTTTGTCTGGTATGTGTTAGCTAGAGGTATAGAATGCTAAAAGAATAAAAGAACTAGAAAATAGGTTGTGGAAAGTAGCTTGGATAGGAAGACATAGTAGTAGAGTGTAATTGTTTGCTATGATTGCTGTGTTACAAATCCAACTCATAGGAGGCATGATGAGTATTTTGTTAAATCTTTTCCACGACGGTGGCAAGAGTCCTTGTACGGAAGGACTAAGCTTTTATTTTGAAAACTCGTCACGACGGTGACTTAAATTATAATCATGCAAAGGGAGCTATTGGTGGGTTTCATATTTGATTATGCTAGCGATGTGAGACATCGACTAGAACAACGTCATATGGCACTTGAGACCTCAGTTTTATAATCACCATGACGATGGTCATTGCCCTATCCTGGCAATAGGGGTCAGAAAGGATTTATATTGCTATGATGATGGCTTGAGGTTTAGAGAGTGCATCTGGACGGGTATATGAGTTATATCCTGTTGAGGATACTTGTCCATATTAACAAGGAGAAGAATTGTTGATCCTTCGAGAAAGATACAAAGAATCCTATTAATATGTGAGGATAAGGTAAGGAGACACAGGAGGAACCTACGGGTGAACCGTGAGCCTAACCTAGAAAAGAGAAATCATCCTGTGGAGTTGGTCCAGGGTGCGTCAGTGGCCATGCTTCAAGACGTCGTGTCGTGCCCGCCATTGTGGCCTGGTTGGGTAATGGACGAGTGGGCTCAAGCTATTGCCCCGCAGTGAGGGGTTAGAATGTGCCACTTGGTGGCTATGTATCAGTTGCTTGATAGATAGAGGTTGATTGTGTTTGATTAACAGAATTGTCAAGAGGTGACCAATACCCAAGTGAATGGGTTAAGTATGTTTTGCCACGTGGTGGCCAGTAACCCGAGTGCACGGGTTCGAAGTAGAAAAGCCACGTAGAGGCTAGTTGGTACCCCAGAGTGGGGGAAATTAAGTAGATGTATGCTAAAGTATCGGTGTGTATGTACAAATTGTCTGTGTTTGCATATAATTGTTGATTGTGCAGCGTAGTGATGACGTACAGGATTACGTCACCACAACGTCTTGTTTGATTTAAACATGCTGAACGTGAGAAGACCGGTAAGTAAAAGCCGGCACTATATGTGACATGTTTATTTGCTGATTGATGACGTGGGATAAATTGCTGCATGCTTATTCTGTTAAATGCATGTGAGTGGTTGGATGAAATATTTGTTGTTGTGTGAACACCAAGAATGCATGCCAATTAACAGTAACCATTTGTTTTTGAATGTGGTTGTGTATGACTCTCAATCCCAGTGCTATGGCACCTGCTTTGCGTCGGGGATGGGAGAGTTCTCACTAAGTCGCGTGGTTAAGACTCACACCTCTTTTTTACTACACAGAGATAAGTTAAGTACATGTGTAAGAAGTCTCGATGGAACGAGGGATGAGCAAAACTTTTCAAGACCCACAACTTGTTCATGTGGGTGAATAAAGTGTAATTGTAATTTTATTTACTTTATTATAGTATTATAAAGTAAAGGGTAGAAGTACCCAATTAGATTGTATTACTAAATCTAGAACTGTCAGCTTCACACACCTTAAAGATCATGATTTATTTTCCTGCGATACACGCAAAATTTATTTTCAAAATATATAGATTTTCCTGTGAATAGGATAGGCAGCATCTTCAGATGTGTAGCCAGTACACAGGTTATATATATTATGTGTGTTTCCTATATCTAAATCCTGAAGCGACAGTGACCGTGGATTTGCTTTCCTAGGATAGGCCACCATTTCCGTGTAGCCATGGTATTATACTGCATGTGAATGTATGTTCAATAATAGATATTCTGTCAATCAGGTGGTAAGGCTTACAGGCATAGGGGCATTCCCTGTGTCTGTGCCGGTCACGGTCCTCTAAACGGGGGTCATGACAAACTTGGTATCAGAGGCAGATTTTTCTTTAAGGGTGTGAAGCTAACTAGTAGTCTCGGGTGTCAGTCGGGCTATCCATTACGAATCCGGATGTAACAGTGGATCTGACAGGCACTTGTGAGGTTGCTCAGGATGTTGAGTTATAATTTCTTTCGAGTCATCGCTTCAGGCATAGAATTTGTATGTGAAATTCTACACAAAGCATATAACCTGTACAGTACACAAGTTCCGATTAGCACTAAGGCGTAAGGTGGGGTGGCAATGACCCCAGGAAACCTTAGGACGCCATAATAGGGAAAGGAGACATCCATGGAGGATGCTACCTAGACACAGACACATTTGGTTGAATTGTAGGCAGGAATGCGCTACAATGTGTGATTGTTTTGCATGTGTTAAATGAGATGATGCGTCTGCTCTGTTAGCGGCGCGTTGTGTGCTATGGTATAGGCACAAGTTGTTTGATTATAGTATGGAATGCAAGTAGAATAGAAATATGTAGTGAATGGTAGTTCAAGCTAGGAATTGTTTGTAAAGTGAAAGAAAAGACATGCTTGATGTGCGGTATGTATGACTGAAGGAAGTGAGTTGTCCTTCCTAGAAAGTAAACAGAAAAGAGGTGGTGTATGCCACAATATAGAAGTAGAAGTCTGCGGACTAGAAAATCAGAATACCGTATATGAAAGGGCAAAGTGGCCGAGCCATATGCCGTAGAGATAGATGTTAAGAAGTAGAGGCATATGTAAACGTGTAGAGCGTGACCATATGCCAAGCAGGAAACATAGTAAATGGTAAGGCACAGGGAAGGAGCCTAGTCCAACCCTGCGCTTGATCCATGAACTGCTAGTTCCTTAAGCAAACAAGGGGGAAAAGAAGAGATTAAGCCCAACCAAACTCTCTTGGGTTGCTTAAGGAAGAACATAAAGAATAGGATATTGAGCACATGAGAAATTTTTATAAAAATCTTTTTTGGTCTTTCCGGATGAGAAATCCTGAAAGACCCTCAAACTTTTCTTGAAAATACTTGGGATAACCATTGGAAGGAAAATTTTCATGAAAACTCCTTCTCAATTTCTGCCATTCCAATTGGTTAAACCTTAACCATTTACGAAAACCTTAGGCGTCATTTTCTAAGAAAGAAACTTGAATTAATTTTTAAAACCTCAGGGTGCCTAAGAAAACTAACTCATGTGACCAATACCCTACCAAACAATAGTCCTTTTACAGGTAAGCTGTATAAGGATGGTAGATGTAGTTGAGAAATCACTCGCTTGGAGTGATTAAAGTTAAGTACACATTCAAAAGCACTAGAGAGTGCTAAAGTGCTAAGGGAGTATACAGGTAAACCTAAGGGTTACCAATTAAGGGGGCTATAGGGTGATTATGGACCCGAAAGCATTAGACCGGAGCAAGTCTAGAAATGGAAATGGGCGTAGACCTTCGAGTACCATCCAGAAATAAAAAAATGAGTGCTATTGCGGTAGATAGCTCTCGAACGAGACAACATAAGAGATAAACCCCAAGGGGACTCGTGGAGGCCCGAGGGGAGAGAAAGTAGACAGGGATAAGTAGTCCCATAAGGGGGGAAGAGCGGGAGCCTATAAGACCCCATAGGATAAGAGTCAAGTAAGAGGTGGAGAACCAACTACTACCGTAAGTGCATGTATAGTAAAAAAATTATAGTGGACATAGCTAGGTAAGCTAGTTCCACAGGTTGGTGAACCGTAAATTCGTTAGTCTAAAGCCCGTGTATGGGTGGAGAGTGAGTGGACAAACCAAACGTATAAATGGCCATGTGGGTGCCATAAAGGGAAAAGTATCCGTAAGGATGGTTAACCGAGAAGGAGAATTTAGCGAGTAACGAGTATTGAGAAATACTCGAAGAAAGAGTACCACGTTGGTACGACATGAAAAAGAAGAGAGTGAATACGGGAACAGAGTCGGGTAAGCATATGGGGATGCGAGCCAAAATGATAAAACAGGTATGCTACCGTTGGGGGCGATTGGAACCCAACGGGTAATACACTTGCAAGAGGCGGTATATGTTCGTGAACATATGCCACACCGTAAGAAAGGAAAGAGTCAAAACGTGGGAACAGATCCCGTTTGGTCAAGGGGAGTAGAGCATGTCCAGAAAGGTTCATGCTGGAGTTAACGGATCAAGTATTCCAAGTAGGAATATAGGATTTAAGTGAGTTGAAATCTTGATAGTCATTTTTCATTTTTTTTATCAGTTTTCGCCAATGAATGTTTCGAAAACGTAATATTCTTTTTTCTTTTTTTTTTAAATAGTTTTCGCCGATGAGTGTTTCGAAAGCTTGATATTTATTTTCGTTTTTTAATCTGTTTTCGCCGATGAGTGTTTCGAAAACTTGATATTCATTTTTATTTTTTTTAATCAGTTTTCGTAGATGAGTGTTTCGAAAATTTGATATTCATTTTCCTTTTTTATTCGGTTTTCGCAGATGAGTGTTTCGAAAACTTTATATTCATTTTTATTTTTTTTAATCAGTTTTCGTCAATGAGTGTTTCGAAAACTTGATAGTCGTTTTTCATTTTTTAATCATTTTTCGTCGTTGAGTGTTTCGAAAACGTAATATTGATTTTTCTTTTTTTTAAATAGTTTTCACCGATGAGTGTTTCGAAAACGTGATATTCATTCTTCTTTTTTTAATCATTTTTCGCCGATGAGTGTTTCGAAAACTTGATATTCATTTTTCGTTTTTTAATCAGTTTTTGCCAATGAGTGTTTCGAAAACGTAATACTCATTTTTCTTTTTTTAATCAGTTTTCGCCGCTGAGAGTTTCGAAAACTTGATATTTATTTTTATTTTTTTAATTAGTTTTCGCCGATGAGAGTTTCGAAAACTTGATATTCATTTTTCTTTTTTAGTAAGTTTTCACCGATGAGTGTTTCAAAAACTTAATATTCATTTTTAGTTTTTTTAATTAGTTTTCATCGATAAGTGTTTCGAAAACTTGATATTCATTTTTCTTTTTTTAGTAAGTTTTTGCTAATAAGTGTTTCAAAATCTTGATATTCATTTTTCTTTTTTTAATCAGTTTTTGCCGATTAGTGTTTCGAATACTTGATATTAATTTTTCTTTTTTTAATAAGTGTTCGCTCATGATGTAATACCCCGGAAAATTTCGAGTATTAAGGAATAATTTATTTAAAATTTCGTGGATTAAGGAATGAATTATTTAAAATTTTTGAGGATTTAAGAATGATTTATTCCGGGGCTAGGAATTAAAACCTTAAAAAGATGGAGTCTGTCGGTTAACACCTTGCGGAGGGGTGGTTAACTACGAAACTAGAAATGCAAACGATCACAAAAAGAGTATGTAGAAACCAGATAGAGACTTTGAGTCTCTAGAAAGAAAGATGAACCGTAGGGTAAAACGACAAAACTTCCACATCGAGGGAAACTATAGATGAAACTGAGCCAAGGGATGGAAACAAGCCAACAACCCCACGAAGGAGATGAAATTCGAGGACTGAATTTCTTAAGGGGGGAAGAATGTTATACCCCGGAAAATTTCGAGTATTAAGGAATAATTTATTTAAAATTTTGAGGATTAAAGAATGAATTATTAAAAAAAATTTTGAGGATTTAAGAATGATTTATTCCGAGGCTAGGAATTAAAACCTTAAAAAGAAGATAGAAAAAGTATGAAAGTTAAAAGAAACCGGAAAGGAAATTTTTTTTTTCAAAGATTGTAATACCCGAGAAAATTTTTTGAAGTTTAAAATAAAATAAAAGGGAAAGAAAATAAATAGAAAATAAATTTGAGGATTTAATTCAGGACCTAAGAAATTAGAAACCTGAATTAAATAGGGAAAAGAGATTAAATTAAAAATACATATTAGTTATTATTTATTTAATTATTAATTTATTTATTTTTAATTATATTTATTTATTTAATTATTATAATTATTATTTATTATTTATCTTATTATTTAATTATTTATTTATTTTTATTATATATATATATATATATTATTTAATTTTATTTTTGGGGTGTCGTGGGGGTTGGTGAAATACGAAGGAAGGTACAAGGATTAAAAAGGAAACAAAAAGAAAAGAAAATATAAAAGAAAGGAAAAGAATTAATAAAAGAAAAGAAAGAAAAAGAAAGAGATAAAGAGAAGAGAGTCATGCGTGAGAAGAACAAGAGAAAGAGAGAGAAAACGACAAGGTAGAGAGAGAGAGGGAGGAGTGGAAGGAAGAAGAAGGGGGAAGGAGGAGGAATTTCGCCGGAGGAGAGCGGTCCGACGCCGGCCACGACCACCAGAGCTCGACTCCAACATCTTCCACACCTCCCACCAATCGAATCAAGGTTGGTAACCCCAATTTCATTCGAAACCCTCAATTTCTCCATTTTTAGGGATTTCTTCGATTGACCTTCGAGAGTTATTTCGAGGGTAGATTGAGACCTAGAAAGTGTTCTTGAACACTTAGTTCGGGTAGGAATCAAGATTATATTCTCGGATTTGCCCAAATTCAAATTTGGAAGGATTTGGGGTTGAAATTATAATTATTTCCAAATTGGGGAAAATTGTTGATAATTAGGATTGAGCTTGGATTTGAGTAAATAGGCTTGGATTGATATTATTGAAATTATAATTATTTCCAAATTGGGGAAATTGTTGATAGCTTAGGAATTGACCTTGGATTTGAGTAAATATGCTTGGATTGGTCCTATTGAAATTATATTGTGGAAATATTAGTTGAACAAGACCCGTGAAGAGCTGGCTCGAGGTTATTAAGGTTGAACTTGAACGTTAATGTGTCGGGTCCCTGCTCGATTTTCCCAAATACACTTAAGGGTGACGTTGAGAGTTTTAAACCTCCTCTCTTCGATCTTAAACACTCGAGGATAATTATGAATATTTATTAAGAATTATTTTAGGTACCTTCTTGTTTCTCAAGGATGGAAACTTGTGGAACAATGAAGTCCAAATTCTAAAATGGTAATTTTATTCCTTCATAATTATTAGGAAGCCTTAAGTAGGGTGAATTAGAGGTGTATTGAGGTTTAGAAACTAGATTTCTTAGAACCCGAGTAAGAACACAAGTTAAATCATAATGCTTAGACCTTCCTAAGATTAGGATTCCATCCAACCAAGCTTGATAAGATTCCTTAGATGCGAATACAAGTAGATAGAGGTCTAATACTCAAATCCAAGTATGTGAAACACTCAAGTAGAGTGTTATATTCGAGTAAGTCAAGTGTCCGAGGAAGGATACACATAAGTTGGGATAGAGGAGTCCAATAAGACCAAGAGCTTGACTGTGTGGCAACCATGACTACATGTGAGAGTAATGGAGAGATAAAAAACGAGTTAAGTTAAGTAATAACCTTAATGAAGTAAATGTTGTTCTTATAGGAACAACGACACGCAATAGAGTGCAACAGGAACTCCGAGGAGACTAAAGTTACAAGAGAGGATTGCATGGAAGGTTGGCCAAGGTGAGGGCTCTTTCATCTTTGCTCCTAGGGTTGTATGCTTATGTGGATTACATGAGTATGTATATTCTCTGCTTGTCTGATATGTGTTAGCTAAAGGTATAGAATGCTAAAAGAATAAAAGAACTAGAAAATAGATTGTGGAAAGTAACTTGGATAGGAAGACATAGGAGTAGATGTAATTGTTTGCAATGATTGGTGTGTTACAAATCCAACTCGTACACTCCGGAGGCATGATGAGTATTTTATTAAATTTTCCCCACGACGGTGGCAAGAGTCCTTGTACGGAAGGACTAAGCTTTTAATTTGAAAACTCGTCACGACGGTGACTTAGATTATAATCATGCAAAAGGAGTTATTGGTGGGTTTCGGATTTGATTATGCTAGCGATGTGATACATCGACTAGAACAATGACAGGTGGCACTTGAGACCTCAGCTTTATAATCATGATGATGATGGTCATTGCCCTATCCTGGCAATAGGGTCAGAAAGGATTTATATTGCTATGACGATAGCTTGAGGTTCAGAGAGTGCATCTGGACGGGTATATTAGTTATATCCTGTTGAGGATACTTGTCCATATTAACAAGGAGAGGAATTGTTGATCCTTCGGGAAAGATACTAAGAATCCTATTAATATGTGAGACTAAGGTAAGGAGACACGGGAGGAACCTACGGGTGAACCGTGAGCCTATCCTAGAAAAGAGAAATCATCCTGTGGAGTTGGTCCAGGGTGTGTCAGTGGCCATGCTTCGAGACGTCGTGCCGTGCCTGCCATGTGGCCTGGTTGGGTAATGGACAAGTGGGCTCAAGCTATTGCCCCGCAGCAAGCGGTCAGGACGTGCCACATGGTGGCTACGTATCAGTTGTTTGATAGATATAAGTTGATTGTGTTTGATTAATAGAATTGTCACGAGGTGACTAGTACCCAAGTGAATGGGTTAAGTATTGTTTCTAAAACTTGACTGTTTCGAAAACTTGATATTTATTTTTCTTTTTTAATCAGTTTTCACCGATGATGACTGTTTCGAAAACTTGATATTCATTTTCCTTTTTTAATCAGTTTTCGCCGATGAGTGTTTTGAAAACTTTATATTCATTTTTATTTTTTTTAATCAGTTTTCGTCGACAAATGTTTCGAAAACTTGATATTCATTTTTCTTTTTTTAGTAAGTTTTCGCTAATGAGTGTTTTGAAATATTGATATTCATTTTTCTTTTTCTAATCAGTTTTTGCCAATGAGTATTTCGAAAACTTGATTTTCATTTTTCTTTTTTAATTAGTTTTCGTCGCTGAGTGTTTTTGAAAACTTGATATTCATTTTTTTTCTTAAATAGTTTTCGCCGATTAGTGTTTCGAAAACTTTATATTCATTTTTCTTTTTTAAATCATTTTTCGCCAATGAGTGTTTCGAAAACTTGATATTCATTTTTCTTTTTTTAATCATTTTTCGCCGATAAGTGTTTCGAAAACTTGATATTCATTTTTCTTTTTTTAATCATTTTTCGCCGATGAGTGTTTCGAAAACATGATATTCATTTTTCTTTTTTTAATAAGTTTTCGCTTATTAGTGTTTCGAAAACTTGATATTCATTTTCCCTGTAATACCCCGGAAAATTTCTGTTTTTTAAACCTTCTTGTTTCTCAAGGATGGAAACTTGCGGAACAAATTAAGTCTAACTTCATGAATTTCAATCTAATTCCTTCACAACCTTTAGGAAACCTTAAGTAGGATAAATTGGAGGTATATTGAGGTTTAGAAACTAGATTTCTTAGAACCCAAGTAGAAACACAAGTTGAATTAAAATGCTTAGACCTTCAAAGAATTAGGATTCCTTCCAACCAAGCTAGATAAGCTTCCTTAGATGCGAATACAAGTTAGATAGAGGTCTAGTACTCAAATCCAAGTATGTGAAACCCTCAAGTAGAGTGTTATACGCGAGTAAGTCAAGTGTCCGAGGAAGGATACACATAAGTCGAGATAGAGAAGTCCAATAAGACCAAGAGCTTGACTCTGTGGCAACCATGAACTACACCTGAAAGTAATGGAGAGATAAATAACAAGTTAAGCTAAGTAATAACCTTAATGAAATAAATGTTGTTCTTATAGGAACAACTACACACGATTGAGTGCAACAGGAACTCTGAGGAGACTTAAGTTAAAGGAGAGGATTGCATGGAAGGTTAGCCAAGGTGAGGGTTCTTCCATCTCTGCTCCTAGGGTTGTATGCTTATGTGGATTACATGAGTATGTATATTCTCTGCTTGTCTGTTATGTGTTAGCTAGAGGTATAGAATGCTAAAAGAATAAAAGAACTAGAAAATAGGTTGAGGAAAGTAGCTTGGATAGGAAGACATAGGAGTATAGTATAATTGTTTGCTATGATTGGTGTGTTACAAATCCAACTCATACACTCCAGAGGCATGATGAGTATTTTATTAAATCTTTTTCACGACGGTGCCAAGAGTCCTTGTACGGAAGGACTAAACTTTTATTTTGGAAACTCGTCACGACGGTGACTTAAATTATAATCATGCAAAGGGAGTTATTGGTGGGTTTTGGATTTGGTTATGCTAGCGATGCGTGACATCGACTAAAACAACGTTAGATGGCACTTGAGACCTCAGTTTTATAATCACCATGACGATGGTCATTGCCCTATCCTGGCAATAGGGTCAGAAATGATTTATATTGCTATGACGATAGCTTGAGGTTCAGAGAGTGCATCTGGACGGGTATATGAGTTATATCTTGTTGAGGATACTTGTCCATATTAACAAGGAGATGAATTGTTGATCCTTCGGGAAAGATACAAAGAATCCTATTAATATGTGAGACTAAGGTAAGGAGACACGGGAGGAATCTACGGGTGAACCGTGAGCCTAACCTAGTAAAAGAGAAATCATCCTGTGGAGTTGGTCCAAGGTGTGTCAGTGGCCATGCTTCGAGACGTCGTGTCGTGCCCGCCATGTGGCCTGGTTGGGTAATGGATGAGTGGGCTCAAGCTATTGCCCCGCAGCATGGGGTCAGAACGTGCCACTTGGTGGCTACGAATCAGTTGTTTGATAGATAGAGGTTGATTGTGTTTGATTAATAGAATTGTCACGAGGTGACCAGTACCCAAGTGAATGGGTTAAGTATGTTTACCACGTGGTGTCCGGCAACCCGAGTGCATGGGTTCGTGGTAGAAAAGCCATGTAGTGGCTAGTAAATACCCCAGAGTGGGGGAAGTTAAGTAGATGTATGTTATAGTATCTGTATGTACTTGAAGAATTGTTTGTGTTTGCATATAATTGCTGATTGTGCAGCAAAGTGGTGACGTACAGGATTACGTCATCACAACATCTTGTTTGATTCAGATATGCTGAATGTGAGAAGACCGGTAAGTAAAAGCCGGCACTATATTTTACGTGTTTAATTGCTGATTGATGACGTGAAACAAACTGCTGCATGCTTATATCTATTAAATGCATGTGAGTGTTTGGGTGAAATATCTGTTGTTGTGTGATCGCCAAGAATGTATGCTAATTAACAGTAAGTAGTTGTTTTTGCATGTGGTTGTGTAGGACTCCCAAACCCAATGCTATGGTACCCACCTTGCGCCGGGGATGGGAGAGTCCTCACTGAGTTGCGTGGTTAAGACTCACAGCTCATTTTTACTATACAGAGACAGGTTAAGTACAGGTGGAAGAAGTCTTGGTGTAACGTGGGACGAACAAAACTTTCCAAGACCCACAACTTGTTCATGTGGGTGAATAAATTATAATTTTAATTTAATTTACTTTATTATTGTATCATAAAGTAAAGGGTAGACGTACCCAATTAGATTGTATTACTAAATCTAGAACTATCAGCTTCACACACCTTAAAGATCAGGATTAGTTATCTTGCGATACCGGGAAAACTTGTTTTCAATATATATATATACACATATATCTGTTGCATGTGAATAGGATAGGCAACATCTTCGAATGTGTAGCTAGTACACAGGTTATATATATTATGTGTGTTTTCCTATATCTATATCCTGAAGCGGCACTGGCCGTGGATTTGCTTGCCTAGGATAGGCCGTGCAACCGCCGCTAGAGTTCTAGCCACGGTCACAACCGCCGTTAGAGGCCTGTTCTAACCGTGGCTAGATGCCTATTTTTTTGTAGTGTGGTATTATACTGCATGTGAATGTATTTTCAATAATAGATATTCTGTCAATCAGGTGATAAGGCTTACAGGCATAGGGGCATTCCTTGTGTCTGTGCCAGTCACAGTCCTCTAAACGGGGGTCGTGACAAACTTGGTATCAAAGCCTGGTTGTTCTTTAAGGGTGTGAAGTTAACTAGTAGTCTCGAGTGTCAGTTGTGTTAGCCATTACGAATTCGGACGTAACGGTGGTTCCGACGGGCACTTGTGAGGTTGCTCAGGATGTTGAGTCATAAATTCTTTCGAGTCATCGCTTGAAGCATAGAATTTGTATGTGAAATTCTATGCAAAGTATATAACCTGTACAATACACAAGTGTCGATTAGCACTAAGGCGGAAGGTGGGGTGGCTGTGACCTTAGGAACCTTAGGACACCATAATAGGGAAAGGAGACATTCATGGAGGATGCTACCTAGACACAGACACATTTGGTTGAATTGTAGGTAGGAATGTGCTACAATGTGTGATTGTTTTGCAGGTGTTAATTGAGACGATGCGTCTGTTTGGTTAGCGGCGCATTGTGCGCTATGGTATAAGTGCAAGTTGTTTGATTATAGCATGAAATGCAAGTAGAATAGAAATATGCAGTGAATGGTAGTTTAGGCTAGGAATGGTTTGTAAAGTGATAGAAAAGACACGCTTGGCGTGCAGAAAAGAAAGTAAGCCCATGGGGCGATTGAAATGAAAAGCTTACAGACGAGAGTAAACAGGGCCATGAGGCATGAGATCGGCAGGAAGATGACCAAGTGAATGGGTCATGACTGTGCGGTATGCTATGGCTGAAGGAATGAGTTTTCCTTCCTAGAAAGTAAACAGAAAAGAGGTGGTGTATGCCACAGTATAGAAGTAGAAGTCTACGGACTAGAAAATTATGATACGATATATGGAATGGCAAAGTGGCCGAACCATATGCCTTAGAGATAGATGTTAAGAAGTAGAGGCATTTGTAAACGTGTAAAGCGTGACCATAGGCCGAGTAGGAAACAGAGTAAATGGTAAGGCACTGGGAAGGAGTCTAGTCCAACCCTGCGCTCGATCCATGAACTGCTAGTTCCTTAAGCAAACATGGGGGAAAAGAAGGGATTAAGCCCAACCAAACTCTCTTGGGTTGCTTAAGGAAGAGCATAAAGAATATAGGATATTGACCACATGAGAAATTTTTATTTTTATTTTTTGTAAAAATCTTTTTGGTCTTTCTGGGTGAGAGATTCTGAAAGACCCTCAAACTTTTCTTGAAAATACTAGGGATAACCATTGGAAGGAGAATTTTCATGAAAACTCTTTCTCAATTTGTGTCATTCCAATTGGTTAAACCCTAACCAATTACGAAAACCTTAGGCGTCATTTTCTAAGAAATAAACTTGAATTAATTTTAAAAACCCGCAGGGTGCCTAAGAAAACTAACTCATGTGACCAATACCCTACCAAACAATAGTCCTTTTACAGGTAAGCTGTATAAGGATGGTAGATGTAGTTGAGAAATCACTCACTTGGAGTGATTAAAGTTAATTAGACATCGAAAAGCACTAGAAAGTGCTAAGGTGCCAAGGGAGTATACAGGTAAACCTAAGGGTTCCCAATTAAGGGGGCCATAGGGTGATTATGGACCCAAAAGCATTAGACCAGAGCAGGTCTAGAAGTGGAAATGGGCGTAGACCTTCGGGTATCGTCCAAAGATAAGAACCGAGTGCTATTGCGATAGATAGCTCTCGAACGAGATAACGTAAGAGATAAACCCCAAAGGGACTTGTGGAGGCTCGAGGGGAGAGAAAGTAGACAGGGATAAGTAGTCCTATAAGGGGGGAAGAGTGGAAGCCTATAGGACCCCATAGGATAAAAGTCAAGCAGGAGCTGGAGAACCAACTACTACTGTAAGTGTATGTATAGTACATAGATTGTAGTGGACATAGCTATGTAAGCTAGTTCCACAGGTTGGTGGACCGTAAATCCGTTAGTCTAAAGCCCGTGTATGGGTGGAGACTGAGTGGACAAACCAAACGTATAAATGGCCATGTGGGTGCCATAAAAGAAAAATTAACCGTAAGGACTGTTAATCGAGAAGGAGAATTTAGTGAGTAACGAGTACTGAGAAATACTCGAAGAAAGAGTACCACGTAGGTACGAAATGGAAAAGAAGAGAGTGAATACGGGAACGGAGTCGGGTAAGCATCTAGGGATGCGAGCCAAAATGATAAAACAAGTATGCTACCGTTGGGGGCAATTGGAATCCAACGGGTAACACACTTGCAAGAGGCGGTATATGTTCGTGAACATATGCCACACCGTAAGAAGGGAAAGAGTCAATCCGTGGGAGCGAATCCCGTTTGGTCAAGGGGAGTAGAGCATGTCCGAGAAGGTTCATGCTGGAATTAACGGATCAAGTATTCCAAGTAGGAATACAGGGTTTAAGTGAGTTGAGGAGTCCGAGTGGGCCAAGTTGGGGTAAAAGCCAACGGAAACCCAATGAGTAGAGTTAGGATAGGATGTGCAACTCTAAGTGGACTAACCTGAGGATGGTATAGATCCACAGTCATAGTCGTGTTAAGTGATGTCTTCGGATGTGGAGACCGAACTGAGCCTGAGGCAGAGTAATGAGTATGATGGTATGGAGGAGACCGATGAGTTTCCATTATAAACTGAAATGACTACAAGTAGTAGTCATAGAAGAGTCTAAGTCAGTCAGACATACACTAGAAGAAATGTGTTTTTTTACCGACGCTTGTTTTTATCATTTCGTGGCAGTTAACCCGTCACTAAATGACATTTTGTGGCGGATTTCAAACTGTCACAAATGGATGTGTCACAATGTAATTTCTTGACGGTTCTAGCCAACTGTTGGAATAAACGCCACAAAATGTACATTTCTAATGGTTTTAGTTCGCCAAAAAATGTAACTTAAAATCGTGACGGTTTATAGCTGTCACGAAATTTCCAAGTGATTTTCTGACGGTATCTTAACCGTCACAAAATGAAAGGTATATTTGTGGCGGTTGCTGACTGTCAGAAAATGTTTGGTAAATTTGAGACATTTTGTACCTGCCAGAAAATCAACTGTAAATTTGTGACAATTTGAAACCGTCAAAAATTGTCATTTTATTTTTTAAAAAATATCACATATATTTTTCGAAAATATATATATTTGACTATATTAATGCTCAAAATAGATATAAATACTCATAGAAGTACTTATATATAATACTCAAAATAGATACAAAAATTAACGTAAGTTTCTCTCATCCGATATTCCCTATCACTAAAATATTTGTTTGTAAAACCAAAAAAAAATAATTCATGACAAAATGATAAGTGCTTCTAACAAAACCTCCAAAAGGTCTACCTAGCCTCCTCCAATATTGAAAAAATAAAAATTATGAGTATTATTATAGTGATGTAGAATAAATATCACAAATAGTTAAATAATAAACAATATACATATTTGACCTATTATAGGAAGTTTGGATCACGGAGGAATAACAAATGCTACTCCAATTCCACCCTTGACCTATTCATGGATGATATCATGTATGATTATAAAAGTAATGATTGTGTTGTGGAGTCTCTGCTTATTGCTTGGCGACTCACAACCAAGTGCAGTGAAAAATAACAAGCTAAAAGCATAATTTCCACAAAAAGAAAAGGGAACAAAAATAAAGAAATGAAAAGTTCTAATGAAAGCTACTTCAACTTCATTTCTTCACTTTTCTCTTCCAAAATGCATGGGTTTTCAGGTGAAATGAGATCTTCCAAACGAACCACCCATCCAAACTGAATCAGAAAAAGAAAAAAAGTTGTAACTTGGGACTTGTAAAAAGGCATATACACTAAGCCTTTTAAAGGTTATAAGAGATTTTGATTATGTATTGCATTATGGATCATATCATTTATAAACAATCAATTTCAACATTTTTCTTCTTATTTTTTATTTTCAGGGTATAAGAGATTGCTGTAATGTTGAATATCATGCTGGAGCAAATTATGCAGATATCAAATATAGGCTCTGCATGAAGAATGAAATAATTGCCTAGAGATCTAGAAACTATAATATATAAAGTAGTATTCAATTAAGTCTTCTAAATAAGGCCAAAAAAAGTCTTCTAAATGGAAACCAAAACAATAATTTAACCAAAAAAATTTATGTGCGTTTATTACTAGTGCTTCTAGTTTGTTTCAGAGGACTTATTGTCCTCTTCCCATGTATTCTCTTTATTCAATCTTTTTGTATATATAAAAAAAGCCAATGCTTCTACTTTGCATGCTTGGCATCATCCATCATGCTGATAGCAAGACTTGTAACAGCCTTTTTAACTTTCATCCTTTCATACTAATAAGCTAGATATTTTCTTTACTATTCTTCCAAGTGCTAGAGATCTAACTCAAAAAGTTTTAGCAGAGGATGGACCATTTAAATCCAAGTTAGATACTATATAATAAATGTAATCCATAGTCAAAAGACAAAAATTCTACACATAGTAAAAAGCACATTTCTACGGTTAATATAGTAAACAACCTTGAATCAAGTCTCCAATTTTCATGTTAAATTAGCTAATGAAAGCACTAACAAAGATTATAGTGGCTTAAGAGAAAATATTAGAGGCTAAACCATATAAATACAACCATTGGATCAAAACGTACCAGCAACAGATAACTGTGTAATGTCAATAGAGCCAACACAGATCCATTTAGCAGTTTCAGTGTCGGAAGCAACCGAAAGTGACTGTTGGAAAAAAGAAAAGAAAAGAAATGTCACTTAATTAAAAAAAAAAACAGTTAATGTGCATGATTTAAATTTCTAAATCAACAACAATAACAATCAAAGCCTTTTCTTAATTTAAATTTCTAAATCAACAACAAAAAAATAAATCCTCTCTATAGCCCTTTTTGCATCTTGTAAATAACAGTCAACTACAACACATAGTCAGCAACTCTTTTCTCTCAATAAATGGATGTATACTAAACTAATTTATTAATTACAATTTCATATTGATAACCTTAATGCTTCAAATCAATTCTTTCTAAAGGATATCAAAGCAAAAGGTATTGCACCATGGCAAACATACTGATATAACTTAGCTTGCTCCAAGACCAAAGTTTCCAATCCATCCATTTTGCTTTAGTTGTGGACACAAATAAAACTTTGTCAAAGTTTGCAAAAAGATTTCCAGCAGAGGTGTTGGAAGTATGATGGTTAACATCAGAAATTAAATAAATAAAAAATGAAATTATATGGAACAAAAGGAGGGGAAAAAAGTAACTTTAAAGGAGGAGGAGAGTATATATATGACAGCAATGATCCACCAAGAGCAAGATAAAAAACTATAGGGAAATCATAGTATTTTTCTCATTAATAAAAAACAAAAAGAAAACAAAGAATAATGTTAAATGGCTATAAAATTCCAACATTAACATTGGCAGAAAAAAATTACTCTGTGGTCCTGTACACATATGCAGCATCATGAATATTCATGGCCAACGAACTGAACTGTAGAATTATTTTGATTGAATTTTTGTACAATTTACCGATCAATATCTAAAAAATTAAGAATTAAATTGAAAAACAACATCACTAGCCCTGACTTTGAACCAACCAAGCATTCTTGAATTGTGATTCTACAGATTCTCTGAAGTCCTTTAACCAAAAATTAATAACAAGTTTTGAAAAAACAGAGCAAAAAATTTTGAATAATTGATTTACTATAAAGGCTTCAAATTAAGTAGAAGGTTTTGATCCATAGTAGCATCAGTAATGAGTAATCTATAATCAACAGTAGTGGTAGGGGTGATATAGAGCCTTTGTGTTTGTCTTGTTTTCATCAAACAAAAAGTTGTTGCAACTACTAGTACAACTGCTAATTAGCTCTTTAATCTCCTCTATCCCATAATCTAATCCTGAATTATTATTACGTGATCTTTTTTTTTCCATTATTTATGCAAGTAATTTGTACAATATGTTTCATATGTATAAGAACTAAGCTTAAAGTCAAAATAAAAGATGAACCACAATTTAAGTTAACAAACATAGTCTATTTCTAGTGATTTCCATCCAAATCTAAATGCTTAGAAGTATATAGAAACCAAACAGATAATGAAACAAGAGAACAAACATAAAGATAAAATGAGAATAAAATTAAAAATAGACGTCATATGACTACAAGTTCATTCCATTTTCTTTGGTTAAATAAGAATCGAAGTTCAGAGCAAAAACAACTACTATGATCAAACTCAGCACCTTTAACACAAGATAAACGGAAAATATACAGGAACAACTTGATCATAACCAGAAGAAATACAAGAAAACTATAAATATAAACAAAAACAATCAATCAATCACCCATAAATATGCGAGATTCGCATCATTCAAACATCAACTAGTAAAATAAGACATACTCAGAATACGATCAACATAATCCTCAAATTAATTCTTAAAAAGGTGATCACAAGTCACAACCACAATCGCATAAGGAATTCAATTCATAACCAATAATAAGCAGTCACAACAAAGATGGAATGGAATAACATCGTGAAAAGCTGAATTAACAACAATGAAGCACATATCTAACAATACCTTTCTAGGGCACGATACAGGCTCCAGAGAATAGTCCTGCTAAGCGGCAATCGATTATCGACGTTGCTGGTTCTGTTCTGTCACGATCCCCGTTTAGAGGACCGTGACCGGCACAGACACAGGGAATATCCCTATGCCTGTAAGCCTTATCACCTAATTGACAGAATATCTATTATTGAAAATACATCCACATGCAGTATAATACCATGGCTACACCGAAATGGTGGTCTATCCTAGGCTAGCAAATCCACGGCCAGTGCCGCTTCAGGATATAGATATAGGAAAACACACATAATATATAACCTGTGTACTGGCTACACATCCGAAGATGCTGCCTATCCTATTCACATGCAACAGATATATGTATATATATATATTTTTGGAAACAAGTTTTCCCTGCATCGTAATCTAACGGATCTTGATCTTTAAGGTGTGTTAAGCAGACAGTTCTAGATTTAGTGATACAATATAGTTGGGTACGTCTACCCTTTACTTTATTATACAATAATAAAGTAAATTAAATTACAATTACACTTTATTCACGCACATGAACAAGTTGTGGGTCTTGGAAAAGTGTTGCTCAACCCTCGTTCCACCGAGACTTCTTCCACCTGTACTTAACCTGTCTCTGTGTAGTAAAAATGAGGTGTGAGTCTTGACCACGCGACTCAGTGAGGACTCTCCCATCCCCGACGCAAGGTGGGTACCATAGTGCTGGGTTTAGGAGTCATACACAACCACATGCAAAAACAACTAGTTACTTTTGTTAGGATACATTCTTGGTGATCACACAACAACCGAAATTTCACCCAAACACTCACATTCATTTAATAACTGTAAACATGCAGCATTTTATTCCACGTCATCAATCAACCATTAAACACGTAATATATAGTGCCGGCTTTTACTTACCGGTATTCTCACGTTCAGCATATCTGAATCAAACAAGATGTTGTGATGACGTAATCCTGTACGTCACCACTCTGCTGCACAATCAGCAATAATATGCAAACACAGACAATTCTTTAAGTACACACAGATACTATAACATACATCTACTTAACTTCCCCCACTCTGGGGTATTTACTAGCCACTACATGGCTTTTCTACCTCGAACCCGTGCACTCGGGTTGCTGGCCACCACGTGGCAAAGCATACTTAACCCATTCACTTGGGTACTGGTTACCTCGTGAAAATTCTGTTAATCAAACAATACTTAACCCCTTCACTTGGGTACTAGTCATCTTGTGACAATTCTATTAATCAAACACAATCAACTTCTATCTATCAAACAATACGTAGCCACCACGTGGCACGTCCTGACCCCTTGCTGCGGGGAAATAGCTTGAGCCCACTCGTCCATTACCCAACCAGGCCACATGGCGAGCACGACACGACGTCTCGAAGCATGACCACTGACCATCCTGGACCAACTCCACAGGATGATTTCTCTTTTACTAGGCTAGGCTCACGGTTCACCCGTAGGTTCCTCCCGTGTCTCCTTACCTTAGTCTCACATATTAATAGGATTCTTTGGATCTTTCCCGAAGGATCAACAATTCTTCTCCTTATTAATATGTACAAGTATTCTCAACAAGATATAACTCATATACCCGTCCAAATGCACTCTCTAAGCCTCAAGCTATCGTCATAGCAATATAAATCCTTTCTGACCCTATTGCCAGGATAGGGCAATGACCATCGTCATGGTGATTATAAAACTGAGGTCTCAAGTGCCATCTGACGTTGTTCTAATCGATGTCTCACATCGCTAGCGTAACCAAATCCGAAACCCACCAATAACTCCCTCTGCATGATTTTAATTTAAGTCACCGTCGTGACGAGTTTTCAAAATAAAGTTTATCCCTTCCGTACAAGGACTCTTGCCACCGTCGTGGAAAAGATTTAATAAAATACTCATCATGCCTCCGGAGTGTATGAGTTGGATTTGTAACACACCAATCATAACAAACAATTATACTCTACTCCAATGTCTTCCTATCCAAGCTACTTTCCACAACCTATTTTCTAATTCTTTCATTACTTTAGCATTCTATACCTCTCTAGCTAACACATGCCAGACAAGCAGAGAATATGCATACTCATGTAATCCACATAAGCATACAACCCTAGGAGCAGAGATGAAAGAGCCCTCACATTGGTCACTTTACTTAACATTCACTTTGAGCACTCTTGTCTCCAAGGAAGTACTTGAATGCTATCACATAAAACCAATTCAATCCATATCAATTTTCATACATCAACTTCTATTTCACTACATAAGTCCTATCACATATAATCCTTTCCACCATATTCTAAATTCATAATTACATAGCAACTTAAAACTACATTCAAGGCTAACCCAAAACCCCTTATTAAGCTAAGGTCATCATTTAGAGTTCTTTTTAAGTTAGAAACAATTTATGCTTAAGTAAACAAGTCTTGCCACTTGCTCACTCTCCAAGCTCCTTCAATGAAGGATTTTGCCAAATATGGAAACTCCTCATTTTCACCATGGGTCCACACATAAAAAAAAAATCCAACCATTGGGCAATCTCTCATTTCATTTAAAAAAATGTAAGCAATTCATTTGGAACCCAAACAAACCAACAATTTTTTTATCTAGGATTTTGTTTGATCTTTGAAATGACACTTAAAAGTTGGTTAAACTCATTTTAGTTGAAGGAAAAGGAACCATTCAAATTAAGGAAGAAATAACAACTTTTCAAAAACTAGAAACTTGTTAGTGTGTAAAATAGAACCGCTAACTTTCGAGAAACTTTCCAGAAAATCTAACCGTTGGACGTTTTAGTAAAAATACAACTTAGAAAGCTTAGGATGTTAGCTTTAATATGGCTTTGGAATCACTCAAATCCATTAAGTGACGAATTCAGAAAACACATTTAAACAGAGCAAGATCAGATTCAAAACAGCATGCAACATTTGGCAAGCTTCATTGAAATGGTCATATCTCCTTCCATACTCAACGAAATTATTTGATTCTTCTTTCTAAATCAAGCTTAGAGATAAAATATTCTAATTATCAATTCATTACAGAAAGGTTTTGAGCCATTTAAGAGCAGTAATTTAAAAACAGTAGCCAATCATAGAAAAATTCCGCATCAGTTTAGAAAACAGAACCGCTGACTTTCAAGGTCATTTCCATAAGATCTAACCGTTGGAATATTTTGGAAAAATACAATTTAGAAAGCTTAGGATGTTAGCTTTCATATGGATTTGGAATCATGCAAATCCATCAAGAAACGAATTCCGAAAACACGAATTTCTTGTGTCTTATACCATCAAAGATTGTTGTTTTTAGAAGAACATGATGAACAAACTCAAACCCTAAACTCAAATCTCTAACCCAGCAAAATCTCAGCACAACCAACAATTAAAACATCCAATAGAAATGTTCATAACATCAAGAATGCAAAGTTTGAGCCTCCATTGTTCATAAAATCAAGAAATGTTGAGGATGAGAAAAATTATAGATGGAGAAGATTACTAAACCTACCTCAAGAGAGTAAAACAAGATGAAGAGAAGGTTGGGGGCGGCTTCCTAATCCTTGCTCCAGCTCGCTGGATTCCGGTGAGATTCTCGCCGGATTTGCTCCCTCATCCAAGCCCTAGCTCCCCCTCTCTCTCTTCTCCCTCTCTCTCCTTTCCTTTCTTTTTCTTTTCTGATTGTGTGTGTGAGTGGCGTGGAAGGGGTGTAAGTGGGGAGAAACAAGTTTTCTCTTCACTTTAGTCCCTCCATCCTCCAACTCTACGTTTTCCTTCGTTTTAGTCCCCGGTTCCTTTTAACTTTCATACTTTTTTTTCTATATATATATATATATATTAAGTTTTAAATTCCTAGCCCCGGAATAAATCCTTCTTTAATCCTCAAAAAAAAAATTTTTAAATAAATCATTCTTAAATCCTCAAAATTTTCCGGGGTATTACATGTTCGACGGCTGCGACAACTCTTGCTAAGCATAGCAGACGACGACTGTTCGACGGCGTTGCTGGAATGTGCTAAAATTTTAGGCCAAAAGCGTACCTATCAGCTATTATTCTTGCAGGACGAGAAGAGGCGCAGAAGCGGTGAAGAAGAAGAAGCTTGATGAAGCATTGTAGGCGAGAGTATGTACGTGAATGCAAGTGTACGGTGATTTTGTGGTATTGCAGAAGAGGCTTCGGACGTCGATGTGAAAATGGAGACCTAATGGAGGGAAAGAGTACAAGGCCTTAGCACTTAGCGCAAATCAGGTTTAGGTTTCACTAGTATTTTTGTGGTGGCCATAGTCCGTTAATTTATGCACACAAAATTTATTAAATTAAAGATTATTTTTTTAAAAATTTTCTGGTCATTTTGTGGCGGCCATAATGGGTCACCAATGAACAATAAAATTATTAAATTAAATAATTATCATTTTTCAGCGACTTGACTGCCACAAATGAACCAAAACAGCCAGAAAATGAGTTTATTTTCTGACAGGTACTAAAGTGCCACAAAATGTGTAATTTTTTGGCAGTTTAAATCACTCGCCACTAAATAAGTGCCAGTAGTTAACATTTTTTTGTAGTGATAGGATGTCGACAGCGAGTAACATAAAGTGGTTATGGAAACCACTAAGGGTAAGTGTAGGAGTCCGGAAAGGAAAGGGGAACACGAGTATTTCATTAAATCTTTTTCACGACGGTGGCAAGAGTCCTTGTACTGAAGGACTAAACTTTTATTTTAAAAACTCGTCACGACGGTGACTTAAATTATAATCATGCAAAGGGAGTTATTGGTGGGTTTCGGATTTGGTTATGCTAGCGATGTGAGACATCGACTAGAACAACGTCAGATGGCACTTGAGACCTCAGTTTTATAATCACCATGACGATGGTCATTGCCCTATCCTGGCGATAGGGTCAGAAAGGATTTATATTGCTATGACGATAGCTTGAGGTTCAGAGAGTGCATCTGGACGAGTATATGAGTTATATCCTGTTGAGGATACTTGTCCATATTAACATGGAGAAGAATTGTTGATCCTTCGGGAAAGATACAAAGAATCCTATTAATATGTGAGACTAAGGTAAGGAGAGACGGGAGGAACCTACGGGTGAACCGTGAGCCTAACCTAGTAAAAGAGAATCATCCTGTGGAGTTGGTCCAGGGTGTGTCAGTGGCCATGCTTCGAGACGTCGTGCCACACCCGCCATGTGGCCTGGTTGGATAATGGACGAGTGGGTTCAAGCTATTGCTCTGCAGCAAGGGGTCAGAACGTGCCACTTGGTGGCTATGGATTAGTTGTTTGATAGATAGAGGTTGATTGTGTTTGATTAATAGAATTGTCACGAGGTGACCAGTACCCAAGTGAAGGGTTAAGTATGCTTGCCACGTGGTGGCCTGTAATACCCGGGAAATTTTTTTCTAAAAGTTTAAAATAAAATCAAAAGGGTAAGAGAAGAAGTAGAAATAATTTTTAGGATTTAATTCAGGACCTAAGAAAGTGGAAACCTAAATTAAATAGGGAAAAAAGATAAAATTGAAAATATTTTTCAGCCTTACTTATTTAATAATAATATTAATATTATTATTATTATATATTGAAAAATAAAAGAAAATAAAAAGAAAAAGAAAAGAAGTAGGAGATTAAACTAAAAAAATAAGTTTTAATTATATTTAGTAAATTATTAATTATTAGTTAATTATTTATTTATTCATTTATTTATTTTATTATATATATATATATATATATATATATATATATATATGTTATTTTAATAAATTTTGTAAAAAAAATGGGAGTGGGATGCCGTGTATAAGATAAGAAGAAAGGAAAGAATTGAAATAAAAAAGAAAGATGAAGGGAGGCTACGGGAATTAGAAACAAGAAAGAAAGGAAAGGAAGAGAGAGAGTGGAGTGTGGAGAAGAGGAAGAAGAAGGAGAGTTGGGGTTCGCCAGAAAGGTGACCAGGGAGAGCTAGCCGACGCCGGAAAAGTCACCGGAGCTCGGGTACGACGTCTCCTACACCTTCCACCAATCAAATCAAAGGTTGGTAACCCCAATTTCATTCGAAAACCCCAAATTTCTTCATTTTAGGGATTTCTTCATTCCATCTTCGATTGGGTTGTTTCGAGGGCAGATGGAGACCTAGGAAGTGTTCTTGAACACTTAGTTGGGGTAATAGTTGAGGCTATACTCTCAGGTTTAGCCGAATTCGAATCTGAAAGGGTTTGGGGTTTGAAATTCTAAATATTCTCAATTTGGGGATTCGTTGATAAATTTGGAATCGGGCTTGGATTTGAGTAGTTAGGGTTGGATTTATGTCGTTGGATTGTAGGGGAACAAAACTCGTGAGATGCGGAGTTGAAGCCGGGGTCAAAGGGGGCAGAACGGGCTCAAACCGGCCCACAGCACAGCAAACGAATTGTTGTGCTGCGAACCGGCGCTATAGCACCATTTCTCTGGTTCACCAAAGGCTGCTGGGCAGCAGCTTGGCGCTATAGCGCCAGAAACGGCGCTATAGCGCCATGCCTCTGTCCAGCATTCTCAAAAGTCATTTTTTAGCCAATCCGGGGCGTCCAATCCTCCTATTTTCAATGCAAAACATCTTAGGACACCCCCAACCATGTTTTTAAGGATCAAAACCATTTCAATTGTCTTCTTACCCCTCAAGAATAGGAACTTACGGAATAAGCTACGCCCAATTTCTTGAATTTCTAAATTCCCCGTACACCGTCATTAGGTAACCTTAAGTAGGATGGCTTAGAAGCACGTTGAGGTTTAGTAACTCAAATCCAAGGCCCCAAAAGCAACTCAAGGAGAACGATTGTTGTATGAAACCAAGTGCAAGGCACTTGAGACTCTCATAGAAGAGAGGGAAGACGGATAAGACCAAGGACTCGGTTCTTGGCAACGTCTAGATGTATTCTAGGCATGAGCATGTAGTATGCATATGAATTGCATATAGATGAGATGTTAACCACTTGAATGCATTTGTTAGGAAACCACGATTCGTCCGGAGCGGGAGTTACTCCAGGATAAGCGCTAGGAAGCCGTCCAGGTGAGGGGTTTCCCATCTTTGCCCTACAGGGTTGATTGAGGATGTGGATATGTGGTTTGCCTACTTGCCTATTTGTAAGAATTATTTAGTGGTTAACATGCTGTTGTTGTTCCTAAACTATTATATATGAAAGTATCTGTATATGTGTGTTTGACTACAGGTAAAGAGGTACTGGAGGGTATCCATGTGATGACATGAGATACGCCGAACAGTACAAGCAAGGGGGTAAGTTGTTGATTGAGTCCAAGGTTTGGTTTACCATATTAATTAGAAACTCACCTAATAAATCATAAAGAAAGTGTTGCTAACGTCGACGTTTTACGGTAATTGAACTTAGGAAAGGCCTTAGAGCTAAGTTATGATCTAATCAAGGGTTTGGGTATTACATAAGGATTAAAACGATCTCATAAATTGATTAGTGAGTCATAGGGAGGTTCACACTACCTAGGTAAAGTCAATCTAGGATAGTAATGGGTAAATAGAGTCAGAATCCCAGTTGAAGGCTCGGGAAGAGAAACAAGTCAGAAAAGATTGCCCGTTGAGGCCATTGCCCTAGCCTGGCACCAGGGTCAGTTAAAGAGTAAAGCATTTGCCCGTTGAGGCCATTGCCCTAGCCTGGTAGGCTGGTACTAGGGTCAGTAAAAGACTAAAAGATTTGTCCGTTGAGGCCATTGCCCTAGCCTGGCACTAGGGTCAGTTAAAGATTAAGAGAAATTTGCCCGTAGAGGCCATTGCCCTAGCCTGGCACTAGGGTCAGTTGATTGATTTACAGTTTTCATATGATATGTTAATTATGACTGTTTGATTATGAGAAGCATGATAAAAAAACATGATCTGTAGGTTTATCTTTGATTTTAATGTTATATTAATATTGCCTGATCGTAATATAACATTTGATAAACTGGACTTTCATGCGCATGTGATTGTGGGTGTTTCCCATTCCCCAGCTGTAGTGTTACCCGCCGCTACGCCGAGGATGGGAAGCTTCTCACTGAGTCTGTTTGACTCACTCCCTCTGCTTCAATGTTTCAGATACAGGGATCGGGCAGGCATCGACGTCCGGGCAGTGATATGGACATCAGACCATCCTTACGTACTTGTTCGCGTGGGTGGACACCTTTTGGTTATTTTGATTTCACTTGTTGTATATATTTTAAAGTTGTAAGAGTTGTATATTTACATTTACAACTTTTGATATGTACTTACTCTAGAATTGTCGGCTTCACATGTACTTAAAGACAGGGTCCAATTGGGGAAAAACTAGGATATATGTTTGAGTATATATAAACCTCTGCATGTGAATAGGATAGATCGTACGCATTGAGGCGTACGGTCAATATGATATGGATATATATTATGTGTGCTTGCTGCATGTGAATATGATAGATCGTACGTATTGAGACGTACGGTCAATATGATATTAATATTTACATTATGAGTGCAGATAAATATATCTATCCACTGGATTGAGCTGAAGCGGTATTGAGCGAACTGCGGATTTCAGGTTAATTAGGCCACCAGTGAGGTGTGGCCATTAGTATGATATATATATATATATATATTGACTGTATAGCAGGGTAGTTATAGTCATCTTTATAAGATAAGGCTTACGGGTTTAGAGGTAAAAATCTATTCCTGTGCCGGTCATGTACTCTTGATTTGGGGTCGTGACATGGCCAGCAACTCGAGTGCACGAGTTCGAGGTAGAAAAGCCATGTAGTGTCTAGTAAATACCCTAGAGTGAGGGAAGTTAAATAGATGTATGTTATAGTATCTACGTGTACTTAAAGAATTGTTTGTGTTTGCATATAATTGTTGATTGTGCAGCAGAGTGGTGACGTACATGATTATGTCATCACAACGTCTTGTTTGATTCAGATATGCTGAACGTGAGAAGACCGGTAAGTAAAAGCCGGCACTATATGTTATGAGTTTAATTGCTGATTGACGACGTGGAACAAACTGCTGCATGCTTATATCTGTTAAATGCATGTGAGTGTTTGGGTGAAATATCTGTTGTTGTGTGATCGCCAAGAGTGTATGCTAATTAACAGTAAGTACTTGTTTTTGCATGTGGTTGTGTATGACTCCCAAACCCAGCGTTATGGTACCCACCTTGCGCCGGGGATGGGAGAGTTCTCACTGAGTCGCGTGGTTAAGACTCACACCTCATTTTTACTACACAGAGACAGGTTAAGTACACGTGGAAGAAGTCTTGGTGTAATGACGGACGAACAAAACTTTCCAAGACCCACAACTTGTTCATGTGAGTGAATAAATTGTAATTGTAATTTAATTTACTTTATTATTGTATCATAAAGTAAAGGGTAGACGTACCAATTAGATTTTATTACTAAATCTAGAACTGTCAGCTTCACACACCTTAAACATCAAGTTTAGTTATGTTGCGATACTGAGAAAACTTGTTTTCAATATATATATATATACATATATCTGTTGCATGTGAAAAGGATAGGTAACATCTTCGGATGTGTAGCCAGTACACAGGTTATATATATTATGTGTGTTTTCCTATATCTATATCCTGAAGCGACACTGGCCGTGGATTTGCTTGCCTAGGATAGGCCACCATTTCGGTGTAGCCATGGTATTATACTGCATGTGAATGTATTTTCAATAATAGATATTCTGTCAATCAGGCGATAAGGCTTACAGGCATAGGGGCATTCCTTGTGTCTGTGCCGGTCACGGTCCTCTAAACAAGGGTCGTGACATTCCCTTTTTAATCAGTTTTCGCCGATGAGTGTTTCGAATACATGATACTCATTTTAATTTTTTTTAATCAGTTTTTGTCGATGAGGGTTTCGAAAACTTGATATTCATTTTTCTTTTTTTAATCAGTTTTCGCCGATCAGTGTTTCGAAATCTTGATATTCATTTTTCTTTCTTTAATCAGTTTTCGCCGACAAGTGTTTCAAAAACTTGATATTCATTTTTCCTTTTTAATCAGTTTTCGCCGATGAGTGTTTCGAAAATTTTATATTCATTTTTTTTAATCAGTTTTCGTCGATGAGTGTTCGAAAACTTGATAGTCATTTTTTATTTTTTAATCAATTTTCACCGATGAGTGTTTTGAAAACGTAATATTCATTTTTCTTTTTTTTTTAAATAGTTTTCGCCGATGAGTGGTTCGAAAACGTGATATTCATTTTTTTTAATCATTTTTAGCCGATAAGTGTTTCGAAAACTTGATATTCATTTTTCTTTTTTTAGTCAGTTTTCGCCGATGAGAGTTTCGAAAACTTGATATTCATTTTTCATTTTTAATAACTTTTCACGGAAGAGTGTTTCGAAAACTTAATCTTCATTTTTATTTTTTTTAATCTGTTTTCGTCGATAAGTGTTTCGAAAACTTGATATTCATTTTTCCTTTTTTGGTAAGTTTTCGCTAACGAGTGTTTCGAAAACTTGATATTCATTTTTTAATAAGTTTTTGCCGATTAGTATTTTGAAAACTTGATATTCAATTTTCTTTTCTTAATAAGTTTTCGCTCATGAGTGCTTCAAAAACATGATATTCATTTTTCTTTTTTTAATCAGTTTTCACAGATGAGTGTTTCGAAAACTTGATATTCTTTTTCTATTTTTAATCAGTTTTCGCCGATGAGTGTTTCGAAAACTTTATATTCGTTTTTATTTTTTTTAATTGGTTTTCACCGATAAGTGTTTCGAAAACTGGATATCCATTTTCTTTTCTTAGTAAGTTTTCGCTGATGAGTGTTTCGAAAATTTGATATTTATTTTCCTTTTTTAATCAGTTTTCACCGATGAGTGTTTCGAAAACTATATATTCATTTTTATTTTTTTTAATCAGTTTTCGTCGATGAGTGTTTTGAAAACTTGACAGTCATTTTTCATTTTTTCATCATTTTTCGCCGATGAGTGTTTCGAAAACGTAATATTCATTTTTCTTTTTTTAATAAGTTTTCGCTCATGAGTGCTTCGAAAACTTGATATTCATTTTTCTTTTTTTAATCAGTTTTCACCGATGAGTGTTTCGGAAACTTGATATTCTTTTTCTATTTGTAATTAGTTTTCGCCGATGAGTGTTTCGAAAACTTTATATTCGTTTTTTTAATTAGCTTTCGCCGATTAGTATTTCGAAAACTGGATATTCATTTTTATTTTTTAGTAAGTTTTTGCTGATGAGTGTTTTGAAAACTTGATATTCATTTTTCTTTTTTTAATCAGTTTTAGCCTATGAGTGTTTCGAAAACTTGATATTCATTTTTCTTTTTTTAATCAGTTTTCGCCGATGAGTGTTCTCGACAACTTGATATTCATTTTTCTTTTTTTAATCAGTTTTCGCCGATTAGTGTTTTGAAAACTTGATATTCATTTTTCTTTTTTTAATCAGTTTTTTACGATGGTTTTTTTGAAAACTTTATATTCATTTTTCTTTTTTTAAATCAATATTCGCCGATGAGTGTTTAAAAAACATGATACCTATTTTTCTTTTTTAAATCAGTTTTCGCCGATGAGTGTTTCGAAAACTTGATAGTCATTTTTTGTTTTATAATCAGTTTTTGCCGATGAGTGTTTCGAAAAGTTGATATTCTTTTTTCTTTTTCTTAATCAGTTTTCGCCGATGAGTGTTTCGAAAACGTGATATTCATTTTTCTTTATTTAATTAGTCTTCACCGATCAGTATTTCGAAAACTTGATATTCATTTTTCCTTTTTTAATCATTTTTCGCCGATAAGTGTTTCGAAAACTTGATATTCATTTTTCTTTTTTTAATCATTTTTCGCCGATGAGTGTTTCGAAAACTTGATATTCATTTTTCTTTTTTTAATCATTTTTCGCTGATGTGTGCTTCGAAAACTTGATATTCATTTTTCTTTTTTTAATAAGTTTTCGTCGAAGAGTGTTTCGAAAACTTGATATTAATTTTGTTTTTTTAATTAGTTTTCGCCGATGAGTGTTTCAAATACATGATATTTATTTTTATTGTTTTAATCAGTTTTCGTCGATGAGGGTTTCGAAAACTTGATATTCATTTTTCTTTTTTTTAGTAAGTTTTCGCTAATGAGTGTTTCGAAAACTTGATATTTATTTTTCTTTTTTTAATCAGTTTTCACCGATGAGTGTTTCGAAATCTTGATATTCATTTTCCTTGTTTAATCAGTTTTCGACGATTAGTTGTCACGACCCCCGTTTAAAGGACCGAGACCGGCACAGACACAGGGAATATCCCTCTGCCTGTAAGCCTTACCACCTAATTGACAGAATAGCTATTATTGAAAAATACATTCACATGCATTATAATACCATGGCTACACCGAAATGGTGGCCTATCCTAAGCAAGCAAATCCACGGCCAGTGCCGCTTCAGGATATAGATATAGGAAAATACACATAATATATAACCTGTCTACTGGTTACACATCCGAAGATGCTGCCTATCCTATTCGCATGCAACAGATATATGTATATATATTTTGGAAACAAGTTTTTCCTGCATCGTAATCTAACGGATCCTGATCTTTAAGGTGTGTGAAGCTGACAGTTCTAGATTTAGTTATACAATCTAATTGGGTATGTCTACCCTTTACTTTATGATACAATAATAAAATAAATTAAATTAAAGTTACAATTTATTCACCCACATGAACAAGTTGTCGGCCTTGGAAAGTTTTTCTTGTCCCTCGTTCCACCGAGAGTTCTTCCACCTGTACTTAACATGTCTCTGTGTAGTAAAAATGAGGTGCGAGTCTTAACCACGCGACTCAGTGTGGACTCTCCCATCCCCGGCGCAAGGCGGGTGCCATAGCGTTGGGATTGGGAGTCAAAGACAACCACATCTAAAAACAAATGGTTACTGTTAATTAGCATACATTCTTGGTGATCACACAACAACAGATATTTCACCCAACCACTCACATGCATTTAACAAAAATAAGCATGCAGCAGTTTATCTCGCGTCATCAATCAACAAGTAAACATGTAACTAATAGTGCCGGCTTTTACTTACCGATCTTCTCATGTTCAGCATGTTTGAATCAAACAAGACGTTGTGGTGACGTAATCCTGTACGTCATCACTATGCTGCACAATCAACAATTATATGCAAACACAGACAATTTGTACATACACACAGATACTTTAGCATACATCTACTTAATTTTCCCCACTCTGGGGTATCTACTATTCACTACGTGGCTTTTCTACTTCGAACACGTGCACTCGGGTTACTGGCCACCACGTGGCAAATATACTTAACACATTCACTCGGGTATTGGTCACCTTGTGACAATTCTGTTAATTAAACAATACTTAACCCATTCACTTGGGTATTAGTCACCTTGTGACAATTCTATTAATCAAACACAATCAACTTCTATCTATCAAACAACTGATACGTAGCAACCACGTGGCACGTCCTGACCCCTTGCTACGGGGAAATAGCTTGAGCCCACTCGTCCATTACCCAACAAGGCCACAATGGCGAGCACGGCACGACGTCTCAATGCCTGGCCACTGATACACCCTGGACCATCTCAACAGGATGATTTCTCTTCTGCAAGATCAGGCTCACGGTTCACCCGTAGGTTCCTCCCGTGTCTCCTTATCTTGGTCTCACATATTAATATGATTCTTTGTATCTTTCCCGAAGGATCAACAATTTCTCTCCTTATTAACATGTACAAGTATCCTCAACAGGATATAACTCATAAACCCGTCCAGATGCACTCTCTGAGCCTCAAGCTATCGTCATAGCAATATAAAACCTTTCTGACCCTATTGCCAGGATAGGGCAATGACCATCGTCATGGTGATTATAAAAACTGAGGTCTCAAGTGCCATGTGACGTTGTTCTAGTCGATGTATCACATCGCTAGCATAATCAAATCCGAAACCCACCAATAACTCCCTTTGCATGATTATAATTTGAGTCACCGTCATGACGAGTTTTCAAAATAAAGTTTAGTCCTTCAGTACAAGGACTCTTGCCACCGTCGTGGAAAAGATTTAATAAAATACTCACCATGCCTCCGGAGTGTATGAGTTGGATTTGTAACACACCAATCATAGCAAACAATTATACTCTACTCCTATGTCTTCCTATCCAAGCTACTTTTCACAACCTATTTTCTAGTTCTTTCATTCTTTTAGCATTCTATATCTCTAGCTAACACATACCAGACAAGCAGAGAATATACATACTCATATAATCCACATAAGCATACGACCCTAGGAGCAGAGATGAAAGAGCCCTCACCTTGGCCAACCTTCCATGCAATTCTCTCCTGTTACTTTAGTCTCCTCGGAGTTTCTATTGCACTCTATTGCATGTTGTTGTTCCTATAAGAACAATATTTACTTCATTAAGGTTATTACTTAACTTAACTTGTTATTTATCTCTCCATTACTCTCACCTATAGTCCATGGTTGCCACAGAGTCAAGCTCTTGGTCTTATTGGACTTCTCTATCCCAACTTATGCGTATCCTTCCTCGGACACTTGACTTACTCGCATATAACACTCTACTTGAGTGTTTAACATACTTGGATTTGAGTATTAGACCTTTATCTAACTTGTATTCGCATCTAATGAAGCTTATCTAGCTTGGTTGGAAGGAATCCTAATTTTAGGAAGGTCTAAGCATTTTAATTCAACTTGTGTTCCTACTTGGGTTCTAAGAAATCTAGTTTCTAAACCTCAATATACCTCTAAACACCCTACTTAAGGCTTCCTTATAATTATGAAGGAATAAAATTACCATTTTAGAATTTGGACTTCATTGTTCCGCAAGTTTCCATCCTTAAGAAACAATAAGGTACCTAAAATAATTCTTGATGCTTGATAGCATATTTAGAATTTTTCTAGGGTGTTTAATATTGAAAAGAAGAGGTTTGGAAGCACATTTGGGCAAACCGAGCAGGGACCCGGCATGTTAATGCCAAGGTCCGGCCTTACTAACCTCGGGCCAGCTCTTCACGAGTCTTGTTCAGCTAATATTTCCACAATATAATTTCAATAGGACCAATCCAAGCCTATTTACTCAAATCCAAGGTCGATTCCTAAGCTATCAACAATTTCCCCAATTTGGAAATAATTGTAATTTCAACCCCAAATCCTTCCAAATTCGAATTTGGCTAAATCCGAAGATATAATCTCGATTCCTACCCCGACTAAGTGTTCAAGGACACTTTCTAGGTCTCAATCTACCCTCGAAACAACTCAATTGAAGGTGGAATGAAGAAATCCCTAAAAATGGAGAAATTGAGGGTTTCGAATAAAATTGGGGTTACCAACCTTTGATTCGATTGGTGGGAGGTGTGGAAGATGTTGTAGTTGAGCTCCGGTGAGCTTTTCCGGCGTCGGACCGCTCTCGATCTCCGGCGACTTTTCCGACGATTTCCCTCTCTTCCCCTTCTTCCTCTTCTCTGCTCCTCCCTCTCTCTCTACCTTACGTTTTCCTTTCTTTTCTTTCTCTTTCTTCTTTTTCTTTCTTTCTTTCTTCTTCAATCCTTTCTCATTTCTAAAAACGCACGGCACTTTTTCTTTTATATAATTATAATAATTATAATAATAAATAAATGAATAATAATAAATAATTATAATTAAAATAAATATGATAAATAAATAAATAACTAAAATAATTAAAATAAAATAATTAACAATAAAATAATAAAATAATAAATAAATTGTAATACCCGAGAATATTTAATTAGCATCATTAGTCTAATTTAAATTAATTTATTTAAAGTTGAAAATGGATAGAAGCACACACTATCCTACTACTTATTTTTTAAAAAAAAAAATACAAATTTGTTTAAATAATAATTATTTTTTTTATATTTCTTTTTCTTATTTATTATTATACCAGATTTGTTTTTTTTTTGTGATATGTATATATATTAATTTATCATATATATATAATATAAGAATGCAATAAAGAAATAGAAAGGTAAAGCAACATGAACGAAAGAAACAGAGGAAAGAAACCGTGAGAGAGGAAAAGAGGGAAAGAACGCACGGAAGAGAGACGGAGAGAGGGCTGGGCGTCGTGCACAGAGGAAGCTCAAGGAGGAAGGAAAACGCGAGACGGAGGCCGGACATGCGAGGAGAAGCCGGAGTCGCCATCCGCCGGAGCTCACGTCGCCGTCGTGCTGGAGGAGAGAGAGAGTGACGGGTTAGAGAGAGAAATCAAAGGGAGAGAGCTTCCACGCCGGAAAACGCTGTCTCTTCATCGGGGAAGGTGGCTGGGAGCCTCCTCTACTCCATATCGTCCTTCTAACCGGTTGAATCGAGGTGAGAATTCTCGAAACTCTCAAACCCCAATTTTATCAATTTTAGGGATTTTTGGAAAAACCCCATTTGATTCAATCTGAGTATTCTAGAACCTAAATTGAAGTATTTTCATGTTAGGAAGTGAATTGGAAGCTTAGGAACCGGAACTAATTTGATGGAATTTATCCGGGTTGGAAAAATTGTAGGAAAATGTGGTTGGTAAGGTTTAAGGGTGTTGTGGACTGATTGGGAGTAGTGCATTAATAGGTGGAATTGTGATTATATAATTGTTAAAATTATTGGAATGTATGAGGGATTAAAACCCGAGTAAGCACCGTCTCACCCGGAACCCGGTTCGGGGAAAAAGAGATAATTCTCTAATTTTACGCGTATCCGGATATGTGTATTCATGTGTAGGTAAAGTGTTGAAAGTTATTTTAGCAAATGGAAGTCTTGGACAAGTAGAATTTATGCTCTCTTGAGCCATAAATTCAAGACTTGGGTAATGAAAACTTCACATGGACACATAGAGGTGGAATTGGGTAACTTTGCATTCTCAAATCAAGGCTTCCGAATAGTGTGATTAAGCAAGGGTTGGATACGAATAGAAGCATGCGGTTGGACACAAAGAGGTGGAATTGGGTAACCTTGCATTCCCAAGTCAAAGCTTTCGAATAGTGTGATTTAGCAAGGGTTGGACACGAATTAGAAGCATGCTAGGTGTTCCGAAAACTAGTTGAGGGCATTCCAAGCCAACAACTAGTCTATGGAATTAATTAGAGAGAACATGAGCATTAGCGTTAAATGTACACGATAGTGGCTGAATTTCAAGTTTCTAAATCTCTCAAGTATATGTGTATAGGGCACCATACGGTGAGTGGACCTTCGGGCACACCGAGAGCCGATCAGAGGGGCCAAACAGGTGAGGGGCTTTCCTATCCTTGTCCTATAGGGTTGACTGCGGATATAGATATGTGATTTGCTTTCTTGCCTACTTTTAGGAATCATATATTAGATAACATGCTATTGTTGTTCTTAAATTATAATATACGTGATAACGTGCTATATGTGTATATGTGAACTGTAAAAGTGATGGTGGCTCAAGAAGCCTTATATGGAAAGAAGGTCTTCGGGACCTATATGATATCGGAGGTAAGATCGAGTCAATTTTATTTGTGAGGGTCTTGTGGTATTAGAAACCAACCTCATTGATTATTATCTGAAAAGTGTGGTTGTGTATGTAAATTCTTAAAGAAAATGAACATAGGTGACTTTGTTTTAAACCTAGAGATTCCGAATTAGAAAACCACTTGGAAATTTAGATTTGCCTAAGAAGAAATAAAAATGAATAAGTGGTGGTCCATAGGGGTCATTTATGGTACAACGCGGGAACCGAGTCTGTCATGGATGGTCCGGGTAGATTGAGTCTCTTGTCTTGGGTCAAACTCACAGGAATACAAAGTATATGAGTACACCACATTGTGGCTATTGCCTTGGTTAAGCCAAGGTCAGATGAGTCGACGGCTATGCTCCAAGTGAAGTCTTGGGGTCAGACTAATGTTCCAAGTAAAGTCTTGGGGCCAGGGGTTCCTAGAATGATCAACTAGGTTCCTATATCGCTCACGTGAGATATTGCCTTCGGGCCAGATTCCCTCCTACCGGAGATATGCCTTCGGGCCAGTTTATGATTACGGTTATTTGAACATGGATATCCACATGAAGTTGTATGTTAAACTGTAATATGATGTATGTATGAATTTAAACGTATGTAAAACCATACTTTGAATTCTTTATTGTGAATATGATATATGCTAATTGCCTGACCACTTAATATATGGAAATTCAAAATCTGTTACATGCGTATGTGATTGTGATTGGCTCCCTTCCCCAGTTGTAGTGGTACCCGCTACTACACCAGGGATGGGAGAGCCTCTCACTGAGTCCATTTGACTCACCCCAATGTTAAATGTTACAGACACAGGTGGTATAGGCATCGAGAGCGCTTCCACTTCATCTCAGGGAGGCGGACAAACTTAGAGACAGCACGCATTGTTCGCGTGGGTAGTATTGATATATGTATTTTGTTAGGATATATATATATATATATATATATGTATCTGATTCTTTTGGTATAGCATTGTTTTGTACAGTTGCTATATATATACATGTATATGTCACACTCTAGAATTCTCGGCTTCATACAGATTAAAGATTGGTCTTGTGGTTGGGAACATAGGCTATGATATGATGTATATCATGTGTATACATATATATGTGTATGACTTCCGCATGTGAATAGGATAGATCACACGCACTGAGCGTGTGATCAATATGTAAATTTATATGTATGTGTGACTGAATACTTGATTGTATGAAAATACGGCTTCCGCATGTGAATAGGATAGGTCACACGCATTGAGGCGTGTGATCAATATGTAAATTATATGCAGGTGTGTGATTGAATATATATACTTGATTGTACACAGGATTTCTGCATGTGAATAGGATAGATCACCCGCCCTGAAGCGCGTGATCAATATGTATATTATATGTATGTGTGATTGATTATGTGTATATGTATAGACTGAAGTGGCGTTGAGCGAGCCGTGGATTGCACGCTACGTAGGTCACCAGATATGGATGGCCATAAATACTATATTGTTTGTATTAGAAATGGGTAGTTATGCATATATAAAAATGTCAATCAGGAATTAGAGGCTTACGGGGGAGGAGAAATCCTACCTCCCGTGCCGGTCATGGACGTCCGATAGGGGGTCTGACATAAATAAATATTATTAAAAATAAATTAATTTATAATTAAATAATTAATAACTAATATGTAATTTTAATTTAATCCCTTTCCCAATTTAATTCAGGTTTCCAAGTTCTTAGGTCCCGAATTAAATTCAAAAATTATTTTCTAGTTATTTTCTTTCACTTTGTACTTTCTTAAAAACCCCCTTTTAAATATTTAAAATAATCATAATAAAATAAACTAATTAATAATTAAACAAATAATAACTAATAATATTTTGATTTAGTTCTCACTCCTATTTATTTTGGGTTTCTAATTTCGTAGGTCCTAAATAATTTCCAAAAATATATTTTACTCATTTCTTTCATCTTTTATTTTACTTGAAGTTTCGAAGAATTTCGCGATTCCTTTCCGGTTTCCCGTAACCTTCATATTTTATATTATTATTTTTTTCTATATTCATTTTAAAGTTTTAATTCCTAGCCCCGAAATAAATCAATCTTAAATCCTCGAAATTTTAAATAAATCATTCTTTAATCCTCAAAATTTTTCGGGGTATTACATTAGTGTTTCGAAAACTTTATATTCATTTTTATTTTTTTTAATCAATTTTCTTCGATGAGTGTTTCGAAAACTTGATAGTCATTTTTCATATTTTAAACATTTTTTGCCGATAATTGTTTTGAAAACGTAATATTCATTTTTCTTTTTTTAATCATTTTTCGCTGATGAGTGTTTCGAAAACTTGATATTCATTTCTCTTTTTTTAATAAGTTTACGCCGATGAGTGTTTCGAAAACTTGATATTTATTTTGCTTTTTTAATCTGTTTTCGCCGATGAGTGTTTCAAATACATGATACTTATTTTTCTTTTTTAATCAGTTTTCACCGATGAGTGTTTCGAAAACTTGATATTCTTTTTTCTTTTTTTTAATCAGTTTTCGCCGATGAGTGTTTCGAAAACTTGATATCATTTTTCTTTTTTTAATCAGTTTTCGCCGATGAGTGTTTCGAAAACATAATATTCATTTTTCTTTTTTTAAATAGTTTTCGGAGATCTGTGTTTCGAAAACTTGATATTCATTTTTCTTTTTCTTAATCAGTTTTCGCCAATGAGTGTTTCGAAAACGTGATATTCATTTTTTTTTATTTAATTGGTTTTCGCCGTTGAGTGTTTCAAAAACATGATATTCATTTTTCTTTTTTTAATCATTTTTCGCCGATGAGTGTTTCGAAAACTTGATATTTTTTTTGCTTTTTTAATCTGTTTCCACCGATGAGTGTTTCAAATACATGATACTTATTTTTCTTTTTTTAATCAGTTTCCACCGATGAGTGTTTCGAAAACTTGATATTCATTTTTCTTTTTTAATCAGTTTTCGCCGATGAGTGTTTTGAAAACTTGATATCATTTTTCTTTTTTTTTTTAATCAGTTTTCGCTGATGAGTGTTTCGAAAACTTGATATTCATTTTTCTTTTTTTGAATCAGTTTTCGCCGATGAGTGTTTCAAAAACTTGATAGTCAAATTTCGTTTTTTAATCATTTATCGCCGATGAGTGTTTCGAAAACGTAATATTAATTTTTCTTTTTTTAAATAGTTTTCGCCGATGTGTGTTTCGAAAACTTGATATTCATTTTTCTTTTTCTTAATCAGTTTTCGCCGATAATTGTTTCGAAAACGTGATAATCATTTTTCTTTATTTAATTGGTTTTCACCGTTGAGTGTTTCGAAAACATGATATTCATTTTTATTTTTTTAATCATTTTTCGCCGATGAGTGTTTCGAAAACTTGATATTCATTTTTCTTTTTTTAATCAGTTTTCGCCGATCAGTGTTTCGAAAACTTGATATTCATTTTTGTTTTTTTTAATCAGTTTTCGTCGATGAGTGTTTCGAAAACTTGATATTCATTTTCCTTTTTTAATCAGTTTTCGCCGATGATTGATTCGAAAACTTTATATTCATTTTTATTTTTTTAATTAGTCTTCGTCGATGAGTGTTTCGAAAACTAGGTAGTCATTTTTCATTTTTTAATCATTTTTTGCCGATGACTGTTTCGAAAACTTGATATTCATTTTTTTTTTAATTAGTTTTCGCCGATGAGCATTTCGAAAACTTGATATTCATTTTTCTTTTTTTCATAAGTTTTCGCCGATGAGTGTTTCAAAATCTTGATATTCATTCTTCTTGGTTTTTATCAGTTTTCGCCGATGACTATTTCGAAAACTTGATATTCATTTTTTAATAAGTTTTCACCAATGAGTGTTTTGAAAACTTAATCTTCAATTTTATTTTTTTTTAATCAGTTTTCGTCGATGAGTGTTTCGAAAACTTGATATTCATTTTTCTTTTTTATTAAGTTTTCGGTCATGAGTGTTTCGAAAACTCTATATTCATTTTTCTTTTTTTAATCAGTTTTCACCGATGAGTGTTTCAAAAACTTGATACTCTTTTTCTATTTTTAATCAGTTTTCGCCGATGAGTGTTTCGAAAACTTTATATTCATTTTGATTTTTTTAATCAGTTTTCGGCGATGAGTATTTCGAAAACTTGATATTTATTTTTCTTTTTTTTAATCAGCTTTCGCCAATGAGTGTTTCGAAAACTTGACAGTCATTTTTCATTTTTTATATTCATTTTTCCTTTTTTAATTAGTTTTCGCCGATGAGGGTTTTGAAAACTTGATATTCATTTTTCTTTTTTAATTAGTTTTTGTAGGGAAAGGCCTGGATCCACATCATCTGACCCGACCCAGGGACCGAAAAGAAAAATCGAAAAATAAACCATGCAGAAATTAAATATTGCGGAAGCTACTAACCTGGACGTCATTGCTAAAACCTTGGATCTTGCCATTGCCTCTGCTCCACTAGGGCTGACCTCTAATCGACGAACACCAAAAAGGGTCGCACCAAACGGAGGACTCTACCTACGAGAGGTAGAACCACATGACCACGACTGATGCGCGGAAGAAGACTCAAGAGAATGAGAAAATTATACTGAGTGGGGTTTTCCAAACGGGACCCCCCTTTCCAACACATGGAATGAGCAACTGGAAAGGTGTGGAGTCACTCCTATTTATAGGAGGATGAGAGAGCTCCCATCATTGACGCAAGCAATGTGAGACTTGGAATATGAACAAAATATCATGCTTCCATCATGAACACCTAGCCCACTTTGGGCTACGAGTGCGGGCTCGTGTGACCACCGATGAGTGTCATCTTGGTGTCTTTTTGTTCGTCTCTCAACGATCTTTCCAACGGATCCTCACTCGACGCGATCGGACTCCCACATGGGCGGATATTTAGTCCCGAAGACCCCAATATATCCAACATACTCCCACTCGCACGTGGTGGGAGGCCCATGACTATCCTTATCACAAAGGACTTCTCTATTTCTCTTTCTCTCGTTGTCTTCTTTCATACTTCGTGTCAGTCGTGACCGCTTGGCACGATATGTGGGCGCCTTATACTAGAAGCCTGTTAGGGCCCAGCTATAAGTGATGCTACAACCCAAGTGTCTGATGGTGTCACCACATGTCTCACCGAAAAAAATAGTGCCATGGGTTCCCTAGACGTGTTCATATACATGGCTAGTCCAATCCCTCTAAGTCTACAGTAAGACTAGGACTTTAGCCACACTCAGTTGCGGTAGGTATCCACATCCATGAGTATCTCAAAGGGATCACATAATGGGTCGACCTCAGGATACTATCACACATGCATATGTCAACACAATCTTCCTTTCGACCTCTTATCAATTCAATCAAAGATAGCTGCTTTCCTGACTGTCTTCCATCGGGCCGTATTTTTCCATAGCCTCTTGGAAAGGTATCAAAGTAGCATGCACTACCTCAGCTCTTCATGACAGAGTCAAAGTGCATAAGGGTACCCTTTGAAAGGATTGATGCATCCTTTCAGGGACTCACACAACATTGAAGCAGGGATTCATTCAGATGCTTCCCGTGCGGTTCTTAAAGCACATGCGGTATGAAACGCAAGTTGTGGTGTTCTCGAGCATATGTCGATTTTAATTCTCAATCACTTACACCACACAGACCTTAGTCCAGACTCACTTAGAATCTGACTTGAGTTTGCTACCACACTTCGCTCGCTTCACATAGCGCCAAGTGGAGCACTCACGTCTGGCTACAGGCATTATGAATAGCGGGGATTCATAATTCGATCATAAGACCTCATCATCTTAGCGGATCTCATCCTAGTACACTTACTAGGGTGACTTATCAATTCTCAGTGGCGTTTTCCTGTCCAACACTCGGCACTTTTCAGCTGCCTCTGGATATTCACACTATATCCCATTTTGGTGTTCAAGGAAAAAGCACTCAAGTCTCATCTTGGCCCACACCACTTGTGTGTCCAAGGCGGTTGCTCGTGTGAGAGAGCCAATCTCCCAAGCCCGTGCGACATACTTTATATGTTGTGTAATAAGTACTTCTATTTCTTGATCCAAACAAAATAAAGGTATGCCTAGGCAACATACTTTACTTATGATAAAGAAATAAAGCTCTCACAAATCTTGTCCTCATGACATTAACTATGTTAAATCACCCTAGTTCTAAGCAATCCTGTGTATCTGAAACACTAGTTTTACGGCTTGTATCTCTATACAGCCAACCCACCAATGCGGGCCCGTGAGGGTATAGAGCCAATGCTCTATCACATGTCATACTGTGAGGACCCTCTCTCCGGTCACTTGATGCTTAGACTGAAACAACAGGGTAGTTAACTACTGTGTAACGATGTCTCTTACAAAGTTGTGTTGCGTAATTTTGTGGTACTTAGGCTTTCTTTGGTGTAAACCATAGCTGTTTGACTTCATGAGATCAATGTCACTAGGTCAACAGCTCTGCTTGTGACCTATAAGTGACTTTAAATCTTCCAATCCAAACTGCCCTGTGTACTGCTGATGATCATGCAATGAACTCCATGTCTCTAGTGCACAAAGAAATGCATAATCCTTACTTGCGTCTCTGCAAGATGGTTCCAGTGCTTAGCAAAGCCCACCAAGATGTGGATGTCTTCTCATCTAAGTCTTTTACCCAATCGACATCAATGTGCGGCCCGCCGTTTGCGAGTCACCAATATGATGAAAACAATCGATTGGCAGCAACGCCCTACACACCTCAAAACACTCTAAATAGTGTGTTTGACCTAGGTTTGACTGATAACGGCTCATAAAGCCTACTACAAAAGGCACGTTAGAGCGAGTATAATCCTCATTTTACTTCAAGCTACCAAGTACATGTATGAAAATTCTATCCAATGACTCCATCTCTGACTTAGTCTAAAGACGTCTAGCAAGCGCAAATTCTTGCCTCTTACTACTAGCGCATCACTCGGGTTCAGGTCCCCTCAAATGGAATCCGCCAAGAATCTCTTCTTCATAGGATTCTTGTGACAAAGTGAGTCAATTCTTGGAGCATTCTCCATGAATATTGACTCCCACTGTCTAAACCTATTCCTTTATCTTAAAAGATGAAAGGATAGCCATCCTTAATTGGCTAAAGCAACCTCTATGTTATTTCTAGCAGGCCATATGTCTTCTACATATAGCGTGAGGTAATGAAATACTCTCAGCTTTCTAGAAATGGACTAAGTGGTCAATTACCACGAGTCTAGATGAATATGTGAGATCTTGGCAAATCCTTGAAGACGGCATACTATGCGCTCCTGGCCTTTTGCCATGCGACCTATTTGCTTTTCCACGTAGATCCCTTCACCTAGTTTGCCATACAAGAAAGCAGTCTTGACATCCTAATTGACGTACCCCCAGACTTAAACTGGTGACCAAAGCTAGAATCAGACTCTTGCCACACAATAAACGAGAAGGTTTCATCACAATCGATACCTTTTTGTTGTATGTACTTCTTCACTGCTTAATGTGCCTAGTAGTGGTCGATGGACCCATCTGTCTCCCCTAACTTTTGAGAGCACACTTGTTCTCAAAATGCCTTGTGACACGGGGCAGAGCCACCAAGTCTTATACTTGGTATGTCCTTATAGACTTCATCTTTTCTTCTTCCATCGTCTTAGTCCACCTTTTAATAGTAGGGCCGGAGAGAGCCTTTTGAACTATCAAAGGCTCTACTTGATCATTTAGTACTTCTCTAGTACTCTTCTTGGATTGTGCTTCATGGAAGATATGCTACTCGTAAACATTACTCCCACTGGACTCAGCAACTGGAGATGCGTCTATACGCTTCTCTCAACGTGTTGTAGGTCCGCCTCCTTTCAATAAAGATGCACATCCCAAAATCCATCTCCCTTGCTCTGGAAAGGTTTGTCTTAAGGACCATTACATCCTTAGACTTAAATTATGTGACCGGAATCTCTTCATTCTCGCTAATGAAGACGTATCCTTTTGAGTGACAAAGCTATCTTACCAAGACACGCTACTTGCCTCTAGGGTCAAGCTTCCCATACTCATAGGAAGGATCAAGTATGCTGTATACCCTCATGATCTCAACATACTCTAATCAGGTCTTTCACCTAACTAGAACTCATAAGGAATCACTCACATAATTTGGGGGGCATATGGTTAAGTATGAAAGCGACTGTTAGCAAAGCACCTCCCCAAAGGGAACGTTCACTTGAGTCATTATCAACTTAATCAACTCCACGAGCAACTCATTTTTGCTATGGAGTGTGTGGAATAGTTAGTTATCTAACAATTCCAATTTCATCACGTAACTGTGTGAAAATACTAGGCCATTAGCCTTGCCCCCACGCTTATCGGACCACTGATGTCCGAGTGGACTAATTTGATCAAAGCGGGTTGTCTGGTTTCATGATTGAATGGATTTCAGGTTGATTTGTCTGTAAGGCAATGTTTACAAACTAGAATTGGGAATTTGTCCTCACAAATTCTCCTTTGTAAATACGTAATTGCTTCCCATACGCATTTGCCAAATAAGTGTCTCAACCACAGAGAAAGATACAGCAAAGCAACTAGTTGAATTACGGGAATGTAATTCAAAGTGCATCACAACACAACCATTGTCATAAAATCAGAACTAACACTAAGGAGTCATGATAAACATGTAGATCACATTATATCCTAAATTCTCTCACGGAAAAACAGCTTATAATAAGTTTCGTTCAGTATCTAGAACACATAACATATATAAAGATAAAGAGTGACCACTACGAAATTTCGTTTTGTAGCTGCCCAACCTCTTAACTTTAATAATGCTTTTTTCCCATGAGGATACTTCTGCTCCCACTAGGTAGAGGACGGAACTCCATGGACCAATGTTCATGGGTGAGAGGAAAATTAATGCTGCAAACAAATTTTGCGCATAGTGCCTTATGGATTGGCACAAGCAACATTTGACCTTGGCCAAAATCTATTTTCCTCTCTTGCTTTTCCTTTGAACTGAGGCTACTTACCTTACACTTACCCTTTTTCTTCCTAGCACCACGTCTCTTAGACCCATTGTCCTTGTTCTTTGAGCCTATAGCTCTAGGAATCTTTAGCCACTTAGGCTACATGCTCGGTGGATTTCGCAGCCTTGTGCCACAAATCCTTGAGCACTAGGTCGAAATGACCTATATGCACTCCCAATAGGAGGGAAGAGATCTGGCAATAGTTTGAACTCACTGTTTACCAGTGGGGAGTGTTCAGGCTTACTCACACTCCCAAATTATGTTTGATTTCTCCCTTAGATGCGTCTTCATTCTCTTGTCAGAGCGCATCTTGGAGGCATCAAACTTGATTGTAAGCCGCCTCAGTTTGGTGGCCACAGTGTCACCAAAGCAATATCTCTAATGTGATCTACATTTACAAGTTTTGTAGTTATACTATCAGTCAATCCTAAACGCTAACACTAATTACACAGTTCCTTATTACACAACACACAACTCTTTAAAATTGTAACCAACGCAAGACGAGTGTAGATATAGTCAGTCTCGGCATTCGAGAAGTGGGGTCAACCACCCTCATCACACAAAGAGCCTATATATGTACACCTTTCTCTGCTTGACTCAACAATTTTCATAGAATAGTCACATATTATTCAAAATCCCTTTTGGATTCCCACTAAGAAAGCGGTCATGAAGGGCATTGAGTCACGACAGGCACGACTTCGAACTTCAACTTGATTACAACGCTTACGATCATTTAAATAGTCACTTACTATTCAAATTCCCTCGTAGATAAGCATTTACATCGAGTTATAGGTTTGCCACATGCTATACCTAGCTCCCACTCGAGCAAAACGCTTAAGATAATTTAAATGATCACAAACCGCTTAAATCTTCTCTCTCGTTGTGTATGTGAATGAGTCATCCGCTTTTTAGACTCCAATTCACCCTAATTGCTTCCTATATTTGTATTCGTCTCGCGAAAACAAGAAAAACTACTAAAAAATCGTCGAAATCGGAGCTAAAATGGAGACATTACGCGCAACAAAAAACTTCGCGACGTTGGTCAACAGTCAGCGTTAACCTTCGGCAGTCAACCCCGGCCGGCCGTCAGACATCAGCCGGCACCACCATCCGAGGCGGTGCCGATCGCCGGACATCTACCGTTATCGGCAACCCGCGGCGGTGGAGGTTGCCGGACCTCCGCCGGTGACAGCGCCTGTCACCGGTACACACCGCCGACCACCGTCGGAGGCTTCCTGACCTTCAACGGCACCGGCGACCCGCGGGCGGCCTCGTTCATTGGACCTCCGCTGGCGACCGCGCCGGTCGCTGGTCAACACCGCCGACCACCGTCGAAGGCTGCCAGACCTTCGCCGGCCGACTATCGTCGGTGGCCTATTTTGCCGGTCAACGCCGGTCAACCTCGTTAGTCAACGTTCCCCTTCCCCAAAGCAGTAGCATACATCCACAGGTATATATCTAATTCGTAGGGTACACATACCTTAAATAATATAAACATGCATGCAAATTAGGGTCTTTAATAAGAAAGGGGAACCTAAACATATTTCTTGTTTTTAGGGTATGGGTTACCTGTCAATATTGAATTAAAAAATTAACACATAATTTAAATTCAAAAATTAAGGGACCCTACCCTACAATATATGACTATCTCATGTTTTAATTCAAATTTAAAACATTTAATTAAAACTGGGAACCTAAGCATGTTCCTAAGTTTTAAACAAACAAGCCCTAAACATGTTTCTAACCCTTTTCGGTTCATCAATCCCTGGAGAACAGAGCTCTAGCATAACCTGGCTCTGATGCCAATGTAGGGAAATGCCCGGATCCACATGATCCGACCCGACCCAGGGACCGAAAAGAAAAATAGAAAAATAAACCAGGCAAAAATTAAATATTGCGGAAGTTACTAACCTGGACGCCATTGCTAAAACCTTGGATCTTGCCAGTGCCTCTGCTCCACCAGGGCTGACATCCAATCGACGAACACCAAAAAGAGTCGCACCAAACGGAGGACTCTACCTAAAAGAGGTAGAACCACATGTCCAGGACTGATGCGCGAAAGAAGACTCAGGAGAATGAGAAAATTATACTGAGTGGTGTTTCCCAAATGGGACCCCCCTTTCCAACACATGGAATGAGCAACTGGAAAGGTGTGGAGTCACTCTTATTTATAGGATGATGAGAGAGCTCCCATCATTGACGCAAGCAATCTGGGACTTGGAATATGAACAAAATATCATGCTTCCATCATGATCACCTAGCCCACTTTGGGCCACGAGTGCGGGCTCGTGTGAGCTCCGATGAGTGTCATCTTGGTGTCGTTTCGTTCGTCTCTCAGCAAGCTTTCCAACGGATCCTCACTCGACCCGATCGGACTCCCACATGGGCGGATATTTAGTCCCAAAGACCCCAATATATCCAACATACTCCTACTCGCACATGGTGGGAGGCCCATGACTATCCTTATCACAAAGGACTTCTCTATTTCTCTTTCTCTCGTTGTCTTCTTTCATACTTCGTGTCAGTCGTGACCGCTTGGCACGATATGTGGAAGCCTTATACTAGAAGCCTTATACTAGAAGCCTGTTAGGGCCCAGCTATAAGTGATGCTACAACCCAAGTTTCTGATGGTGTGACCACATGTCTCACCGAAAAATAGTGTCATGGGTTCCCTAGATGTGTTCAAAAACATGGCTAGTCCAATCCCTCTCAGTTTTCGCCGATGGGTGTTTCGAAAACGTAATATTCATTTTTCTTATTTTTATATAGTTTTCGCCAATGAGTGTTTCGAAAACGTGAAATTCATTTTTCTTTATTTAATTAGTTTTCACCGATGAGTGTTTCGAAAACCTAATATTCATTTTTCTTTTTTTAATCATTTCTCGCCAATGAGTGTTTCGAAAACTTGATATTCATTTTTCTTTTTTTAATCAGTTTTTGCCAATGAGTGTATCGAAAACTTGATTTTCATTTTTCTTTTTTCTTAATCAGTTTTCGCCGATGAGTGTTTCGAAAACTTGATATTGATTTTTCTTTTTTTAATCAGTTTTCGCCTATGAGTGTTTTCAAAACTTGATATTCATTTTTCTTTTTTAATTAGTTTTGGTCAATGAGTGTTTCGAAAACTTGATATTCATTTTTCTTTTTCTTAATCAGTTTTTGCCGATGAGTGTTTCGAAAATGTGATATTCATTTTTCTTTTTCTTAATCAGTTTTTGCTGATCAGTGTTTTGAAAACTTGATATTCATTTTTCTTTTTTAATTAGTTTTGGTCGATGAATGTTTCGAAATCTTAATATTCATTTTTTTTAATAAGTTTTCACCGATGAGTGTTTTGAAAACTTGATGTAACTTCAAAATATTCCACCTTGGGACTCGTGGCACTGGCATTCTAGAAGCATGGCCCCAGCACCCGCTGGAGACACGTGGCACCATTCATCCCTTCATTACGTGGCCCTCACCCACGTCATCACACGGAGCTTCCCCTCAACTAGACGTGGGATCTCCACAAAGCCTCATGGGACGACCCACGTCCCACGAGGTCGTGGGTCGAGCATGACCTCCCCACCCACAAGTATAAATAGACCCTCACTCGGGGGACTCATAGACATTCAACCCTGAACAGGATTACATACAACCTAAAGGATTATCGCACAGCACCCTCAGATACACCTCACGTATACTTTCACCTCCTCGAGCCCAGCCGTTGGCCATCAGTCCAGGCCAACCTCCGACCGGCTCACCTCCTCCTTGGAGCACACTGCTTACAGGGCTTCCAGTAGCCCTCAGAGACCACAGCTCTCTCCCACTAAGGCAACCTCCCATAGAGCAGCTCGCCCGCTCGGAGTACCTTAGACACGTCTTAACCGCACACGGCCCAATACAGGTAACAACCTTGTCTAACGGCTCCGATAGACGTCACCATGACAAACTACGTGTGGACTTTGATCCCTCCAGAAGGGCACGTAGGCACCTAGATGCATCACCTAAGGACAAGTCCCCCAAGGTTCAGGCCCCTTGCGGTCCTAAATTCATATTACAATTGTCTGAGCCAAAAATGACAGTTACACTTGATATTCATTTTTCTTTTTTAATTAGTTTTTGTCGATGAGTATTTCGAAAATTGGATATTCATTTTTCTTTTTTTAATCCTTTTTCGTCGATAAATGTTTCGAAAACTTGATATTCATTTTTCTTTTTTAATTAGTTTTGGTCGATGATTCTTTCAAAAACTTGATATTCAATTTTCTTTTTTTAATAAGTTTTCGCCAATCAGTGTTTCGAAAACTTGATATTCATTTTTCTTTTTTTAATCAGTTTTCGCCGATAAGTGTTTCAAAAACTTTATATTCATTTTCATTTTTTTAATCAGTTTTTGCCGATGAGTGTTTCGGAAACTTGATAATTATTTTTCTTTTTTTAATTAGTTTTTCGCCGATGAGTGTTTCGAAAACTTGATAGTCATTTTTCATTTTTTAATTATTTTTTGTCGACGAGTGTTTCGAAAACGTAATATTCATTTTTCTTTTTTTAAAGTAGTTTTCGCCAATGAGTGTTTTGAAAACGTGAAATTCATTTTTCTTTTTTTAATCATTCTTTGCCGATGAGTGTTTCGAAAACTTGATATTCATTTTTCTGTTTTTTAATCAGTTTTCGCCGAGGAGTGTTTCAAAAACTTAATATTTATTTTTCTTTTTTTTAATCAGTTTTCGCCGATAAGTGTTTCGAAAACTTGATATTCATTTTTCTTTTATTAATCAGTTTTCGCCGATGAGTATTTCGAAAACTTGATATTCATTTTTATTTTTTTAATTAGTTTTCGCGCATGAGAGTTTCGAAAACTTGATATTTATTTTTCTTTTTTTAATCAGTTTCGCCGATGAGTGTTTCGAAATCTTGATATTCATTTTTCTTGTTTTTTATCAGTTTTCGCCGATGAGTATTTCGAAAACTTGATATTCATTTATCTTTTTTAATAAGTTTTCACCGATGAGTGTTTCGAAAACTTAATCTTCATTATAATTTTTTTAATCAGTTTTCGTCGGTGAGTGTTTCGAAAACTTGATATTCATTTTTCTTTTTTTAGTAAGTTTTTTCGCTAATGAGTGTTTCGAAAACTTGATATTTCTTTTTCTTTTTTTTAATCAGTTTTTACCGATGAGTGTTTCGAAAACTTGATATTCATTTTTCTTTTTTTTAATTAGTTTTTACGATTAGTGTTTCGAATACTTGATATTCATTTTTCTTTTTTTAATAAGGTTTTGCCTTTGAATGTTTTGAAAAGTTCATATTCATTTTTCTTTTTTTAATCAGTTTTCACCGATGAGTGTTTCGAAAACTTGATATTCATTTTTCTTTTTTTAATCAGTTTTCGCCGATGAGTGTTTTCGAATACTTGATATTCGTTTTTCTTTTTTTAATCAGTTTTCGCCGATTACTGTTCTAAAAACTTGATATTCATTTTTCTTTTTCTTAATCAGTTTTCGCCGAAGAGTATTTTAATTTTTCTTTTTTTTAATCTGTTTTCGCCGATGAGTATTTTAAAAACTTGATATTTATTTTTCTTTTTTTGGATCAGTTTTCGCCGATGTTTCGAAAACTTGATAGTCATATTTCGTTTTTTAATCAGTTTTCGCCGATTAGTGTTTCGAAAACGTAATATTCAATTTTCTTTTTTTTAAAAAAAAAGTTTTCGCTGATGAGTGTTTCGAAACTTGATATTTATTTTCCTTTTTCTTAATCAGTTTTCGCCGATGAGTCTTTCGAAAATGTGATATTCATTATTCTTTATTTAATTAGTTCTCACCGATGAGTGTTTCGAAAACTTGATATTTATTTTTATTTTTTTAATCTTTTTTCGCCGATGAGTGTTTCGAAAACTTGATATTCATTACTCTTTCTTTAATCAGTTTTCACCAATCAGTGTTTCGAAAACTTGATATTCATTTTTCTTTTTTTTTTATCAGTTTTCGCCGAGGAGTGCTTCGAAAACTTGATATTCATTTTCCTTTTTTATTCAGTTTTCGCCGATGAATGTTTCGAAAACTTTATATTCAATTTTTTTAATCAGTTTTCGTCAATGAGTGTTTCGAAAACTTGATAGTCATTTTTCATTTTTTAATCATTTTTCGCCGATGAGTGTTTCGAAAACGTAATATTCATTTTTCCTTTTTTTAAATAGTTTTCGTCGTTGAGTGTTTCGAAAACGTGATATTCACTTTCTTTTTTTAATCATTATTCGCCGATGAGTTTTTCGAAAACTTGATATTCATTTTTCTTTTTAATCAATTTTCGCCGATTAGTGTTTCGAAAACCTAAATTCATTTTTATTTTTTAATAAGTTTTCGCCAATGAGCGTTTCGAAAACTTGAAATTCATTATTCTTTTTTTAATCAGTTTTCACCGATGAATGTTTCGAAATCTTGATATTCATCCTTCTTGTTTTTTATCTATTTTCGCCAATGAGTATTCCAAAAACTTGATATTCATTTTTCTTTTTTAATAAGTTTTCACTTATGAGTGTTTCGAAAACTTAATCTTCATTTTAATTTTTTTTAATCAGTTTTCGTCAATGAGTGTTTCGAAAACTTGAGATTCATTTTTCTTTTTTTAGTAAGATTTCGCTAATGAGTGTTTCCAAAACTTGATATATATTTTTCTTTTTTTAATCAATTTTTGCCGATTAGTGTTTCGAAAACTTGATATTCATTTTTCTTTTTTTAATAAGTTTTTGCTCATGAGTGTTTCGAAAACTTGATATTCATTTTTTATTTTTAATCAGTTTTCGCTGATTCGTGTTTCAAAAACCTGATATGCATTTTTCTTTTTTTAATCAGTTTTCGCCGATGAGTGTTTTCGAAAACTTGATATTCATTTTTATTTTCTAATCAGTTTTCGCCGATTAATGTTCTGAGAACTTGATATTCATTTTTCTTTTTTTTTTAATCAGTTTTCGCCGATGAGTGTTTTGAAAACTTGATATTCATTTTACTTTTTTTTAATCACTTTTCCCCAATGAGTGTTTCGAAAACTTGATATTTATTTTTCTTTTTTTGAATCAGTTTTCGCTGATGACTGTTTCGAAAAGTTGATAGTCATATTTCGTTTTTTAATCAGTTTTCGCCAATGAGTGTTTCGAAAACGTAATATTCATTTTTTTTAAATAGTTTACGCCGATGAGTGTTTCGAAAACTTGATATTCATTTTTTTTTCTTAATCAGTTTTCGTCGAAGAGTGTTTCGAAAGCGTGATATTCATTTTTCTTTATTTAATTAGTTTTCACCGATGTGTGTTTCGAAAACTTGATATTCATTTTTCTTTTTTTAATCATTTTTCGCCGATGAGTGGTTCGAAAACTTGATATTCATTTTTCTTTCTTTAAACAGTTTTCGCCAATCATCGTTTTGAAAACTTGATATTCATTTTTTCTTTTTTAATCAGTTTTCGCCGATGAGTGTTTCGAAAACTTGATATTCATTTTCCTTTTTTAATCAGTTTTCGCCGATGAGTGTTTCGAAAACTTTATATTCATTATTATTTTTTTAATCAGTTTTCGTCGATGAGTGTTTCGAAAAGTTGATAGTCATTTTTCATTTTTAATTCATTTTTCGCCGATGAGTGTTTCAAAATGTGATATTCATTTTTCTTTTTTTAATTATTTTTTGCCGATGAGTGTTTCGTAAACTTGGTCTTCATTTCTCTGTTTTTTAATCAGTTTTCACCGATAAGTGTTTCAAAAACTTAATATTTATTTTACTTTTTTTAATCAATTTTCGTCGATAAGTGTTTCGAAAACTTGATATTAATTTTTTTTAATCAGTTTTTGCTGATGAGTGTTTCGAAAACTTGATATTCATTTTTATTTTTTTATTAGTTTTCGCCGATTAGAGTTTTGAAAACTTGATATTCATTTTTTTAATCAGTTTTCGCCGATGAGTGTTTCGAAGTCTTGATATTTATTATTCTTGTTTTTTATCAGTTTTCGCCGATAAGTATTTTGTAATACCCCAGAAAATTTCGAGGATTAAAGGATGATTTATTTAAAATTTTGAGAATTAAAGAATGATCTTTTTCGGGGCTAGAAATTTAAAACTTTAAAAAGAATATAATATATATATATATATATATATATATATATATATATATATATATATATATATGAAAGTTAAAAAAAACCAGAAAGGATTTTTTTTTTCGAAGATTGTAATACCCGAAAATTTTTTTCGAGATTTAAAGTAAAATAAAAAGAGAAGGAAAAGAAGTAGGAAATAATTTTTGGGATTTATTCAGGACCTAAGAAATTAGGAACCTAAAATAAATAGAAGTGGGAACTAAATTATAATATTTTTAATTATTAATTAATTATGAATATATTATTATTTTATTATTAAATTTAGTACACCAGCCCCCCCCCCCCCCCCTTTATACCCGTGACCCCTTCCCCTTAAACAAATAAAACCCAAATAAAAGAAAAAAAAAGAGAAAAGAGAACGAGAGGGAGGGCACGGGATTGAGGAAGAAGAGAAAGAGTGAGAAGAGAGAGAAATAGCCGTGAGGTAGAGAGAGAGAAGGGGATTCATCGGAATTCCGCCGAAAACTCGTCGGAGAAGAGCTAGTCGACGCCGGGAAAAGTCACCGGAGCTCGGTTACAACATCTTACACACCTCCCACCAATCGAACCAAGGTTGGTAACCCCAATTTCATTCTAAACCCTCAATTTTTCCATTTTTAGGGATTTCTTCGATTTACCTTCGATTGAGTTGTTTCGAGGGTAGATTGAGACCTAGAAAGTGTTCTTGAACACTTAGTTAGGGTAGAAATCGAGAGTATATTTCCGGATTTGCCCAAATTCAAATTTGGAAGGGTTTGGGGTTAAAATTCTAATTATTCATAAATTAGGGAAAATTGTTGAAAATTAGGATTGAGCTTGGATTTGAGTAAATAGGCTTGGATTGATATTATTAAAATTATATAGTTGAAATATTAGCTGAACAAGACCCGTGAAGAGCTGGCCCGAGGTTACTAAGGTTGAACCTTGACATTAACGTACCGGGTCCCTGCTCGGGTTGCCCAAATACACTTTAAGGATGGTGTTGAGGGCTCCAAACCTCTTCTTTTCAATCTTAAACACCCTAGAATAATTCTAGATATGCTATCAAGCATCAAGAATTATTTTAGGTACCTTCTTGTTTCTCAAGGAGGGAAACTTGCGGAACAATGAAGTCCAAATTCTAAAATGGTAATTTTATTCCTTCATAATTATTAGGAAGCCTTAAGTAGGATGAATTAGAGGTGTATTGAAGTTTAGAAACTAGATTTCTTACAACCCAAGTAGGAACACAAGTTGGATCAAAATGCTTAGACCTTCCTAAAATTAGGATTCCTTCTAATTAAGTTAGATAAGCTTCCTTAGATGCGAATACAAGTTAGATTGAAGTCTAATACTCAAATCCAAGTATGTGAAACACTCAAGATGAGTGTTATATGTGAGTAAGTCAAGTGTCCGAGGAAGGATACACATAAGTCGAGATAGAGAAGTCCAATAGGACCAAGAGGTTGACTCTGTGGCAACCATGGACTACACGTGAGAGTAATGGAGAAATAAATAACAAGTTAAGCTAAGTAATAACCTTAATGAAGTAAATGTTGTTCTTATAGGAACAACGACACGCAATAGGGTGCAACAGGAACTCCGAGGAGACTAAAGTTATAGGAGAGGATTGCAAGGAAGGTTCGCCAAGGTGAGGGTTCTTCCACCTCTGCTCCTAGGGTTGTATGCTTATGTGGATTAGATGAGTATTTACATTCTCTGCTCTGGTATGTGTTAGCTAGAGATATAGAATGCTAAAAGAATGAAAGAATTAGAAAATAGGTTGTGGAAAGTAGCTTGGATAGGAAGACATAGGAGTAGAGTATAATTGTTTGCTATGATTGGTGTGTTACAAATCCAACTCACACACTCCGGAGGCACGATGAGTATTTTATTAAATTTTTTCCCACGACGGTGGCAAGAGTCCTTGTACGGAAGGACTAAGCTTTTATTTTGAAAACTCGTCACGACGGTGACTTAAATTATAATCATGCAAAGGGAGTTATTGGTGGGTTTCGGATTTGATTATGCTAGCGATGTGAGACATCCACTAGAACAACGTCAGATGGCACTTGAGACCTCAGTTTTATAATCACCATGACGATGGTCATTGCCCTATCCTGGCAATAGGGTCAGAAAGGTTTTATATTGCTATGACGATAGATTGAGGCTCAGAGAGTGCATCTGGACGGGTATATGAGTTATATCCTGTTAAGGATACTTGTCCATATTAACAAGGAGAAGAATTGTTGATCCTTCGGGAAAGATACAAAGAATCCTATTAATATGTGAGACTAAGGTAAGGAGACACGGGAGGAACCTACAGGTGAACTGTGAGCCTAACCTAGTAAAAGAGAAATCATCCTGTGGAGTTGGTCCAGGATGTGTCAATGGCCATGCTTCGAGACGTCGTGTCGTGCCCGCCATGTGGCCTGGTTGGGTAATGGACGAGTGGGCTCAAGCTATTGAACCGCAGCAAGGGGTCAGGACGTGCCACGTGGTGGCTACGTATAAGTTGTTTGATAGATAGAAGTTGATTGTGTTTGATTAATAGAATTGTCACGAGGTGACTAGTATCCAAGTGAATGGGTTAAGTATGCTTTGCCACGTGGTGGCTAGCAACCTAAGTGCACGGGTTCGAGGTAGAAAAGCCATGTAGTGGCTAGTAAATACCCCAGAGTGGGGGAAGTTAAGTAGATGTATGTTATAGTATCCTCGTGCACTTAAAGAATTGTTTGTGTTTGCATATTATTTCTGATTGTGCAGCGGAGTGGTGACGTACAGGATTACGTCATCACAACGCCTTGTTTGATTCAGATATGTTGAACGTGAGAAGATCGGTGAGTAAAAGCCGGCACTATATCTTACGTGTTTAATTGCTAATTGATGACGTGAAATAAACTGCTGCATGTTTATAGTTATTAAATGCATGTGAGTGTTTGGGTGAAATTTCTGTTGTTGTGTGATCACCAAGAATGTATGCTAACAAGAGTAACTAGTTGTTTTTGCATGTGGTTGTGTATGACTCCCAAACCCAGCGCTATGGTACCCACCTTGCGCCCGGGATGGGAGAGTCCTCACTGAGTCGCGTGGTTAAGACTCACACCTCATTTTTACTATAGGTTATGTACAGGTGGAAGAAGTCACGGTGGAGCGAGGAACGAACAAAACTTTCCAAGACCCACAACTTGTTCATGTGGGTGAAAGAATTGTAATTGTAATTTAATTTACTTTATCATGTATCATAAAGTAAATGGTAGACGTACCCAACTATATTGTATCACTAAATCTAGAATTGTCAGCTTCACACACCTTAAAGATCAGGATTTATTATACTGCGATACAGGGAATGTTTGTTTTCAAAATATAAATATATATACTTATATCTGTTGCATGTGAATTGTCACGACCCCCTATCGGGCGTCCGTGACCGGCACAGGAGGTAGGATTTCTCCTATCCCGTAAGCCTCTAATCTCTGATTGTCATTCTTATATATGCATAACTACCCATTTCTAATACAAACAATATATAGTATATATGGCAATCCCTATCCGGTGACCTAAGTAGCACGCAATCCACGGCTCGCTCAACGCCGCTTCAGTCTATACATATACACATAGTCAATCACACGTACATATAATATACATATTGATCACGCGCTTCAGGGCCGGTGATCTATCCTATTCACATGCAGAATTTCCTGTGTACAGTCAAGTATATATATTCAATCACACACCTGCATGAAATATACATATTGATCACACGCCTCAATGCGTGTGACCTATCCTATTCACATGCGGAAGCCGTATTTGCACACAATCAAGTATTCAGTCACACATATATATAAATTTACATATTGTTCACACGCTCAATGCGTGTGATCTATCCTATTCACATGCGGATGTCATATACATATATATATACACATGATATATATCATATCATAGCCTATATTCCCAACAACAAGACCAATCTTTAATCTGTATGAAGCCGATAATTCTAGAGTGTGACATATACATATATATATATATAGCAACTGTACATAAACAATGCTGTATCAAATGGTTCATATACATATATTTCCTGAAAAAATACATATATAAATACTACCCATGCGAACAATGCGTGCGGTCTCTAAACCTGTCCGCCTCCCAGAGATGAAGTGGACGCGCTCCCGATGCCTATACCACCTGTGTCTGTAACATTTAACATCGGGGTGAGTCAAACAGACTCAGTGAGAGGCTCTCCCATCCCTGGTGTAGTGGCGGGTACCACTACAACTGGGGGGAAGGGAGCCCATCACAATCACATACGCTTATAACGGATTTAAATTTCCATATGTTAAGTGGTCATGCAATTAGCATATATCATATTCACAACATAGAATTTAAAGCATGGTTTTAGATACTTTTAAATTCATGCATACCTCATATCATAATTTAACATATAATTCCATGTGGATATCCATGTTCAAATAACCGTAATCATAAACTGGCCCGAAGGCATATCTCACGTGAGCGATATAGGAACCTAGTTGATCATTCTAGGAACCCCTGGCCCCAAGGCTTTACTTGGAACACTAATCTGACCCCAAGACTTCACTTATAGCATAGCCGGCGACTCATCTGACCTCGGTTTAACCAAGGCAATAGCCACAATGTGGTGTACTCATATACTTTGTTTTTCTGTGTGTTTGATTCAGTACAACAGACTCGATCTACCCGGACCATTCGTGATAGACTCAGTTCCGCGTTGTACCATAAATGACCCCTATGGACCACTACTCATTCATTTTACTTCTTCTTAGACAAATCTAAATTTCCCAATTGTTTTCTAATTCGGAATCTCTCAATTTAAAACAAAATCACTTATGTTCATTTTCTTTAAGAATTTACATACACAAATATACTTTTCAGATAATAATCAATGAGGTTGGTTTCTAGTACCACAGGACCCTCACGTATAAAAATTGACTTGATCCTACCCGGACCATTCGTGATAGACTCAGTTCCGAGGACCTTCTTTCCATATAAGGCTCATTGAGCCACCATAGCTTTTACAGTTCACATATACACATATAGCACGTTATCACATATATTATAATTTAGGAATAACAATAGCATGTTATCTATTATATGATTCCTACAAGTAGGCAAGAAGGCAAACCATATATCCACATCCGCAGTCAACCCTATAGGGCAAGGATGGGAAAGCCCCTCACCTGGTTGGCCCCTCTGATCGGCTCTCGGTGTGCCCGAAGCTCCACTCACTATATGGTGCCCTATACACATATACTTGAGAAATTTAGAAACTCAAAATTTAGCCACTATCGTGTACATGTCATGCTAATGCTCATGTTCTCTCTAATTAATTCCATAGACTAGTTGTTGGCTTGGAATGCCCTCAACTAGTTTTCAGAACACCTAGGATGCTTCTATTCGTGTCCAACCCTTGCCTATTCACACTATTTGAACTATTTAGAAATCTTGATTTGGGAATGCAAATTTACCCAATTCCACCTCTATGTGTCCATATGTAATTTCCATTAACCAAGTCTTGAATTTATGGCTCAAGAGAGTCATAAATCCTACTTGTCCAAAATTTCCATTTACCGAAATAATTTTCAACTCTTTACTTACATATGAATACACATATCCAGATACGCTTAAAATTGGAAAATTGTCTCTTTTTCCCCGAACTGGGTTCCGGGTGAGACGGTGATTACTCGGGTTTTAATCCCTTATATGTCACAACCCCCTATCAGAAGTCCGTGACCGGCACGGGAGGTAGGATTTCTCCTATCCCGTAAGCCTCTAATCCCTGATTGACATTCTTACACATGCATAACTACCCATTTCTAGTACAAACAATATATAGTATATATGGTCATCCCTATCCGGTGACCTAAGTAGCAGGCAATGCACGGCTCGCTCAACGCCGCTTCAGTCTATACATCTACACATAGTCAATCACACGTACATATAATATACATATTGATCACGTGCTTCAGGGCGGGTGATCTATCCTATTCACATGCAGAGTTCCTGTGTACAGTCAAGCATGTATATTCAATCACACACCTGCATAAAATATACATATTGATCACACGCCTCAATGCGTTTGACCTATCCTATTCACATGCGGAAGCCGTATTTTCACACAATCAAGTATTCACATCACATATATATAAATTTACATATTGACCACACGCTCAGTGCATGTGATCTATCCTATTCACATGCGGAAGTCACATTCATATATATATACACATGATATTCATCATATCATAACCTATGATCCTAACAACCAGACCCATCTTTAACCTGTATGAAGCCGACAGTTCTAGAGTGTGACATATACATATATGTATATAGCAACTGTACAAAACAATGCTATACCAAAAGAATATATACATATACATCCTGACAAAATACATATATCAATACTACCCACGCGAACAATGCGTGCGGTTCTAAGTCTGTCCGCCTCCCTGAGATGAAGTGGAAGCGCTCCCGATGCCTATACCACCTGTATCTGTAACATGTAACATTGGGGTGAGTCAAACAGACTCAGTGAGAGGCTTTCCCATCCCTGGTGTAGTAGCGGGCACCACTACAACTGGGGAAGAAGAGCCAATCACAAACACATACGCATATAACAGGTTTTGAGTTTTCGTATATTAAGTGGTCAGGCAATTAGCATATATCATATTCACAATAAAGAATTTAAAGCATGGTTTTACATACGTTTAAATTCATACATACGTCATATCATGATTTAACATATAATTGCATGTGGTCATCCGTATTCAATTAACCGTAATCATAAACTGGCCCAAAGGCATATCTCCGTTAGGAGAGAAACTGGCCCGAAGGCAATATCTCCGTTAGGAGAGAATCTGACCCGAAGGCAATATCTCACGTGAGCAATATGGGAACCTAGTTGATCATTCTAGGAACCCCTGGTCCCAAGACTATACTTGAAACAATAATCTGACCCCAAGACTTCACTTGGAGTGTAGCCGGCGACTCATCTAACCTCGGTTTACCTAAGGCAATAGCCACAATGTGGTGTACTCTTATACTTTGTATTTCTGTGAGTTTGACTCAAAACAAGAGACTCAATCTACCCGGACCACCCGTGATAGACTCGGTTCCCGCGTTGTACAATAAATGACCCCTATGGACTACTACTTGTTCATTTTACTTTTGGTTAGGCAACCTAGATTTCCAAGTGGTTTCTAATTCGGACTCTTGATTCAAAACAAAGTCACCTATGTTTATTTCCTTTAAGGATTTACATACAAACCACAGTTTTCAGGTAATGATCGATGAGGTTTGTTTCTAGTACCACAAGACCCTCACAATAAAATTCACTCGATCCTACCCCCGATATCATCTAGGTCCCGAGGACCTTCTTTCCATATAAGGCTCCTTGAGCCACCATTGCTTTTACAATTCACATACACACATATAGCACGTTTTCACATATACTGTAATTTAGGAACAACAATAGCATGTTATCTAACATGTAATTCCTACAAATAGGCAAGAAGGCAAACCATATATCCATATCCGCAGTCAACCCTATAGGACAAGGATAGGAAAGCCCCTCACCTGGTTGGCCCCTCTGATCGGCTCTCGGTGCGCCCGAAAGTCCACTCACAGTATGGTGCCCTATACACATATACTTGAGAGATTCAGAAACTTGCAATTTCAACCACTATAGTGTACATGTAACGCTAATGCTCATGTTCTTTCTAATTAATTCCATAGACTAGTTGTTGGCTTGGAATGCCCTCAACTAGTTTTCGGAACACCTAGAATGCTTCTATTCGTGTTTAGCCCTTTCTTAATCACACTATTCGGAAGCTTTGACTTGGGAATGCAAGGTTACCCAATTCCACCTCTATGTGTCCATATGAACTTCCATTACCCAAGTCTTGAATTTATGGCTCAAGAGAATCATAAATCCTACTTGTCCAAGCTTTGCATTTATCAAACTAACCTTGAACACTTCACCTACACATGAATAGATCATACTCAAATACGCGTAAAATTAGAAAATTGTCTCTTTTTCCCCGAACGGGGTTCCGGGTGAGATGGGAATTACTCGAGTTTTGATCCCTCGTACATTTCAATAACTTTTAACAATTATATAATTATCATTCAACCTTTCAATGCACCCCAAATCATTCCACAACACCCTTAAACCTTAACAACCACATTTTCCTACACTTTTTCCAACCGGGATAAATTCCATCAATTTGGTTCCGGTTCCTAAGCTTCCAACTCACTTCCTAACATGCATATACTTCAATTTAGGACCCAGAACACTCAAATTGAATCAATTGGGGTCTTTCCAAAAATCCCTAAAATTGATAAAATTGGGGTTTGAGAGTTTCGGGACTTCTCACCTCGATTCAACCGGTTAGAAGGACGATTTGGAGTAGAGGAGACTCCCAGCTACCTTCCCCGGTGAAGAGACGGCGTTTTCCGGCGAGAAAGCTCTCCCCCTTTGCTTTCTCTCTCTAACCCGAGCTCTCTCTCTCCTCCAGCCACAAGACAGTGACCAGCTCCGGTGGCCAGCGATTCCAACCTCTCCTCGCGTCCGGCCACCTCCACACGTTGGCCTTCCTCCGGTAGTGAGGCTGTCCTTCAGCTTCTGAAAACTCTGCTCACACTTGTCATCCCATACAAACTTTACTCCTTTCTGAGTCAACTTAGTCATAGGTGCAGCAACCTTAGAGAAGTCCTGCACAAATCTTCTATAATATCCAGCCAAACCCAAGAAATTGCGAATTTCAGTAACAGAGGTAGGCTGGGACCAATTCTTCACTGCCTCTGATGATTCCACGTGACCCAAAAAGGCAACTCTGTCAAGCCAGAATTCACACTTAGAGAACTTGGCATACAGTTTTTCCTCTCTCAACCTCTACAATGCTAATCTCAAGTGTTCAGCATGTTCCTCAGAATTCTTTGAATAAACCAATATGTCGTAAATGAAGATAATGACAAATCGGTCCAGAAATGGTTTGAAGACCCTGTTCATCATGTCCATGAACGCTGCAGGAGCATTTGTTAATCCGAAAGACATCACCAAGAACTCGTAATGTCCATATCGGGTCCGGAATGTGGTCTTAGGTATGTCTGATTCTCGAATCTTAAATTGATGGTACCCAGATCGCAAATCAATCTTGGAAAACCGCTTCGCAACCTGTAACTGATCAAATAGGTCATCTATCCTTGGCAGTGGATATTGATTGCGAATCGTTACCTTGTTTAACTTTCGGTAATCGATACAAAACCGCAAAGATCCGTCCTTCTTCTTTACAAAAAGGACCCAAGGAGAGAAACTGGGTCTTATAAAATCCTTGTCAAGCAATTCTTGCAATTGTGTATGTAGCTCCTTTAATTCTTTCGGAGCCATACGGTAAGGTGGTGTGGAGATAGGCTGGGTACCAGGATACAACTCAATTCCAAATTCAATTTCACGATCGGGCGGCAACCCCGGTAATTCTTTTGGAAATACATCCACGAACTCTCGCACTACAGGTACTTGAGTCGGTGAAAGTACTTCTTTCGTGGTATCTTGGACGAATGCCAAATACCCTTTGCATCCCTTTGCAAGTAATTTGGATGCCTTCAAACCCGAGATCAAGCTTGGATACGGTGCAGCTCCGTCACCCCGTATCACAAAAGACTCCTCGTTTGGCATATTGAATTTCAAGCATTTAGCCCTGCAGTCCACAACCGCATGGCAAGACGACAACCAATCCATTCCGAGGATCACATCAAGATCATCCATACACAACAACCGAAGGTCTGCCTGTCACGACCCCCTATCGGACGTCCGTGACCGGCACGGGAGGTAGGATTTCTCCTATCCCGTAACCCTCTAATCCCTGATTGACATTCTTATATATGCATAACTACCCATGTCTATTACAAACAATATATAGTATATATGGTCATCCCTATCCGGTGACCTAAGTAGCACACAATCCACAGCTCGCTCAATGCCGCTTCAGTCTATACATATACACATAGTCAATCACACGTACATATAATATACATATTGATCACACGCTTCAGGGCGGGTGATCTATCCTATTCACATGCAGAATTTCCTGTGTACAGTCAAGTATATATATTCAATCACACACCTGCATGAAATATACATATTGATCACACGCCTCAATGCGTATGACCTATCCTATTCACATGCGGAAGCCGTATTTGCACACAATCAAGTATTCAGTCACACATATATATAAATTTACATATTGACCACTCGCTCAGTGCGTGTGATCTATCCTATTCACATGCGGAAGTCACATTCATATATATATATTCACATGATATTCATCATATCACAACCTATATCCCCCAACAACAAGACCAATCTTCAACCTGAATGAAGCCGACAGTTCTAGAGTGTGACGTATACATATATGTATATAGCAGCTGTACAAAACAATGCTATACCAAAAGAATCATACACATATACATCCTGACAAAAATACATGTATCATACTACCCACGCGAACAATGCGTGCGGTCTCTAAGTCTGTCCGCCTCCCTGAGATGAAGTGGAAGCGCTCCCGATGCCTATACCACCTGTATCTGTAACATGTAACATTGGGGTGAGTCAAACTGACTCAGTGAGAGGCTTTCCCATCCCTGGTGTAGTAGCGAGTACCACTACAACTGGTCAGGCAATTAGCATATATCATATTCACAATAAAGAATTTAAAGCATGGTTTGACATACATTTAAATTCATACGTACATCATATTACAGTTTAACATACAACTTCATGTGGATATCCATGTTCAAAGAACCGTAATCATAAACTGGCCCGAAGGCATATCTCCGTTAGGAGAGAATCTGGCCCGAAGGCTGTATCTCACGTGAGCGGTATAGGAACCTAGTTTATCATTCTAGGAACCCCTGGTCCCAAGACTTTACTTGGAACATTAACCTGACCCCAAGACTTCACTTGGAGCATAGCCGACGACTCATTTGACCTCGGTTTACCCAAGGCAATAGCCACAATGTGGTGTACTCATATACTTTGTATTTCTGAGAGTTTGACTCAAGATAACAGACTCGATTTACCCGGACCACCCGTGATAGACTCGGTTCCCGCGTTGTACCATAAATGACCCCTATGGACCACTACTTATTTATTTTAATTCTTCTTAGGAAATTCTAAGTGTCCAAGTGGTTTTCTAATCCTGAAATCCCTCGGTTTAAAACAAGGTCAACTATGTCCATTTTCTTTGAGAGTTTACATACACCACCACACTTTTTCAGATAATAATTAATAAGGTGAGATTCTAGTACCACAATACTCTCCCCATTAAAATTGACTCGATCCTACTCCCGATGTCATATAGGTCCTGAGGACCTTCCTTCCATATAAGGCTCCTTGAGCCACCATCGCTTTTACAGTTCACATAAACACATATAGCACGTTTTCACATATATTGTAATTTAGCAACAACAATAGCATATTATCTAATATATAATTCCTACAAATAGGCAAGAAGGCAAACCATATATCCATATCCGCAGTCAACCCTATGGGTCAAGGATAGGAAAGCCCCTCACCTGTTTGGCCCCTCTGATTGGCTCTCGGTGTGCCCGAAGGTCCACTCAAAGTATGGTGCCCTATACAAATATACTTGAGAGATTCAAAAGCTTGAAAATTAGCCAATATCATGTACATGTAACGCTAATGCTCAAGTTCTCTCTAATTAATTCCATAGACTAGTTGTTGGCTTGGAATGCCCCCAACTAGTTTTCGGAACACCTGACATGCTTCTATTCGTGTCCAACCCTTTCTTAATCACACTATTCGGAAGCTTTGACTTGGGAATGCAAGGTTACCCAATTCCACCTCTATGTGTCCATATAAACTTCCATTACCCAAGTCTTGAATTTATGGCTCACGAGAATCATAAATCCTACTTGTCCAAGCTTTCCATTTACCAAAATAACTTTGAACACTTCACCTACACATGAATACGTATACCCGAATACGCGTAAGATTAGAAAATTGTCTCTTTTTCTCCCGAACGGGGTTCCGGGTGAGACGGGAATTACTCAGGTTTTGATCCCTCGTACATTCCAATAATTTTTTACAATTATATAATTATCATTCAACCTTTCAATGCACCCCAAATCATTCCACAACACCCTTAAACCTTTACAACCACATTTTCCTACACTTTTTCCACCCCGGATAAATTCCATCAATTTGGTTCCGATTCCTAAGCTTCCAACTCACTTCCTAACATGCATATACTTCAATTTAGGACCCAGAACACTCAGATTGAATCAATTGGGGTCTTTCCAAAAATCCCTAAAATTGATATAATTGGGGTTTGAGAGTTTCAGGACTTCTCACCTCGATTCAACCGGTTAAAAGGACGATATGGAGTAGAGGAGACTCCCAGCTACCTTCCCCGGTGAAGAGACGGCGTTTTCCGGCGAGAAAGCTCTCCCCCTTTGCTTTCTCTCTCTAGCCCGAGCTCTCTCTCTCCTCCAGCCACAAGACGGTGACCAGCTCCGGTGGGCAGCGATTTCGACCTATCCTCGCGTCCGACCACCTCCACACGTTGGCCTTCCTCCGTCCGTGAGTTTCCCGTGCACAACGCCTCAAGCTCTCTTTCCCTCCGTAGCCTCCCGTGTGCGTCTTCTCACTCACGCCTCCTTTCTTTCACTTTTTTCACACTCTGATTTCTTTTCTTTATTCTCTTCTCTTATTCTTTTTTTTATATAATATATATATATATATATATATATAATAAAATAATATACATATATATTACAAAAAGAGAAAAAAGGCAATCTGATTTACTTCCCTCTCTTCAGTTCTTCTTTTTCTTTACTTATATATATACATATATATATAATTAATTTATATATCTAACTATCACATAATTAAAATCTGGTATAATAATAATAAATAAGAAAAAGAAATATCTATAAAAAAATAATTAGGATTTAAACAACTTTGTATTAAAAAAAATATGTAGTAGGATAGTGTGTGCTTCCATCCATTTTCAACTTTTAAATTAATTAATTTAATTTACTTTAATTAATGATGCTAGTTAAAATATCCTCGGGTATTACAATCTTCCCCCCTTAAGAAATTCGGTCCCTGAATTTCAAACAAAATACTAACCTTAGTCTCGAAATAGATGAGGAGACGTCCTGCGCATTTCACCCTCGACCTCCCATGTAGCTTCTTCGGTCGAGTGGTTTCTCCACAGAACTTTAACCAATGGAATCTCTTTCGTTCTGAGTTTCTTCAACTGCCGATCTAAGATTTCCACTAGCTCCTCTTCATACGTCATACTTTCGGTTAGTTGCACGTCTTGCGATTGGATCACGTGCGAGGGATCGGGAAGATACTTCCGAAGCATCGATATATGAAAGACAGGGTGTAGCCCCTCCAATTCCGTAGGCAATTCCAACCGATACGCTACATTCCCAATTCGTTCTAAGATTTCAAACGGTCCAATATACCGGGGACTCAACTTCCCCTTCTTACCGAACCGCATTACGCCTTTCATCGGTGATATTCTCAAGAACACCTGATCACCAACGGCAAACTCCAGTTCCCTCCTTCGATTGTCTGCATAAGACTTTTGCCTAATCTGAGCCGTCAGCAATCTCTCCCTTATACACTTTACTTTCTGCAAGGCATCTTGTAGCAATTCCGGGCCGACTAAGCTAGCTTCTCCGACCTCGAACCACTCAATCGGGGATCTGCATCTGCGACCGCACAGAGCCTCGAAAGGTGCCATTTGAATACTTGCTTGATAACTGTTATTGTACGCAAACTCAGCCAAAGGTAAATACCTTTCCCAACTTCCGTCGAAATCCATAATACACGCCCGAAGCATTCCTCAAGAATTTGAATGGTTCTTTCTGATTGCCCGTCGGTCTGTGGGTGGAACGCAGTACTCATATCAACTCTAGTTCCCAACACTTCCTGTAATGACTTCCAAAACCTGGAAGTGAACTATGGACCTCTATAAGATATTATGGACACTGGCACATCGTGCAATCTAACGATTTCTGATAGGTAAATCTGTGCATATTGACTCACTTCGTAAGTGGTCTTAACTGGCAGAAAGTGTGCGGACCTAGTCATGCGATCCACTATTACCCAAACCGAATCAAATCCCCGTTGTGATCTTGGCAACCCCGTTACAAAATCCATTGTTATTCTCTCCCATTTCCACTCAGGTATCTCTATCTGTTGTAATGTTCCGGCGGGCTTCTGGTGTTCAGCCTTGACTTGCTGGCACACTAAACACCTGGCTACATAGTTTGTGACATCCTTTTTCATGCCATTCCACCAATACAACTGTTTCAGATCATGATACATTTTATTAGCTCTCGGATGGATTGTATACGCTGTCCGGTGTGCTTCTTCAAGGATTCTTTCTTTCAAGTTATCAACCATAGGGACACACAACCGTCCCTCCAACCGAAGTATCCCAGAATCATCTATAGAGAATCGGACGTCGTCCCCTTTCTCTTTAGTTACGGTATCCCTGATTTGCTTGAGGTCGGTATCTTCATCTTGTCTAGCCTTCACCTTTTCTACCAAAGAGGGCTTAGCTTGCAAATGTGCTAAGAGTGAGTTAGGACTTCCAATCTCAAACTGATTTCCCGTTTGCTCTAGCTCGTGTAGTTCTCTAATCAACGGTCTTCTTTCCTCACTTATATGAGCAAGACTGCCCATGGATTTCCGACTCAGAGCATCGGCTACCACATTAGCCTTTCCTGGATGATACAAGATCATGCAGTCGTAGTCTTTCAATAACTCTAACCATCGACGTTGTCTCAAGTTCAAGTCTTTCTGCTCGAAAATGTACTTGAGGCTTTTGTGGTCTGCATAGATTTCACAAGTCTCACCATATAAGTAGTGTCTCCATATTTTCAAAGCGAATACTACGGCGGCCATTTCGAGGTCGTGAGTCGGATAGTTCTTCTCATGCTTCCTCAGTTGTCGCGATGCATACGCAATCACCTTGCCATTTTGCATCAAGACACACCCTAACCCGACCCTTGACGCATCACAGTATACCACATACCCTCCTGTGCCTTCAGGTAATGCCAGCACCGGAGCGGTAGTGAGGCTGTCCTTCAGCTTCTGAAAACTCTGCTCACACTTTTCATCCCATATAAACTTCACTCCTATCTGAGTCAACCTAGTCATAGGTGCAGCAACCTTAGAGAAGTCCTGCACAAATCTTCTATAATATCCCGCCAAACCCAAGAAACTGCGAATTTCAGTAACAGAGGTAGGCTGGGACCGATTCTTCACTGCCTCTACCTTACTTGGATCAACGTGGATTCCCTCTGATGATACCACGTGACCCAAAAAGGCAACTCTGTCAAGCTAGAATTCACACTTAGAGAACTTGGCATACAGTTTTTCCTCAACCTCTGCAATGCTAGTCTCAAGTGTTCAGCATGTTCCTCAGAATTCTTTGATATGTCGTCAATGAAGACAATGACAAATCGGTCCAGAAATGGTTTAAAGACCCTATTCATCAGGTCCATGAACGCTGCAGGCGCATTAGTTAATTCGAAAGACATCACCATGAACTCGTAATGTCCGTATCGGGTCCGCAATGCGGTCTTGGGTATATCTGATTCTCGAATCTTTAATTGGTGATACCCAGATCGCAAATCAATTTTAGAAAACCGCTTCCCACCCTGCAACTGATCAAATAGGTCATCTATCCTCGGCAATGGGTATTGATTACGAATCGTCACCTTGTTTAACTTTCGGTAATCGATACACAACCGCAAGGATCCGTCCTTCTTCTTTACAAAAAGGACCGGTGCACCCCAAGGAGAGAAACTGGGTCTTATAAAACCCTTTTCCAGCAATTCTTGCAATTGTGTATGTAGCTCCTTTAGCTCTTTCAGAGCCATACAGTAAGGTGGTGTGGAGATAGGCTGGGTGCCAGGTTGCAGCTCAATTTCAAATTCAATCTCACGATCGGGCGGCAACCCTGGTAATTCTTCTGGAAATACATCCAAGAACTCTCGCCCTATAGGTACTTGAGTCGGTGAAAGTACTTCTTTCGTGGTATCTTGGACGAATGCCAAATACCCTTTGCATCCCTTTGCAAGTAACTTGGATGCCTTCAAAGCCGAGATCAAGCTTGGATACGGCGGAGCTCCATCACCCCGTATCACAAAAGGCTCCTCGTTTAGCATATTAAATTTTATACATTTAGCCCTGCAGTCCACAACCGCATGGCAAGACGACAACCAATACATCCCGAGGATCACATCAAGATCAACCATACAAACCAACCGTAAGTCTACCACAGTCTCATGACCATCGACCTCCACAATGCAAGACTTGTGCACATACTCTACTTGTATCGATTCTCCCATTGGTGTAGAGACCAGTACCGTTTCCTCCATTCTAGATGGACTTTTGTTGAATTTAAAAGCAAATGCATGCGACGCATAGGAATGAGTGGAGCCGGAATCAAATAAAACTCGTGCTTCAAGAGAGCAGACAATAAGGGTACCTGTAACGACTGCATTTGATGCATGAGCATCCTGCTGAGAGAGTGTGAATACCCTCGCTTGTCCTCCACCTACCGCCCCTGGCCCTCAGCCACTAGATCCTGCACCACGGCCTCTAGCTGCACCTGTACTTGCCGCCTGTGGTGGTACGGTTCTCACTGGTGGAGCTGGAATAGGTGTACTCCTCGGCGTCGGATTGCTCCTCACACTTGTACCCTCTTTTTTCTTTGGACACTCTCTAGCCATATGGCCCATCTGGCCGCAGTGGTAGCATCCACCTGTCAATCTTCGACATATACCAAAATGAAATCTGCCGCAAGTCGCACACTGGGGCTTGGTCTTACCGGCATTTCCACCCCCTTGAAAATTACCTCTTGTACCTGTTTCATGGGTGGTAGTTGAGAATTGTCCCCCTGCGGACCCTGAATACCCGACACCTCCACCTGTTGTCTTCCTTTTCTTACTTCCACCTCCTTGGTTGTCACTGCCTGTAATTAACTTCTCTTTGGGATCAACAAATGTCCATACCTCTTCCTAGTTTCAATCATTGTAGCACAGTCTGCTGCTTGAGCTAAAGTCTCAAACTGTCTCCTCTGAGGTAGCAAAGCAGTAAACAACGGCTCCGTGAGTCGGTGTATGATCTCTTGATCCTCGCCTCTTCATCAGGAACTAACTCAGGTGAGAATTGAGCCAGCTCAGTAAAAAGTAATTCATACTCCGTCACGGTCATGTTAGGCGTCATCCACAACTCCTCGAATTGCTGACGCTTCGCATCTTTGGTACCTTCAGGTAGAAACTGACCCAGGAATTCCCTCTGAAAATCTTCCCAGGTCATCGGTGCCACTCTGCGTGAATACCTCGTCTGTACGGACTCTATCCATACTCTAGCCGCTCCTCTCAGCTGGAATGAAGCTAATTCCACTAATTCATGGCCTGAGCACCTCAGCATGCGCCCAATTCTGACCACATCTCTGATAAAGTACTGTGGATCCTCTTTCTCACTAGTTCCGCAGAAAGTGGGTGGATGAAGCTTTAGAAATTTTGAAATTGGCAGCTCTCGGGGTGCTACCCGTGGTTCACGAGGCATTTCCTTTGGTTGTTGCCATTCCCTATCCTCTTCCTCAACAACCTCCATCTCTTGATTGCTAGGAACCCTCTCTTGTTCTTCCTCGCCGGCTACTAACCGGCGTACTTCCCTCTGTATTTGACTTGTCATCTCTTCTCTTAGTTCTTGAAATCCTGCCGTGAGCATTTCCGCCACGGAAGGTGCAACCGTCTCTACTTGAGGTTAAGGTTCCGATGACTGTCTCCTCTCTTCCCCTCTTACTTGTGCTCTACCTCGACCCCGAGCACGACCTCTACCTCGGCCTCGGGTGGGCATTACCTACTCCCAAACTGACTCTTGATCAATTTCAGCAGGAGTTCTCCCTGCACCCCTAGTCTGTCTCGTAATAGGTGGCATCCCTATACTGCACAAGGACCACAACTAATAAGTACACGTATATTAATGACATTTTGTATAAAAGAGAGTAGAAAGAAAGGCTGACACAATTTCCTGGGTACTTCCACAAGTGCCTTTTTACTCCCACATTGTGCCCGGGTACATAAAGAGGGGAAAACCGACACCCGATCATACCAATGGCTTCACACAGTTTAAAGTAACCAGGCTCTGATACCAAATTTGTCACGACCCCCTATCAGACGTCCGTGACCGGCACGGGAGGTAGGATTTCTCCTATCCCGTAAACTTCTAATCCCTGATTGACATTCTTATATATGCATAACTACCCATGTCTATTACAAACAATAAATAGTATATATGGTCATCCCTATCCGGTGACCTAAGTAGCACGCAATCCACAGCTCGCTCAAAGTCGCTTTAGTCTATACATATACACATAGTCAATCACATGTACATATAATATACATATTGATCACGCGCTTCAGGGCGGGTGATCTATCCTATTCACATGCAGAATTTCCTGTGTACAGTCAAGTATATATATTCAATCACACACCTGCATGAAATATACATATTGATCACACGCCTCAATGCGTGTGACCTATCCTATTCACATGCGGAAGCCGTATTTGCACACAATCAAGTATTCAGTCACACATATATATAAATTTACATATTGACCACTCGCTCAGTGCGTGTGATCTATCCTATTCACATGCGGAAGTCACATTCATATATATATATATTCACATGATATTCATCATATCACAACCTATATCCCCCAACAACAAGACCAATCTTTAACCTGAATGAAGCCGACAGTTCTAGAGTGTGACGTATACATATATGTATATAGCAGCTGTACAAAACAATGCTATACCAAAAGAATCATATACATATACATCCTGACAAAAATACATGTATCATACTACCCACGCGAACAATGCGTGCGGTCTCTAAGTCTGTCCGCCTCCCTGAGATGAAGTGGAAGCGCACCCGATGCCTATACCACTTGTATCTGTAACATGTAACATTGGGGTGAGTCAAACTGACTCAGTGAGAGGCTTTCACATCCCTGGTGTAGTAGCGGGTACCACTACAACTTGGGAGAGGAGCCAATCACAAACACATACGCATATAACAGATTTAATTTCCATATATTAAGTGGTCAGGCAGTTAACATATGGTATAGCATTGTTTTGTACAGCTGCTATATGCATATATGTATATGTCACACTCTAGAATTATCGGCTTCATACAGGATAAAGATTGGTCCGTTGTTGGGAACATAGGTTATGATATGATGAATATCATGTGTACATATATATATATATGAATGTGACTTCCGCATGTGAATAGGATAGATCACACGCACTGAGCGTGTGGTCAATATGTAAATTTATATATATGTGTGACTGAATACTTGATTGTGTGAAAATACGGCTTCTGCATGTGAATAGGATAGGTCACACACATTGAGGCGTGTGATCAATATGTATATTTTATGCAGGTGTGTGATTGAATATATATACTTGACTGTACACAGGAAATTCTGCATGTGAATAGGATAGATCACCCGCCCTGAAGCGCGTGATCAATATGTATATTATATGTATGTGTGATTGATTATGTGTATATGTATAGACTGAAGCGGCGTTGAGCGAGCCGTGGATTACGTGCTACTTAGGTCACCGGATAGGGATGGCCATATATACTATTATTGTTTGTATTAGAAATGGGTAGTTATGCATATATAAAATGTCAATCAGGGATAAGAGGCTTACGGGATAGGAGAAATCCTACCTCCCGTGCCGGTCACGGACGTCCGATAAGGGGTCGTGACATCGCCGATGAGTGTTTCGAAAACGTAATATTAATTTTTTTTAAATAGTTTTCTCTGATGAGTGTTTCAAACGTCATATTCATTTTTCTTTTTTAATCATTTTTCGCCGATAAGTGTTTCGAAAACTAGATATTCATTTTTATTTTTTTAATTAGTTTTCGCCGATGAGCGTTTCGAAAACTTGACATTCATTTTTCCTATTTTAATCTATTTTCGCCGATGAGTTTTTTGAAAACTTGATATTCATTTTTCTTTTCAAATAAGTTTTCACCGATGAGTGTTTCGAAAACTTAATTTTCATTTTTATTTATTTTAATTAGTTTCCGTCGAAGAGTGTTTCGAAAACTTGATATTCATTTTTCTTTTTTTAGAAAGTTTTCGCTAATGAGTGTTTAGAAAACTTGATATTCATTTTTCTTTTTTTAATCATTTTTCACCGATTAGTGTTTCGAAAACTTGACATTGATTTTTCTTTTTTTAATAAGTTTCACCGATTAGTGTTTCGAAAACTTGATATTCATTTTTCTTTTTTTAATCAGTTTTCACTGATAAGTGTTTCGAAAATTTATATTCATTTTTATTTTTTTTTAATCATTTTTCGCCGATTAGTGTTTCGAAAACTTGAGATTTATTTTTCTTTTTTAATCAGTTTTCGCCGATGAGTGTTTCGAAAACTTGATAGTCATTTTTCATTTTTTAATCATTTTACGCCGATGAGTATTTCAAAAACGTAAAATTCATTTTTCTTTTTTTAAATAGTTTTCGCCGATGAGTGTTTCGAAAACGTGAGATTCATTTTTCTTTTCTTAATCATTTTTCGCCGATGAGTGTTTCGAAAACATGATATTCATTTTTCTTCGTTTAGTAAGTTTTCGCTAATGAGTGTTTCGAGAACTAGATATTCATTTTTCTTTTTTTAATCATTTTTCACTGATGAGTGTTTCGAAAACTTGATATTCATTTTTCTTTTTTTAATAATTTTTCGCTCATGAGTGTTTCGAAAACTCTATATTCATTTTACTTTTTTAAATAAGTTTTCATCGATGAGTGTTTCGAAAACTTGATATTCTTTTTCTATTTTTAATCAGTTTTCGCCGATGTGTGTTTCGAAAACTTTATATTCATTTTATTTTTTTAATCAGTTTTCGCCGATGAGTGTTTCGAAAACATGATATTTATTTTTCTTTTTTAATCAGTTTTCGTTGATGAGGATTTCGAAAACTTGATAGTCATTTTTCTATTTTTAATCATTTTTCGCCGATGAGTGTTTCGAAAACTTGATATTCATTTTTCTTAGGTCATAACCCCAAATTGGTCCTTTATGTTTGCACCAAGTTTTATATTAGTCCTTTATGTTTCAAAAAGTCTAAATTGGTCCTTTATGTTTGCAAGAAGTTCCAAATTGGTCCTTCCGTCCATTTCCATCCAGTTTTGCCGTTAACCCGTGACGTGTCCGGATGATGTGTCGCCTTCTCTCTCCTACGTGTACTGTTTAGCTGACGTGGCCATAGTTAACCTAAAATCAGGGACTAAAATGAAACAAAATAATTTTTCACAAAACAAAAATATAATTTCCCCACTTTTCTTCTTCTTCTTCTTCTTCTTCTTCTTCTTCTTTCTTTCTTTCTGTCAACTCTTTATCATCATCATCATCATTATCATCATCATGATCATTATCTCCGTCTTCTTTTACCTCCTCCGCCGCCGTCTCTCCATTTCTTCGATCCTCTTCCTCTTCACTATCCTCCCACTCCGCCTCTTTCTCTGTTTCTCACATACACAATCAAACCCACGAAGAACAAAAGCTACCCAAAGGAAAATCTTGGAAAATCAAAGAATTAAAAGGAAACAAAAGTAGACGAAGTACCTCGCACCGGAAACGACCGAGGATCTCGACATCGAACTCAACGGGAAGAACGAGGAAGCCATTAAAGCGGTCGAAAGTGACATGAGTGATGTGTTGAACGTTCGTGGTCCATCCGATTTCCATGTGATGAATGGTGGAGATGACATTGTCTTGTCGATCCACCATCCTCTTCCTCTTCAACCATAGCGATTTGGGATATGAACAGACATGGGTTTTGGGAATGAGATTCAAGATCAAGGCAAGTAAAATCAATCGCAAGAAGAGGAAGGAGGAGAGGTGGAGTGGGAGGATGGTGAAGACTGAAGAGGAAGAGGATTGGAGAAATGAAGAAGGCGGCAGCTAGCGGCGGAAGTGGCAGCTGAGGAAGATTGAGAAGATGGAAAAGTGGGGAAATTATATTTTTGTTTTATAAAAAATTATTTTGTTTCATTTTAGTCCCTGATTTTAGGTTAACTAAAGCCACGTCAGCTAAACAGTACACGTAGGAGAGAGAAGGCGACACATCATCCGGACACGTCACGGGTTAACGGCAAAACTGGATGTAAATGGACGGAAGGACCAATTTGGAACTTCTTGCAAACATAAAGGACAAATTTAGACTTTTTGAAACATAAAGGACCAATATGAAACTTGTTGCAAACATAAAGGACCAATTTGGGGTTTTGACCTTTTTCATTTTTTAATCATTTTTCGTCGATGAGTGTTTCTGTAATACCCCGAAAAATTTCGAGGATTAAAGAATGATTTTTTTAAAATCTCGAGGATTTGAGAATGATTTATTCCGGGGCTAAGAATTTAAAACCACAGAAGGAATATAGAAAAAAAAGGTATGAAAGTTAAAAGAAACCGGAAGGGAAATTTTTTCTTTGTTTTCAAAGATTATAATACAGAGAAAATTTTTTGATGATTAAAATAAAATAAAGGATGAAAGAAAGAAGTAAAATATTTTTGGAATTAATTCGGGACCTAAGAAATTAGAAATCTAAAATAAATAGGAGTGAGAACTAAATTTAAATATTATTAGTCATTATTTATTTAATTATTAATTAATTTATTTACTTATTTTAATACTTTCAGATTTATTTATTATTATTATTATTATATAAAGGAGTGTTAGGTAGGTAAAAAAAAGAAATAAGAAGAAAGGAAAAAGAGAAGGGGTGCCGAGAAAAAAAAAGAAAGAGAAGAATTGAAATATAATAGAAACAAAGAGAAAGAAGGATAGAAAGAGAGAGAGAGTCGCCCGAGAAAAAAGAAAACGGATGAGTGAGAGAGAGAAAGAGCCAAGAGGTAGAGAGAGAGAGGGGGGTTCACCGGAAATTTCGGCGGAAACTCGCCGGAGGAGAGCGGTCCGACACCGGCCACGACCACCGGAGCTCGACTCAAACATCTTCCACACCTCCCACCAATCGAATCAAGGTTGGTAACCCCAATTTCATTCTAAACCCTAAATTTTTCTATTTTTAGGGATTCCTTCGATTGAGTAGTTTCGAGGGTAGATTTAGACTTAGAAAGTGTTCTTGAACACTTTGTTGGAGTAGGAATCGAGATTATATTCTCGGATTTGCCCAAATTCGAATTTGGAAGGATTTGGGGTTAAGATTCTAATTATTTATAAATTGGGGAAATTGTTGATAATTAGGATTAGGCTTGGATTTGAGTAAATAGGCTTGGATTGGTATTATTAAAATTATATGGTTGGAATATTAGCTGAACAAGACCCGTGAAGAGCTGGTCCGAGGTTACTAAGGTTGAACCTTGACATTAACGTGCCGGGTCCCTGCTCGATTTGCCCAAATACATTTTAAGGGTGATGTTGAGGGCTCCAAACCTCTTCTTTTTCAATCTTAAACACCCTAGAATAATTCTAAATATGCTATCAAGCATTATGAATTAGTTTAGGTACTTTCTTGTTTCCCAAGAGTGGAAGCTTGCGGAACAATGAAATCCAATTTCTAAAATTTCAACCTTCTCCCCTCATAAATATTTAGGAAACCTTAAGTAGGATAAAGCTGAGGTATATTGAGGTTTAGAAACTAGATTTCTTAAAACACAAGCTGAGTCAAAATGCTTTGATCTTCCTAAAATTAGGATTTCTTCCAATTAAGTTAGATAAGCTTCCTTATATGCGAATACAAGTTAGATAGAGGTCTAGTACTCAAATCCAAGTATGTGAAACACTCAAGTAGAGTGTTATATGCGAGTAAGTCAAGTGTCCGAGGAAGGATACACATAAGTCGGGATAGAGAAGTCCGATAAGACCAAGAGCTCGACTCTGTGGCAACCATGGACTACATGTGAGTGTAATGGAGAGATAAATAACAAGTTAAACTAAGTAAAAATTTAATGAAATAAATGTTGTTCTTATAGGAACAACGGTATGCAATAGAGTGCAACAAGAACTCCGAGGAGACTAAAGTTACAGGAGAGGATTGCATGGAAGGTTGGCCAAGGTGAGGGTTCTTCCATCCCTGCTCCTAGGGTTGTATGCTTATGTGGATTACATGAGTTTGTACATTTTCTGCTTGTCTGGTATGTGTTAGCTAGAGATATAGAATGCTAAAAGAATGAAAGAACTAGAAGATAGGTTGTTTAAAGTAGCTTGGATAGGAAGACATAGGAGTGGAGTATAATTGTTTGCTATGATTGGTGTGTTACAAATCCAACTCATACACTTCTGAGGCATGATGAGTATTTTATTAAATCTTTTCCACGACGGTGGCAAGACTCCTTATACGAAAGGGCTAAACTTTATTTTGAAAACTCGTCACGACGGTGACTTAAATTAAAAATCATGCAAAGGGAGTTATTGGTGGATTTTAGATTTGGTTATGCTAGCGATGTGAGATATCGACTAGAATAATGTCAGATGGCACTTGAGACCTCAGTTTTATAATCACCATGACGATGGTTATTGCCCTATCCTGGTAATAGGGTCAGAAATGATTTATTTTGCTATGACGATTGCTTGAGGCTCAGAGAGTGCATCTGGACGGGTATATGAGCTATATCCTGTTAAGGATACTCGTCCATATAAGTAAGGAGAAGAATTGTTGATTCTTCGAGAAAGATACAAAGAATCCTATTAATATGTGAGACTGAGGTAAGGAGACACTGGAGGAACCTATGGGTGAACCGTGAGCCTAACCTAGTAAAAGAGAAATCATCCTGTGGAGTTGGTCCAGGGTGCGTCAGTGGCCATGCTTCGAGACGTCGTGTCGTGCCTGCCATGTGGCCTGGTTGGGTAATGGACGAGTGGGCTCAAGCTATTGCCCCGCAGCAAGTGGTCAGGACGTGCCACGTGGTGGCTACGTATCAATTGTTTGATAGATAGAAGTTGATTGTGTTTGATTAATAGAATTATCACGAGGTGATTAGTACCCAAGTGAATGGGTTAAGTATTGTTTGTTTAATAGAAATGTCACGAGGTGACTAGTACCCAAGTGAATGGGTTAAGTATTGTTTGATTAATAGAATTGTGACGAGGTGACCAGTACCCAAGTGAATGGGTTAAGTATGCTTTGCCACGTGGTGGCCAGCAACCCGAGTGCACGGGTTCGAGGTAGAAAAGCCATGTAGTGGCTAGTAAATACCCAGAGTGGGGGAAGTTAAGTAGATGTATGTTATAGTGTCTGTGTGTACTTAAAGAATTGTCTGTGTTTGCATATGATTGTTGATTGTGCAGCGGAGTGGTGACGTACAGGATTACGTCATCACAAAGTCTTGTTTGATTCAAACATGCTGAACGCGAGAAGACCGGTAAGTAAAAGCCGGCACTATATGTTACATGTTTACTTGCTGATTGATGACGTGGAATAAACTGCTGCATGTTTACATTTATTAAATGCATGTGAGTGCTTGGGTGAAATTTCTGTGGTTGTGTGATCACCAAGAATGTATGCTAACAACAGTAACTAGTTGTTTTTGCATGTGGTTGTGTATGACTCCCAAACCTAGCGCTATGGCACCCACCTTGCGCCAGGGATGGGAGAGTCCTCACTGAGTCGCGTGGTTAAGACTCACACCTCATTTTTACTACACAGAGACAGGTTAAGTACAGGTGGAAGAAGTCTCGGTGGAACGAGGATTGAGCAACATTTTTCCAAGTCCCACAACTTGTTCATGTAGGTGAATAAAGTGTAATTGTAATTTAATTTACTTTATTATTATATCATAAAGTAAAGGGTAGACGTACCCAATTATATTGTATCACTAAATCTAGAAATGTCAGCTTCACACACCTTAAAGATCAGGATCCGTTAGATTACGATGCAAGGAAAAACTTGTTTCCAAAAATATATATATATATCTATATATATACATATATCTGTTGCATGTGAATAGGATAGGCAGCATCTTCGGATGTGTAGCCAGTACACAGGTTATATATTATGTGTGTTTTCCTATATCTATATCCTGAAGCAGCGCTAGTCGTGGATTTGCTTGCCTAGGATAGGACACCATTTTGGTGTAGCCATGGTATTATACTGCATGTGGATGTATTTTCAATAATAGATATTTTGTCAATTAGGGGATAAGGCTTACAGGCATAGCAATATTCCCTGTGTCTGTGCCAGTCACGGTCCTCTAAACGGGGGTCGTGACAAACTTGGTATCAGAGCCAGGTTTTTCTTTAAGGGTGTGAAGCTAACTAGTAGTCTCGGGTGTCATTTGGGCTATCCATTACGAATTCGAACGTAATGGTGGATCCGACGGGCACTTGTGAGGTTGCTCAGGATGTTGAGTCATACATCCTTTCGAGTCATCGCTTTAAGCATAGAATTTGTATGTTAAACTCTATGCAAAGCATATAACCTGTACAGTACAAAAGTGCCGATGAGCACTAAGGCGTAAGGTGGGGTGGCAGTGACCCCAGGAAGCCATAATAGAGAAAGGAGACAACCATGGAGGATGCTACCTAGACACAGACACATTTGGTTGAATTGTAGGCAGGAATGCGCTACAATGTGTGATTGTTGTAGGTGTCAAATGAGACGATGCGTCTACTCTGTAAGCGGCGCGTTTTGTGATATGATATAGGCACAAGTTGTTTGATTATGATATGGAATGCAAGTAGTATAGAAGTATGCAGTGAATGGTAGTTCAGTGTAGGAAAGGTTTGTAAAGTGAAAGAAAAGACAAGCTTGGCGTGTGGAAAAGAAAGTAAGCCCATGGGGCGATTGAAATGAAAAGTTTACAGACAAGAATAAACAGGACCATGAGGCATGAGACCGATAGGAAGATGACCACGGGAATGGGTCACGACTGTGCGGTATGCTATGGCTGAAGGAAATGAGTTATCCTTCCTAGAAAGTAAACAGAAAAGAGGTGGTGTATGCCACAGTATAGAAGTAGAAGTCTATGGACTAGAAAATCAGGACACGGTATATGGAAGGGCATAGTGGCCGAACCATATGCCGTAGAGATAGATGTTAAGAAGTAGAGGCATAGGTAAACGTGTAGAGCGTGACCATATGCCGAGTAGGAAATAAAGTAAATGGTAAGGCACAGGGAAGGAGCCTAGTCCAACTTGCGCTCGATCCCTGAACTGCTAGTTCCGTAAGCAAACAAGGGGGAAAAGACGGGATTAAGCCCAACCAAATTCTCTTGGGTTGCTTAAGGAAGAGCATAAAGAATAGGATATTGATCACATGAGAAAATTTTTGTAAAAATCTTTTTGGTCTTTCCGGATGAGAGATTCAGAAAGACCCTCAAACTTTTCTTGAAAATACTAGGGATAACTGTTGGAAGGCAAATTTTTATGAAAACTCTTTCTCAATTTGTGTCATTCCAATTGGCTAAACCCTAACCATTTACGAAAACCATAGGCGTCATTTTCTAAGAAATAAACTTGAATTAATTTTTAAAATCCGCAGGGTGCCTAAGAAAACTAACTCATGTGACCAATACCCTACCAAACAATAGTCCTTTTACAGGTAAGCTGTATAAGGATGGTAGATGAAGTTGAGAAATCACTCGCTTAGAGTGATTAAAGTCAAGTAGACATCGAAAAGCACTAAAGAGTGCTAAAGTGCCAAGGGAGTATACAGGTAAACCTAAGGGTTACCAATTAAGGGGGCCATAGGGCGATTATAGACTCGAAAGCATTAGACCGGAGCAGGTCTAGAAGTGGAAATGGGCGTAGACCTTCGAGAACCGTCTAGAGATAAGAAAATGGGTGCTATTGTGGTAGATAGCTCTCGAATGAGATAACGTAAGAGATAAATCCCAAAGGGACTCGTGGAGGCCCGAGGGGAGAGAAAGTAGACAAGGATAAGTAGTCCCATAAGGGGGGAAGAGTGGAAGCCTATAGGACCACATAAGATAAGAGTCAAGTAGGAGGTGGAGAACCAACTACTACCGTAAGTGTGTGTATAGTACACAGATTGTAGTGGACATAGCTAGGTAAGCTAGTTCCACAGGTCGGTGAACCGTAAATTCGTTAGTCTGAAGCCCGTGTATGGGTGGAGACCAAGTGGACAAACCAAACGTATAAATGGCCATGTGGGTGCCATAAAGGGAAAATTAACCGTAAGGACGATTAATCGAGAAGGAGAATTTAATAAGTAACGAGTATTGAGAAATACTCGAAGAAAGAATACCACGTAGGTATGAAATGGAAAAGAAGAGAGTGAATACGGGAACGAAGTCGGGTAAGCATCTGGGGGTGCAAGCCAAAATGATAAAACAAGTATGCTACCGTTGGGGGCGATCGGAATCCAACGGGTAACTCACTTGCAAGAGGCGGTAAATGTTCGTGAACATATGCCACACCGTAAGAGAGGAAAGAGTCAAACCGTGGGAGCAGACCCCGTTTCCTCAAGAGGAGTAGAGCATGTCCGGAAAGGTTCATGCTGGAGTTAACGGATCAAGTATTCCAAGTAGGAATACAGGATCTAAGTGAGTTGAGGAGTTCGAGTGGGCCAAGTTGGGGTAAAAGCCAACGGAAACCCAACGAGTAGAGTTAGCATAGGATGTGCAAGTCTAAGTGGACTAACCTGAGGATGGTATAGATCCACAGTTATAGTCGTGTTAAGCGAGGCCTTCGGATGTGAAGACCGAACTGAGACTGAGGTAGAGAAATGAGCATGATGGTAAGGAGGAGACTAGTGAGTTTCCATCATAAACAGAAATGACTACAAGTAGTAGTCAGAGAAGAGTCTAAGTCAGTCAGACATAAGATGTCGACAGGGAGTAACCTGAAGTGGTTATGGAAACCACTAAGGGTAAGGGTAGAAGTCCGGAAAAGAAAAGGAATACACGAATCATAAATGTAAGGTCCTTTACCGTTTGGTGGAGAAACGGTAAGTGTAATTCATAATTGTGCTAGTCCCATGGCATTTAGCTTCGTTAGGACACGAGTAGAGTAAACCGAGTCGGTAGTGAGTGTAACAACCTCGGAAGGGTTGCACCTACGAAGGGTGTATGCCGTGTAAGCAGTAAGTCTAGATGTAGAGTAGAGGGTGTAGTAAAATGTAAACGAATTTTCCTGGAGAAGTCATTTACAAAGAAAATATCGGGGGGAATACCGGCAGAAGGGTAGCTGCTTGGTAGTAGAGGATACTTAACTACGGGAACTCCGATGTTGGGGAGTACTTCAATGCAGGGGAATACTTAAGTCAGTTAGAGTTTATAGAAATAGGACCTAGTGTGCTATGCAAATAGCTAGTGTCTTGACGTGTTCTAAGACGGATATAAGAGGTCACTACGAAGGTAGCTAGTCGGACAAGCAGATTGAGTCAAGGTAAGCCTCACTAGAGAAGGCAATAGTTAACTCCTCGGAGAACTAAATTGGAGCATGGCATGTGGTACGTGTCAGACACTCCATTGCGAAATTGGTAGCACAAAGTGAATTGAAACTAGGAAAGTTAGGTATCCTCGAGGAAGGATACAAGTTTGTCGGTTAGCACCTCACGAAGGGGTGGTTAACTACGAAACTAGGAATACAAACGATCACAGAAAGAAGATGTAGAAACCAGATAGAGACCTTGAGTCTCTAGGAAAGAAATGAACCGTAGGGTAAAACGGTAAAACTTCCACGTTGAGAGAAACCATAGATGAAAATGAGCCAAGGAATGGCAACAAGCCAACAACCCCAAGAAGGAGATGAAATTCGGGGACCGAATTTCTTAAGGGGGGAAGAATGTAATACCCCGGAAAATTTCGAGGATTAAAGAATGATTTATTTAAAATCTCGAGGATTTAAGAATGATTTATTCCGGGGCTAGGAATTTAAAACCTCAGAAGGAATATAGAAAAAAAAGGTATGAAAGTTAAAAGAAACCGGAAGGGAAATTTTTTTTTTCAAAGATTATAATACAGAGAAAATTTTTCGATGATTAAAATAAAATAAAGGATGAAAGGAAGAAGTAAAATATTTTTGGAATTAATTCGGGACCTAAGAAATTAGAAATCTAAAATAAATAGGAGTGAGAACTAAATTTAAATATTACTAGTCATTATTTATTTAATTATTAATTTATTTATTTACTTATTTTAATACTTTCAGATTTATTTATTATTATTATTATTATATAAAGGAGTGTTAGGTAGGTAAAAAAAAATAAAAGAAATAAGAAGAAAGGAAAAAGAGAAGGGCTGCCGAGAAAATAAAAAGAAAGACAAGAATTGAAATATAATAGAAACAAAGAGAAAGAAGGATAGAAACAAAGAAGGATAGAAAGAGAGAGAGAGTCACCCGAGAAAAAAAGAAAACGGAGGAGTGAGAGAGAGAAAGAGCCAAGAGGTAGAGAGAGAGGGGGGGCTCACCGGAAATTTCGCTGGAAACTCGCCGGAGGAGAGCGGTCCGACACCGGCCACGACCACCGGAGCTCGACTCCAACATCTTCCACACCTCCCACCAATCGAATCAAGGTTGGTAACCCCAATTTCATTCTAAACCGTAAATTTTTCTATTTTTAGGGATTCCTTCGATTGAGTTGTTTCGAGGGTAGATTGAGACCTAGAAAGTGTTCTTGAACACTTTGTTGGGGTAGGAATCGAGATTATATTCTCGGATTTGCCCAAATTCGAATTTGGAAGGATTTGGGGTTAAGATTCTAATTATTTATAAATTGGGGAAATTGTTGATAATTAGGATTGGGCTTGGATTTGAGTAAATAGGCTTGGATTGGTATTATTAAAATTATATGGTTGGAATATTAGCTGAACAAGACCCGTGAAGAGCTGGTCCGAGGTTACTAAGGTTGAACATTGACATTAACGTGTCGGGTCCCTGCTCGATTTGCCCAAATACATTTTAAGGGTGATGTTGAGGGCTCCAAACCTCTTCTTTTTCAATCTTAAACACCCTAGATTAATTCTAAATATGCTATCAAGCATTAAGAATTAATTTAGGTACTTTCTTGTTTCCCAAGAGTGGAAGCTTGCGGAACAATGAAATCCAATTTCTAAAATTTCATCCTTCTCCCCTCATAAATATTTAGGAAACCTTAAGTAGGATAAATCTGAGGTATATTGAGGTTTAGAAACTAGATTTCTTAAAACACAAGCTGAATCAAAATGCTTTGATCTTCCTAAAATTAGGTTTTGTTCCAATTAAGTTAGATAAGCTTCCTTATATGCGAATACATGTTAGATAGAGGTCTAGTACTCAAATCCAAGTGTGTGAAACACTTAAGTAGAGTGTTATATGCGAGTAAGTCAAGTGTCCGAGGAAGGATACACATAAGTCGGGATAGAGAAGTCCGATAAGACCAAGAGCTCGACTCTGTACAAACCATGGACTACATGTGAGAGTAATGGAGAGATAAATAACAAGTTAAACTAAGTAAAAATTTAATGAAATAAATGTTGTTCTTATAGGTACAACGGTATGCAATAGAGTGAACAAGAACTCCGAGGAGACTAAAGTTACAAGAGAGGATTGCATGGAAGGTTGGCCAAGGTGAGGGTTCTTCCATCTCTGCTCCTAGGGTTGTATGCTTATCTGGATTACATGAGTATGTACATTTTCTGCTTGTCTGGTATGTGTTAGCTAGAGATATAGAATGCTAAAAGAATGAAAGAACTAAAAGATAGGTTGTGTAAAGTAGCTTGGATAGGAAGACATAGGAGTGGAGTATAATTGTTTGCTATGATTGGTGTGTTACAAATCCAACTCATACACTTCGGAGGCATGATGAGTATTTTATTAAATCTTTTCCACGACGGTGGCAAGAGTCCTTATACGGAAGGGCTAAACTTTATTTTGAAAACTCGTCACGACGGTGACTTAAATTAAAAATCATGCAAAGGGAGTTATTGGTGGGTTTCAGATTTGGTTATGCTAGCGATGTGAGATATCGACTAGAATAACGTCAGATGGCACTTGAGACCTCAGTTTTATAATAACCATGACGATGGTTATTGCCTTATCCTGGTAATAGGGTCAGAAATGATTTATATTGCTATGACGAAAGCTTGAGGCTCAGAGAATGCATCTGGACGGGTATATGAGTTATATCCTGTTAAAGATACTCGTCCATATTAGTAAGGAGAAGAATTGTTGATCCTTCGGGAAAGATACAAAGAATCCTATTAATATGTGAGACTGAGGTAAGGAGACATGGGAGGAACCTACGGGTGAACCGTGAGCCTAACCTAGTAAAAGAGAAATCAACCTGTGGAGTTGGTCCAGGGTGTGTTAGTGGCCATGCTTCGAGACATCGTGTCGTGCCTGCCATGTGGCCTGGTTGGGTAATGGACGAGTGGGCTCAAGCTATTGCCGCAGCAAGGGGTCAGGACGTGCCAAGTGGTGGCTACGTATCAATTGTTTGATAGATAGAAGTTGATTGTGTTTGATTAATAGAATTGTCACGAGGTGACTAGTATCCAAGTGAATGGGTTAAGTATTGTTTGATTAATAGAATTGTCACGAGGTGACTAGTACCTAAGTGAATGGGTTAAGTATCGTTTGATTAGTAGAATTGTCACGAGGTGACCAGTACCCAAGTGAATGGGTTAAGTATGCTTTGCCACGTGGTGGCCAACAACCCGAGTGCACGGGTTCAAGGTAGAAAAGCCATGTAGTGGCTAGTAAATTCCCAGAGTGGGGGAAGTTAAGTAGATGTATGTTATAGTGTCTGTGTGTACTTAAAGAATTGTCTGTGTTTGCATATAATTGTTGATTGTGCAGCGGAATGGTGACGTACAGGATTACGTCATCACAAAGTCTTGTTTGATTCAAACATGCTGAACGCGAGAAGACCGGTAAGTAAAAGCCGGCACTATATGTTACATGTTTACTTGCTGATTGATGACGTGGAATAAACTGCTGCATGTTTACATTTATTAAATGCATGTGAGTGCTTGGGTGAAATTTCTGTGGTTGTATGATCACCAAGAATGTATGCTAACAACAGTAACTAGTTGTTTTTACATGTGGTTGTGTATGACTCCCGAACCCAGCGCTAAGGCACCCACCTTGCGCTAGGGATGGGAGAGACCTCACTGAGTCGCGTGGTTAAGACTCACACCTCATTTTTACTACACAGAGACAGGTTAAGTACAGGTGGAAGAAGTCTCGGTGGAACGAGGTTTGAGCAACATTTCTCCAAGTCCCACAACTTGTTCATGTGGGTGAATAAAGTGTAATTGTAATTTAATTTACTTTATTATTATATCATAAAGTAAAGGGTAGAGGTACCCAATTATATTGTATCACTAAATCTAGAAATGTCAGCTTCACACACCTTAAAGATCAGGATCTGTTAGATTACGATGCAGGGAAAAACTTGTTTCCAAAAATATATATATACATATATCTGTTGCATGTGAATAGGATAGGCAGCATCTTCGGATGTGTAGCCAGTACACAGGTTATATATTATGTGTGTTTTCCTATATCTATATCCTGAAGCGGCACTGGTCGTGGATTTGCTTGCCTAGGATAGGCCACGATTTTGGTGTAGCCATGGTATTATACTGCATGTGGATGTATTTTCAATAATAGATATTCTGTCAATTCGGGGATAAGGCTTACAGGCATAGGAATATTCCCTGTGTCTGTGCCGGTCACGGTCCTCTAAACAGGGGTCGTGACAGTTTCGAAAACGTAATTTTCATTTTTATTTTTTTTAATCAGTTTTCGTCGATGAGTGTTTCGAAAACCTAATAGTCATTTTTCATTTTTTAATCATTTTTCGCCGATAAGTGTTTGGAAAACGTAATATTCATTTTTCTTTTTTCTTTTTAAATTGTTTTCGTCGATGAGTGTTTCAAAAACGTTATATTCATTTTTCTTTTTTTAATTATTTTTCGCCGATAAGTGTTTCGAAAACTTGATTTTCATTTTTCTTTATTTAATTAGTTTTCACCAATGAGTGTTTCGAAAACTTGATATTCATTTTTCTTCTTTTAATCAGTTTTCGCCGATGAGTGTTTCGAAATCTTGATATTCATTTTTCTTGTTTGTTATCAGTTTTCGCCGATGAGTATTTCGAAAACTTAATCTTCATTTTTATTTTTTTAATCTGTTTTCGCCGATGAGTTTTTCGAAAACGTTATATTCATTTTTATTTTTTTAAAAAGTTTTCGCTCATGAGTGTTTCGTAATCTTGATATTCATTTTTGTTTTGTTTTTTATCAGTTTTCGCTGATGAGTATTTCGAAAACTTGATATTCATTTTTCTTTTTTAATAAGTTTTCACCGATTAATGTTTCGAAAACTTAATATTCATTTTTATTTTTTTAATCAGTTTTCGCCGATGAATGTTTTGAAAACTTGATATTCATTTTTCTTTTTTTAATCAATTTTTGCCGATTAGTGTTTTGAAAACTTTATATTCATTTTTCTTTTTTTCAATTAGTTTTCGCCGATGAGTGTTTCGAAAACTTTATAGTCATTTTTCATTTTTAAATCATTTTTCACCAATGAGTGTTTCGAAAACGTAATATTCATTTTTTAAAATAGTTTTCGCAGATGAGCGTTTCGAAAACGTGATATTCTTTTTTCTTTTTTTAATCATTTTTCGCCGTTGAGTGTTTCAAAAACATAATATTTATTTATTTATTTAATTAGTTTTCGCCGATGAGTTTTTCGTAAACTTGATATTCATTTTTCTTTTTTTAATCAGTTTTCGCAGATGAGTGTTTCGAAAACTTGATATTCATTTTTATTTTTTAATTAGTTTTCGCCGATGAGAGTTTTGAAAACTTGATCTTCATTTTTCTTTTTTAATCAATTTTCGCCGATGAGTATTTCGAAATCTTGATATTCATTTTTCTTGTTTGTTATCAGTTTTCGCCGATGAGTATTTCGAAAACTTGATATTCATTATTGTTTTTTAATAAGTTTTCACCGATGAGTGTTTCGAAAACTTAATCTTCATTTTTATTTTTTTAATCAGTTTTCGCCGATGAGTTTTTCGAAAACGTTATATTCATTTTTATTTTTTTAATAAGTTTTCGCTCATGAGTGTTTCGTAAACTTGATATTCATTTTTCTTTTTTTAATCAGTTTTCGCATATGAGTGTTTCGAAAACTTTATATTCATTTTTATTTTTTTTAATCAGATTTCGCCGATGAGTGGTTCGAAAACTGGATATTCATTTTTCTTGTTTTTTGTAAGTTTTCGCTGATGAGTGTTTCGAAAACTTGATTGTCATGACCCCCTATCGGACGTCCGTGACCGGCACGGGAAGTATGATTTCCCCTATCCCGTAAGCCTCTAATCCCTGATTGACATTTTAATATGTGTATATCTACTCATTTCTAATGCAAACAATATATAATACATATGGTCAACCATTTTCGATGACCTAAGCAGTTTGCAATCCACGGCTCGCTCACCGCCGCTTCAGTCTATATATATACACATATTCATTCACACATACATATAGTATACATATTGATCACGCCCTTCAGGGCGGGTGATCTATCCTATTCACGTGCAGAAGTCCTGTATACAGTTATACTCAATCACACACCTGCATATAGTTTACATATTGATCACACGCCTCAATGCATGTAATCTATCCTATTCACATGTGGAAGCCGTATTTTCATACAATCAGGTATTCAGTCACACATATATATAATTTACATATTGATCACACGCCTCAATGCGTGTGATCTATCCTATTCACATGCGGAAGTCATATATATATACACACGATTTATATCATATCATAGCCTATATTCCCAACACCAAGACCTAACTTTAATCTGTATGAAGCCGACATTGCTAGAATAGGACGTATATATATACTGCAGCTGTATCTGTACAAACGCTACACCCAAAAAAGATTCATATACATATACATCACAACATATGTACGTAATCAAAATAACTAGCGACGCGGACTAAGCGTACGGTGCTCAGATCTGACCGCCTCCCTGAGAAGAAGTGGACGCATTTTCGACTCTTGAACCACCTGTATCTGAAACATGTAAACAGGGGGTGAGTCGAACAGACTCAGTGAGAAGCTCCCCTATCCCTGGCGTAGCAGCAAGTACCACTACAGCTGGGGGAAGGGAGCAACCACAACCACATGCACATGAAACGGATTTATATTGTGACCTTTAATATGATCAGGCAATCAATATATCATATTCACAATTAAAAATCCTAATTCATGCTCCTAACATGTTTATTAATCCGCATGTAAACCAATCATAAACATATATCATATGTTTTCATAAGTCATACATAGTTATGCTCATAGGCATTCACTTTCTGTCTCCTGCATTACGCTAAGAGAAATACTGGCCCGAAGGCATTCAATTTCTGTCTCCCGCGTTACGCTAAGATAATTCTGGCCCGAAGGCAATGTCTTATTCGAACCTAGTTGATCAAACTAGGAACTTTCTGACTCCAAGGCACGCTTAGAGTAATAGCCGGCAATGTGTCTGACCCCGGTTAAACCAAGGTGATGGCCACTATGTGGCATACTCACTATTAACTGAATCCTGTCTGTCCGACCAGGATAACCGACTCGATCTACCTGAACTAACCTAAACAAGTTCAAATAACCTATTCGACCTTGAAAGATGCTTTATTAATAACTAACTGAATATTACACGTGTGAATTAGCTAGGCCTAGTTTCTCCCGTTTCAATTATGCAACCCTCTCGCTCACAATTAACAACCTAGGTTCATTTTCCTCAATGTACCATACGGTCAAAACCTTTGCACGATGATCAATTTAAATGGATTTCTAATATTAATAAACCCTCACATGTGAAATTCCGACTCAATCCTACCCACGGTATCACATGAGGCTCAGTGAGCCACAATAGCACATATACACCTTGCGGTTAATCATATAAGCACATATACTATTGCACGTTGACTGCTTATTTGCAAATCATATACGTGTAACACAAATTTATTCATAGAAATATATTCCATATATCAATTTGCACAAAATAGAGCAAACCACATTTTCCACGTAGTCATCCAACCCTATGGGGCAGGGATGGGAGAGCCCCTCACATCGTTGGCCCTCCTGATCAATCCTCGGAGTACTTGAAACTCCAATTACCCTGTGGTGCCCTATACACATATATATTTAAGAAATTTAGAACATGTAACTAAGCATCTACCATGCACGTGTCATGCTAATGCTTATGTACCCTTTAGCTATTTTCCGAGAACTATTTATTTAGTTCGTTACGTCGTCTTACTAGTTCTTTTTGAAAGTCAATATTGTCTCATATTTTCCTTTCACATTTTCGAGCCATTTAGATCCTCTAATTGCTTAGGTTAGAGATTCTCACTTGTCTAAATTTTCCTTCATGTGTTCATATGGGTATTTAACTAATAAAAGAATTAAATTCACGGTTCAAAAGAGGCTCTAGCTTACTCATTCTACCGTCTCCCTTATTTACCAAGTAAAAGTTTAATTATTACCTCTTTAATTATATATAAAAATATAACTGGGTATACTTAGAGCCTTGGAACCAATTTAGCGGGTCTTACCACGGACTAGACCGAGGTGTCCAACCCACTGCACAGCTCCTTACTATACGATGGCTTAGTATTTCGCCTCTTTTTCACCGGATTGGGTTCCGGTTGAGATGGTAGATACTCGGGCTTTATTCCCTTGTATATTTCCGGCAATTACAACACTTATTCTACTCAAATCCAAGCCTAAACATGCATCAAACTATCAACTTCGTATTTTAAAGTAATTTCCTAACCCAATTTTCCTAATTTCCATACCCGGTAAATTCCTACGGTTTAACTTCGATTCTGAACCTTACTAAGCTTTCAATAACATCCACTAATCTCAAATTTAACCCCGGAATGCCCCGATTGGAAGTATTTGAAGAATTCCTAAAATACCCAAAATTGGAGAAATTGGGGTTTTGAAAGATTGTGGCTTCCATACCTTGATTCAATTGGATGGGGAGCTTGTAGGTGTTGAAAGAGAGCTTCGGTCACCGTCACTGGCGTCGGAGCGCGATTTCCGGCGCCCAACCACCGTCTTCGTGTTTCTTCTCTTCCCCTTGAGCTTCTCGTTTGGACCACGGCTGCGTGCGTTTTTGCTGCTTCTGTCTGCTTCTTTTTGTTTTTCTTTTATTATGTTTGTTGCTTTAGTGAATGAGTGTGTGTTATTATTAAATGGGGGGTCACGTTTTTGCTTCTGCACTTATCTCTTTTCTTTTCTTTTTTTAATTTGTTTAATTGTGAGTGTGTGTAATGGGAGGATGGGTGTGTGTGTAAATGGGAGGGGGTCACGTTGCCCCCCCCCCCCCCACCCCATATATTTTAATATATATATATATATATATATATATATATATATATAAAATATATATATATATATATATATATATTTTATATATATATATATATATATATATATATATATTATATACATTTTTTTTGAAAAATTTATTTATTTGTTACATCCTCTTTTTCTTTTAGGTCCTAAAAAGAATATTTAGATTTTCTATTTTTCTCCCCTTAATTTATTTCTTTAATTTAATTTATTTTTCTTTCTGAAAGAAAAATAAATATATTAATAATGAAAAAAATGCAATCTAAATATCTCGGATATTACATTGATATTTGTTTTTCTTTTCTTAATTAGATTTTGCCGATGAGTGTTTTGAAAACTTGATATTCATTTTTCTTTTTTTTTTAATTAGTTTTCGCTGATGAGTGTTTCGAAAACTTGATATTCATTTTTCTTTCTCTTAATTAGTTTTCGCCAATGAGTGTTACGAAAACGTGATATTCAATTTTCTTTATTTAATTAGTTTTCATCGATGAGTGTTTCGAAAACTTGATATTCATTTTTCTTTTTTTAAATAGTGTTCGCCGATGAGTGTTTCGAAAATGTTATATTCATTTTTCTTTTTTTAATCATTTTTCGCCGATGAGTGTTTCGAAAACTTGATATTCATTTTTCTTTTTTTAATCAGTTTTTGCCGATGAGTGTTTCGAAAACTTGATATTCATTTTTATTTTTTTAATTAGTTTTCGCCGATGAGCGTTTCGAAAACTGAATATTCAATTTTCTTTTTTTAGTAAGTTTTCACCGATGAGTGTTTTGAAAAAAATGATATTCATTTTGCTTTTTTTAATCAGTTTTTGCCGATGAGAGTTTCGAAAACTTGATATTTATTATTCTTTTTCTAGTCAGTTTTCGCCGATGAGTGTTTCGAAAATTTGATAGTCATTTTTCATTTTTTAATCATTTTTCGCGGGTGAGTGTTTCGAAAACGTAATATTTATTTTTCTTTTTTTTTAAATTGTTTTCGCCGATGAGTGTTTCAAAAACGTGACATTTATTTTTCCTTTTTTTAAAAAAAAAATAGTTTCACCGATGTAGAAACTAGATAGAGACCTTGAGCCTCTAGGAAAGAAAGATGAACCGTAGGGTAAAATGGTAAAACTTCCACATTTAGAGAAACCATAGATGAAAATGAGCCAAGGAATGGCAACAAGCCAACAACCCCATGAAGGAGATGAAATTCGGGGATCGAATTTCTTAAGGGGGGAAGAATGTAATAACCCAAAAAATTTCGAGGATTAAAGAATGATTTATTTAAAATTCGAGGGTTAAAGAATGATTTATTCTGGGGCTAGGAATTAAAACCTTAAAAAGAATATAGAAAAAGAAAAAAAAATGAAAGTTAAAAGAAATCGGAAAGGAATTTTTTTCAAAGATTATAATACCCGAGAAAATTTTTCGAAGTTTTAAAATAAAATAAAAGAAAAAGAAATGAAGAAGAAAATAATTTTTTAGGATTTAATTCGGGACCTAAGAAATTGAAAACCTGAATTTAATAGGGGTTGAAGGGATAATATGAAATTGATAAAATTGTGAAATTGAAGTTAAACATTTTGGCTAAAGAAAATAAAAATAAATTTTTTAGAGTGAAATAAAATTCTTTTTGGGATATAATTAAGATTTTAATAGTTTTGGAGTTGAGAATTTAAGAAATTAAAATAAATATGAAAATTAGGTAGAAAATTATAATTTTGTTAAAAAGTAGTCATATGAATTATTCAAAGCTTATAGTTTAAATTTGAGAATTTTTCAAAAATAAAAATTATACTGGGTAGAAAATTTTTATTTGCAAAACACTCAATAACAGATTTTTTTAATAGGCTTATGATAAGCCAAAAATTTCAAATTTTTCCTATTCTTACCTACAAATAAATATAGTTAAGAAAATCCAATCAAAACTCTATTTCACTATACCCCAAAAATTGTCAATTGCCCAAACTACCCTTAAATTCTCAAACCCCATTTATGAACCACGAATTGCTCCAGACGCAGCTTCTTCTTCTTCTTCTTTTCATTTCACTTTCTTATTCATCTCTTCTCCATTTCTCCTCCACAACCTTCATCTCTCAACCATTTTCCTTGCTTCTTCCCACCATTTCCAAGTTTCATCAAGCTTCCTCTACCATTGTGGGACATCATAGAGCTTGGGCAACTCTCCCAAAACCCCAAATTCGGACTTGTAAGTGGTAAGTCCCAAAAATCATGTCTCCACTTCTTAATCATGGTTTTCTTGTTAGGAATGAGTTACTCATTGATAATATAGCACCCTAGGACTCCTTTAGGACATAGAGAACCTTCAAATCATAACTTACATAGATGTTTTTACTCTATGAACCCTAAGGTGCGGATTTTCCCATTTTGGAAAGAATTGTAGATTTTATTAGAATTGTCGGTTTGTTTGGGTTCCAAATGAATTGCTTACACTTTTTAAATGAAATGAGAGATTGCCCAATGGTTGGATTTTTTTTATGTGTGGACCCATGGTGAAAATGAGAAGTTTCCATATTTGGCAAAATCCTTCATTGAAGGAGCTTGGAGAGTGAGCAAGTGGCAAGACTTGTTTACTTAAGCATAAATTGTTTTTAACTTAAAAAGAATTATATAAATGATGACCTTTGCTTAATAAGGGGTTTTGGGTTAGCCTTGAATGTAGTTTTAAGTTGCTATGAAATTATGAATTTAGAATATGGTGAAAATGATTATATGTGATAGGACATTATTGGTGAAATAGAAGTTGATGAATGAAAATTGATATGGATTGAATTGGTTGTATGTGATAGGACTCAAGTACTTCCTTGGAGACAAGAGTGCTCAAAGGGAATGTTAAGTAAAGTGACCAAGGTGAGGGCTCTTTCATCTCTGCTCCTAGGGTTGTATGCTTATGTGGATTACATGAGTATGTACATTCTCTGTTTGTTTGGTATGTGTTAGCTAGAGGTATAGAATGTTAAAAGAATAAAGGAACTAGAAAATAGGTTGTGGAAAGTAGCTTAGATAGGAAGACATAAGAGTATAGAGTAATTGTTTGCTATGATTGGTGTGTTACAAATCCAACTCATACACTCTGGAGGCATGATGAGTATTTTATTAATCTTCTCCACGACGGTGGCAAGAGTCCTTGTACGGAAGGACAAAACTTTTGTTTTGAAAACTCGTCACGACGGTGACTTAAACTATAATCATGCAAAGGGATTTATTGGTGGGTTTCGGATTTGGTTATGCTAGCGATGTGAGACATCGACTAGAAAAACGTCAGATGGCACTTGAGACCTCAGTTTTTATAATCACCACTACAAAAAATCTGACATTCGGTGGCGACTAAAGTCCCCACCAAATGCTAAATAGTGGCCACTAAAAATCTTTGGTGGCAACTTTTAGGTCGCCACAAGGCCGCCACCTATAACTCTGTCGCCGAAAGTTTCGGTGGCGACTAAATGTGGTTGCCACCGAATATATACTTTTCAGTGGCGACTAGCACAAATAATGCCATGGCATATCTTTCAGTGGCGACCGTCTTTTAGTGGCGACTTTGGTCGCCACTAAATGTATAGTTTTTAGTGGCGACTTATGTCGCCACTGAAAGACATGTTTCAGTGGCCACTTTGGTCGCCACTGAAAGATACCACATGTTTCAATGGCCGGTGAAGACCTCTGCCATATCTTGCCAGACCACCGCCTCCGGCCGCTGAACCTCCGTCCCCGGTTGTCGGACCTCCTCCTCCGGCCGCCGGATCTCCACTTCATGACCACCTTATATTTTTTTTTAAAATGGCTCATGGACGGATTCGAAGGCGGGACATGATGCATAGTAGTGTCCACAGCAACCACTGAGCCATATATTACTTTTTGTTATATAATTTCATTCTAATATATTTATTATGTTTTCTACCTTCGGTGGCGACTTTCCAAGGTCGCCACTGTATGTGTTGAAGGGTTAAACATTTTGGTGGTGACTTTCCAAGGTTGCCACTAAAGGTGTTGAAGGGCTAGACGTTTCAGTGGCGACTTTTTGAGGTCGCCACCAAATGTAATGAAGGGTTAGACGTTTTGGTGGCAACTTTTCAGGGTCGCCACTGAATGTGTTGAAGGTTTAAACGTTTCGGTGGCGACGTTTCAAGGTCGCCACCGAATGTGATGAAGGGCTAGACGTTTCGGTGGCGACTTTCTGTGGTCGCCATCGAATGTGTTGAAGGGCTAGACGTTTCGGTGACGACTTTTCAAGGTCGCCACCGAATGTAATGAATGGTTAGATGTTTCGGTGGCGACTTTTCATGGTCGCCACCGAATGTGTTGAAGGGTTGAATGTTTCAGTGGCGAATTTTTGAGGTCGCCACCGAATGTAATGATAGTTAGATGTTTCGATGGCGACTTTTCAAGGTCGCCACCGAATGTGTTGAAGGGTTAAACGTTTCGGAGGCGACTTTACAAGGTCTCCCCCGAATGTAATGAAGGGTTAGAGGTTTCAGTGGCAACTTTTCAAGGTCGCCACCGAATATTGTACATTGGGTGGTGACTTCCTCTTGTCGCCACCAAAAAGATATAAGAAATAAAAATGGTGGCGACTTTATTTAGTCGCCACTGAAAAGTAACTTTCAGTGACAACATTTTAGTCGCCACCTAAAGGTCGCCACCTATTGAACAGTTTTTTGTAGTGCACCATGACGATGGTCATTGCCCTATCCTGGCAATAGGGTCAGAAAGGTTTTATATTGCTATGACGATAGCTTGAGGCTTAGAGAGTGCATTTGGACGGGTATATGAGTTGTATCCTATTGAGGATATTTGTACATATTAATAAGGAGAGGAATTGTTGATCCTTCGGGAAAGATACAAAGAATCCTATTAATATGTGAGACCAAGGTAAGGAGACACGGGAGGAACCTACGGGTGAACCGTGAGCCTAATCTTACAGAAGAGAAATCATCTTGTGGAGTTGGTCCAGGGTGTGTCAGTGGCCATGCTTCGAGACGTCGTGCCGTGCCCGCCATGTGGCCTGGTTTGGTACTGGACGAGTGGGCTCAAGCTATTGCCCCGCAGCAAGGGGTCAGGACGTGCCACGTGGTGGCTACATATTAGTTGTTTGATAGATAGAAGTTGATTGTGTTTGATTAATAGGATTGTCACGAGGTGATTAGTACCCAAGTGAATGGGTTAAGTATTGTTTGATTAATAGAATTGTCACGAGGTGACCAGTACCCGAGTGAATGGGTTAAGTATATTTGCCACGTGGTGGTGGCCAGTAGCCTGAGTGCACGGGTTCGAAATAGAAAAGCCACGTAGTGGCTAGTAGAAACCCCAGAGTTGGGGAGATTAAGTAGATGTATGTTTAGCATCTGTGTGTACCTACAAATTATCTGTGTTTGCATATAATTGCTGATTGTGCAGCGTAGTGGTAACGTACAGGATTACGTCACCACACATGTTGTTTGATTCAGACATGCTGAAACGTGAGAAGACCGGTAAGTAAAAGTCGGCCCTATATGTTACATGTTACTTGCTGATTGATGACGTGGAACAAACTGCTACATGCTTATGTTTGTTAAATGCATGTGAGTGTTTGGGTGAAATTTCTGTTGTTGTGTGATCACCAAGAATGTATGGTAACTAACAGTAACTAGTTGTTTTTGCATGTGGTTTTGTATGACTCCCAAACCCAGCGCTATGTTACCCACCTTGCGCCGGGGATGGGAGAGTCCTCACTGAGTCGCGTGGTTAAGACTCACACCTCATTTTTACTACACAGAGACAGGTTAAGTACAGGTGGAAGAAGTCTCGGTGGAACGAGGGTTGAGCAACACTTTCCAAGAACCACAACTTGTTCATGTGGGTGAATAAAGTGTAATTGTAATTTAATTTACTTTATTATTGTATCATAAAGTAAAGGGTAGACGTACCCAATTAGAATGTATTACTAAATCTAGAACTGTCAGCTTCACACACCCTAAAGATCAAGATTTATTTTACTGCGATATAGGGAAAATTTGTTTTCAAAATATATATATATACATATATTTGTTGCATGTGAATAGGATAGGCATCATCTTCGGATGTGTAGCCAGTACACAGGTTATATAAATTATGTGTGTTTTCCTATAACTATATCCTGAAGCGGCACTGGCCGTGGATTTGCTTGCCTAGGATAGGCCACCATTCCGGTGTAGCCATGGTATTATACTGCATGTGGATGTATTTTCAATTATAGATATTTTGTTAATTAGGTGATAAGGCTTACAAGCACAGGGATATTCCCTGTGTGTCTGTGCCGGTCACGGTCCTCTAAACGGGGGTCGTGGCAGTTTTCGCCGATGAGAGTTTCGAAAACTTGATATTCATTATTCTTCTTTTAATCATTTTTTGCCGATGAGTATTTCGAAAACTTGATATTCATTTTTCTTTATTTAATTAGTTTTCGCCGATGAGCATTTTGAAAATTTGATATTCATTTTTCTTGTTTTTTATCTGTTTTCGCCGATGAGTATTTCGAAAACTTGATATTCATTTTTCATTTTTAATAAGTTTTCACCAATGACTGTTTCGAAAACTTAATCTTCATTTCTTTTAATCAGTTTTCGTCGATGAGTGTTTCGAAAACTAGATATTCATTTTACTTTTTTTTAATTAGTTTATGCCGATGAGTGTTTCGAAAACTTGATATTCATTTTTCTTTTTTAATCAGTTTTTGACGATGAGTTTTCGCTAGTGAGTGTTTCGAAAACTTGATATTCATTTTTCTTTTTTTAATCAGTTTTTGACGATTAGTGTTCCGAAAACTTAATTTTCATTTTTATTTTTTTTAATCAGTTTTCGCCGATGAGTGTTTCGAAAACTTGATATTCATTTTTCATTTTTAATAAGTTTTCACCAATGACTGTTTCGAAAACTAAATCTTCATTTTTTTAATCAGTTTTCGTCGATGAGTGTTTCGAAAGCTTGATATTCATTTTTCTTTTTTTAGTAAGTTTTCGCTAGTGAGTGTTTCGAAAACTTGATATTCATTTTTCTTTTTTTAATCATTTTTTTACGATTAGTGTTTCGAAAACTTGATTTTCATTTTTATTTTTTTAATCAATTTTCGACGATGAGTGTTTCGAAAACTTGATTTTTATTTTTCTTTTTCTTAATAAGTTTTCACCGATGAGTGTTTCGAAAACGTGATATTCATTTTTTTTATCAGTTTTCATCGATGATTGTTTTAAAAACTTGATATTCATTTTTCTTTTTTAATTAGTTTTGGTCGATGTTTGTTTCGAAAACTTATGTCACGACCCCCTATCGGACGTCCGTGACCGGCACGGGAGGTAGGATTTCTCCTATCCCGTAAGCCTCTAATCCCTAATTGACATTCTTATATATGCATAACTACCCATTTCTATTACAAACAATATATAATATATATGGTCATCCCTATCCGGTGACCTAAGTAGCAGGCAATCCACGGCTCGCTCAACGCCGCTTCAGTCTATACATATACACATAATCAACCACACGTACATATAATATACATATCGATCACGCGCTTCAGGGCGGGTGATCTATCCTATTCACATGCAGAATTTCCTGTGTACAGTCAAGTATATATATTCAATCACACACCTGCATATAATTTACATATTGATCACACGCCTCAATGCGTGTGATCTGTCCTATTCGCATGCGAAACCCATATTTTCACACAACCAAGTATTCAGTCACACATATATATAAATTTACATATTGACCACACGCTCAGTGCGTGTGATCTATCCTATTCACATGCGGAAGTCACATCCATATATATATATATATATACACATGATATTCATCATATCACAACCTATGTTCCCAACAACCAGACCAATCTTTAACCTGTATGAAGCCGAAAATTCTAGAGTGTGACATATACATATACATATATAGCAACTGTACAAAACAATGCTATACCAAAATGAATCATATACATATACATCCTGACAAAATACATATATCAATACTACCCACGTGAACAATGCGTGCGGCCTCTAAGTCTGTCTGCCTCCCTCAGAAGAAGTGGAAGCGCTCCCAATGCCTATACCACCTGTGTCTGTAACATTTAACATTGGGGTGAGTCAAACGGACTCAGTGAGAGGCTTTCCCATCCCAGGTGTAATAGCGGGTACCACTACAACTGGGGAAAGGAGCCAATCACAAGCACATACGCATATAACAGATTTTAAATTTCCATATATTAAGTGGTCATGCAATTAGCATATGTCATATTCACAAAAAGAATTCAAAGCATGGTTCTACATACATTTAAATTCACACATACATCATATCATAGTTTAACATACAACTTCCTGTGGATATCCATGTTCAAATAACCGTATTCATAAACTGGCCCGAAGGCATATCTCCGTTAGGAGAGAATCTGGCCCGGAGGCAATATCTCACGTGAGCAGTATAGGAACCTAGTTGATCATTCTAGGAAGCCCTGGCCCCAAGACTTTACTTGGAACATTAGTCTGACCCCAAGACTTCACTTGGAGCATAGCCGGCGACTCATCTGACCTCGGTTTACCTAAGGCAATAGCCACAATGTGGTGTACTCATATACTTTGCAATTCTGAGAGTTTGACTCAAGATAACAGACTCAATCTACCCGGACCACCCGTGATAGACTCGGTTCCGCGTTGTACCATAAATGACCCCTATGGACCACTACTTATTTATTTTACTTCTTTTTAGGAAATTCTAAATCTCCAAGTGGTTTTCTAATCCGGAGTCCCTCGGTCTTTAAACAAGGTCACCTATGTTCATTTTCTTTAAGAGCTTACATAGACCACCACACTTTTCAGCTAATAATCAATAAGGTTTGTTTCTAGTACCACAAGACTCTCCCAAATAAAATTGACTCGATCCTACCCCCGATCTTTTATAGGTCCCGAGGACCTTCTTTCCATATAAGGCTCCTTGAGCCACCATCGCTTTTACAGTTCACATATACACATAAAACATGTTATCACATACATTATAATTTAGGAACAACAATAGCATGTTATCTAATATATAATTTCTACAAATAGGCAAGAAGGCAAACCATATATCCATATCCGCAGTCAACCGTATAGGACAAGGATGGGAAAGCCCCTGACCTGGTTGGCCCCTCGGATCGGCTCTCGGTGTGCCCGAAGGTCCACTCACTGTATGGTGCCCTATACACATGTACTTGAGAGATTTAGCAACTTGAAATTCAACCACTATCGTGTACATGTAACGCTAATGCTCATGTTCTCTCTAATTAATTCCATAGACTAGTTGTTGGCTTGGAATGCCCTCAACTAGTTTTCGGAACACCTAGCATGCTTCTAATTCGTGTCCAACCTTTGCTTAATCACACTATTCGGAAGCGTTGAATTTGGGAATGCAAGGTTACCCAATTCCACCTCTATGTGTTCATGTGAAGTTTCCATTGCTCAAGTCTTGAATTTATGGCTCAAGAGAGTCATAAATCCTATTTGTCCAAGATTTCCATTTACCAAAATAACTTTCAACACTTTACCTACACATGAATACACATATCCGGATACGCGTACAATTGGAAAATTGCCTCTTTTTCCCCGAACAGGGTTCCGAGTGAGACGGGGATTACTCGGGTTTTAACCCCTCGTACATTCCAATAATTTTAACAGTTATATAATTACCATTCCACCTATTAAAGCATCCCAAATCAGTCCACAACACCCTTAAACATTACCAATCATATTTTCCTACTAGTTTTCCAACCCGGATAAATTCCATCAAATTAGTTCCGGTTCCTAAGCTTCCAACTCACTCCCTAACATGCAAATACTTCAATTTAGGTTCCAGAATACCCAGATTGAATCAAATGGGGTATTTCCAAAAATCCCTAAAATTGATAAAATTGGGGTTTGAGAGTTTCGGGACTTCTCACCTCGATTCAATCGGTTAGAAGGACGATATGGAGTAGAGGAGACTCCCAGCCACCTTCCCCAGTGAAGAGACGGCGTTTTCCGGCGAGTTTTCCGGCGTGGAAGCTCTCTCTCTTCGTTTTCTCTCTCTAACCTGTCACTCTCTCTCTCTCTAGCACAACGGAGGCGTTTTCCGGCGAACAGCGACTCCAGCTCTCTTCCTCGCACGTCCGGCCACCTCCACGCGAGCTCCCTTCCCCGTGCATTTTCCTGTTCGCTGCCACGCCTCACCCCTCTCTCCCTCCGTGTTTCTTTCCGTCGACCCCTTCCCTTTCACAATCTGCTTTCTTTTCTCTTTTATTCCTCTTTTCTTGTATTACATATATATATATATATATATATATATATATATATATATGTATATAATAAATTAATATATATACATATTATAAAAGAAAATCTGGTATAAAAATAAATAAGAAAAGAAATATATAAAAAAATTAGGATTTACAAAATTTGTATTTTTTTTTTAAAAAATAAGCAATAGGATAGTGTGTGCTTCTATCCATTTTTAACTTTAAATAAATTAATTAAATTAGAAAAATAATGCTAATTAAATATCCTCGGTTATTAAAACTTAATATTCATTTTTCTTTTTTAATAAGTTTTCACCGATGAGTGTTTCGAAAACTTGATATTCATTTTTCTTTTTTTAATTAGTTTATGCCGATGAGTATTTCGAAAACTTAATATTCATTTTTTCTTTTTTAATTACTTTTGGTCGATGAGTGTTTCGAAAACTTGATAATCATTTTTCTTTTTTTAATAAGTTTTCACCGATGAGTGTTTCGAAAACTTGATATTCATTTTTCTTTTTTTAATCAGTTTTCGTCGATGAGTGTTTTCGAAAACTTTATATTCATTTTTCTTTTTTTAATCAGTTTTCGCCGATAAGTGTTCTGAAAATTTGATATTCATTTTTCTTTTTTTAATCAGTTTTCGCCGATGAGTGTATTGAAAACTTGATATTCATTTTTCTTTTTTTAATCAGTTTTCGCCGAAAAGTGTTATGATAACTTGATATTCATTTTTCTGTTTTTTAATCAGTTTTCGCCGATGAGTATTTTGAAAACTTGATATTCATTTTTCTTTTTTTTTAAACATTTTTTATCGATTAGTGTTCTGAAAACTTGATATTCACTTTTCTTTTTTTAATCAGTTTTCGCCGATGAGTGTTTTGAAAACTTGATATTCGTTTTTTATTTTTTTAATCAGTTTTCGCCGATAAGTCTTCTAAAAACTTGATATTCATTTTTTTAATCAGTTTTCGCCGATGAGTGTTTTGAAAACTTGATATTCATTTTTCTTTTTTTTAATCAGTTTTTGTCGATGAGTGTTTCGAAAACTTAATATTTATTTTTCTTTTTTTAAATAGTTTTCGCCGATTAGTGTTTCGAAAACTTGATATTCATTTTTTATTTTTTTAATCAGTTTTCGCCGATAAGTCTTCTGAAAACTTGACATTCATTTTTTTAATCAGTTTTAACCGATGAGTGCTCTGAAATCTTGATATTCATTTTTCTTTTCTTTTTTTAAATCAGTTTTCGCCGATGAGTTTTTCGAAAACATGATATTTATTTTTCTTTTTTTAATCAGTTTTCGCTGATGAGTGTTTCGAAAACTTGATAGTCATTTTTGTTTTTTTAATCATTTTCGCCGATGAGTGTTTCGAAAACTTGATATTCATTTTTCTTTTTTTAATCAGTTCTCGCCGATGAGTGTTTTCGAAAACTTGATTTTCAATTATTTTTAATCAGGTTTACCGATGAGTGTTCTAAAAATTTGATATTCATTTTTCTTTTTTTTTAATCAGTTTTCGCCGATGAGTGTTTCGAAAACTTGATATTTATTTTTCTTTTTTTAATCTGTTTTCGCCGATGAGTGTTTCAAAAACTTGATAGTCATTTTTCTTGTTTTAATCATTTTTCGCCGTTGAGTGTTTCGAAAACTTGATATTCATTTTTCTTTTTTTAATCAGTTTCCGCCAATGAGTGTTTTGAAAACTTGATATACATTTTTATTTTTTTAATTAGTTTTCGCCGATGAGCGTTTCGAAAACTTGATATTCATTTTTCTTGTTTTTATCTATTTTCGCCGATTAGTATTTCGAAAACTTGATATTCATTTTTCTTTTTTAATAAGTTTTCACCGATTAGAGTTTCGAAAAGTTAATCTTCATTTTTATTTTTGTAATACCCGAGAATATTCTAACTAGCATTACGAATTAAATTAAATTAATTCATTTAAGAATGGAAAATATTTTTTATTATTATTATTTATTTTATCATATCAAGTTCTTTTTCTTTCTTTGTGATATGCATATATATATATTAATTAATTAGGTATATATATATATATTATATTATATCAAGGAATAAGAAAAGAGTAAAAGAAAAAAAAAAGGAAAAAGAGACCTAGGTTGTGCCACTAGCTGCACTTTCTAGTTTTAATTTGATTGGTGCCGGCCTCGCGACAAGGCCGCGTTCATCAATTTGGCGCCGTTTCCGGGGAGCCATTTTGGTTCTTTGTGCAATTGTGCTAGATTCTCACGAATCGGGTTGTTTTTGCATGATTTCTTTGGGAATCACATAGTTAGATTGTGTTTTGTTATTGTGTTTTGTGTTTTGAGTTGTGTCTTTTCATTTTAGTGTTTGTTTCTAGGCTTATTGTGATTTTTAGTAAGTGTTTTTGCTGGTTTTTGTTAAATTTTTCATAGCTGTCCTATTTTCTTTTGGCAAGGAATTACTTAGTTTAATTGTATTTAATTGTGTTTTTGTTTGTGTTTATTGTTTCTCGGTAGTTTATAGTTGTTTTAGCATTTATTTTTAGGCTTGAATAGTCATTTTGAAGCATTTTCAGTTGGATTTTTGCTGGTTTTTCGAATCTGCCCTGTTTTTCTGCTTTAACAGTGCAGAATCGCTTCTGTTTCTGTCTTACCCGCTGGCAGCGAGTGAACGCACCCGCTGGCAGCGGGTGAAGTAGTGAACTGCACTATTTTTCATTCTGTGTTGCTCTGTTTCTCGTTTTCTGGTCTGTTTCGTTTGTTTTACTGTTTTTCTGTGTGTTTTCTTTCTTTTGTTGGTTTGTTTAGTGTATGCTAAGAAGTTATAGAGGAGACCTAATTCCCTTGGATTTAGAAATTGAAAGAACTCTTAGGAAAATAAGAAAACTCAAAAAGGAAGTAATTAAGGCTAACCAAGAAAGAGAAAGAGAACTAATAATAGAAGAAATGGCCGAAGAGGATAACAAGGATAATAGGATGGACAATAGGGAAAGGAATGAAGAAGGTAATAATGGGGTAGATCAACCAAAAAAGTCTATTAAACAATTGAATCAATTTGATGATAATTTTAAATCTTTGGTTGGTGCTACTCCTACTTTTACTACTGATTTTGAAATTAAAGGTTCTCTTGTGCACTCACTCCCAAAATTTCATGGTCTTCCAGGTGAGAACCCGTATACACATCTAAGCTCTCTCCACATGCATTGCATGACGATGAAGCCCGTGGGGGCTAAACTTGAAGAAGTCATGTGGAAGGTTTTCCATCTCACTCTGAAAGGGAAGGCAAAGGTTTGGTATATGAGTTTGCCAAGGTACACCCCAGATGCTTACCAAACATGGGATAATTTGAAGAAGCACTTTATTGAAAAATATTATCCTTCAAACAAAGTCGCCGCAGCAAGAAAAGAAATTGCATCTTCAAGGCAAGAAGAGGGTGAGACATTCTATGGATATTGGACACGTGTTCAGGATATGGTAGCAAAATGTCCAAACTATCAAATGCCACTGGAGCACCTGGTCCAAGCTTTTGTTTATGGGTTAATTGATGAAGATGCAAAAATGCTCAATGCAGCTGCTAATGGGTCCATAGAAGACATGCCCCTTGATGAAGCAATGGAGTTAATTAAGAAGCTGGCCTTGAGTAGGCAGAACATTACCACAAGGGATACCCGAGCAGTAAAAGAGATATCTCCAGCAGATCGAGATCCATTGTTGATAAAAGTGGTACATGAACTATCCGCTCTTGCGAAGAAAGTGGATAGTCTTTGCATCCAGTCACCACGTTCACCAATGCAACATTTGGCCATGGTGACTGCAAGTTGTCATCTTTGCAATTCATCAATGCACATGACTGTTGATTGTCCTAGCCAATTTGAAGAAGTAAATGCAATGTATCAATCGAGGCCTGGGCAGTACCAGCAAAGAGATCCATACTCCAACACTTATAATCCTGGTTGGAGAGACCACCCAAACCTAAGATACGGGAACAACAATCACCAAAACAATTATGGGTTTGGTGGTGGGCAGAGTCAAGGGAACTACATTCCAAGAGGAGAAAATTCTTATGGTGGGCATAATTCAAATTCCCAAGAAGCTTCATCTCGCCAAGCTTCAACACAGAACACCACCACAGCCATGGTTCCCATCAGTCAAGGTGCACCCTCTTCAGGCAATGATGAGATTAAACAGCTTCTAGTGAAAGGGTTCTCAGATATTGGTGCAAAATTTGACCGCGAATGGTCAATTACTGATGACAAGATCAAAGCAGTAGCCACCCATGTTGACCAATGCTTCTCCAATATCATGACTAAGATTGAACAAATGGAGGTGAAGCATGACAACCTGAACTCTTTTGTCACTCAACTTTCTGACAAGAAGAGTAATGAACAAGCAAGATCAAGTGGGGCTATGCCATCCAATACTGTGATTAACCCAAAGGCTCTCAATGCTATAAGTTTGAGAAGTGGCAAGAAGGTCACATTTGCTGATGAGCAAGTTGAGGAAGAAATTGAAGAAATCATTTGTGACTCTCCTCCCACCCCACAAGTCAAACTTTCTGAGAGTTCTAAGGAAATCAAGCTACAAGAGAAGAAGGAGCAAAAGAAGAAAGACAAGCAAAACGAAGAAGAGCAACAAGTAAGGCAAGGGAAGAAGGAAGAGGCAACCATCAAGAGCACCTCCAACCAAACAAGTAAGGAGGTAAATATACATGATTTACCTTTTCCTAACTCTTATTTGTTGAGTAAAAAAGTTAATGAAATCAAGCATGATGAAGATGCACTTAACCTTTTCACTAAGTTAGAAGTAAACATTCCTTTGTTAGAATTAGTGAGAAAGGTTCCGAAGTATGCGAGGGTCCTAAAAGAGTTGTGTACTAACAAAAGAAGGTTTAGGCCTAATGAGCGGGTGCAAGTGAGCTCTAATGTTTCTGCTCTTTTCAAACCTCAAATCCCGGTCAAGTGTCAGGACCCGGGATCTTTTACTATTCCTTGCACCATAGGTAGAGTTACTACAGGGGGTGATTTGCTTGACCTAGGGGCTGCCATTAATGTCATGCCTAAATCTGTGTATCGGTCCCTAGGTATTAAAACTCTTCAACCCACTACAGTAATTCTACAGTTGGCTGACAGGTCCATTAGGCGTCCTGATGGAATTGTTGAGGACCTCTTGGTCCAAGTGAAAGATTTGTTGATTCCCGCTGATTTTTATGTTTTGGATATGGATGCCAGTGTGCCTCAAGACTCCACTCTCATCTTGGGTCGCCCCTTCTTAAGGACTGCTAACACCACAATTAGCATGAAAGAAGGAGTGATCTCAATGGAAGTGGGAGACAATAAAGTCAATTTTAACATGTATGAGGCTATGAAGCACCCATATGAGGGCTACTCTCTTCTAGGGGTCAATGCCATTAGTTTAATTCAAAATGTTGTGCATAATGATAGTAAGCAAGAAAATGACCCTAGAACTGTCAAAGAGGAACATGAAAACCAACAGGGTGTGCAAGTGGATAACAATTTTCTTGAGGCATGCATGCTTGACCATATTGAACTTGTTACTTCTTCGCCTTCATCTCTTTCTGTTTCTTCTTGTGGGAATAGTATATCTTGTGGAGTTTGTTTTGAGATTAATGCTTTATTTAGCTCTTCACTTGATACTTCCATTTCTTCTCTGCTATTAGATGATTTTGTTTTGCAAGATACTTTCTCTTCTCCTTTGTTGTTAGATGATTGTGCCGAGAAGGGTACAGTTTGTGATTTTGCAGGTTTGGGAGAACTTTTGGAACCTAGTATGGAAGTTAAAGATGGAATGCTTATAACACTTGCAACTTTTGTTGATGAAGACTTGGTTGAGTCTAATTTGGCCACACATGTTCGTGACGAAAGTAATGAAGTGCCAAAAGATGGTTTCGTGACTTTCGGGAACACTTCCACTAAATCGGAACCTCCTAAAGTGCATAAGGAATAGATTGGGGAACCATCTCCAATCCATTTAAATTTTGTGAATTTTGTAATGGTTCCGTTTGCTTTTGATTGTGGAGCTAATTCTAACTTTGATTTTTATAAAGGCAAGGTGGAAGGAGAAACATGGTAAATGAACACAAGTGGAGTCCACACCCCTCTCAGAAAGAAAATTTTTAGGAAGAATGTTGGCAAATGGAGGCAAACGAAAGCCAAGTGGAAAGAAAAGCCAAAAGAAGATAGCAAAGTTGAGAGAAAGCTAAAGAACGAAGATCCATCTCGGATCCCACATTGTGGCAAGCAGCTAAGATTTCGAGGCAGTGACTCAAGGTTTTTCAAGGGGAACTTCAAGCCCCCATGAGGGGCCAGGTCGTCTCTTTCCTTTTGCTCATCTTGCGTTTATCTGTTGCATTTCTATATTGCTTGAGATGAGTGTGGGGGAAGAGACCTCCCAGTAGGTAGTAGATTGTGGAATTGTTCTTTGTAGCTTAATTGTGCTTTTGTGTATTTTGTTGCTTTTATTTTGTGCTTTGTGTGTTCGTTTAGTTGTGTGGTTAAACACTCCCTTGGTTGTTGAATGCATGAATTTTGATGTATGAGGTTTATTTTTGCTGGTTATTGCTTTTTCTATTGAGCTACTGATGGCTCATTTAACTTCTGGAACCTTATAATTTCATGCATTCTGATCTTTTGAACTGTTTAGCTTACTTTGCTCGCCCTTCTTCTCCTCTTTTTGCAATTGATTGATTGATTTTCTGCTTGTGGATCCCCGTGTTTGTGCATCTTTGTCTTTATCTTTCTGCATTGAGGACAATGCTTGCTGCAAGTGTGGGGGAGAAGTTTGTGAAGAATGATTGCTTTTTGAATTGCTGAATTGGCAGGTTACCTTGTGATTATTGCAAATGTTGACATCAGATATATATTCCTATTTAGTGATTGTGTTTTTGACTCCTTGTGGATTTAGTTTTTCAGCTTCTATTCTTTTGGATGTAAATTTAAATGTAAATGCACAGGTTTTAAGTCCTTTTGTTTGTGGATATTATCAACTGAGTAGATACAATCTCGCTTTTGTTTTAGACTTTTGGGATTAACGATGTTAATTAGGAATTCCATAAGCACTTTTTGATATCCACTCAAATGTTTAAAAAAATTTTTTTTGGGAACCACACTTAACTTTTGCGCCTGTTTAAGCTTTTTAGAAAATGCTTTCAAGTTGTGTGTAAGGAACCCGCATAATGCACAATCATTTCAAGAGTAAGAAACAATTTTTCAAGAGATTGGTGCTCTTTAATTCTCAACTTAAGCAAGTCACTTGTTGGAAGATTTTGACCCAAACACTACTGTTTTTCTTGCATATACTTGTGTGTTGTTTGCTTACTTGTTCACTTTCTAGAACTTGATTGAAATCTTGTTGAAGCTTGACATGCGTTAGTTAAATAAAAATGATTGAGGCATTTGTTTCACTCACCTATATCCCATACACAAACCACTTCTTTTGCTACCCATAGTCACCCCCTTCGAGCTTTAATTTTTGCTATTCTAGACATTTTGCACCATGACTTTTAATTAAATGTTTGACTTTAGGTTCTTAGTTTCTAACCACTCATCTTCCTGGGTTGAAATTGTCTAATTGATCCAATCAAGAAAAAAGCTTGAAAAGAAAGAATAAATGAATAAATAAATGAATTATACATTTATTTATTTAGAAAAAAAGAAGAAGAAAAAAAAGGAAATACCAAAGAAAGAAAAGCAATAAAAAGAATGTTGATGAATAAAAGAGTTGCAACTGAAAGCAATAAGGATCTTAGGCAAATTTCTTGGTGGTTGGAAGATGATTGTTTGGTTGGACTCTTTTGGAACCTAAGTAATTATTTAATTAGGAGTCAATTCAAAATGTTTAGTCATGCATAATTTCCTTCTTTGTAAACACTTTTCACCATGACCATGCATCCATCATTACAAGCCATCAAGACCTCATGATTTGTTGAGCTAACACATTCTTAGTGGGGATTTAGATCTCTCTCAAGCCTATGGTAAAGTGCTAAGTAAGTAAGATTAGAGAGAAAATATCCAACATTAGTGAGTAGAGCGAAACACTTGAGTCATCGGTCATTTGCATGTTCTAGTTGATTGCTATGCATGGTTGTTATGTTTTTGTTGCATGAACCAAGAACATGGTTTCTTGCTTAGTTGTTTTGCATCTTGATTTGGTTGGTTATTTTGTTGCTTCCTACATATGCCTTGACTGCATTTTTGACTGATTGCTTTGCCCAGGAGTGCAAAGGTTTAAGTGTGGGGGAGTTGATAATACCAATATTTACCCTTGTATCTTTTGGCATTTGACAAGCTTTTGCTGAGTTTAAAGAGTCATTATGCATGATTTAATGTTATTCAAGGGCACTTAAGGACTTAAATAACAATCTTGTTAATTCCATGTTTTTATTGAATAAATTGCGATAATTCTCTAGTTTTATTAACTTGAGAGCCTCACAATTGTTTTGGTTGATTTGTAGGTCAATCAACTTGAGTAATAACAAGGATTCAAGTGCTAGAGGTCGAGAAAGAAGCTGGAAAGCGAGCCGTTGCAAGAATTGGAGCTTAGAGGCAAATTTGGGACCATGGCACTGTTCTACCCGCTGCCAGCGGGTAGCCTTGCAAGCTGCCAGCGGGTGGACTTCAGTTTCAGAGGCAAAACGCGTGTTTTAAGAGCTGAAACGGATTATGGGCCCACTTTCTTAGCATTTTACCACAAGGGGAGCATCCTAGGTCGGATGGGAAGGAATATTCTGATATTTTGGAGGCCCTAAACCTAATTTGGAGATGAACCCACGATTTTACACACATTCATCACATAAGCTCTCATCCTCTCAAGTTCCTCACACATTTCCAGCCACACTCTCTTCATCTTCTCCACTCCCCTCACCCATTCAAACCAAATTCCAGCAACCTCCATCATCATCCATGGCTAAGCAAGGGTTGGAGGAGCTTGGTGAAGCATTTCTTCCATCCATGAGTGGCTAAACCTCTTGTGCTTTGGAGGAGGATGATTAGGGCTTGAGCTATGGCATCAAATAGGGAGTTTTTCTTGTTTTCCTTCTACTTCTCTTTATGGATTCATTTTTATCTTCTTGATATTGATGAGCTTGTATTGATTGTGGTTCCATGGTTGTGGAACTTAACTAGGTTGTAGTTGGACATTAGGAATTTATATAGACTTGTGATTTGTATTTTGATTCTCCCATTGTGGGTTTAGATTACATTGGATTTGGTTGAATCTTATTGTAATTTTTAATTCATTGTGGAAGTCACTCTAATGACAATGGTAATTGTTGAGTTGAATTCTAGTCTATGTTAAATTTCTCATTTACTTCATTGATGGTATTTGATTAGGCTTGTTAATTGTCCGGTTGGTTAATTGCATCCTCTAATTAATTTACCTAGGTTTAGTGGTTACTAAACTACCTTAGGAAATGGCTTTTCATTGATTAACCCCATACTTTTTGATAGCAAGGATAGCCCAAAGCATTCTCCAACAAAGCATATTCATCTCATTTCATTCACCTCAATTTACTTTAGTTTTTAAAATATTGAAAATCCTAAAATGTGTTAGTTCTAGTTTCATTTAGTTGCATTTAATTCCATTTAGTTTCATTGCACACCAAGTGTTTGTTAAATTGCCTTAAAGACATCCCTTTTTGTGTTAATTGTGCATACTTGTCCATAGAGTCCATAGGCTCCGCGAGGGAGAATCGACCTAGGTTGTGCCACTAGCTGCACTTTCTAGTTTTAATTTGATTGGTGTCGGCCTCGCGACAAGGCCGCGTTCATCAAGCACCGTTTGGGCGTGGTGCACGGAAGAGCACGGACGGGCTGAGCACGGAGGAGAGGTGGCCGGACGTTCGTGGTGGCCGGAGTTCGCCGTCCGTCGCCGTCGTTTGGCTAGAGAGAGAGAGAGCTACGGGCTAGTGAGAGAAAGCAAAGGGAGAGAGTTTCTCGCCGGAAAATGCCGTTTCTTCACCGGGGAAGGTAGCTGGGAGTCTCCTCTACTCCATATCGTCCTTCTAACCGGTTGAATCGAGGTGAGAAGTCTCGAAACTCTCAAACCCCAATTTTATCAATTTTAGGGATTTTTGGAAAGACCCCAATTGATTCAATCTGAGTATTCTGGGTCCTAAATTGAAGTATATGCATGTTAGGAAGTGAGTTGGAAGCTTAGGAACCAGAATTTATTTGATGGAAGTTATCCGGGTTGGAAAACTAGTAGGAAAATATGATTGGTAATGTTTAAGGGTGTTGTAGAATGAGTTGGGGTGCATTGAAAGGGTGAATAATAATTATATAAGTATTAAAAATTATTGGAATGTACGAGGGATTAAAACCCGAGTAATTCCCGTCTCACCCGGAACCCCGTTCGGGGAAAAAGAGACACTTTCCTAATTTTACGCGTATCCGGATAGGTGTATTCGTGTGTAGGTAAAGTATTGAAAGTTAATTCGGTAAATGGAAATTTTAGACAAGTAGAATTTATGACTCTCTTGAGTCATAAATTCAAGACTTGGGTAATGGGAATTTCATATGGACACATAGAGATGAAATTGGGTAACCTTGCATTCCCAACTCAAGGCTTCCGAATAGTGTGATTTAGCAAGGGTTGGACACGATTAGAAGCATGCTAGGTGTTCCGAAAACTAGTTGAGGGCATTCCAAGCCAACAACTAGTCTATGGAATTAATTAGAAAGAACATGAGCGTTAGCGTTACATGTACACTATAGTGGTTGAACTTGCAAGTTTCTGAATCTCTCAAGTAAATGTGTATAGGGCACCATACAGTAAGCGGACCTTCGGGCACACCGAGAGCCGATACAAGGGGCCAACCAGGTGAGGGGCTTTCCTATCCCTGTCCTATAGGGTTGACTGCGGATATGGATATATGGTTTGCCTTCTTGCCTATTTGTAGGAATTACATGTTAGATAACATGCTATTGTTATTCCTAAATTACAGTATATGTGAAAACGTGCTATATGTGTGTTTGTGAATTGTAAAAGCAATTGTGGCTCAAGGAGCCTTATATGAAAAGAAGGTCCATGGGACCTATACGATATCGGGGGTAGGATCGAGTAAATACTATCTGAAGGGTATGGTTTTGTATGTAAGTCCTTAAAGAGGATAGACCTAGGTGACTTTGTTCTGAACCAAGAGTCCGAATTAGAAACCACTTGAAAATCTAGAATTGCCTAAGAAGAAGTAAATTGAACAAGTAGTGGTCCATAGAGGTCATTTATGGTACAACGCGGGAACCGAGTCTATCACGAGTGGTCCGGGTAGATTGAGTCTCTTGTCTTGAGTCAACCCACAAAAATACAGAATATATGAGTACACCACATTGTGGCTTTTGCCTTGGGTAAACCGAGGTCATATGAGTCGCCGGCTATGCTCCAAGTGAAGTCTTGGGGTCAGACTATTGTTCCAAGTATAGTCTTGGGACCAGGGGTTCCTAGAATGATCAACTAGGTTCCCATATTGCTCATGTGAGATATTGACTTCGGGCCAGATTCTCTCCTAATGGAGATATTGCCTTCGGGCCAGTTTATGATTATGATTACTTGAATACAGAGGACCACATGGAATTATATGTTAAATCATGATACGATGTATGTGTGAATTTAAATGTATGTAAATCCATGCTTTAAATTCTTTATTGTGAATATGATATAAGCTAATTGCCTGACCACTTAATATATGGAAATTTAATCCGTTATATGCGTATGTGGTTGTGATTGGCTCCTCTTCCCCAGTTGTAGTGGTACCCGCTACTACACCAGGAATGGGAAAGCCTCTCACTGAGTCTGTTTGACTCACCCCAATGTTACATGTTACAGACACAGGTGGTATAGGCATCGGGAGCACTTCCACTTCATCTCAGGGAGGTGGACAGACTTAAAGACCGCACGCAATGTTCGCGTGGGTAGTACTGCTATATGTATTTTGACAGGATGTATATGTATATGATTCTTTTGGTATAGCTTTGTTTTGTACAGTTGCTATATGCATATATGTATATGTCATACTCTAGAACTGTCGGCTTCATACAGGTTAAAGATTGGTCTGGTTGTTGGGATCATAGGTTATGATATGATGAATATCATGTGTATATATATATATATGATTGTGACTTCCACATGTGAATAGGATAGATCACACGCACTGAGCGTGTGGTCAATTTGTAAATTATATATATGTGTGGCTGAATACTTGATTGTGTGAAAATACGGCTTCCGCATGTGAATAGGATAGGTCACACGCATTGAGGCGTGTGATCAATATGTATATTTTATGCAGGTGTGTGATTGAATATATATGCTTGACTGTACACAGGGATTCTGCATGTGAATAGGATAGATCACCCGCCCTTAAGCGCGTGATCAATATGTATATTATATGTACGTGTGATTGATTATGTGTATATGTATAGACTGAAGCGGCGTTGAGCGAGCCGTGGATTGCGTGCTTCTTAGGTCACCGGATAGGGATGACTATATATACTATATATTGTTTGTAATAGAAATGGGTAGTTATGTATATATAAGAAAGTCAATCAGGAATTAAAGGCTTACGGGATAAGAGAAATCCTACCTCCCGTGCCGGTCACGGACGTCCGATAGGGGGTCGTGACAATTTTTGTTAATCAATTTTCGTCGATGAGTGTTTCGAAAACTTGATATTCATTTTTCTTTTTTTAGTAAGTTTTTGCTAGTGAGTGTTTCGAAACTTTATATTCATTTTTCTTTTTAATTCAATTTTCGTCGATGAGTGTTTCGAAAACTTGATATTCATTTTTCTTTTTTTAGTAAGTTTTTGCTAGTGAGTGTTTCGAAACTTTATATTCATTTTTCTTTTTTAAATCAGTTTTCGCCGATGAGTGTTTTGAAAACTTGATATTCATTTTTCTTTTTTAATTAGTTTATGCCGATGAGTATTTCGAAAACTTGATATTCATTTTTCTTTTTTTATTCATTTTTCGCCAATAAATATTTCGAAATGTTAATATTTATTTTTCTTTTTTAATTAGTTTTGGTCGATGAGTATGTTTCGAAAACTTGATATTCATTTTTATTTTTTTAATAAGTTTTCACCGATGAGTGTTTCGAAAACTTGATATTCATTTTTCTTTTTTTAATCAATTTTTGCCGATAAGTGTTTCGAAAACTTTATATTCATTTTTATTTTTTTTATCAGTTTTCGCCGATGAGTGTTTCGAAAACTATTCATTTATTTTTCTTTTTTTTTTCAATCTGTTTTCGACGATGAGTATTTCGAAAACTTAATAGTCATTTTTCATTTTTTAATCATTTTTTAAATTCATTTTTCTTTCTTAATTAGTTTTGGTCCATGTTTGTTTCGAAAACTTAATATTCATTTTTCTATTTTAAATATGTTTTCACCGATGAGTATTTCAAAATCTTGATATTCATTTTTCTTTTTTTAATCATTTTTCGCCGATAAATGTTTCGAAATGTTAATATTTATTTTTCTTTTTTAATTAGTTTTGGTCGATGAGTATGTTTCGAAAACTTGATATTCATTTTTCTTCTTTTAATAAGTTTTCACCGATGAGTGTTTCGAAAACTTGATATTCATTTTTCTTTTTTTAATCAGTTTTCGCCGATAAGTGTTTCGAAAACTTTATATTCATTTTTATTTTTTTTTAATCAGCTTTCGCCGATGAGTCTTTCGAAAACTATACATTTATTATTTTTTTTAATCAGTTTTCGCCGATGAGTATTTCGAAAACTTAATATTCATTTTTCTTTTTTTTAATCAGTTCTTGCCAATGAGTGTTTTCGACAACTTGATATTCAATTTTCTTTTTTTAATCAGTTTTCGCCGATGAGTGTTTTGAAAACTTGATAATCGTTTTTTTTAATCAGTTTTCGCCGATGAGTGTTTCGAAAACTTGATATTCATTACTCTTTTTTTAATCAGTTCTCGCCGATGAGTGTTTTTGAAAACTTGATATTCAGTTTTTTTTAATCAGTTTGCACCGATGAGTGTTCTAAAATCTTGATATTCATTTTTCTTTTTTTTAATCAGTTTTTCGCCGATGAGTGTTTCGAAAACTTGATAGTCATTTTTCTTTTTTTAATCATTTTTCACCGATGAGTGTTTCGAAATCATTATATTCATTTTTCTTTTTTTCATCAGTTTTCGCCGATAAGTGTTTCGAAATTTTTATATTCATTTTTTTTCATCAATTTTCGCCGATGAGTGTTTTCGAATACTTGATATTCATTTTTCTTTTTTAAATCAGTTTTCACCGATGAGTGTTCTGAAAACTTGGTATTCATTTTTCTTTTTTTTTTAATCAGTTTTCGCCGATGAGTGTTTTGAAAACTTGATAGTCGTTTTTCTTTTTTTTTAATCATTTTTCGCTGATAAGTGTTTCGAAAACTTGATATTCATTTTTGTTTTTTTTCAATCAGTTTTCGCCGATGAGTGTTTCGAAAACTTGATATTTATTTTTCTTTTTTTTAATCAATTTTCACGGATGAGTGTTTCGAAAACTTGATATTCATTTTTTTTTAATCAATTTTTTCCGATGAGTGTTTCGAAAACTCGATATTCATTTTTCTTTTTTTAATCAGTTCTCGCCTGTCACGACCCCCGTTTAGAGGACCGTGACCGGCACTGTCATGGCCCCCTATCGGACGTCCGTGACCGGCACTGTCCGCCTCCCTGATATGAAGTGGAAGCGCTCCCGATGCCTATACCACCTGTGTCTGTAACATTTAACATTGGGGTGAGTCAAACGGACTCAGTGAGAGGCTTTCCCATCCCTGGTGTAGTAGCGGGTACCACTACAACTGGGGAGAGGAGCCAATCACAAACACATACGCATATAACAGATTTTGAATTTCCGTATATTAGGTGGTCAGGCAATTAGCATATGTCATATTCACAACAAAGAATTTAAAGCATGGTTCTACATACATTTAAATTCACACATACATCATATCATAGTTTAACATACAACTTCATGTGGATATCCATGTTCAAATCACCGTAATCATAAACTGGGCTGAAGACATATCTCCGTTAGGAGAGAATCTGGCCCGAAGGCAATATCTCATGTGAGCGATATCGAAACCTAGTTGATCATTCTAGGAACCCCTGGCCCCAAGACTTTACTTGGAACAATAATCTGACCCCAAGACTTCACTTGGAGCATAGCCGGCGACTCATCTGACCTCGATTTACCCAAGGCAATAGCCACAATGTGGTGTACTCATATACTTTGTATTTCTAAGAGTTTGACTCAAGATAACAGACTCGATTTACACGGACCACCCGTGATAGACTCGGTTCCCTCGTTGTACCATAAATGACCCCTATGGACCACTACATATTTATTTTAATTCCTCTTGGGAAATTCTAAATGTCCAAGTGGTTTTCTAATCCGGAATCCCTCGGTTTAAAACAAGGTCACCTATGTTCATTTTCTTTGAGAGTTTACATACGCCACCACACTTTTCAGATAAATAATTAATAAGGTGGGTTTCTAGTACCACAAGTCTCTCCCCATTAAAATTGACTCGATCCTACCCCCGATCTTATATAGGTCCGAGGACCTTCTTTTCATATAAGGCTCCTTGAGCCACCATCGCTTTTACAATTCACATACACACATATAGCACGTTTTCACATATACTGTAATTTAGGAACAACAATAGCATGTTATCTAACATGTAATTCCTACAAATAGGCAAGAAGGCAAACCATATATCCATAACCGCAGTCAACCCTATAGGTCAAGGATAGGAAAGCCCCTCACCTAGTTGGCCCCTCGGATCGGCTCTCAATGTGCCCGAATGTCCGCTCACTGTATGGTGCCCTATACACATATATTTGAGAGATTCAGAAGCTTGAAAATTCAACCACTATCGTGTACATGCAACGCTAGTGCTCATGTTCTCTCTAATTAATTCCATAGACTAGTTGTTGGCTTGGAATGCCCTCAACTGGTTTTCGGAACACCTAGCATATTTCTATTCGTGTCCAACCCTTGCTTAATCACACTACTCGGAAGCTTTGAGTTGGGAATGCAAGGTTACCCAATTTCACCTCTATGTGTCCATATAAAATTCCCACTACCCAAGTCTTGAATTTATGGCTCAAGAGAGCATAAATTCTACTTGTCTAAAATTTCCATTTACCGAATTAATTTTCAACACTTTACCTGCACATGAGTACACATATCTGGATATGCGTAAAATTAGAAAAGTGTCTCTTTTTCCCCGAACAGGGTTCCGGGTGAGACGGGAATTACTCGGGTTTTAATCCCTCGTACATTCCAATAATTTTAACAATTATATTATCACAATTTCCACCTATTCATGCACCCCCAATCAGCCCACAACACCTTTAAACCTTAACAACCATGTTTTCCTATAATTTTTCCAACGCGGATAAATTCCATTAATTTGGTTCCGGTTCCTAAGCTTCCAACTCACTTCCTAGCATGCAAATACTTCAATTTAGGACCCAGAATACTCAGATTGAATCAATTGGGGTCTTTCCAAAAATCCCTAAAATTGATAAAATTGGGGTTTGAGAGTTTCGGGACTTCTCACTTCGATTCAACCAGTTAGAAGGACGATATGGAGTAGAGGAGACTCCCAGCCACCTTCCCCGGTGAAGAGACGGCATTTTCCGGCGAGTTTTCCGGCGAGAAAGCTCTCTCCCTTTGCTGTCTCTCTCTAACCCGAACTCTCTCTCCTCTCTTCCAGCACACAGTGATGGCGACGAACTCCGGCCGGCTTCCTCGCACGTCCGGCCACCACAGCTCGCGCACGCAGCTCACCTTCCTCGTGTTCCATCCCGTCGACGCCTCAAGCTGCTCTCTCCCTCTCGTGTGCCTCTCGTTTCTCTGCTTCTCTCTCACGCCTCCTTTCCCTTTTTTTTTTCTTTTCTGAATCCCTTTTCTTTAAATTACACATATATATATATATAATAAATTAATATATATATATATATATATATATATATATATCACTAAAAAAAACGAATCTGGTTTCTTTTCCTTTTTTTTTCTCTTTTACTCTTTATTTATTCCTTTATATAATATATATATATATATATATATATATATACCTAATTAATTAATTTATATATGTACATATCACAAAGAAAGAAAAAGAAACCTGATATTTTAAAATAAATAAAAAAAGAATATTTTCCATTCTTAAATGAATTAATTTAATTTAATTAGTGATGCTAGTTAAAATATTCCCGGGTATTATAGGCACAGACACTGGGAATATCCATAACCTAATTGACAGAATATCTATTATTGAAAATACATCCACATGCAGTATAATACCTTGGCTACACCGAAATGGTGGCCTATCCTAGGCAAGCAAATCCACGGCCAGTGCCGCTTCAGGATATAGATATAGGAAAACACACATAATATATATCTTGTGTACTCGCTAGACATCTGAAGATGCTGCCTATCCTATTCACATGCAACCGATATATGTATATATATAAATATTTTGAAAACATGTTTTTTTCTGCATCGTAATCTAACGGATCCTGGTCTTTAAGGTGTGTGAAGCTGACAGTTCTAGATTTAGTAATATAGTCTAATTGGGTACGTCTACCCTTTACTTTATGATACAATAATAAAGTAAATTAAATTACAATTACACTGTATTCACCGCACATGAACAAGTTGTGGGTCTTGGAAAGTGTTGCTCAACTCTCGCTCCACCGAGACTTCTTCCACCTGTACTTAACCTGTCTCTGTGTAGTAAAAATGAGGTGTGAGTCTTAACCACACGACTCAGTGAGAACTCTCCCATCCCTAGCGCCAGGCGGGTACCATAGCGCTAGGTTTGGGAGTCATACACAACCACATGCAAAAACAACTCGTTACTGTTATTAGCATGCATTCTTGGTGATCACACAATAACAGAAATTTCACCCAAAAACTCACATGCATTTAGCAGATATAAGCATGCAGCAGTTTAATTCACATCATCACTCAACAAGTAAACATATAACATATAATGCCGGCTTTTACTTACCGGTCTTCTCACGTTCAACATGTTTGAATCAACCAAGACGTTGTGGTGACGTAATCCTGTACGTCACTACTACGCTGCACAATCAGAAATCATATGCAAACACAGACAATTTGTATATACACACATATACTATAACATACATCTACTTAATCTCCCCAACTCTGGGGTTTCTACTAGCCACTACGTGGCTTTCCCACTTTGAACCCGTGCACTCGGGTTGCTGGCCACCACGTGGCAAATATACTTAACCCATTCACTCGGGTACTGGTCACCTCGTGACAATTCTATTAATCAAACAATAATTAACCCATTCACTTGGGTACTAGTCACCTTGTGACAATTCTATTAATCAAACACAATCAACTTCTATCTATCAAACAACTGATACGTAGCCACCACGTGGCACGTCCTGACCCCTTACTGCGGGGCAATAGATTGAGCCCACTCGTCCATTACCCAACCAGGCCACATGGCGGGCACGACACGACGTCTCGAAGCATGGCCACTGACACAACCTAAACCAACTCCACAGGATGCTTTCTCTTTTACTAGGTTAGGCTCACGGTTCGCCCATAGGTTCCTCCCGTGTCTCCTTACCGTAGTTTCACATATTAATAGGATTCTTTGTATCTTTCCCGAAGGATCAACAATTCTTCTCCTTATTAATATGTATAAGTATCCTCAACAGGATATAACTCATATACCCGTCCAAATGCACTCTCTGAGCCTCAAGCTATCGTCATAGCAATATAAAACCTTTCTGATCCTATTGCCAGGATAGGGCAATGACCATCGTCATGGTGATTATAAAAACTGAGGTCTCAAGTGCCATTTGACGTTCTTCTGGTCGATGTCTCAAATCGCTAGCATAACCAAATCCGAAACCCACCAATAACTCCCTTTGCATGATTTTAATTTAAGTCGTCGTCGTGACAATTTTTCAAAATAAAGTTAAGCCCTTCCGTACAAGGACTCTTGCCACCGTCGTGGAAAAGATTTAATAAAATACTCATCATGCCTCTGGAGTGTATGAGTTGGATTTGTAACACACCAATCATAGCAAACAATTATACTCTACTCATATGTCTTCCTATCCAAGCTATCTTCCACAACCTATTTTCTAGTTCTTTCATTCTTTTAGCATTCTATATCTCTAGCTAACACATACCAGACAAGCAGAGAATATGCATACTCATGTAATCCACAAAAGCATACAACCCCAAGAGCAGAGATGAAAGAGCCCTCACCATATAGAGTAGTCGTAGGTCCACAACTGTTTCATGACCCTCGACCACAACCATACACGATTCATAGACATACTTGACTTGTATTGATTCACCCATCGGAGCAGAGACCATTTCTGTCTCCTTCAACCTAGTCGAGCTTTTCTCAACTTTCTGTGCAAATGCATGTGAGATGTAGGAATGTGTTGAACCAGAATCAAATAATACAAGAGCCTGGAGAGAGCATACTGAAAGTGTACTTGTCACTACTGCATTTGAGGCATGTGCATCCTGTCGAGACAAAGCAAACACCCGTGCCTGTCCTCCCCCTGGTGCAGCTGGTCCTCTACCTCCTGCTCCTCTACCTCTGCCCGCTCCTGAATTGTTGACTTGGGGTGATACAATTCTAACTGGTGGGGCTGCAATTGGAGTACTAACCGGAGTAGGATTGCTCTTGACACTCGTATTACTCTTCCTCTGCGGACATTCCTTAGCCATATGCCCGAACTAACCACAGTTGTAACAACCTGCCTTTGTGATTCTACACTCTCCAAAATGGAATCTCCCACATGTTCCACACTGCAGTTTCTGGTTATCGCCCTGACTACTACCTTGGAACCTCTGCCCACCTTGTGTGTTACTCCTCCCAGAACTTGTGGTGGTAATGGCAGACTGCCCACCAACTTGCCCTGCATAATTTGGAATTGCACTAGAACAACCTGTTGTCCTTTGCTTGTTCTTCCACCCCTGTCGATCATTGCCTGTCAGTAACTTATTCTTGGGATTTGCCGACGTCCCAAATTTCTTTCTATTTTCAATTACCCTAGCACAATCAGCAGCCTGTGCTAGAGTTTCAAACTGACCACATTGCGGTAGTAAAACTACGAACAATGGCTCTACCAACCTGTGGATAAACCTCTTGATCAACTCCCTCTCATCGGGAACCAATTCAGGAGCATATTGAGCTAGCTCCGTGAACTGCAGCTCAAACTCAGTCACTGACATATTCGACGTCATCCACAAGTCCTCAAATTGTTGAGGCTTGGCATACCTCGTCCCTTCAGATAGAAACCGACCCAGGAATTCCCTCTAAAAATCTTCCCAGGTCATAGGAGCAACTCTCCTTGCATATCTCTTCTGTACTGACTCAAACCAAACTCGTGCAGCGCCTCTTAACTGAAATGAGGCAAGTTCCACCATCTCTCCTCTTGGACACCTCAGTAACTGCCCAATTCTGACTATGTCACGGAGGAAATGTTGCGGGTTCTCCTCGGTTTCGGTTCTGTAAAAGGTAGGAGGACTCAACTTCAGGAATTTAGTAATCGGTAATTCCCTCAAAACTCCCCTCGGTCCCCAGAGCACGTCCCTTTGTTGCCATTCCCTTCTTGGTTCTTCCTCTCTTTCCTCAACCCTTTCAGTTTCTTGTTCAGCCGATATTACTTGCTTCGTCCGGTGACTTTTCCGGCGTCGGCTAGCTCTCCCCGGCCACTTTTCCGGCGAAACCCACCACTCCTTCTTCTTCCTCCTCGCCGCCTATTCTCCCTCTCTCACTTCTTTCGACTTTCTCTCTATCTTCCTCTCTTTTCTTTCTTGGTCCGTCCTCTCTCTCTATTCCTTCTTTATTCTTTTCTTTCTTTAATCCTTTCTTTTCTTTATTCAAAGTGACCCACGGTACCCACCTCCAAAAATTTATTAAAACTAATATATATATATATATATATATATATATATATATATATATATATAATAATAATAATAATAATAAAAATAAATAAATACTTAAATAATAAAATAACTAATAATTAATCACTAATAATAATAATTATAATAAATAAGGTGGAAAAATATCTCCAATTAAATCTCTCCTTTTCCAATCAATTTTATTTTCTCTTTTGCCCCAAATTTAAATACCCAAAAATATTCCTTACTCTCTTTTCCCCATTTAATTCAGGTTTTCAATTCCTTAGGTCCTGAATTAAGTTCAAAAATTATTTTTTACTTCATTTCTTTCCCTTTCATTTCATTTTAAACTTCGAAAAAATTTCCCGGGTATTACATTGATAGTCATTTTTCATTTTTTAATCATTTTTTATATTCATTTTTCTTTTTTAATCAGTTTTCGCCGATGACTGTTTCGAAAACTTGATATTCATTTTTCTTTTTTTAATCAATTTTTTGCTGATGAGTGTTTCGAAAACATGATATTCATTTTTCTTTTTTTAATCAGTTCTCGCCGATGAGTGTTTTCGAAAACTTGATATTCAGTTTTCTTTTTTTAATCAGTTTTCGCCGATAAGTGTTCTGAAAACTTGATATTCATTTTTCTTTTTTTAATCAGTTTTCACCGATGAGTGTTTTGAAAACTTGATATTGGTTTTTCTTTTTTTTAATCAGTTTTCACCGATGAGTGTTTCGAAAACGTAATATTCATTTTTCGTTTTTTTTAATAGTTTTCGCCGATGAGTGTTTCGAAAACTTAATATTCATTTTTCTTTTTCTTAATCAGTTTTCGCCGATGAATGTTTCGAAAATGTGATATTCATTTTTCTTTATTTAATTAGTTCACCGATGAGTGTTTCGAAAATTGATATTCATTTTTATTTTTTTAATCATTTTTCGCTAATGAGTGTTTCGAAAACTTGATATTTATTTTTCTTTTTTTTAATCATTTTTCGCAGATGAGTGTTTCTAAAACTTGATATTTATTTTTCTTTTTTCAATCAGTTTTCGCCGACGAGTATTTTGAAAACTTGATTTCATTTTCATTTTTTAATCAGTTTTCGCCGATGATTGTTTCCAAAAATTGGTATTTATTTTTATTTTTTTATTAAGTTTTCGTCGATGAGTGTTTCGAAAACTTGATATTTATTTTTCTTTTTTTAATCAGTTTTTGCCGAGGAGTGTTTCGAAAACTTGATATTCATTTTTCTTTTTTAATCAGTTTTCGCCGATGACTATTTCGAAAACTTGATATTCATTTTCCTTTTTTAATGAGTTTTCGCCGATGAGTGTTTCGAAAACTTGATATTCTTTTTCTATTTTAAATCAGTTTTTGACGGTGAGTGTTTCGAAAACTTTATATGTCACGACCCCCGTTTAGAGGACCGTGACCGGTACAGACACAGAGAATACTCCTATGCGTGTAAGCCTTATAATCTAATTGATAGAATATCTATTATTGAAAATACATTCACATGCATTATAATACTATGGCTACACCGAAATGGTGGCCTATCCTAGGCAAGCAAATCCACGGCCAGTGTCGCTTCATGATATAGATATAGGAAAACACACATAATATATATAATTTGTGTACTAGCTACACATCCGAAGATGCTGTCTATCCTATTCACATGCAACAGATATATGTATATATATATATATTTTGAAAACAAAATTTCCCTGTATCGCAGTGTAATTAATCCTGATCTTTAAGGTGTGTGAAGCTGACCCTTCTAGATTTAGTGATACAATCTAATTGGGTACGTCTACCCTTTACTTTAGATACAACGATAAAGTAAATTAAATTACAATTACAAATTATTCACCCACATGAACAAGTTGTGGGTCTTGGAAAGTGTTGCTCAACCCTCGTTCCACCAAGACTTCTTCTACCTATACTTAACATGTCTCTGTGTAGTAAAAAATGAGGTGTGAGTCTTAACCACGCGACTTAGTGAGGACTCTCCCATCCCCGGCGCAAGGTGGGTACCATAGCGCTGGGTTTGGGAGTCATACACAATCACATGCAAAAACAACTAGTTACTGTTAGTTATCATACATTCTTGGCGATCACGCAACAACAGAAGTTTCACTCAAACACTCACATGCATTTAACAGATATAAGCTTGCAGCAGTTTGTTCCACGTCATCAATCAGCAAGTAAAATGTAACATATAGTGCCGGCTTTTACTTACCGGTCTTCTCACGTTCAGCATGTTTGAATCAAACAAGACGTTGTGGTGATGTAATCCTGTATGTCACCACTACACTGCACAAACAACAATTATATGCAAACATAGACAAGTTGTACCTACCCACAGATACTATAGCATACATCTACTTAATCTCTCCAACTCTGGGGTATCTACTAGCCACTATGTGGCTTTCCCACTTCGAACTCGTGCACTCGGGTTGCTGGCCACCAAGTGGCAAAACATACTTAACCCATTCACTTGGGTACTGGTCACCTCGTGACAATTCTGTTAACAAAACACAATCAACTTCTATCTATCAAACAACTGACGCATAGCCACCACGTGTCACGTCCTGACCCCTTTACTGCGGGGCAATAGCTTGAGCCTACTCGTCCATTACCCAACCAGGCCACATGGCGGGCACGACACGAAGTCCCGAAGCATGGCCACTGACACACCTTGGACCAACTCCACAGGATGATTTCTCTTTTACTAGGCTAGGCTCACGGTTCACCCGTAGGTTCCTCCCGTGTCTCCTTACCTTAGTGTCACATATTAGTATGATTCTTTGTATCTTTCGCGAAGGATCAACAATTCTTCTCCTTATTAATATGTACAAGTATCCTCAATAGGATATAACTCATATACCCGTCCAGATGCACTCTCTGAGCCTCAAGCTATCGTCATAGCAATATAAATCATTTCTGACCCTATTACCAGGATAGAGCAATGACCATCGTCATGGTGATTATAAAACTGAGGTCTCAAGTACCATCTAACGTTGTTCTAGTTAATGTCTCACATATTAATGGGATTCTTTGTATCTCCCGAAGGATCAACAATTCTTCTCCTTATTAATATGGACGAGTATCCTTAACAGGATATAACTCATATACCCGTCTAGATGCACTCTCTGAGCCTCAAGCTATCGTCATAGCAATATAAAACCTTTCTGACCCTATTGCCAGGATAGGGCAATGACCATCGTCATGGTGATTATAAAACTGAGGTCTCAAGTGCCATCTGACGTTGTTCTGGTCGATGTCTCACATCGCTAGCATAACCAAATCCGAAACCCACCAATAACTCCCTTTGCTTGATTTTAATTTAAGTCACCATCGTGACGAGTTTTCAAAATAAAGTTTAGCCCTTCTGTACAAGGACTCTTGCCACCGTCGTGGAAAAGATTTAATAAAATACTCATCATGCCTCCAGAGTGTATGAGTTGGATTTGTAACACACCAATCATAGTAAACAATTATGCTCTACTCCTATGTCTTCCTATCCAAGCTACTTTCCACAACATATTTTCTAGTTCTTTCATTCTTTTAGCATTCTATATCTCTAGCTAACACATACCAGACAAGCAGAGAATATACATACTCATGTAATCAACATAAGCATACAACCCTAGGAGCAGAGATGGAAGAACCCTCACCTTGGTCAACCTTCCATGCAATCGTCTCCTGTAACTTTAGTCTCCTCGGAGTTCCTGTTGCGCTCTATTGCGTGCCGTTGTTCCTATAAGAACAACATTTACTTCATTAAGGTTATTACTTAGCTAACTTGTTATTTATCTCTCCATTGCTCTGACATGTAGTCCATGGTTGCCACAGAGTCAAGCTCTTGGTCTTATTAGACTTCTCTATTCCAACTTATGCGTATCCTTCCTCGGACACTTGACTTACTCGAATATTGTTACTTGAGTGTTTCACTTACTTGGATTTGAGTATTAGACCTCTATCTACTTGTATTCGCATCTAAGGAAGCTTATCTAGCTTGGTTGGATGGAATCCTAATTTTAGGAAGGTCTAAGAATTTTGATTCAACTTGTGTTCTAAGAAATCTAGTTTCTAAACCTCAATACACCTCTAATGCACCCTACTTAAGGCTTCCTAATAATTATGAAGGAATAAAATTACCATTTTAGAATTTGGACTTCATTGTTCCGCAAGTTTCCATCCTTGAGAAATAAGAAGGCACCTAAAATAATTCTTAATAAATATTCATAATTTTCCTCGGGTGTTTAAGATCGAAGAGAGGAGGTTTAAAACTCTCAACGTCACCCTTAAGTGTATTTGGACAAATCGAGCAGCGACCCGGCACGTTAACGTCAAAGTTCAACCTTAATAACATCGGGCCAGCTCTTCACGGGTTTTGTTCAGCTAATATTTCTACAATATAATTTCAATAGGACCAATCCAAGCCTATTTACTCAAATCCAAGGTCAATTCCTAAGCTATCAACAATTTCCCCAATATGCAAATAATTAGAATTTTAACCCCAAATCTTTCCAAATTTGAATTTGGGCAAATCCGATAATATAATCACGATTCCTATCCCAACTAAGTGTTCAAGAACACTTTCTAGGTCTCAATCTACCCTCAAAACAATCCAATCGAAGGTCAATCGAAGAAATCACTAAAAATGGAAAAATTGAGGGTTTAGAATGAAATTGGGGTTACCAACCTTGATTCGATTGGTGGGAGGTATGGAAGATGTTGTAACCGAGCTCCGGTGACTTTTCCCGGCGTCAGCTAGCTCTTCTCCGACGAGTTCCCGGCGGAATCCCCCTCTTCCTCCTTCATGCATCCTCTCTCTCTCGCTTTCCTCCATTTTCTTTCTTCCTCTTTCTTCTCGGCTCCCTATCCCTCTCTTTCTCTTTCTTTTTCCTTCTTTTATTTTCTTTCTTTTATCCTTTACCCCACGACACCCCTTTTCTTTTAAAATAATTAAAATGAACTTAAGAATTAAATAAATATATAACAATAATTAACCATAAAATAAAATAATTAATAATTAGATAATTAAATAATAAATAAATAAATATTATTATAAATAAATAAATTAATAATTAAATAAATAATAACAAATTTGTATTTTTAAGTTAATCCCTTTCTCTATTTAATTCATGTTTCCAATTTCTTAGGTCCTGAATTAAATCCTAAAAATTATTTTCTACTTCTTTTCTTCCCCTTTTATTTTATTTTAAACTTCGAAAAAAAATTTCGGGTATTACAATCTTAAAAAAAAATTCATTTCCGGTTTCCTTTAAATTTCATATATTTATTTATTTATTTATTTATTTTTCTATATTCTTTTTAAGGTTTTAATTCCTAACCCCGAAATAAATCATTCTTTAATCCTCAAAATTTTAAAAAAAAATCATTCTTTAATCCTTGAAATTTTTCCGGGGTATTACATTATATTCATTTTTATTTTTTTAATCAGTTTTCACCGATAAGTGTTTAGAAAACTTGAAATTTATATATTTATTTTTAATCAGTTTTCGCCGACGAGTGTTTCGAAAACTTGATAGTCATTTTTCATTTTTTCATCATTTTTCGTCGACGAATGTTTCGAAGACGTAATATTCATTTTTCTTTTTTTTAAATAGTTTTCGCCGATGATTGTTTCGAAAACGTGATATTCATTTTTCTTTTTTTAATCATTTTTTGCCGATGAGTGTTTCGAAAACTTGATATTCTTTTTTCTGTTTATTAATCAGTTTTCGCCAATGAGTGTTTCAAAAACTTGATATTTATTTTTCTTTTTTAATAAGTTTTCGCTCATCAGTGTTTCGAAAACTTGACATTCATTTTTCTTTTTTTAATCAGTTTTCACCGATGAATGTTTCGAAAACTTGATATTCTTTTTCTATTTTTAATCAGTTTTCGCCAATGAGTGTTTCGAAAATTGGATATTCATTTTTCTTTTTTTAGTAAGTTTTTGCTGATGAGTGTTTTGAAAACGTCATATTCATTTTTGTTTTTTTAATCAGATTTTGCCGATGACTGTTTCGAAAACTTGATATTCATTTTTATTTTTTTAATCACTTTTCGCCAATGAGTGTTTTCGAAAACTTGAAATTCATTTTTCCTTTTTTAATCAGTTTTCGCCGATGAGTGTTCTGAAAACATAATATTCATTTTCCTTTTTCTTAATCAGTTTTTGCCAAAGAGTGTTTTGAAAACTTGATTTTCATTTTTCTTTTTTTAATCAGTTTTCGCCAATGAGTATTTCGAAAACTTGATATTTATTTATTTATTTATTAATCAGTTTTCGTTGATGAGTGTTTCGAAAACGTGATAGTCATTTTTTGTTTTTTAATCAGTTTTCGCCGATGAGTGTTTCTGTCACGGCCCCGACTCCAGGTATCCGTGACCGGCACGGGAATAGAATTTAGCCTCTAAACCCGTAAGCCTTATCTATAATCATAAATTATCTACCCTTTTATTCAATCACCAATCAATATTCACATAACATATATAGTGGTCCCACCATCATTGGTGGCCTAAATAACCTGCAATCCACGGCGCTCAATGCCGCTTCAGCCCATTTCACGTATATATATACATCCATACACTCAGGTCATCCACACATAAATATATATATACATAGTGATCAAACCCCAAACGAATGATCTATCCTATTCACACACAATATATATATAACCTGTCATAATCACACATGTACACTCACACGCACAGTTAAGTATACATAGTGATTACACGTCTTAATACGTGTAATCTATCCTATTCACATGCAGATATTTATATTTTTCATCCAACATATACCAAGTCACACGTATATATATAGCATATACATATTGATCACACACCATTATGTGTGATCTATCCTATTCACATACGCAGATATATATATATATATATATATATATATATATATATATAAGTATATCAAGGCTTTCCCAACACCCAGAATCCTATCAGTAAGCACATGTGAAGCCGACATGTCTAGATATAGCATAATTCAAAAGCTGTAAATATTTACATCGCATTTACAACTTTAGAATATATACAACTCAAAATACTGAAAACTAAATAATCAAAAGATGTCCACCCACGCGAACAAATGCGGTGCAAGTGGATAGATGTCCGTATCACTGTCCGGACGTCGAAGCCTGCCCGATTCCTGTATCTGTAACATTTAAACAGAGGGTGTGAGTCCAACAGACTCAGTGAGAAGCTTCCCATCCTCGGCGTAGCGGCGGGTACCACTACAGCTGGGGAAAGGGAACCACTCACAACCACATGCGCACGAAATTCCAGTTTGTCATATGTTATATAATGATCAGGCAACGTTAATATAACATCACATCACAGATAAACTTAGGAATCATGCTCCTCTATCATGCTACTCATAAGCAATCAATATCATGTAACATTTTATATTAAAAGCCTTAAATCATACAATCGACCCTAGTGCCACGCTAGGGCAATAGCCTCAACGGGCAAGTCTTTCAAATGCTATGCACCACCCTAGTGCCAGGCTAGGGCAATAGCCACAACGGGCAAGTCTTTCAAATGCTATGCACCACCCTAGTGCCAGGCTAGGGCAATAGCCACAACGGGCAATCATGAGAATAAAATGCACCACCTTAGTGCCAGGCTAGGGCAATAGCCACAACGGGCAATCATGAGAATAAAATGCACCACCCTAGTGCCAGGCTAGGGCAATAGCCACAACGGGCAATCATGAGAATAAAATGCACCACCCTAGTGCCAGGCTAGGGCAATAGCCACAACGGGCAATCATCTGACGTCATATTTCACTTCTCTTACTTTCAGTGGAATTTGTGACTCTATCTACCCATTTCTATTCTAAGGTATCTTTACCTCAGCAGTGCAAACATCCCTAAGAATTTCTAATCAATTTATGAGATTTACTACTCTTTACTTAGTACTCAACCCTTGATTAGATGATAACCTAGCTCTAAGGTATTTCCTAAGTTCATTTACCACAAATCACGTCGACGTGTATAAATAAGTCAATTTCATTTCCTTAGTGGGTTTCTAATTATTAGGACAAACCGAAACTTGAACTAAATCAACATCCTACCCCATCACTTGTACTGTTCGGCGTATCCCATGTCATCACATGGGCACCCTCCAGTACCACCTCAATGTCAATCAATCACATATTCACAGGTATATTCACATAAATTAGTTTATGAACAACAATAGCATGAAATTTCCTAATAATTCTTACAAATAAGCAAGTAAGCAAGCCACGTATTCACATCCTCATTCAACCCTGTAGGGCAAGGATGGGAAACCCCTCACCTGGACGGCTTCCTGTTTCTGATCCTGGAGTCACTCTTGCTCCAGACAATTCGTGGTTACCTAACAAACATATTTACATTATTATCATCTTTATTATATGCAAATTGTATGCATGTGCTATGCTCATGCCTTATAAGCACATTAAACTTTGCCAAGAACCAAGTCCTTGGTCTTAACCTTCTTCCTCTCTTTAATACTGTTTCCAAGTGTCTCACACTTATCCTCATCTATTTATCCCTTTCTTTGAATACTCATTTTCACCTACAAGTGTTCGTATGTGACTTTTCACAATTCCCATATCCAATTGATGGCCTATGATAGTCATAGCCTCAAATTTTCTATGGTTGCTAATTACCAAACCACTCTTTCAACTTATATTCACATACGAACACATGTGGCCTACTATACTTAAAAATTGGGATTTTACCAAATAAAGACATTTTACTATTTAAATTAATTCCGGCGTCCATTTTGGTCTAACCGAAACTTCTAACCCATAACTTAGCTCCACATTCTAAATTGGATCGAAAAGTGTCTCTTTTAATACCAAATTGGTCTTCGGTTGAGACGGAATTACTCGGGCGTTAATCCCTCGCATATTCCAACAATCCCTACCATTCTATAACACCAATCCAACACACCAATCAATCCCAATTCAATTTATACTACACTTTATCTCACTTTAAATTCCATTGTTCTATAGTTTTCAAATTGGGTAACTTCCATCATCAATTTTCCAACACACACACTTCCAAATACCTCTAAACAACCCAATAGCTTCAAATTAGGACCCAAAGTAATTTATTCATACCAATTAGGAATTTTCCAAAAATCCCTAAAATAGATAAATTTGGGGATTGAGGGATTCGGGACTTTTTACCTCGAGTCAATCGGATAGGATGATGGAATAGGGTAGAAAGAACTCCCGGTCACCTTCCCCGACTTCGAAACGGCGGATTCCGGCGAAGATTCCGGCTAAAAACCACTTTCCGTCGCTGCTCTCTCTCTCCTCCGTGAACCCGCGCCGGACCACCTTCCTCCGGCGTCCCGAGTCGCCGTCGACGGCTTCGGTCCCGGCGAAACGGCGGCGTCGACCTCCCTTAGCCTCCCGCGCGCGTCGCCGTCGTCTCTTCTCCTTCCCGCTGCAGCTCACGCGTCAATGGTCCTCAATCTATTTTCTTTCTCTGCTTCAACTCTCGGCTCTCTCTCTCTGGATGAAAATTTTGGGGACCAATTTTTAATTATAAGGGGGGTCACATGTGTGACCCCCTTCCAGCCACATACATATATATATATATATATATTTTTAAAATATTTTGTATATATATATATACACACATATATACTTAATATATTTTATTTGTTGTTAAAATCAACTTTGGGGTTAATAGACTTACACCCAATATTTCCCGTTAGGTCCTAATTTTGGTCCAAATAAAATTTCATTTGTTTTAAAATTTTCTACTTTCCTTCCAAATTTAAAATAAAAATTAAATTAGGACCTTAACGTTAATTGGAAAATTTCCGGGTATTACAATCTTCCCCCCTTAAGAAATTCGGTCCCTGAATTTCAACAATATACTAACCTTAGTTCTGAAACAAATGAGGATACGTCCTGCGCATTTCTCCATAGAACTTTAACCAACGGAATTTCTTTTGACCTGAGCTTCTTCAACTGGCGGTCTAAGATCTCCACTGGTTCCTCTTCATATGACAGACTTTCGGTCAGTTGCACATCTTGCGATTGAATCACGTGCGAAGGGTCTGCAAGATGTTTCCGAAGCACCGAAACATGAGAGACAGGATGTACCCCTTCTACTTCTGTAGGTACTCCCAAATTATACACCACCTTTTCTATTCGTTCCAAGACTTCAAACGGTCCGATATACCGGGGACTTAATTTCCCCTTTTTACCGAATCGCATTTCGCCTCTCTTTGGTGATACCTTTAGAAACACTTGTTTGCCAACGGCAAACTTAAGTTCTCTTTTTCGATTGTCAGCGTAGAACTTCTGCTTACTCTGAGACGTTAACAATCTTTCTTTCATGCACTTCACTTTTAGTAAGGCATGTTATAATGATTTTGGGTAACCTAAGATAGCTTCTCCGACCTCAAACCAACCAATTTGTGGATCTGTACATATGACCGTATAAAACTCGAAAGGTGCCAATGGTATACTCAGTTGACAACTATTTTTGTATGCAAACCCAGCCAGAGGTAATTACCTTTCCCAATTTCCGTCGGAATCCATAATACACGCCCGAAGCATGTTTTCAAGAACCTGAGTGGTTCTTTCCGACTCCTAATATGTCTGTGGGTGAAAAGCATTACTCAATCAACTCTAGTCCCCAACACTTTCTGCATAGACTTCCAAAACTTGGAAGTGAACTGTGGCCCTCTATCAGATACTATGGATACTGGCACCTCGTGCAATATAACGATTTCTGATAGATAAAGCTGCTCTTATTGACTCACTCCGCAAGTGGTCTTAACTGGCAGAAAGTGCACGGACTTAGTCATACGGTCCACTTATCACCCAAAACAAATCAAATGAACGTTGTGATCTTGGTAACTCTGTTACCAAAATCCATTGTCATCCTTTTCCATTTACTCTTTGATACTCCTAACTGTTGTAACCTTCCAGCGGTTTCTGGTGTTCAGCCTCGACTTGCTGACACATTAAACACCTGGCTGCATAGTTTGCAACATCCTTACTCATGGCACTCTACCAATATAACTATTTCAATAATTATCCATATTATTGATTCCTAGATGAATGTTATAAACGGTTCGGTGTGTTTCCGCAAGAATTCTTGCTTCCTAGTTATCAACTATAGGAACACACCACCGTCTCTCCAACCGAAGTACTCCAATTTTACCAATACAGGGGTCGGATATCATCCCTTTTTTTTCCCCCGTTAGTTACTGTATCTTGATTTGTTAGAGGTCGGTACCTTTATTCTGTCCAGGCTTCACCATTTCCATGAACAAGAACTTAGCTTGCATATGGCTAGAAACAGTTGGAATTCAAACTTCGAATTGAGTTCCAGACTGTTCTTGACCACAACGGTGAGTATGATGCAATTAGCTCTCCAAGGAGTTAACAATTGCATTTTCTAATGAGGTTCACCTTAACTCAGTCTGCCCGTCAAACTAGCTACGTCCGTAGAGGCTCCTTATATTCGTCTTGGAACGCGCCTGGATATTAGCGGTTTGTGTGGCACACTAGGTTCTATTTCCATAAACTCTAACTCCCACCATCGGAGTCCTTGTACCTACATATCGTCTACTTCCACGCAATTACCCTTCTGTTGGTATTTCCCCCGACAATTTCTTTGTAAACGACTTCTCCAGAAAAGTCCGTTTACATCTCACCACTCCCTCTACACTTCATCTATACTTACCTCTTAGACGTCATACACCCTACGTAGGTGTTTACACTTTACCATCAGTGTACCCAACCCTTTCGAGGTTGTTACACTTACTTTCAACTCGATTTATCCTACTCGTGTCCTAACGACGCTTAATGTCATGATACTAGCCCCGTTACATATCCCACTTACCGTTCCTTGATTTATGACCCGTGTTTCACTCTTCCTTTCTGGGCTTCTACACTCGCCCTTAGTGGTTTTCATAACCACTTTAGGTTACTCCCTGCCGACATCCCATGTTCGACTCACTTAGACTCTTCTATGGCTACTACTTGTAGCCATTTCTATGTATAATGGAAACTCATCAGTCTCCCATCATACTCATAACCCTACCTCATGCTCAGTTCGGTCTTCACATCCGGAGACCTCACTTAACACGACTATGACTGTGGATTTATACCATCCTCAGTTTAGTCCACTTAGGGTTGCATGCCCTATGTTAACTCCACTCATTTTGGGTTGCTGTTGGCCTTTACACCAACTTGGCCCTCTCGGACTCCTCAACTCATTTAGACCTTGTATTCCTACTTGGAATACTTGATCTCGTTAACTTCAGCATGAACCTTTTCGGACATGCTCTACTCCTCTTGACTAAACAGGATCCGCTCCCATGTTTAGACTCTTTCTTTTCTTACATTGTGGCGTATGTTCACGAACACACACCGCCTCTTGTAATTGTGTTGCCCATTGGGTTCCAATTGCCCCCAATGGTAACAAACTTTGTTTTATCATTCTGGCTTGCATCTCCTCGATGCTCACCCGACTCCGTCCCGTATTCTCTCTTTTGTTTTCCCTTTCATACCTACGTGGTGCCCTTTCTTTGAGTATTTTCAAATACTCACTACTAACCAAATTATAACCCTCGATTAACCGTCCTTATGGTTAACTTTCCTGGTATGGCAATCACAGAGCCATTTGTACATTTGGTTCGTTTACTCAGTCTCCACCCATACACGGGCTTCAAACTAACAGGTTTACGGTTCACCAACCCGTGGGACAAGCTCACCTAGCTATGTCCACTACAATTTGTGTACTATACCTACACTTACTGTAATAGTCGGTTTTCCCACTCCTACCTAACTCTTATCTTATGGGGTTCTAACTCCTATAGATTTCCGCTCTTCTACTTCTCTTATGAAACTTCTTACTCCGTCTACCCTTTTTTTTCATCCGAGAGCTATTTATTGCAATAGCACTCATTTTCTTCATTGTTGGACTGTACCCGAAAGGATACGCCCATTTCTACTTCTTTACTTTCTCCGGTTTAACTCCTTCGGGTCCATAATCGCTCTATGGTCCCTTAATGGTAACCCTTAGGTTTACCCGAACATTTTTTTTTTGCACTGTTTAGTGATTTTGATGTTTGCTTAACTTTAATCACTTCAAGTGAGTGATTTTTCTTCTGCTTCAACCATCCTTATACAGTTTACCTGTAAAAGGACTCTTGCTTGATAGAGTATTGATCACATGAGTTAACTTTCTTAGGCACCTAGCAAGTTTCAAAAATATATTCAAGTTTATTTCTTAGAAAAACAATGCCTAAGATTTTCGTAATTGATTTGGGTTTAACCGATTGGAATGACACACTTTTAAAATGAGCCTTCAGGAAAATTTTGCCTTCCAACGGTTATTCCTAATATTTTCAAGAAAAATTTAAGGGTCTTTCAGAATCTCATATCCGAAAAAACCGAAAAAATTTCTAACAAAACTTTCATGTGAGCAATATCCTATCGTTTATGCTCTTCTTTAAACAACACAAGAGAGTTTGGTTGGGCTAACTCCCTTCCTTTCCCCCTTGTTTGCTTAAGAAGCTAGCAGTTCATGGATCAAGCGCAGGGTTGGACTAGGCTCCTTCCCTGTGCTTTGCCATTTACTCTTTCTCCTACTCGGCGTACGGTCACGCTCTAGACGTTCACATATGCCTTTATTTCTTAATATCTATTTCTACGGCATAAGGTTCGGCCACTTTGCCCTCCCATATACTGCTTTTCCTGAGTGTTCTAGTCCGTAGACTTTCACTTCTTTTCTGTGGCATTCACCACCTCATTTCTGTTTACATTTTAGGAAGGACAACTCACTTCCTTTAGCCATAGTCTACCGCACAGTTGTGACCCAGTTACGTGGTCATCTTACTGTCGACCTAATACCCCATAACCCTGTTTATTCTTATCTGTAACTTTTCACTTTCAGTCGCCCCATGGGCTTACTTTCTTTTCTACACGTCAAGTGTGCCTTTTCTTTTACTTTACAAACCATTTATGGCCGAAAGTACCATTTACCGTATATCACTATTCTGATTCACGATTGGTCACATGGTTCTGCCTTTGCTCCTTCCCATGTTTCCAATTACGCATCATTCACATAGGGTGCATGGTTCTCCCGTGTCCTTCCCATGCCCCGTACTTACGTTTCTATTCTATTGGCATCCCATACTATATCCAAATCCTTTGCGTCTATACTGTAGCACACAATGCATCGTTAATTACATACTGTAGTGCATTCCTGCCTACAATTCAACTGGATGCATATGTGTCTAGGTAGCATCCTCTATGGATGTCACCTTTCCATACTGTGGCGTTCTAAGGTTTCCGGGGTCACTCCCACCCCACCTTACGCCTTAGTGCTCCTTGGCACTTATGTACTGTTATAGGTTACGTGCTCTACATAGAATTTCACATACCAATTCTACGCCCGAGCGATGACACGAAAAATTCATGACTCAACATCCTGGGTACTCCCACAAGTGCCTTTTTACTCCCACGTTGTGCCCGGGTACACAAAGAGGGTTAAAACGACACCCGGACATACCTATGGCTTCACATGACTTAAAGAAAAACCAGGCTCTGATACCAACTTTGTCACGGCCCCGACTCCAGGTATCCGTGACCGGCACGGGAATAGAATTTAGCCTCTAAACCCGTAAGCCTTATCTATAATCATAAATTATCTACCCTTTTATTCAATCACCAATCAATATTCACATAACATATATAGTGGTCCCACCATCATTGGTGGCCTAAATAACCTGCAATCCACGGCGCTCAATGCCGCTTCAGCCCATTTCACGTATATATATACATCCATACACTCAGGTCATCCACACATAAATATATATATACATAGTGATCAAACCCCAAAGGAATGATCTATCCTATTCACACACAATATATATATAACCTGTCATAATCACACATGTACACTCACACGCACAGTTAAGTATACATAGTGATTACACGTCTTAATACGTGTAATCTATCCTATTCACATGCAGATATTTATATTTTTCATCCAACATATACCAAGTCACACGTATATATATAGCATATACATATTGATCACACACCATTATGTGTGATCTATCCTATTCACATACGCAGATATATATATATATATATAGATATATAAGTATATCAAGACTTTCCCAACACCCCGAATCCTACCAGTAAGTACATGTGAAGCTGACATGTCTAGATATAGCATAATTCAAAAGCTGTAAATATTTACATCGCATTTACAACTTTAGAATATATACAACTCAAAATACTGAAAACTAAATAATCAAAAGATGTCCACCCACGCGAACAAATGCGGTGCAAGTGGATAGATGTTCGTATCACTGTCCGGACGTCGAAGCCTGCCCGATTCCTGTATCTGTAACATTTAAACAGATGGTGTGAGTCCAACAGACTCAGTGAGAAGCTTCCCATCCTCGGCGTAGCGGCGGGTACCACTACAGCTGGGGAAAGGGAACCACTCACAACCACATGCGCACGAAATTCCAGTTTGTCATATGTTATATAATGATCAGGCAACGTTAATATAACATCACATCACAGATAAACTTAGGAATCATGCTCCTCTATCATGCTACTCATAAGCAATCAATATCATGTAACATTTTATATTAAAAGCCTTAAATCATACAATCGACCCTAGTGCCACGCTAGGGCAATAGCCTCAACGGGCAAGTCTTTCAAATGCTATGCACCACCCTAGTGCCAGGCTAGGGCAATAGCCACAACGGGCATGTCTTTCAAATGCTATGCACCACCCTAGTGCCAGGCTAGGGCAATAGCCACAACGGGCAATCATGAGAATAAAATGCACCACCCTAGTGCCAGGCTAGGGCAATAGCCACAACGGGCAATCATGAGAATAAAATGCACCACCCTAGTGCCAGGCTAGGGCAATAGCCACAGCGGGCAATCATGAGAATAAAATGCACCACCCTAGTGCCAGGCTAGGGCAATAGCCACAACGGGCAATCATGAGAATAAAATGCACCACCCTAGTGCCAAGCTAGGGCAATAGCCACAGCGGGCAATCATGAGAATAAAATGCACCACCCTAGTGCCAGGCTAGGGCAATAGCCACAACGGGCAATAATGAGAATAAAGTGCACCACCCTAGTGCCAGGCTAGGGCAATAGCCACAACGGGCAATCATCTGACGTCATATTTCACTTCTCTTACTTTCAGTGGAATTTGTGACTCTATCTACCCATTTCTATTCTAAGGTATCTTTACCTCAGCAGTGCAAACATCCCTAAGAATTTCTAATCAATTTATGAGATTTACTACTCTTTACTTAGTACTCAACCCTTGATTAGATGATAACCTAGCTCTAAGGTATTTCCTCAGTTCATTTACCACAAATCACGTCGACGTGTATAAATAAGTCAATTTCATTTCCTTAGTGGGTTTCTAATTATTAGGACAAACCGAAACTTGAACTAAATCAACATCCTACCCCATCACTTGTATTGTTCGGCGTATCCCATGTCATCACATGGGCACCCTCTAGTACCACCTCAATGTCAATCAATCACATATTCACAGGTATATTCACATAAATTAGTTTATGAACAATAATAGCATGAAATTTCCTAATAATTCTTACAAATAAGCAAGTAAGCAGGCCACGTATTCACATCCTCATTCAACCCTGTAGGGCAAGGATGGGAAACCCCTCACCTGGACGGCTTCTTGTTTCTGATCCTGGAGTCACTCCTGCTCCAGACAATTCGTGGTTACCTAACAAACATATTTACATTATTATCATCTTTATTATATGCAAATTGTATGCATGTGCTATGCTCATGCCTTATAAGTACATTAAACTTTGCCAAGAACCAAGTCCTTGGTCTTAACCTTCTTCCTCTCTTTAATACTGTTTCCAAGTGTCTCACACTTATCCTCATCTCTTTATCCTTTTCTTTGAATACTCATTTTCACCTACAAGTGTTCGTATGTGACTTTTCACAATTCCCATATCCAATTGATGGCCTATGATAGTCATAGCCTCAAATTTTCTATGGTTGCTAATTACCAAACCACTCTTTCAACTTATATTCACATACGAACACATGTGGCCTAATATACTTAAAAATTGGGATTTTACCAAATAAAGACATTTTACTATTTAAATTAATTCCGGCGTCCATTTTGGTCTAACCGAAACTTTTGGGGACCAGTTTTTAATTATAAGGGGGGTCACGTGTGTGACCCCCTTCCAGCCACATACATATATTTTTTTTAAAAAATATTTTGTATATATATATATACACACATATATACTTAATATATTTTATTTGTTGTTAAAATCAACTTTGGGGTTAATAGACTTACACCCAATATTTCCCGTTAGGTCCTAATTTTGGTCCAAATAAAATTTCATTTGTTTTAAAATTTTCTACTTTCCTTCCAAATTTAAAATAAAAATTAAATTAGGACCTTAACGTTAATTGGAAAATTTCCGGGTATTACAGTTTCGAAAACGTAATATTCATTTTTCTTTTTTTAAATAGTTTTCGCCGATGAGTGTTTAGAAAACTTGATCTTCATTTTTCTTTTCCTTAATCAGTTTTCGCTGATGAGTCTGTCAAAAACGTGATATTCATTTTCTTTATTTAATTAGTTTTCACCGATGAGTGTTTCGAAAATTTGATATTCATTTTTCTTTTTTTAATCGTTTTTCGCCGACGACTGTTTCGAAAACTTGATATTCATTCTTCTTTTTTTAATCATTTTTCTTCGATGAGTGTTTCGAAAACTTGATATTCATTTTGCTTTTTTTTAATAAGTTTCCGTCGATTAGTGTTTCGAAAACTTGATATTCATTTTCCTTTTTTAATCAGTTTTCGCCGATGAGTGTTTCGAATACATGATATTTATTTTAATTTTTTTTAATCAATTTTCGTCGATTAGGATTTCGAAAACTTGATATTCATTTTTCTTATTTTAGTAAGTTTTCGCTAATGAGTGTTTCAAAAACTTGATATTTATTTTTCTTTTTTTAATTAGTTTTCACCAATGAGTGTTTCGAAAACTTAATATTCATTTTCCTTTTTTAATCAGTTTTTGCCGATGAGTGTTTCGAAAACTTTATATTCATTTTTATTTTTTTTAATCAGTTTTCGTCGATCAGTGTTTCGAAAACTTGATATTCATTTTTCTTTTTTTAGTAAGTTTTTGCTGATAAGTGTTTCGAAAACTTGATATTCATTTTTCTTTTTTTAATCAGTTTTTGCTGATGAGTGTTTCGAAAACTTGATATTCATTTTTCTTTTTTTAATCAGTTTTCACCGATGAGTGTTTTCGAGAACTTGAAATTCATTTTTCTTTTTTAATTAGTTTTCGCTGATTAGTGTTATGAAAACTTGATATTTGTTTTTCTTTATTTTTAGTCAGTTTTCGCCGATGAGTGTTTCGAAAACGTAATATTCATTTTTCTTTTTTTAAATAGTTTTCGCTGATGAGTGTTTCGAAAACTTGATATTCATTTTTCTTTTCCTTAATCAGTTTTCGCTGATGAGTCTTTCGAAAACGTGATATTCATTTTCTTTATTTAATTAGTTTTTACCAATGAGTGTTTCGAAAATTTGATATTCATTTTTCTTTTTTTAATCGTTTTTTGCCGACGATTGTTTCGAAAACTTGATATTCATTTTTCTTTTTTTAATCATTTTTCTCCGATTAGTGTTTCGAAAACTTGATATTCATTTTGCTTTTTTTTAATAAGTTTCCGCCGATGAGTGTTTCGAAAACTTGATATTCATTTTCCTTTTTTAATCAGTTTTCGCCGATGAGTGTTTCGAATACATGATATTAATTTTAATTTTTTTAATCAATTTTCGTCGATTAGGGTTTCGAAAACTTGATATTCATTTTTCTTATTCTAGTAAGTTTTCGCTAATGAGTGTTTCAAAAACTTGATATTTATTTTTCTTTTTTTAATCAATTTTCACCAATGAGTGTTTCGAAAACTTGAAATTCATTTTCCTTTTTTAATTAGTTTTCGCCGATGAGTGTTTCGAAAAATTTATATTCATTTTTATTTTTTTTAATCAGTTTTCGTTGATGAGTGTTTTGAAAACTTGATATTCATTTTTCGTTTTTTAGTAAGTTTTCGCTGATAAGTGTTTCGAAAACTTGATATTCATTTTTCTTTTTTTAATCAGTTTTTGCCGATGAGTGTTTTGAAAACTTGATATTCATTTTTCTTTTTTAATCAGTTTTTGCCGATGAGTGTTTTCAAGAACTTGATATTCATTTTTTTTAATCAGTTTTCGCCGATTAGTGTTCTGAAAACTTCATATTTGTTTTTCTTGTTTTTTAATCAGTTTTCGCCGATGAGTGTTTTGAAAACTTGATATTCATTTATATTTTTTTAATCAGTTTTCGCCGATGAGTGTTTCGAAAACGTAATATTCATTTTTCTTTTTTTTTTTAAATAATTTTTGCCGATGAGTGTTTCGAAAACTTGATATTCATTTTCCTTTTTTTAATCAGTTTTCGCCGATGAGTGTGTAGAAAATGTAATATCCGAAATATTTTTATTTATTTATCATTATTATCATTATAATTTATTTTTCTTTTTGAAAGAAAATTAAATTGGATTAAAGAGTTAAAATAAAATGAATAAAGGAAAAAAATGGAAATTTAAAGTTTCTTTTTTAGGACCTAAAAGAAAAGGGGGATTAAAAGGATGGGGGAAAAAAGTAGGATTTAACTACATATATAATTTTTTCTTTCCAGCTTATTATTTTATATGGGGCACCAAACCGTGACCCCCTTTCAGCCACAACACACAAATAAAAAAAAAAGAAGAGAAGCAAATGCGCGAGAAACAAAAGCAGACCCAAGAGCTCGAGAATGAAGAGGGAGGAAGGGAAACGGAGGTGTGTGACCGGATTCTCGCCGGTGACGGAGCTCTGATGCCGGAGGTGGTGACCGGAACTCCTCTTCACTACCTATTGAGTCTTCCATCCGATTGAAACAAGGTAAGAAGGCCCCAATCTCTCAAAACCCCAATTTCTCCAATTTTAGGGATTTTAGGAAATCATCAATTTCTTCTATTTGGGACATTCCGGGGATAAATTCGAGCTTAATAGGTGTTATTGAATGCTTAGTGAGGTTCAGAATCAAAGCTAAGTCGTGGGAATTGACCGGTTTGTGGAAATCATGGAAATTGGGTTAGAAATTAGCCTAAAATTCGAATTTGCTGGTTTGATGCATGAATAGGCTTAGATTGGAGTAGTATAAGTGTTGTAATTGCTGGAAATATACAAGGGAATGAAGCCCGAGTAATTACCATAGCAACCGGAACCCAACACCAACTAAGACCAACTAAATTGGGTCCAAGGTTTTTCATATACTCGATTATATTATTGATATATAATTAAAGAGGTAGTGGTTAAGCTTTTACTCGGCAAATAAGGGAAACGGTTGAACGAGTAAGCTAAGGCATCTTTTGAGCCATAAATTTATTCCTTTATTAGTTAAATGCTCTTATGGACACATGAAGTGAAGTTTAGATAAATTAGAATCTCTAACCTAAGCTTTTAGAGGTTCTAAATGGCTCGAATGTGTGAAAGTCGAGTATAAGACATTATAGACTTTCAGAAAGGGCAAATAAGACGACGTAACGAACTAAGTATCTAGTTCTTGGAAATGTCTAGAGCGTACATGAGCATTAGCATGACACGTGCATGATAGTTGCTTAGTTACACGTTGCTAAATTGCTTAAATACATGTGTATAGGGCACCACAGAGTAATTGGAGCTTCAGGTACTCCGAGGACTGATCAGGAGGGCCAACGAGGTGAGGGGCTCTCCCATCCCTGCCCCACAGGGTTGGATGACTACGTGAATATGTGGTTTTGCTCTATTTTATGCAGTTTTATATGAATTATAGTTATTCAAATGAATTTGCGTTACGTGTGTATAGTTAGCAAATATGTAGTGAACATGCAAACTGAATATGTGCTTATCTGTTTAAGCTCATGTGTATATGTGTTAATGTGGTTCATTGAGCCTTATATGTTACCGTGGGTAGGATTGAGTCGGAATCTCATAAGTGAGGGTTCATTAATATTAGAAACCAATTAAATTGAACATCACTGTAAGGATCTTGACCGTATGGTATGTCGAGGAAACTGAACTTAGGTTGTCAAGTGTGAATGAGAGTGTTGCATAATCAAAAAGGGGGAAACTAGGCCTAACTAAGAAACAAGTAGAGAAATCAAGTAGTTGTTCATAAAGTATTCTTCAAGGTTAAACAGTTTAGTTGTGCTCATCTAGGATAGTCCGGGTAGATTGAGTCGGTCATCTTGATCGGATAGACGAGATTATATTGTTAGTAAGCATGCCACATAGTGGCTATTACCTTGGTTATGTTTAACCAAGGTCAGATAAGACGCCGGCCATTGCTCCAAGTGTGACTTGGAGCCGGGAAGTTCCTAGTGTGATCAACTAGGTTCAAATATGAGATTGTCTTCGAGCCAGTATTTCTCTTAGTATAAAGCGGGAGACAGAAATTGAATGCCTACGAGTATAGGTATATGAATATGTTTGATACGTTACTTATGAAAATGTATGATATATAATTGTGGATGATTTATGTACGGTGCAATGAGTATGTTAGAAGCATGAACTATGATTATCGTTGTGAATATGATATATTGGCGGACTGATCATATAAAAGAAACGCAATATAATCCGTTTCATGCGCTTGTGGTTGTGATTTGCTCCCTTCCCTCAGTTGTAGTGGTACCCGCTACTACGCCAGGGATGGGGGAGCTTCTCACTGAGTCTGTTCGACTCACCCCCTGTTTACATGTTTCAGATACAGGTGGTTCAGGTGTCGGGAACGCGTCCACTTCTTCTCAAGGAGGCGGACAGATCTGAAGACCGCACGCTTAGTCCGCGTGGGTAGTTATTTTGGTTATGTAATTATGTCATGATGTATATATATAAATCCTTTTTGGGCGTAGCTTTTGTACATATACAACTGCTGTGTATATATATGTTATACTTGAACTCTAGTATTGTCGGCTTTATAAAGGTTAAAGATAGTTCTTGGTGTTTGGGAATTAGGCTATGTTATTGTATATATCATATATATATATCACTTCCGCATGTGACTAGGATAGATCACACTCATTGGGGCGTGTGATCAATATGTAAATTATATATATGTGTGGCTGAATATATGTTTGAATGGAAATACGACCTTCGCATGTGACTAGGATAGATCGCACGCATTAAGGCGTGTGATCAATATGTAAACTGTAACTTCGGAATATTCCATCTTGGGACACGTGGCACTGACGTTATAGAAACACAGCCCCAGCACCCGCTGGAGACACGTGGCACCACTCATCCATCCATTACGTGGCCCTCGCCCACGTCACCACACGAAGTCTCCCCTCAACCAGACGTGGGATCTCCACAAGCCGCGTGGGACGACCCACGTCCCATGAAGTCGTGGGTTAAGCACGATCTCCCCACACGCCAGTATAAATAGCCCCTCACCCGGGGGACTAAGCAAGCAATCCAGTCTCAACAGAATCACATACGACCCAAAGGGTTATCATACGCATCTCCGATATTCCACTCACTCTCGGTACCTAAGCACCCTCATATATCCCTCACGAGTACGTCCAGCATCTTGATTCCCGTCATTGGCCCCCCGTTCCGGCCAACCTCTGACTGGCTCACCTCTTCCTTGGAGAACATCGCATACAGGGCTTCCAGCAGCCCTCAAAGACCATAGCTCTCTCCCACTAAGGCAACCTCCCAAAGAGCGGCTCGCCCGCCTGGAGTACCTTAGGCACGTCTTAGCCGCACACTGCCCAATACAGGTAACAACCTGCCTAACAGCTCCGACAGACGTCACCATGACGAACTACGTGGACTTTGATCCCTCCCGAAGGGTACGTAGGCACTTAGGTGCATCACCCAAGGACAAGTCCCCCAAGGTTAAGACCCCTTGCGGTCCTAAATTCACATTACAATTGTCTGAGCCAAAAATGACAGTTACAGTGGCGCCCACCGCGGTCTTATTTAGACCACAATGCCTTGCACACTCTGCCGCTAAATGGCATTTGTTTTTGGGGGAGTAGGAGTATACACCTAACACTCAGAAACCCGTTCTTGTTTTTGTTTTGATCTTCAATATAGATACATGATACAATACATCATGACCGACTCGAACGTCCCCGCAACCAAGGCTGACGCCAGCGCGAGGAATCGACAGGGAACGGTCGAACCGTTCACAACTGAGGCAGGCAGATCAAATGCGACTCAGCCTTAGAGCTCCTCAATAACGCAGGTAGCCGTCACAGAAACCGTGGTCCAGAACCCAACGTCTAGAGAGGAAACTTGCCCTCAACACCCGTATGGCATGCTGCACGTCCCTTGCCCCATAACTGGTGGTCAAGAGATGATAGAGCCAGCAAGGAACTGATGGGACGCTGAGATCGCCCACCTCGATGCAGAAGTAGCAGCTCTACGCCAACAGCGAGGGGAAGAGGACAGGAACCTCGCCCTAGCAAATGTGAGCACTCAGCTACCCTTAGTGTCACACGGTGCAACAGCAGGGACCTCTAGTGACCCTACTGGCTTGCCCACAATTCAATTTGAGACCTTACTAATAGAGTTCGCACGGTTGTCACTAACGGTGGCACCACCCCCAACGGTGATCCCACCTGGACCAACCATGGTCAACGGAGAGGTAGCACGGCCCGTTATGAACTATCCACGACCACCAATCCCAAACTACTCTCCAGGGTCCTACCTCCATATGCCATGGGCCGCGGCCTACAACCCGTGTGCAGCCGCCGGTGCAAATGCCTACCAGTGTCCTGCGATCGATTTCCAGGGAAAGGGGAAACACCCCTTCACCCAGCAAGTCACGAATGAGCATGTGTCTGAGGCCTCCAAGATGCCATCGCCATTTTTGTCATAAAGCAGGGTCTTCGATGCTCACAGTTCTATGGGGAACTAAACAGGTGCCCCGTCTCCACCTTACAGGAACTCATGGACCGTGCGGAATGGTTCATTCAAGAGGAGAATGCTCAGATTGCCAAGGACAAGATGAGGAAGTTCCTGATAAGCAGGGCCGATATGGAACGAGCAGAGAAGAAGAAAGAAAAGATAAGAACCGAGAACCAAACCCCCAAGGAAAAAAGCGGTAGGAAGAGGTCACCTCCTCGACCACGGACGCCTCCCCAAGGACGGTTCACGAGCTACAGTCCCCTCAACCGATCTCACATTGGGGTGTTGGAAGAAATTTATAATTCCGACATGCTCACATTCCCTCCGCAGGTCAAAAGGCGAAAAACGGGAAGAACGGTGGACAAGTCCAAATACTGCCAATTCCACAAGGATTACGGACATGAAACCAACGACTGCATCCACATGAGGGATCACATCGAGGACCTAATCCGGAAGGGACAACTCGGCTGGTTCATCAAGGAGGAAAGCAGGGCCAATACCGAGCACCCCCGCAGGGTCATCGACGTCATAGCAGGCGGACTACAGCGAGGGACCTCCTCCATACCCCAAAACAAGAAGAGGATGGAACGCTCCATACTCGCCCAAGACTACGCTCCAAAGCACAAGAAGAGGAGCGAGACCAAGGAAGACCCCATCACCTTTGACCTCACTAACCTAGAGGGACCAGTCCACGACGACCCCTTGGTAGTGACCGCAATTATCGCCAACTACGATGTCAAGAGAGTCCTGATCGACCAAGTATCCTCAGCAGACGTTCTCTACTTCGACACCTTCAAAAAACTCGGGTTGAACGAGGCCAGCCTAAGGCCCTTCCCCGGCAAGCTCATAGGGTTCTCAGGAGCCCAGGTTCCAGCAGAAGGAATCATCACTGCCCGAACAACAACGGGCACTTTGCCAAAGGTCGCGAGCCTTGATGTAGACTTCATCATTGTCTCAGCACCGTCAGCATACAATGCAATCCTAGGCCGACAGTCCCTAAACAAACTCAGAGCTGTAGTGTCTACCGCACAGCTCACAATGAAGTTCCCAACACCCCACGGGGTTGGAGAAATCATGGCGGACCAGAAACTGGCGCGAGCATGCTACGCAGCTAGCCTAACCAAGACTGTCAAGGTCGCCCGCCTTGGTCCCAAAGAATCACGCGAGGAACCCCCAGGGTAAAGAGTCAGGAGGAAAGAAGCCAGAGTTTGCCTGCTCGGACCTAACCTCCGCTTAAGACTCCGAACACACTTTGCATTATCACGTTACCTTTAAGTCAAGTCATATGTGTCTCTACTTTGAATTTAAGATTTTCAGCCTGGCCAAGGCTCGCCTGACTTAGGCAATCCGAATGTAAACATTTTGCTTACCTTCAGCCTACCTAAGGCTAGCCTGGCTGAGGCTGCACGAATGTATTCATTTTGTTTATTATTAAAAGCATTCCTTTTCAACTAGAGACAGGGCTTCAACTCTGCAAAGTACTCGCGTAAGTCCTATCACAGGACGTCGGGCTCGACCGCCCCAAGAAAATGCTAAGCGCCCCCAAGGCCAAGCTAAAATTTCCCCAAATGTGCGGTAACAAGACCCCTTTGGTGCGAAAACCATAAAACAAACGTTCGACGAACCAAGCTAGCAACACGCATACAAACCGTCGTGATCACACGGTGCTCATGCAAAAAAATCTTTTTACTTAGACGTAAAGAGATAACCGCAAAAGAGAAACTGCAAACACACACAACTTTTTACCCCGAAGTGAAAAGGAAAGCAGGAAAAAACTCTTTGCAAAAAATCATTCTCATTAATGCCAAAAATGAGAGGGCGTCCGCCCATTACAAAGAGTAAACACCCTAAAATTTACATAAGCCTAATCTTGGGCATCCCCAAGATCTAGAAAAGTCCTGGCCCTAGCCGGCTCCACATGATCGACATCTTCTAATGACCCCCGCCTGGTCGCCTCAGCCAACTGCTGAGAAGTAGGTCCAATCCCTGGAGCTCGCCTGCCGATTCGGGACAACACTTGGTGATCCACCAAGAGATCCGTCAATCGACAAAGATAAGCAAGATTCAACGGAGGGTCCGTTTCTGTCCAACCGCGAAGCTCACCCTCAAAAAACACCAAGGAAGGATACAAGGAAGCCACACACTCCACTGGGAATCTCTCCCCACGGAGACGCTCGAGCTGCTCGATCGCCAGGAGCATGCCGTACATCCTCTGCGCAGATAGCTCCTCCTGGCGATCAGCGACATCGGCAACTTTTCCCTCAGCCACCAGCCGACCAGAAAGGCTCTCAGCAGCACGAGCCTCCGCGTCCCGCAGGGCCTCACGGAGCGAACGTAGCTCCTGTTGACACCTCTCAGCGTCATCCCGACAGACGGCCAGCTCCTTACGAGTCCTCTCCAACTCTGAGCGAAGGAACGAAACCTCTTCAGGGTGACTAGCATCGGCCCTAAAATGGAAGACCTCCTCAGTCAAGGACTTAACCTCGCGTCCTTGACCCTCACACTCCAGCTTCTTGGCAGACAGCTGCTCTCGCACGTCCGCCAATCGCTTCTGGGAGACCTCCAGAGCCCGGCTTTTAGAGGCCGCAACACCGAAATACTGATCCCGATCGCGACGAATCTCCTCATGTAAGAAGCGTGCACATACACAACGGAGTCAGGAACAAAAATCTATCACAAAACGAGGAAAAAACCAAGACGAGTGAACTTACCACACGCTTCTCCCACTCAAGACCAGCTTGGTGGAAATCGGCTAACGCCTCAGCAACCCGGCTGAAGCCTCGAACAACAATATTAAGGGGCAAAGTATCCAGCCCCCTAGCTTCCCTCTCCCGTATCTCCACGGGGAAGCGCGTGCCCAATGCCACTAGCTCAAAAGCCAATCCACCCTCCAGTGGCCCAAGGGGTTCAAAAGGGCCGACAGTCGACCCAGGAACAACATCTCTCGTGGCAGCCGCTTGACTCGCCACTACATTTCCTCCGTCTGTGAGGGCTCTGACCTCCACGGCCGCATCACCAGACTCCGCAACCTCCACAGCCGCAGGACCTCCCGCCGCAGTCTGAGGCGTGGAAGAGTCTCGGGAAGAGTCCTCAACGACCACCCTGGCCCTCTTAGCAGGAGGCTAATTCACCCCTTCAACGGGGCTAAGAACAGGAGGATGGGTAGAAAGAATCACCCTCATAGCTGATTGATGAACGGTGGCAGAAGTGGTAACCGAGGTAGGAACAGTTGCAGAAACATGAACAGCATCCCCCGCCGGAGCCTCAGCCTGTGCATCCTCCCAATTAGTACTCCGCCGTACGACCTACGGAGACAGTCGCAAGTCAACCCCAGCAGGACGCTTCTTGGGACCACCTTCCCTACTTTCGACTAACTCCGCCGCAGAAGTTCCTCTCCTTTACCCTTCTCGGGGTCCGCTCGTGCCAACCTTCCCGTCTTTCAAACGTCGGACATTTATAGGGCACCCAGAGGTGAATGCAAATGTAAAGTCACAAACTTTCAAACGTTGGACATTTATAGGGCACCCAGAGGCGCAACGATTCAAAAACTTCGACCCCTCGAATCCCGCAATGGATAAAACCCCTTATCCTCTACAATCAAACCCAGCTGCAACCGCTCACTTTAACCGCACATGTGGAAAGAAGCAACGGACGGGATGCACAGCCAGGGCAAAGGAGACGTAAAGACCAAAAAGCCCCCGAGAACCCAAGAGTCGCCTCGAGACACTTGAGGGCTTTTTCGCAAAACTCTCCACCCAGGCTAATGATGGCTACCCTTGGAAACGAACCCGCATTCAATGAGGGAGAAACGACGGCAAAACGCTTTAATGACAGAAGCACCCGTTCAAGCTCTGACACGTGGTACCTCCAACAAAGCTCGCTCCCTAAACAAATAGCCCTCAGCAAGGAAACTATCGTCAGCCACTAACCACAGACGAACATGGCCAAAGGAGAGCTCTTCGAAAAATGACCAAAGCATCCCCTTACTTTTGGATTTCCCTTACTAGCCCTTGAAGGGTATTTTGGGAAATTCCCCTCTGAGCAATGATGACTCCACCTCGGTAAGTCGCGTACTTCCTATAGAGATGGCTCAGAAACTTGCTGAGGAAGCCAAGCGACCAGCCACCCAAAATGAGACGCGTGCCCTCTCCAAGACACCTCCTTTTCTATGGAGCGATGTGAGAGAGCCAACTTCGTGAGTCGGACGGCCAGCTCCCATACCCGCGACTCCAAGCGGACGAGCTATTCCAAGGATAGAGGCAGCGAAAATTCCCAAGTGTCTTACAAGCAAAGGAACTTAAGTCCACGGGCATCCGACACCCGTAGACTTGGGGGACTTATGTAACTTCGGAATATTCCACCTTGGGACATGTGGCACTGACGTTCTAGAAGCACGACCCCAACACCCGCTGGAGACATGTGGTACCACTCATCCATCCATTACATGGCCCTCGCCCACGTCACCACACGGAGTCTCCCCTCAACCAGACGTGGGATCTCCACAAACCGCATGGGACGACCCACTCCCCACGAAGTCGTGGGTCGAGCAGGATCTCCCCACACGCCTGTATAAATACTACCTCACCCGGGGGACTAAGCAAGCAATCCAGTCTCAGCAGAATCACATACGACCCAAAGGGTTATCATACGTCATCTCCGATATTCCACTCACTCCCAGTATCTGAGCACCCTCAAATATCCGTCACGAGTACGTCCAGCATCTTAAGCCCCGTCATTGGCCCCCCGTTCCGGCCAACCTCCGACTGGCTCACCTCCTCCTTGGAGAACACCGCTTACAGGGCTTCCAGCAGCCCTCAGAGACCATAGCTCTCTCCCTTTAAGGCAACCTTCCAAAGAGCGGCTTGCCCGCCCGAAGTACCTTAGGCACGTCTTAGCCGCACAAGGCCCAATACAGGTAACAACCTTGCCTAACGGCTCCGATAGACGTCACCATGACGAACTACGTGGACTTTGATCCCTCCCGAAGGGTACGTAGGCACCTAGGTGCATCACCGAAGGACAAGTCCCCCAAGGTTAAGACCCCTTGCGGTCCTAAATTCACATTACAATTGTCTGAGCCAAAAATGATAGTTACATAAACTATATGTATGTGTGTGGTTGAATATATGTATGAATGGATACAGGACTTCTGCATGTGATTACGATAGATCACCGCACTGAAGCGCGTGTTTAATATGTAAACTATATGTACGTGTGAGTGAATATGTGTATATATATATAGACTGAAGCGGTGCTGAGCGAATCGTGGATTACAAGCTTATTAGTCCACCAGAAATGGATGGCCACGTATATAATGTATATTGATTGTATTAGAAAATGGTAGATATGAATAGGTATAAATGTTAATCAGGGATTAGAGGCTTACGGGACAGGAGAAATCCTACCTCCCAGACCGGTCATGGACTTCCGAAACGGGGTCGTGACAGAAAACATGGTATTCAATTTTCTTTATTTAATTAGTGTTCACCGATGAGTGTTTCGAAAACTTGATATTCATTTTTCTTTTTTTAAACATTTTTTGTCGATGAGTGTTTGGAAAACTTGATATTCATTTGTCTTTTTTTAATCACTTTTCGCCGATTAGTGTTCCAAAAACTTGATATTCATTTTTCTTTTTTTAATCAGTTTTCGCCGATGAGTATTTCGAAAACTTGATATTCATTTTCCTTTTTTAATCAATTTTCGCTGATGACTGTTTCGAAAACTTTATATTCATTTTTCTTTTTTTAATCAGTTTTCGTCGATGAGTGTTTCGAAAACTTGATATTCATTTTTCATTTTTTAGTAAGTTTTCGCTAATGAGTGTTTCGAAAACTTGATATTCATTTTTCTTTTCTTAATCATTTTTCGCCGATGAGTGTTTCAAAAGCTTTATATTCTTTTTTCTTGTTTTAATCAATTTTCGCCGATTAGTGTTTCGAAAACTTGATATTCATTTTTCTTTTTTTAATCAGTTTTCGTCGATGAGTGTTTCAAAAACTTGATATTCATTTTTCTTTTTTTAGTAAGTTTTCGCTAATGAGTCTTTCGAAAACTTGATATTCATTTTTCTTTCTTTAATCATTTTTCACCGATGAGTGTTTCGAAAACTTGATATTCATTTTTCATTTTTAATCAGTTTTCACCGATGAGTGTATCGAAAACTTTATATTCATTTTTGTTTTTTTAATCAGTTTTCGCCGATTAGTATTTTGAAACCTTGATATTCATTTTTCTTTTTTTAATCAGTTTTCGCCGATGAGTGTTTCGAAAAGTTGATATTCATTTTTATTTTTTTAGTAAGTTTTCACTAATGATTGTTTCTAAAAGGTGATATTCATTTTTCTTTATTTAATTAGCTTTTACCGATGAGTGTTCCGAAAACTTGATATTCATTTTTCTTTTTTTAATAAGTTATTACCGATTAGCGTTTCGAAAACTTGATATTCATTTTTCTTTTTTTAATAAGTTTTTGCTCATGAGTGTTTCGAAAACTCTATATTCATTTTTCTTTTTTTAATTAGTTTTCACCGATGAGTGTTTCGAAAACTTAATATTCATTTTTTTTTTTAATCATTTTTCGCCGATGAGTGTTTCGAAAACTTGATATTCATTTTTCTTCTTTTAATCAGTTTTCACCGATTAGTATTTCGAAAACTTGATATTCATTTTTATTTTTTTAATCAGTTTTCGTCGATGAGTGTTTCGAAAACTTGATATTCATTTTTGTTTTTTTAGTAAGTTTTCGCAAATGAGTGTTTCGAAAACTTGATATTCATTTTTCTTTTTTTAATCATTTTTCGCCGATGAGTGTTTCGAAAACTTGATAATCATTTTTCTTTTTTTAATCATTTTTCGCCGATGAGTGTTTCGAAAACTTTATATTCTTTTTTATTGTTTTAATCAGTTTTCGCCGATTAGTGTTTCGAAAACTTGATATTCATTTTTCTTTTTTTAATCAGTTTTCGCCGATGAGTGTTTCAAAAACTTGATGTTGATTTTTCTTTTTTTAGTAAGTTTTCGCTAATGAATCTTTCGAAAACTTGATATTCATTTTTCTTTCTTTAATCATTTTTCACCGATGAGTGTTTCGAAAACTTGATATTCATTTTTCTTTTTTAATTAGTTTTCGCCGTTGAGTGTTTCGAAAACTTGATATTCATTTTCCTTTTTTAGTTAGTTTTTGCCGATGAGTGTTTCGAAAACTTTATATTCATTTTTGTTTTTTTAATCAGCTTTCGCCGATTAGTATTTTGAAACCTTGATATTCATTTTTCTTTTTTTAATCAGTTTTCGCCGATGTGTGTTTCGAAAAGTTGATATTCATTTTTATTTTTTTAGTAAGTTTTCGGTAATGACTGTTTCTAAAACGTGATATTCATTTTTCTTTATTTAATTAGTTTTCACCGATGAGTGTTTCGAAAACTTGATATTCATTTTTCTTTTTTTAATAAGTTTTTACCGATTAGCGTTTCGAAAACTTGATATTCATTTTTCTTTTTTTAATAAGTTTTCGCTCATGAGTGTTTCGAAAACTCTATATTCATTTTTCTTTTTTAAATCAGTTTTCACCGATGAGTGTTTTGAAAACTTGATATTCATTTTTCTTTTTTTAATCATTTTTCGCCGATGAGTGTTTCGAAAACTTGATATTCATTTTTCTTTTTTTAATCAGTTTTCACAGATTAGTATTTCGAAAACTTGATATTCATTTTTATTTTTTTTAATCAGTTTTCGTCGATGAGTGTTTCGAAAACTTGATATTCATTTTTCTTTTTTTAGCAAGTTTTCGCAAATGAGTGTTTCGAAAACTTGATATTCATTTTTCTTTTTTTATCATTTTTCGCCGATGAGTGTTTCGAAAACTTTATATTCTTTTTTCTTGTTTTAATCAGTTTTCGCCGATTAGTGTTTCGAAAACTTGATATTCATTTTTCTTTCTTTAATCATTTTTCGCCGATGAGTGTTTCGAAAACTTGATATTCATTTTTCTTTTTTATACAGTTTTCGTCATTGAGTGTTTCGAAAACTTGATATTCATTTTCCTTTTTTAATCAGTTTTTGCCGATAAGTGTTTCAAAAACTTTATATTCATTTTTGTTTTTTTAATCAGTTTTCGCCGATTAGTGTTTTGAAACCTTGATATTCATTTTTCTTTTTTTAATCAGTTTTCGCCGATGAGTGTTTCTGTGGAATATGGTAGATATTGTTAGTTTTTTATCTACTCTTCTATTTGTTTCTCAGTTAAGCTGTAACAGTTTTAGTTAGGATTAGGTAACTATTTTAGTTTTCTGGTTAGTTTGTATTAGGGGTAGGGTTGTAATTTTCTTATTCTTTTTTGCCTTAGCTTGACACGTGTTTGTTCAGCTGGCACTTTAGTCTTTGCTTCCGTTGTTGCTCACTCTAGCTTATTTAAAAGGCCTCTTTTTCAATGAAAGATTCAGCGCATTATTCACAGATTTTGTATCTTCTCATGGTATCAGAGGATTACGATCCAAGGGAAAGATTAGAAGCATCTCACGTTTTCTCTGGCAACGATCTGAGAACAGCGAAGAGCGATTGATTCGGTGAAAGCAGAGAACGCCATTCTTTCTTGCTTTCTTTGTAGATCGAAGCAGTGCTTCAGCTAGCGTCGATCTAAAGGAAATACCAGAAGCAGATTCTTGCGAAAGCTGAAGAAAGGTTCATCTTTCTTCATTAGTCTTGGATCTGAGAAATCGAACCAAATCTTAAGAATGGAAGCAATCTGAGATGGCAGACGCAGGAAGCGGTGCTAAGAAGATTACCAAACCAGATGTTGAGCCAAAGAACCTGGACAAGACGAATGGAGGCTGGGTTCTCCATAACTCAGATCAGCCAGGTATGACTTTGGTCACTTCGCAGCTAACAGGACTAAACTACCTTTCTTGGAGTTTGGTAGTAAAAACGGCTCTTGAGGCAAAGGATAAATTGGGCTTTGTGGATGGCTCGGTCAAGCAGCCAGAGGATCCCATAGAGTACAAAAAATGGAAACCCGTTGACTCGATGGTCAAATCCTGGCTCACTAATTCACTCACCAAGGGGCTCTCAGAAAGCTTTATGTTCTGCAGTTCAGCCAAATAATTATGGGATAACATTGCAGAGAGGTACTCTGTCAGCAATGGGCCCATGTTCTATCAAGTGCAAAGGCAAATGGTGTCCTTGGAGCAAGGTGGAGAGACAGTCACATGCTACTTTAACAAATTGAATCGGTCTTGGGATGAACTCAACAAGATAAAACCTGTCCCAAGATGCGTGTGTGGTTCATGTACCTGCCAGGTAAACAAAAAACTTGATGAACACGACTCTGACATCAAGCTTGTGCAATTCTTGATGGGCCTTCATCTGATGTATGATGCATTGAGAGGGCAAATCTTGAACTTGGACCCTCTTCCAAGTGTCAATAAGGCCTTCTCCATGGTGGTGAGGCAAGAAACTCAAAAGGAAGTAAACCTTACTTTCAACAATGTTGAAAGCTCGGCCATGATGGCTAGGACAAATGGCAAAAAAGTGGAAGACAAGAAAGCTGAGAAGGTAGGGAAATATTGTGACCATTGTAATCAAAATGGACACACACGGGAAGCTTGCTTCAAGATCATAGGGTCCCAGAATGGTACAAAGATCTTAAAGAACAAAATAAAAAGGCAGGGAAGAAGGCTGGAAACACTGCCAATATGGTTGCGAACACACCAATTGATTTTGTGAAGGAAAAGGAAAACATTGACTTTGTTGGAGTTCTCACAGCCTTGCAGGAGATAGCTAAGGTGGTGAAAAACAAGGCAGAAGAATAGGTCAACTTCACAAATGTGAGTGAGTTCGCAGGTAAGATCTATGACTCTAACTCTAATTTGATTAATAGTTACTGCTGGATAATAGACACATGAGCGTCTAGCCATATGTGCTCCAATAGGAACTTAATGACTGATATAAAAATTTTGACAAACCCTGTACTAGTACATTTACCAGATGGCTCTACTAAACATGTTAAAATGATGGGAAATGTGGTCATAAATTCTGACATAGAACTGATAGACGTTTTCTATATCCCTACTTTTAGATACAACTTGATGTCAGTGAACAAATTAGCAAAAAATAGTGTTGTGACCATAATATTTGATACTTCTCGTTGTCTTGTCCAGGACTAGAGAACTAGGAAAACTTTGATTGAAGGAGAGGTGGCAGGGAACCTATATGTCTTGAAACAAACACACACTGTTGAAAGGATAAGAAATTATGTTTTCAATACTAGGATTTCTACTTGTAACCATTCTAGTCATAATAAAGATTCTGATGTAACACTGTGGCACCATAGGCTAGGCCATGCTGGAATAGATACTATAAAACATGTTGATGGTATTCATCTGAATAATATTGATTTTTTGCCCACTATGTGTGAGATATGTCACTATGCAAAGCAACATAGATCTCCTTTCCCGAAAAGTAACACTAGAACAAATAAACCTTTTGTTTTGATCCATATGGATTTGTGGGGACCCTATGGGCATCCAAACTTAACAAATAGAGCACGTTACTTCTTAACCGTGGTAGATGACTACAGTAGGGCAGTTTAGACCTAATTGCTGCATGACAAAACAATAGTTAAGGACATAATAGAATCTTTTATTTTAATGGTTGAAAACCAGTTTGAGGCGAAATTAAAATTAATCAGAAGTGACAATGGAACTGAGTTCATGAACTCAGATTGCCAAAGAATGTTCAGAAGTAAAGGAATAGAGCATCAAAGGTCCTGTACAAATAGTCCACAACAAAATGGACTTGTAGAAAGAAAACATAAGCACTTGTTGGAAGTGGCAAGAGCCATTTTATTCCAGGCAAATCTTCCTAAAAGATTTTGGGGGGAGGCAATATTGATGGCAACTCACATAATTAACAAACTTCCTTCACATATTTTAGGTTGGAAGACACCTTATGAGTTACTGCATAATACTAAGCCCACTTATGATAGGTTAAGAATCTTTGGATGTCTCTGCTTTATCAAGAATAACAATGCCCATAAAGGGAAATTTACACCTAGAGCCTCAAAATGTGTATTCATAGGGTACTCACAAGGTCAAAAGGGATATAAAGTTTTTAATATTGAACAAAACAAAGTAGAAGTGTCTAGAGATGTAGTCTTCTATGAAAAAAAATTTCCTTTCACTAAGGGAAGTTATGATACCAGTACTGTTGATGTGTCAACTATAGATCTTATTAGTGAAATGCCTAAACAGGGACAAGGGAAAGATATGACAGAAGGAAATAATACTGAATTTGAGAGTATAGAGGAAGAAATTGGAGTTCCCGATCTGAGTAGATCAGTAAATAGGGAAGAAGAAGATTTATCTGTTGATGGCAATGACCAAGAGCAAGAGGGAGAGGATCTAAGTGAGGAGGGAACTCAAGAATTAGAAATCCAGGGTAGACCTTCCACATTAAATCAGATGCAGTCTCCCAATAACAATATAGAACAGATGGAGACTCAGGTTGGTAGGCCTAGAAGAAAGCCCGTGTGGATGGAGGACTATGTATGTCAGGCTCACCAAGCTTTTATGACTAATGTAGGAAAGGTAGAGAAACCAGCTTCCTATGAACAGGCGTGTAAGCATAAATAGTGGGTAAATGCAATGAACTTAGAATTAGATGCTCTAGATAAAAAAAAAAACCTGGGATCTAACCACTTTGCCAAATGGAAAAAGAGCAATAGGATCAAAGTCGGTGTATAAGGTTAAATTTAACCCAGATGGCACGGTTGAGAGATGTAAAGCTTGTTTAGTGGCGAAAGGGTATAACCAAACTCTAGGGGTAGACTATTTTGACAGTTTTTCACCTGTGGCTAAGGTGGTTACTGTGAGACTTATTTTCCCTGTGGCAGCAAGTAAACGGTGGTTTATACACCAACTTGATGTCAACAACGCCTTCCTGCATGGTCACATAGAAGAGGAGGTATACATGCTGCCACCCCAAGGTTATAAAAAGGCTAAGAATAATCAGGTTTGTAGACTTAGAAGGTCTCTCTATGGATTAAAACAGGCCTCAAGGCAGTGGAACACTGAATTTACTCAATGCCTATTGCAGTATGGCTTTACACAATCAATTAATGACCATTGCCTCTTTATGAAATCAGGCGGGGGAGTTCACTTGTATTTGCTAGTTTACGTAGATGATGTGTTAATAATTTCTTCACATATTGAGGAGGTTAGGAAGATAAAAGAATTCTTGCATGATAAGTTTACTATAAAGGATTTAGGAGAGGCTAAATATTTTTTAGGAGTGGAAGTGACCAGAATGAAGGATGGAATATTTCTGTCACAAAGAAAATATACTTGTGATATAATTGCAGATGCAGGTGTTTTAAATAGTAGGGAGGCACAGATACCCATGGCTAAAGGTTTGAAGTTCCAAGATGATTCTCCTGTAATGGAAGAGGCAGAACAATATAGGAGGTTAATAGGGAGATTGCTGTACCTTAATCTCACGAGGCCAGACATTGCTTTTCCTACACAACAGCTAAGTCAGTTTGTTAATACACCTAAAGAATGTCATTGGCAGGCTGCTTTACAGGTACTACGTTATTTAAAAGGGACCTTGGAAACAGGTTTGTTCTATAAATTTGATTCTAAACTGGAAGTTAAGGCGTATTGTGATAGTGATTGGGCAGCTTGCTCAATAACTAGAAGGTCTGTCACAGGGTACTGCATTTTCCTAGGAGACAGTTTGGTTTCCTGGAAAACAAAAAAAACAAAGTACAGCCTCGCGATCCTCTTGTGAGGCTGAATATAGGAGTATGAGTAATATAGTGTGTGAATTGTTATGGATCTCTTTTATTTTGAAAGATTTACAGGTTGATCTTCCAGTTCCAGTGCCTTTATATTGTGATAACAAGTCAGCAGTTCACATAACAACCAATCCTATATTTCATGAACGTACAAAGCATATTGAGATAGATTGTCATCTAATCCGTGAAAAGTTCAAAGCTGGTTTTGTTTCTCCTATACATGTTTCTTCAACTCAGCAGTTAGCGGATTTATTTACCAAGGCTTTACCTTATCCATCTTTTTCCAAGCTCAGAGACAAGTTAGGACTCTTGAACCCGTTTCCTACTTGAGGAGGGGGTGTGGAATATGGTAGATATTGATAGTTTTTTTTTATCTACTTTTCTGTTTGTTTCTCAGTTAAGCTGTAACAGTTTTAGTTAGGATTAGGTAACTATTTTAGTATTCTGGTTAGTTTGTATTAGGGGTAGGGTTATAATTTTCTTATTCTTTTTTGCCTTAGCTTGACACGTGTTTGTTCAGCTGGCACTTTAGTCTTTGCTTCCGTTCTTGCTCACTCTAGCTTATTTAAAAGTCCTCTTTTTCAATGAAAGATTCAGCGCAATATTCACAGATTTTGTATCTTCATTTTTCTTTTTTTAGTAAGTTTTCGCAAATGAGTGTTTCGAAAACTTGATATTCATTTTTCTTTTTTTAATCAGTTTTTGCCGATCAGTGTTTCGAAAAGTTTAGATTCATTTTTATTTTTTTAGTAAGTTTTTGCTAATGACTGTTTCGAAAATGTGATATTCAGTTTTCTTTATTTAATTAGTTTTCACTGATGAGTGTTTCGGAAACTTTCTCAAAAAAAAAAGTGTTTCGAAAACTTGATATTCATTTTTCTTTTTTTAATAAGTTTTTGACGATTAGCGTTTCGAAAACTTGATATTCATTTTTCTTTTTTTAATAAGTTTTCGTTCATCAGTGTTTCGAAAACTCTATATTCATTTTTCTTTTTTAATCAGTTTTTCACCGATGAGTGTTTCGAAAACTCGTTATTCATTTTTCTTTTTTTAATTATTTTTCGCCGATGAGTGTTTCGAAAACTTGATATTCATTTTTCTTTTTTTAATTAGTTTTCGCCGATTAGTATTTCGAAAACTTGATATTCATTTTTTTTAATCAGTTTTCGTCGATGAGTGTTTCGAAATCTTGATATTCATTTTTCTTTTTTTAGTAAGTTTTTGCAAATGAGTGTTTCGAAAACTTGATATTCATTTTTCTTTTTTTAATCATTTTTCGCCGGTGAGTGTTTCGAAAACTTTATATTCTTTTTTCTTGTTTTAATCAGTTTTCGCCAATTAGTGTTTCGAAAACTTGATATTAATTTTTCTTTTTTTTAATCAGTATTCGCCGATTAGCGTTTCAAAAACTTGATATTCATTTTTCTTTTTTTAGTAAGTTTTCGCTAATGAGTGTTTCCAAAATTTGATATTCAGTTTTTTTTTAATTATTTTTCACCGATGAGTGTTTCGAAAACTTGATATTCATTTTTCTTAAATCATTTTTCGCCGATGAGTGTTTCGAAAACTTGATATTCATTTTTCTTTTTTAATCAGTTTTCGCCGTTGAGTGTTTCGAAAAATTGATATTCAGTTTCCTTTTTTAATCAGTTTTCGTCGATGAGTGTTTCGAAAACTTTATATTCATTTTTGTTTTTTTAATCAGTTTTCGCCGATTAGTGTTTTGAAACTTTGATATTCATTTTTCTTTTTTTAATCAGTTTTCGCCGATGAGTGTTTCAAAAAGTTGATATTCATTTTAATTTTTTTAGTAAGTTTTCGCTAATGACTATTTCGAAAACGTGATATTCATTTTTCTTTATTTAAATAGTTTTCACCGATTACTATTTCGAAAACTTGATATTCATTTTTTTTTAATAAGTTTTCGCTCATGAGTGTTTCGAAAACTCTATATTCATTTTTCTTTTTTTAACCAGTTTTCACCGATGAGTGTTCCGAAAACTTGATATTCATTTTTCTTTTTTTAATCATTTCTCGCTGATGAGTGTTTCAAAAACTTGATATTTATTTTTCTTTTTTTAATCATTTTTCGCTGATGAGTGTTTCGAAAACTTGATATTCATTTTTCTCTTTTTAATCAGTTTTCGTCGATGAGTGTTTCGAAAACTTGATATTCATTTTTCTTTTTTTAGTAAGTTTTCGGTAATGAGTGTTTCCAAAACTTGATATTTATTTTTCTTTTTTAATCACTTTTCACCGATGAGTGTTTCGAAAACTTGATATTCATTTTTCTTTTTTTAATCATTTTTCGCCGATGAGTGTTTCGAAAACTTTATATTCTTTTTTCTTGTTTTAATCAGTTTTCGTCGATTAGTGTTTCGAAAACTTGATATTCATTTTTCTTTTTTTAATCAGTTTTTGCCGATGAGTGTTTCGAAAACTTGATATTCATTTTTATTTTTTTAGTAAGTTTTCTCTAATGAGTGTTTCGAAAACGTGATTTTCATTTTTTTATTTAATTAGTTTTCATCGATGAGTGTTTCGAAAACTTGATATTCATTTTTTGTTTTTTAATCATTTTTCATAGATGAGTGTTTCGAAAACTTGATATTCATTTTTCTTTTTTAAATCAGTTTTCGCCGATGAGTGTTTCGAAAACTTGATATTCATTTTTTTGTCAATCATTATTCGCCGATGAGTGTTTCGAAAACTTGATATTCATTTTTCTTTTTTTAATCAGTTTTTGCCGATGAGTGTTTCGAAAACTTGATATTCATTTTTCTTTTTTTAATCAGTTTTCGCCGATTAGTGTTTCGAAAACTTGATATTCATTTTTTTTAATCAGTTTTCGCCAATGAGTGTTTCGAAAAGTTGATATTCATTTTCCTTTTTTAATCAATTTTCGCCGATGAGTGTTTCGAAAACTTTATATTCATTTTTTTAATCAGTTTTCCCCGATTAGTGTTCTAAAAATTTGATTTTCATTTTTTTTAATCAGTTTTCGTCGATGAGTGTTTCGAAAACTTGATATTCATTTTTGTTTTTTAGTAAGTTTTCGCTAATGAGTATTTCGAAAACGTGATATTCATTTTTCTTTATTTAATTAGTTTTCACCGATGAGTGTTTCGAAAACGTGATATTGCATTTTTCTTTATTTAATTTGTAATATCCGAGATAATTATTTTAGTTATTATCACTATTGGTAATTTATTTTTCTTTGTGAAAGAAAAATAAATTGGATTAAAAAGGTTGAAATAAAAATGAAGAAGAGAGAAGAAATAGAAAATTAAAATTTTACCGATTTTGAAAAAAAAAGGGACCTAAAAGAAATGGGGATTCAAAAGGAAAGGGCAAAATGTGGGATTTAACAACTTAAATTTTTTTTTTCCAGCTTAGTATATTTTATAGGGGCCAAACCGTGACCCCCATTCAGCCACTCTCTAAAACAGAAAAAAAAAAGAAAAAGAAAAAAGAAGCAAGCAGACGCACGAACCCGAGACGCAGCGAGAAGGAGGAGAAGCAAGGAGACGGTGCTAGACCGGCCGGAAACGTGCCGGTGAGACCACTCAGGCGTCGGAGAAGGTGATCGGAATCCTTCTACCACCTCCACCAAGCCTTCTATCCGATTAAAATAAGGTAAGAAAGCCCCAAATTCTCAAAACCCCAAATTCTCCAATTTTAGGGATTTCGGGAATTCTTAAATTTCTTCTATTTGGGACATTCCGGGGTTAAATTCGAGCTTAGTGGGTGCTATTGAATGCTTAGGGAGGTTCAGAATCGAAGCTAAATCGTAGGAATTGACCGGGTATGGTAATCATGGAAATTGGGTTAGAAAATTACTCTAAAATTCGAATTTGCTGGTTTGATGCATGAATAGGCTTGGATTGGAGTAGTATAGGTGTTATAATTGCTGGAATTACCTTAACAACCGGAACCCAATCCGGTGAAAAAGAGGTGATATACTAAGCCACAGCGCAGTTGGGAGCTGTGCTGTGGGCTGGACACCTCGGCCTAGTCTGTGGTGGATACCTAAGACCAACTAAATTGGTTCCAAGGCTCTACTTATACCCAATTATAATTCTATATATAATTAAAGAGATAGTAGTTAGCTTTTACTCGGCGAATAAGGGAGACGGTGGAATGAGTAAGCTAAGGCCTCTTTTGCATCATGAATTTATTCCTTTATTAGTTAAATGCTCTTATGAACACATGAGTGAAGTTTAGATAAATGAGACTCTATAACCTAAGCTTTTAGAGGTTCTAAATGGCTCGAATGTGAGAAAGTCGAGTATAAGACATTATGGACTTTCAAAAAGAGCAAATAAGATGCCGTAACGAACTAAATACCTAGTTCTTGGAAATATCTAGGAGGTGCATGAGCATTAGCATGATACGTGCATGGTAGATGCTTAGTTACACGTTTCTAAATTGCTTAAGTACATGTGTATAGGGCACCACAGAGTAATTGGAGCTTCAGGTACTATGAGGACTGATCAGGAGGGCCAGCAAGGTGAGGGGCTCTCCCATCCCTGCTCCACAAGGGTTGGATGACTACGTGAAAATGTGGTTTGCTTTATTTTATGCAATTATTATATGAAATATAATCACCTGAATAAGTTTGTGTTACGTGTGTGGTTAGTAAGTAAACAGTAAACATGTGAACTGCATTTGTGCTTATATGTGTAGACTCAAGTGTATACGTGTTATTGTGGTCACTGAGCCTTATATGTTACTGTGGGTAGGATTGAGTCATAATTTCATATGTGAGAGTTCAGTAACACTAGAAACCAATCGCATTGATCGTCACTGTAAAGATCTTGTTCGTATGGTATGTTGAGGAAACTGAACATAAGTTGTTAAGTGTGAGTGAGAGTGTTGCATAATAAAAAAGGGGGGAAACCAGGCCTAACTAATAAACACGTATAATATTCAATTAGTTATTCATAGAGCGTCCTTCAAGGTTAAACATGTTAGTGAGCTTGTTTAGGTTAGTCCGGGTAGATCGAGTCGGTCATCCTGGTCGGACAGACGGGATTATGTCGTCAGTAAGCATGCCACATAGTGGCCATTACCTTGGTTAAACTGAGGTCAGACAAGTTTCTGGCTATTACTCTAAGCGTGCTTGGAGTCAGAAAGTTCCTAGTGTGATCAACTAGGTTCAAACATAAGTTGCCTTCAGGCCAGTATTTCTCTTAGCATAATGCGGGAGACAAAAAGTGAATGCCTACAAGTATAAGTGTGTGTTATCTATGGAAACACATGATATATATATATATATATATATATATATATATATATATATATATATATATATTTGTGATTGATTTACATGCAGAGTAATAATTATGTTAGAAGCATGAATTATGGTAATTAATGTGAATATGATATATTGATTGCCTGATCATATTAAAGGTCGCAATATAATAAGTTTCATGCGCATGTGGTTGTGGTTGCTCCCCTCCCCCAGCTGTAGCGGTACTCGCTGCTACGCCAGGGATGGGGGAGCTCCTCACTGAGTTTGTTCGACTCACCCCCTCCCCTTATTTACATGTTTCAGATACAGGACGTTCAGGTGTAGGGAACGCGTCCACTTCTTCTCAAGGAGGCGGACAACTCTGAAGACCGCACGCTTTGTCCGCGTGGGTAGCGTATTTTGGGTTATGTAATTAAGTCTTGATGTATATATATGAATCTTTTTTGGGTATAGCTTTTGTACATATACAACTGTTGTATATATATGTCCTACTCTAGTTTTTTCGGCTTCATACAGATTAAAGTTAGGTCTTGGTGTTTGGGAATTAGGCTATGTTATTGTATATATCATGTATATATCTCTATGACCTCCGCATGTGACTAGGATAGATCACACGCATTCAAGCGTGTGATTAATATGTAAATTATATATATGCGTGGCTGAATATCTGTTTGTATGGAAATATGGCTTCCGCATATGACTAGAATAGATCCCACGCATTGAGGCGTGTGATCAATATGTAAACTGTATGTATGTGTGTGATTGAATATATGTATGACTGCATACAGGACTTCTGCATGTGAATAGGATAGATCACCCGCACTGAAGCGCGTGATCAATATGTAAACTATATGTATGTGTGAGTGAATATGTGTATATATGTAGACTGAAGCGGTGTTGAGCGAGCTGTGGATTGCACGCTACTTAGGTCATTGGAAATGGATGGCCATACATATTATATATTGTTCGTATTAGAAATGGGTAGTTATGAACATGTGAAAATGTTAATAAGGGATTAGAGGCTTATGGGATAGGAGAAATCCTACCTCCCGTGCCGGTCACGGACCTCCAGAATGGGGTCGTGACAAACTTGATATCAGAGCCTGGTTTACTTTAAACTGTATGAAGCCATAGGTATGACCGGGTGTCGATTTACGCCTCGTTGTTAACCCGAGTGCAACGTGGGATTAAAAAGGCACTTATGGAAGTACCCATGAAATTGTGTCAGCCTTTTCTTTCTACTCTCTGATATGAAATATCATCGATATGCGTTTACTTATTAGGTGTGGTCCTTGTGTAGTATAGGGATGCCACCGATCACGAGACATGTTAGGGGAGGAGGGAGAACTCCTGCTGAAATTGGTCAAGAATCAGTTCGGGAGGAGGGAATGCCCACCCGAGGCTGAGGTAGAGGCCGTACCCAAGGTCGAGGTAGAGGTCGTGGTCGTGGTCGAGGTAGAGCACAAGTGATAGGAGAAGAGAGGAGACAGTCACCGGAACCTCATGTTGAGACAGGTGCACCCTCTGTGTCGAAAATGCTCACGCCAGGATTCCAGGAACTAAAAGAAGAGATGACAAGGCAAATACAGAGAGAAGTACGCCGGTTAGTAGTCAGTGAGGAAGAAGAAGAGAGAGTTCCTAGCAAACAAGAGATGGAGGTTGTTGAGGAAGAGGACAGAGAATGGCAACAACCGCAGGAAGTGCCTCGTGAGCCGCGGGTAGCACCAAGAGAGCTGCCAATTTCGAAATTCCTGAAGCTTCATCCACCCACTTTCTGCGGAACTAGTCAGGAAGAGGATCTGTAATACTTTGTGAGAGACGTAGTCAGAATTGGGCACATGCTGAGGTGCTCAGGGCACGAGTTGGTGGAATTAGCTTCATTTCAACTGAGGGAGGCTGCTAGAGTATGGATAGAGTCTGTACAGACGAGGTATTCAAGAAGGGTGGCACTGATGACCTGGGAAGATTTTTCAGAGTGAATTCTTGGGTCAGTTTCTGTCTGAAGGTATAAAAGATGCAAAGCGTCAGCAATTCGAGGAGTTGTGGATGACGCCTAACATGACTGTGACGGAATATGAATTACTTTTTACGGAATTGGCTTAATTCTCACCTGCGTTGGTTCCTGATGAAGAGGCGAGGATCAAGAGATTCATACACCGTCTCACGGAGCCGTTATTTACTGCCTTGTTACCACAGAGAAGGCAATTTGAGACTTTAGCACAAGCCGCAGACTATGCCAGGATGATTGAGATCAGGAAGAGGTATGGGACGTCTGTTGATCCCAAAGTTGAGTTAATTACGGGCAGTGACAACCAAGGAGGTGTAAGTAAGAAAAGGAAGACAACAGGTGGAGGAGCAGGATACTCAGGGTCTGCAGGAGGACAATCCTCTACCATTACCCATGAAACAGGTATAAGAAGTAATGTTCAAGGGGGACAGAGAGTGCAAGGGGGTGGAAATGCTGGTAAGACAAGGCCCTAGTGTACAACTTGCAGCAGGTATCATTATGGAGTGTGTCGGAGATTGACAGGTGGGTGTTACAGCTGCGGCCAGGTGGGCCATATGGCTAGAGAGTGTCCAAAGAGAAAAGAAGGTACGAGTGTGAGAAGTAATCCGATGCCAAGGGGTACACCTATTTCAGCCCCACCAGTAAGAACTGTACCACCACAGACAGCAAGTACAGGTGCAGCTAGAGGTCGTGGTGCAGGATCTATTGGCAGAGGGCCAGGGGCAGTAGGTGGAGGACAAGCGCGGGTATTTGCACTTTCTCAGCAAGACGCTCATGCATCAAATGCGGTTGTGACAGGTACCCTCATTGTTTGTTCTCTTGTAGCACGAGTTTTGTTTGATTCCGACTCCACTCATTCCTATGTGTTGCATGCATTTGCCTCTAAATTCAAGAAAAGTTCGTCTAAAATGAAAGAAATAGTACTGGTCTCTACTCCAATGGGAGAATCGGTACAAGTAGAGTATGTGCACGAGTCTTGCATTGTGGAGGTCAATGGCCATGAGACTGTGGTAGACCTTCGGTTGTTGTGTATGGTTGATCTTGATGTAATCCTCGGAATGGATTGGTTGTCCTCTTGCCAAGCGGTTGTGGACTGCAGGGCTAAATGTTTGAAATTCAATATGCCAAACGAGCAACCTTTTGTGATACGGGGCGATGGAGCTGCACCGTATCCAAGCTTGATCTCGACCTTGAAGGCTTCTAAATTACTTGCAAAGGGTATTTGGCTTTGGTCAAGGATACCACGAAAGCAGTACTTTCACCGACTCAAGTACCGGTAGTACGAGAGTTCTTGGATGTATTTCTAGAAGATTTGCCGGGGTTGCCGCCCGACCGGGAGATTGAATTTGAAATTGAGCTGTAACCTGGCACCCAGCCTATCTCCACACCACCTTACCGGATGGCTCCGAAAGAGTTGAAGGAGTTACATACGCAGTTACAAGAATTGCTTGACAAGGGTTTTATAAGACCCAGCTTCTCTCCTTGGGGTGCACCAGTCCTTTTTGTGAAGAAGAAGGACGGATCTTTGCGGTTGTGTATCGATTACCGAAAGTTAAACAAGGTGACAATCCGCAATCAATACCAACTACTGAGGATAGATGACCTATTTGATCAGTTGCAGGGTGCGAAGCGGTTTTCCAAGATTGATTTAAGATCTGGGTATCATTAATTAAAGATTCGAGAATCAGACATACCTAAGACTGCATTCCGGACCCGATATGGACATTAGAAGTTCTTGGTGATGTCTTTCGGATTAATTAATGCTCCTGCAGCGTTCATGGACATGATGAATAGGGTTTTCAAACCATTTTTGGACCGATTTGTCATTGTCTTCATTGATGACATCTTGGTTTACTCGAAAAATTCTGAAGAACTTGCAGAACACTTAAGATTAGCATTGCAGAAGTTGAGAGAGGAGAAATTGTATGCCAAGTTCTCCAAGTGTGAACTTCGACTTGACAAAGTTGCCTTTTTGGGTCACGTGGTATCATTAGAGGGAATCGACGTTGATCCAAGTAAGGTAGAAGCGGTGAAGAATTGGTCCCAGCCTACCTCAGTTACTAAAAGTCGTAGTTTCTAGGGCTTGGCTGGATACTATAGGAGATTTGTGCAGGACTTCTCTAAAGTTGCCGCACCCATGACTAAGTTAACTCAGAAGGGGGTGAAGTTCATATGCGATGATAAGTGTGAGCAGAGTTTTCAGAAGTTGAAAGATAGTCTCACTACCGCTCCGGTGTTGGCATTACCTAAAGGCACAGGAGGGTATGTGGTATACTGTGACGCGTCGATGATCGGGTTAGGGTGTGTATTGATGCAGCACGGCAAGGTGATTGCTTATGCATCGCGACAACTGAGGAAACACGAGAAGAATTACCCGACTCACGACCTCGAGATGGCCGCTGTAGTATTTGCTTTGAAAATATGGAGACATTACCTATATGGTGAGACATGTGAAATTTATACAGACCACAAGAGTCTCAAATGTATTTTCGAGCAGAAAGACTTGAACTTGAGACAACGTCGATGGTTAGAGTTGTTGAAGGACTACGACTGCACGATCTTGTATCATCCAGGGAAGGCTAATGTGGTAGCCGATGCTCTGAGCCGGAAATCCATGGGTAGTCTTGCTCATATAAGTGAAGAAAGAAGACCGTTGATTAAAGAACTGCACGAGCTAGAACAAACGGGAAATCAGTTTGAGATTGGGAGTTCTATCTCACTTTTAGCTCATTTTCAAGCTAAGTCCTCTTTGGTAGAAGAGGTGAAGTCTAGACAGGATGAAGATACCGACCTCAAGCAAATCAGGGATATTGTAACTAAAGAGAAGGGGGATGATCTCCGATTTTCTATTGATGATATCGGAGTACTTCGGTTGGAGGGACGGTTGTGTGTTCCTATGGTTTATAACTTAAAAGAAAGAATTCTTGAAGAAGCTCACCAGACCGCTTATACAATCCATCCGGGAGCAAATAAAATGTATCATGATCTGAAGCAGTTGTATTGGTGGAACGGCATGAAGAAGGATGTTGCAAACTATGTAGCCAGGTGTCTAGTGTGTCAGCAAGTCAAGGCTGAACACCAGAAGCCCGCTGGAACATTACAACAGATAGAAATACCTGAGTGGAAATGGGAGAGGATAACGATGGATTTTGTAACAGGGTTGCCAAGATCACAACGTGGATTCGATTCGTTTTGGGTAATATTGGATCGCATGACTAAGTCTGTGCACTTCCTACCAGTTAAGACCACTTACAGAGTGAGTCAATATGCGCAGCTTTACCTATCAGAAATCGTTAGATTGCACGGTGTGCCAGTGTCCATAATATCTGATAGAGGGCCACAGTTCACTTCTAGGTTTTGGAAGTCATTGCAGGAAGTGTTGGGAACAAGAGTTGATTTGAGTACTGCGTTCCACCCACAGACTGACGGGCAATCAGAGAGAACCATTCAGATTCTTGAAGACATGCTTCGGGCGTGTATTATGGATTTCGGCGGAAGTTGGGAAAGGTATTTACATATGGCTGAGTTTGCATACAATAACAGTTATAAAGCGAGTATCCAAATGGCACCTTTCGAGGCTCTGCACGGTCGTACGTGCAGATCCCCGATTGGATGGTTCAAGGTCGGGGAAGCTAGCTTAATCAGCCCAGAATTGTTACAAGATGCCTTGCACAAGGTGAAGTGTATAAGAGAGAGATTGTTAACGGCTTAGAGTAGGCAAAAGTCCTATGCAAACAATCGGAGAAGAGAATTAGAATTTTTCGTTGGTGAACAGGTATTTTTGAGAATATCGCCGATGAGAGGTGTGATGCGGTTCGGTAAAAAGGGGAAATTAAGTCCTCGGTACATTAGACCGTTTGAAATCCTGGAACGAATTGGGAATGTGGTGTATCGGTTGGAATTGCCTACGGAATTGGAGGGCGTACATCCTGTTTTTCATGTATCGATGCTTCGGAAATATCTTCCAAACCCCTTGCAAGTCATTCAATCGCAAGACGTGCAACTAACCGAAAACCTGACATATGAAGAGGAACCATTGGAAATCCTAGATCGGCTGTTGAAGAAACTCAGAACGAAAGAGATTCCATTGGTTAAAGTTCTGTGGAGAAATCACTCGACCGAAGAAGCTACATGGGAAGTCGAGGGTTAAATGCGCAGGACGTATCCTCATCTATTTCAAGACTAAGGTTAGTATATTGTTTGAAATTCTGGGACCGAATTTCTTAAGGGGGGAAGATTGTAATATCTGAGATAATTATTTTAGTTATTATCATTATTGGTAATTTATTTTTCTTTGTGAAAGAAAAATAAATTGGATTAAAAAGGTTTAAATAAAATGATGAAGAGAGAAGAAATAGGAAATTAAAATTTTACCTATTTTCAAAAAAAAAGGGACCTAAAAGAAATGGGGATTCAAAAGGAAGTGGCAAAAAGTTGGATTTAAGAACATAAATTTTTTTTCCAGCTTAGTATATTTTATGGGGGCCAAACCGTGACCCCCATTCAGCCACTCTCTAAAACAGAAAAAAAAAGCAAGCAAACGCACGAACCCGAGACACAGCGAGAAGGAGGAGAAGCAAGGAGACGGTGCTGGACTGACCGAAAACGCGCCGGTGAGACCAATCCAGCGCCGGAGAAGGTGACCGGAATATAATCACCTGAATAAGTTTGCGTTACGTGTGTGGTTAGTAAGTAAACAGTAAACATGTGAACTGTATTTGTGCTTATATGTGTAGGCTTAAGTGTATACGTGTTATTGTGGCTCACTGAGCCTTTTATGTTACCGTGGGTAGGATTGAGTCGTAATTTCATATGTGAGAGTTTAGTAACACTAGAAACGAATCGCATTGATCGTCACTGTAAAGATCTTGTTCGTATGGTATGTTGAGGAAACTGAACATAGGTTGTTAAGTGTGAGTGAGAGTGTTGCATAATCAAAAAGGGGGAAACTAGGCCTAACTAATAAACACGTATAATATTCAATTAGTTATTCATAGAGCGTCCTTCAAGTCTAAACATGTTAGTGAGCTTGTTTAGGTTAGTCCGGGTAGATCGAGTCGGTCATCTTGGTCGGACAGACGGAATTATGTCGTCAGTAAGCATGCCACATAGTGGCCATTACCTTGGTTCAACCGAGGTCAGACAAGCTGCCGGCTATTACTTTAAGCGTGCTTGGAGTCAGAAAGTTCCTAGTGTGATCAACTAGGTTCAAACATAAGATTTTCTTCGGGCCAGTATTTCTCTTAGCATAATGCGGGAGACAAAAAGTGAATGCCTACAAGTATAAGTGTGTGTTATCTATGGAAACACATGATATATATATATATATATATATTTGTGATTGATTTACATGCAGAGTAATAATTATGTTAGAAGCATGAATTAGGGTAATTAATGTGAATATGATATATTGACTGCCTGATCATATTAAAGGTCGCAATATAATCAGTTTCATGTGCATGTGGTTGTGGTTGCTCCCCTCCCCTAGCTGTAGTGGTACCCGCTGCTACGCCAGGGATGGGGGAGCTCCTCACTGAGTCTGTTCAACTCATCCCCCCTTATTTACATGTTTCTAATACAGGAGGTTCAGGTGTCGGGAACGCGTCGACTTCTTCTCAAGGAGGCGGACAACTCTGAAGTCCGCACGCTTTGTCCGCATGGGTAGCGTATTTTGGGTTATGTAATTAAGTCTTTATGTATATATATGAATCCTTTTTTGGTGTAGCTTTTGTACATATACAACTGCTGTATATATATATGTCCTACTCTAGTTTTGTTGGCTTCATACAGATTAAAGTTAGGTCTTGGTGTTTGGGAATTAGGCTATGTTATTGTATATATCATGTATATATCTATATGACCTCCGCATGTGACTAGGATAGATCACACGCATTGAGGCGTGTGAACAATATGTAAATTATATATGTGTGTGGCTGAATATTGTTTGTTTGGAAATATGGCTTCCGCATGTGACTAGGATAGATCGCACGCATTGAGGCTTATGATCAATATGTAAACTGCATGCATGTGTGTGATTGAATATATGTTTGACTGGATACAGGAGTTTTGCATGTGAATAGGATAGATCACCCGCACTGAAGTGCGTGATCAATATGTAAACTATATGTATGTGTGAGTGAATATGTGTATATCTATAGACTGAAGCGGTGTTGAGCGAGCCTTGGAATGCACGCCACTTAGGTCACCGAACATGGATGGCCATACATATTATATTTTGTTTGTATTAGAAATGGGTAGTTATGAACATATGAAAATGTTATTTAGCGATTAGAGGCTTACGGGATACGAGAAATCCTACCTCCCGTGCCGGTCACTTGATATTCATTTTTCTTTTTTTAATCAATTTTCGCCAATGAGTGTTTCAAAAACTTGATATTCATTTTCCTTTTTTAATCAGTTTTCGCCGATGAGTGTTTCGAAAATTTGATATTCATTTTTCTTTTTTTAATCAGTTTACCCCGATGAGTGTTTCGAAAACTTGATATTCATTTTTCTTTTTTTAATCAATTTTCGCCGATGAGTGTTTCAAAAACTTGATATTCATTTTTCTTTTTTGAATCAGTTTTCGCCGATAAGTGTTTCGAAAACTTGATATTCATTTTCCTTTTTTAATCAATTTTTGCCGATGAGTGTTTCGAAAACTTGATATTCATTTTTCTTTTTTGATTAGTTTTGGTCGATGAGTGTTTCGAAAACTTGATATTCATTTTTCTTTTTTTAATCAGTTTTCGGCGATGAGTGTTTCGAAAACTTGATATTCATTTTTCTTTTTTAATCAGTTTTCGCCGATGAGTGTTTCGAATACTTTATATTTATTTTTCTTTTTTCAATCAATTTTCGCCGATTAGTGTTCTGAAAACTTGATATTCATTTTTCTTTTTTAGTAAGTTTTCGCTAATTAGTGTTTCGAAAACGTGATATTCATTTTTCTTTATTTAATTAGTTTTCACCGATGAGTGTTTCAAAAACTTGATAGTCATTTTTCTTTTTTTAATCATTTTTCGACGATGATTGTTTCGAAAACTTTATATTCATTTTTCTTTTTTTAATCAGTTTTCGTTGATGAGTGTTTCAAAAACTTCATATTTATTTTCCTTTTTTATCAGTTTTCACCGACGATTGTTTCGAATACATGATATTCATTTTTATTTTTTTAATCAGTTTTCGTCAATGAGGGTTTCAAAAACTTGATATTCATTTTTCGTTTTTTTAAGTTTTCGCTAATAAGTGTTTCGAAAATTTTATATTTATTTATTTTAATCAGTTTTCACTGATGAGTGTTTCAAAAACTTGATATTCATTTTCCTTTTTTAATTAGTTTTTGCCGATGAGTGTTTCGAAAACTTTAAATTCATTTTAATTTTTTTAATCAGTTTTCGTCGATGAGTTTTTCGAAAACTTGATATTCATTTTTCTTTTTTTATTAAGTTTTCGCTAATGAGTCTTTTGAAAACATGATATTCATTTTTCTTTTTTTGATACCTTTTTGCCGTTAAGTGTTTCGAAAACTTGATATTCATTTTTCTTTTTTTAATCAGTTTTCGCTGATGAGTGTTTTCGAAAACATGATATTCATTTTTCTTTATTTAATCAGTTTTCGCCGATTAGTGTTCTGAAAACTTGATATTCATTTTTCTTTTTTGAATCAATTTTCGCCGATAAGTGTTTCGAAAACTTGATATTCATTTTCCTTTTTTAATTAGTTTTCGTCGATAAGTGTTTCGAAAACTTGATATTCATTTTTTCTTTTTTTAATCAATTTTCGCCGATGAGTGTTTCAAAAACTTGATATTCATTTTTCTTTTTTTAATCAATTTTCGTCGATGAGTGTTTTGAAATCTTGATATTCATTTTTCTTTTTTGAATCAGTTTTCGACGATAAGTGTTTCGAAAACTTGATATTCATTTTCTTTTTTTAATCAGTTTTCGCCGATTAGTGTTTCGAAAACTTGATATTCATTTTCTTTTTTTAATCAGTTTTCGCCGATTAGTGTTTCGAAAACTTGATATTCATTTTTCTTTTCTAATTAGTTTTGGTAGATGAGTGTTTTGAAAACTTGATATTCATTTTTCTTTTTTAATTAGTATTGGTAGATGAGTGTTTCGAAAACATGATATTCATTTTTCTTTTTTTAATCAGTTTTCGCCGATAAGTGTTTCGAAAACTTGATATTCATTATCCTTTCTTAATCAGTTTTCGCCGACGAGTGTTTTGAATACTTTATATTCATTTTTTATTTTTTTAAATCAGTTTTGGTCGATGAGTGTTTTGAAAACTTGATATTCATTTTTTCTTTTTTTAGTATGTTTTCGCTAATAAGTGTTTCGAAAACTTGATATTCATTTTTCTTTTTTTAATCATTTTTCGCTGATTAGTGTTTCGAAAACTTGATATTCATTTTTCTTTTTTTAATCAGTTTTCCCCGATGAGTGTTTCTAATAATTTATATTCATTTTTTATTTTTTTAATAAGTTTTCGTCGATGAGTGTTTTGAAAACTTGTTCTTTTTTTAGTATGTTTTCGCTATTAAGTGTTTCGAAAACTTGATATTCATTTTTCTTTTTTTAATTAGTTTTCATCGATGAGTGTTTCGAAAACTTGATATTAGTTTTTTCTTTTTTATTAAGTTTTCGCTGATAAGTCTTTCGAAAACATGATATTCATTTTTCTTTTTTGATAAGTTTTTGCCGATGAGTGTTTCGAAAACTTGATATTCATTTTTTTAATCAGTTTTCGCCGATGAGTGTTTTCGAAAACTTGATATTCATTTTTCTTTTTTTAATCAGTTTTCGCCGATTAGTGTTCTGAAAAGTTGATATTCATTTTTCTTTTTTTTAATCAGTTTTTGCCGATGAGTGTTTCGAAAACTTAATATTTATTTATTTTTAATAAGTTTTCGTCGATGAGTGTTTCGAAAACTTAATAGTCATATTTTGTTTTTTAATCAGTTTTTGCCGATGAGTGTTTCGAAAATGTAATATTCATTTTTCTTTTTCTTTTTTTAAAATAGTTTTCGCCGATGACTGTTTCGAAAACGTAATATTCATTTTTCTTTTTTTTAAATAGTTTTCGCCGATGAGTGTTTCGAAAACGTGATATTCATTTTCCTTTATTTAATTAGTTTTCACCGATGTGTGTTTCAAAAAGTTGATATTCATTTTTCTCTTTTTAATCATTTTTTGCCGATGAGTGTAATGAAAACATGATATTCATTTTTCTTTTTTTAATTAGTTTTCGCCGATTAGTGTTTCGAAAACTTGATATTCATTTTTCTTTTTTTAATCAGTTTTCGCCGATGAATGTTTCGAAAACTTGATATTCATTTTCCTTTTTTAATCAGTTTTCGCCGATGAGTGTTTCGACAACTATATATTCATTTTTATTTTTTTTAATCAATTTTGTCGATGAGTGTTTCGAAAACATGATATTCAATTTTCTTTTTTCAGTAAGTTTTCGCTACTGAGTGTTTCGAAAACTTGATATTCATTTTTCATTTCTTAATCATTTTTCACCAATGAGTGTTTCGAAAACATGATATTCATTTTTCTTTTTTCAATCATTTTTCGCCGATTAGTGTTTCGAAAACTTAATATTCATTTTTGTTTTTTTAATCAGTTTTCGTTAATGAGTGTTTCGAAAATTTTATATTCATTTTTTATTTTTTTAATAAGTTTTCGTCGATGAGTGTTTCAAAAACTTTATATTCATTTTTTTCTTTTTTTAGTAAGTTTTCGCTAATAAGTGTTTCGAAAACTTGATATTCATTTTTCTTTTTTTAATCATTTTTCACCGATGAGTGTTTTGAAAACTTGATATTAATTTTTCTTTTTTAAACAGTTTTCGCCGATGAGTGTTTTGAAAACTTGATATTCATTTTTTCTTTTTTTAATCATTTTTCACCGATGAGTGTTTCAAAAACTTGATATTCATTTTTCTTTTTTTAATCATTTTTCGCCGATGAGTGTTTCCAAAACATGATATTCATTTTTCTCTTTTTAATTAGTTTTCGCCGATTAGTGTTTCGAAAACTTCATATTCATTTTTCTTTTTTTAATCAGTTTTCGTCGATGAGTGTTTCGAAAACTTTATATTCATTTTCTTTTTTTAATCAGTTTTTGCCGATAAGTGTTTCGAATACATGATATTAATTTTTATTTTTTTTAATCAGTTTTCGTCGATGGGGGTTTCGAAAACTTGATATTCATTTCTTTATTTAGTAAGTTTTCGCTAATGAGTGTTTTGAAAACTTGATATTTATTTTTCTTTTTTTAATCAGTTGTCACGTATGAGTGTTTCGAAAACTTGATATTTATTTTCCTTTTTTAATCAGTTTTCGCCGATGAGTGTTTCGAAAACTTTATATTCTTTTTTATTTTTTTTAATAAGTTTTCATCTATGAGTGTTTTGAAAACTTGATATTCATTTTTCTTTTTTTAGTAAGTTTTCGCTGATTAGTGTTTCGAAAACTTGATATTCATTTTTCTTTTTTTGATCAGTTTTTGCCTATGAGTGTTTCAAAAACTTGATATTCATATTCTTTTTTTAATCAGTTTTCGCCGATGAGTGTTTTCGAAAACTTGATATTCATTTTTCTTTTTTCAATCGATTTTCGCCGATTAGTGTTATGAAAACATGATATTCATTTTTCTTTTTTTTTAATTAGTTTTCGCCGATGAGTGTTTTGAAAACTTGATATTAATTTTTCTTTTTTTTAATCAGTTTTCGCTGATGAGTGTTTCGAAAACTTGATATTTAGTTTTCTTTTTTTTAATCAGTTTTCGCCGATGAGTGTTTCGAAAACGTAATATTCTGTAATATCCGAGATATTTAGTTTTAATTATTTTCATTTCTATTAAATTTATTTTTCTTTCAGAAAGAAAAATAAATTAAATTAAAGAATTATGGGGTTAAAAAAAATAGAATAAAGAAGAAAGTAATAGGGGATATTTATAATTTTTCTAGGACCTAAAAGAAAAGAGAATTAAAAAGAATGAGGGAAAAAGAGGATATAACAAGTAAATAAGTTTTTCTAATAAAATAAATATATAAATAATATATATATAATATCCAAAATTTTGAACCGTGAATTTAATTCTTTTATTAGTTAAATACCCATATGAAACATGAAGGGAAATTTAGACAAGTGGAAATCTCTAACCTAAGCAATTAGAGGTTCTAAATGGCTCGAAAATGTGAAAGTCGAATATGGGGCATTCTGGACTTTCAGAAAGAGCAAATAAGACGACGTAACGAACTAAATAATTAATTCTTGGAAAATAGCTAAAGGGTGCATAAGCATTAGCATGACACGTGCATGGTAGATGCTTAGTTACGCGTTCTAAATTTCTTAAATATAATGTGTATAGGGCACCACAGAGTGATTGGAGCTTCAGGCACTCTGAGTACTGATCAGGAGGGCCAACGAGGTGAGGGGCTCTCCCATCCCTACCCCACAGGGTTGGATGACTACGTGGAAATGTGGTTTGATCTATTTTGTGTAATTATTATATGAAATTTATTTATATGAATAAATTGTATCACACGTGTATGATTTCCAAGTAAGCAGTCAACGTGCAATTGTACATGTGCTTATATAATTAGTCTCAAGTGTATATGTGCAATTGTGGCTCACCGAGCCTTATATGATACCATGAATAGGATTGAATCGGAATTTCATATGTTAGGGTTCATTAATATTAGAAACCCATTTAAATTTATCATCGTGCAAAGGTTTTGACCGTATGGTACATTGAGGAAATTGAACTTAGGTTGTTAAATATGAGTGAGAGTGTTGCATAATTGAAACGGGGGAAATCTAGGCCTAACTAAAGAACACGTATGATATTTAGTTAGTTATTAATAGGGCGTCTTTCAAGGTCGAATAAGTTAGTTCGGGTAGATCGAGTCGGTTATCCTGGTCGGACAGACAGGATTCAGTTAACAGTAAGTATGCCACATAGTGGCCATTACCTTGGTTTAACCGGGGCCAGACAAGTTGCCGGCTATTACTCTAAGCATGCCTTGGAGTCAGAAAGTTCCTGGTGTGATCAACCAAGTTCGTACATGTCACGACCCCAAATCGGGAGTACGTGACCGGCACGGAAGTAGATTTTTACCTCTAAACCCGTAAGCCTCATCCTGTAAACATGACTATAACTACCCTGCTATACAATCAATATATATATATATATATCAAACTAGTGGCCACACCTCACTGATGGCCTAATTAACCTGCAATCCACGGTTCGCTCGATACCGCTTCAGCTCAATCCAGTGTATAAATATATTTATCAGCACTCATAATGTAAATATTAATATCATATTGACCGTACGTCTCAATACGTACGATCTATCCTATTCACATGCAGCAAGCACACATAGTATATATCCATATCATATTGACCGTACGCCACAATGCCTACAATCTATCCTATTCACAGTCAGAAGTTTATATACTCAAACATAAATCCTAGTTTATCCCCAACTGGACCCTGTCTTTAAGTACATGTGAAGCCGACAATTCTAGAGTAAGTACGTATCAAAAGCTGTAAATGTATATATAAAACTCTTACAACTTTAAAATATATACAACAAGTGAAATCAAAATAACCAAAAGGAGTCCACCCACGCGAACAAGTGCGTAAGGATGGTCTGATGTCCGTATCACTGCCCGGACGTCGATGCCTGCCCGATCCCTATATCTGAAATATTGAAGCAGAGGGAGTGAGTCAAACATACTCAGTGAGAAGCTTCCCATCCTCGACGTAGTGGTGGGTACCACTACAGCTGGGGAAGGGGAAACACCCACAATCACATGCGCATGAAAGTCCAGTTTATCTAATGTTATATTACGATCAGGCAACATAAATATAACATTAAAATCAAAGATAAACCTACGGATCATGCTTTTCTATCATGCTTCTCATAATCGAACAATCATAATTAACATATCATATGAAAATTGTAAATCAATCAACTGACCCTAGTGCCAGGCTAGGGCAATGGCCTCAACGGGCAATTTCTCTTAATCTTTAAGTGACCCTAGTGCCAGGCTAGGGCAATGGCCTCAATGGGCAAATCTTTTAGTCTTTTACTGACCCTAGTACCAGGCTAGGGCAATGGCCTCAACGGGCAAATCTTTTAGTCTTTTACTGACCCTAGTGCCAAGCTAGGGCAATGGCCTCAACGGGCAAATCTTTTAATTTGTTTCTCTTTTCAAGCTTTCAGCTGGGATCCTGACTCTACCTACCCATTACTATCCTAAACTGACTTTACCTAGGTAGTGTGAACATCCCTACGACTCACTAATCAATTAAGAGATCGTATTAATCCTCATATTGTTCCCAAACCCTTGGTTTAGATCATAACCTAGCTCTAAGGTCTTCCCTAAGTTCGATTACCGTGAAACGTCGACGTTTACTAACAACTTCTATACGATTTCTTTAATCCGTTTCTAATTAATAGGGTAAAACAAACCTTGGACTCAATCAACAACTTACCCCCTTGCTTGTACTGTTCGGTGTATCTCATGTCATCACATGGATACCCTCCAGTACCTCTTTACCTGTAGTCAAACACACATATACAAATACTTTCATATATAACAGTTTAGGAACAACAATAGCATGTTAACCACTAAATAATTCTTACAAATAGGCAAGTAGGAAAACCACATATCCACATCCTCAATCAACCCTGTCGAGCAAGGATGGGAAACCCCTCACCTGGACGGCTTCCTTGCGTTTGTCCTGGAGTAACTCCCGCTCCGGACGAATCGCGGTTTCCTAGCAATTGCATTCACGTGGTTAAGAATCTTAACTATATGCAACTCATATGCGTATGATATGCTCGTGCCTAAAAATGCACCTAGACGTCGCCAAGAACCGAGTTCTTGGTCTTATCCTTCTTCCCTCTCTTCCATTAGAGTTTCAAGTGCTACATATTTGGTTTCGTATAATTACCGCTCACCTTGAATTAATTTTAGAGCCTTGGATTTGAGTTACTAAACCACGATATGCTTCTAAATTATCCTACTTAAGGTTTCCTAATAATTACGAAAGAATTAAATTGTCATTTTAAATTTTTTGGACTTTATTGTTCCGCAAGTTTCCATCCTTGAGAAACAAGAAAGTACCTAAGATAATTCTTGATGCTTGATAGCATATTTAGAATTATTCTAGGGTGTTGAAGATTAAAAAGAAGAGGTTTGGAGCCCTCAATATCACCCTTAAAATGTAATTGGACAATCCGAGCAGGGACCCGACATGTTAACGTCAAGGTTCCACCTTAGTAACCTCGGGCCAGCTCTTCACGGGTCTTGTTCAGCTAATATTTCAACAATAAAATTTCAATAATACAAATCCAAGCCTATTTACCCAAATCCAAGCTCAATCCTAATTTTCAACAATTTCCCTAATTTATGAATAATTAGAATTTCAACCCCAAATCCTTTCAAATTCGAATTCGGCTAAACCCGAGGGTATAGCCTCGATTCTTACCTCAACTAGGTGTTCAAGAACACCTCCTAAGTCTCAATCTACCCTCGAAACAACCCAATCGAAGGTGGATCGAAGAAATCCCTAAAAATGAAGAAATTGGAGATTTCGAATGAAATTGGGGTTACCAACCTTTGATTCGATTGGTGGAAGGTGAGGAAGATGTTGTAGTCGAACTCCGGTAGTCATTTCCGATGTCGGACCGCCCTCTCCGGCCGATTTTCCGGCGAGCTCCCCTTCCTTTTCTCCCTTCCGTCGCCCTCTTTTTCCCTTTCTTCCGTTTCTCTCTCGTGCTCTCACCTCTCTCCCTCTCTTTTCCTTTCTTCTTCTACCAACTTTCCTAAGTCACGTGGCCTTCCTTTTTCTTTTCTCTTTAACTTCTTTTTATTTCTTTTCTTTCTATTAATATATATTTATATATATATTATTAGTAATAATAATAATAATAATAAATCTGAAAGTAATATAATTAATGAAATAAGTAATAAATAAATAAATAATAAATAAATAAAATTAAAAATAAATTAAATAATAATTAAATAATTAATAACTAATATGTATTTTTAATTTAATCCCTTTCCCTATTTAATTCAGGTTTCCAATTTCTTAGGTCCTGAATTAAATCCTAAAAAATTATTTTCTACTTCTTTTCTTCCCCTTCTATTTTATTTTAAACTTCAAAAAAATTTTCCGGGTATTACAATACATCAAATTGCCTTCGGACCAGTATTTCTCTTAGCGTAATGCGGGAGACAGAAAGTGAGTGCCTACGTGCACAAATATATGTTATCTATGGAACCATATACTATATGTTTATGATTGATTTACATGCGGATTAATAAATATGTTAGAAGTATGAAATAGGATTTTAAATTGTGAATATGATTTACAGATTGCCTGATCACGTTAAAGATCATAATACGAATCCGTTTCATGCGCATGTGGTTGTGGTTGCTCCCTTCCCCCAGCTGTAGTGGTACCCGCTGCTACGCGAGGGATGGGGGAGCTTCTCACTGACTCTGTTCTACTCACCCCCCTGTTTACATATTTCAGATACAGGTGGTTCAGGAGTCGGGAACGCGTCCACTTCTTCTCAAGGAGGCGGACAACTCTGAAGACCGCACGCTTTGTTCGCGTCGGTAGTTATTTTGATTATGTATACATGTTGTGATGTATATATATATATATATATAAATCCTTTTTGGGCGTGGCGTATGTATGTTTACATATGCTGTGTATATATATATGTCACACTTGAATTCTAGCATTGTCGGCTTCATACAGATTAAAGTTAGGTCTTGGTGATGGGAATATAGGCTATGATATAATATATATCATGTATATACGTATATGACTTCTGCATGCGACTAGGATAGGTCACACGCATTGAGGCGTGTGATCAATACGTAAATTATATGTATGTGTGATTGAATATCTGTTTGTGTGAAAATATGGCTTCCGCATGTGAATATGATAGATTACACGCATTGAGGCGTGTGATCAATATGTAAACTATATGTAAGCGTGTGATTGAATATATGTATGACTGTATACAGGACTTCTGCATGTGAATAGGATAGATCACCCGCCCTGAAGCACGTGATCAATATGTATAGTACATGTACTTGTGAATGAATATGTGTATATGTATAGACTGAAGCGGCGTTGAGCGAGCCGTGGATTGCAAACTGCTTAGGTCACCGGGAAGGGATGACCATATATGTTATATATTGTTTGTATTAGAAAAGGGTAGTTATAAATAGGTGGAAATCTCAATCAGTGGTTAGAGGCTTACGGGATAGGAGAAATCCTACTTCCCGTGCCGGTCACGGACGTCCGATAGGGGGTCGTGACATATGCATTTTTTTTAATAGTTTTCGCCGATAAGTGTTTCGAAAACTTGATATTCATCTTCTTTTTTTTAATTAGTTTTCGTCGATGAGTGTTTCGAAAACGTGATATTCATTTTTCTTTATTTAATTAGTTTTCACTGATGAGTGTTTCGAAAACTTGATATTCATTTTTCTTTTTTAATCATTTTTCGCCGATGATTGTTTCGAAAACTTGATATTCATTTTTCTTTTTTTAATCAGTTTTCGCTGGTGAGTTTTTCGAAAATTTTATATTCATTTTCCTTTTTCATCAATTTTCGCCGATGAGTGTTTCGAATACATGATATTCATTTTTATTTTTTTTAATCAGTTTTTGTCGATGGGAGTTTCGAAAACTTGATATTCATTTTTCTTTTTTTAGTAAGTTTTCGCTAATGAGTGTTTCGAAAACTTGATATTTATTTTTCTTTTTTTAACCAATTGTCACCGATGAGTGTTTCGAAAACTTGATATTCATTTTCCTTTTTTAATCAGTTTTCGCCGATTAGTATTTCGAAAACTTTATATTCATTTTTATTTTTTTAATAAGTTTTCATCGATGAGTGTTTCGAAAACTTGATATTCATTTTTCTTTTTTTAGTAAGTTTTCGCTGATGAGTGTTTCGAAAACTAGATATTCATTTTTCTTTTTTTGATCAGTTTTGTCACGACCCCCGTTTAGAGGACCGTTGTAATACCCGAGAATATTTTAACTAGCATCATTAATTAAATTAAATTAATTAATTTAAAAGTGGAAAATGAGAAAAAAAATATATATATATACACACTAGCCTATCACCTAATATGTGGTAAATATAAAATGTTTAATTCCTAATATTTCTATATCTCCTTTTTAATTATTATTATTATCCTATCAGATCTCTTTTTTTTTTGTTATGTATATATATATAATAATTAGCTAAATGTATATATATATTATATAAAGAGAGAAAGGAATAAAAGAAAAGAAGGAAAAGAAAGAAAGAGGAAGCTGTGAGAGAGAGCAGAGAAAGAGGAAAAACACGAGAGGGAGGGGCAAAGCACGCACGGACGAACGGAAGACAAGAGGGAGGCCAGAGCTGGACTGAGAGCACGCGTGGTGGCCGGACGTGCGAGCCGGTGCCGGAGGAGCCGCCGTTCGCCGGAAACCACCTCCATTGTGCTAGAGAGAGAGAGAGCTCAGGTTAGAGAGAGAAAGCAAAGGGAGAGGGCTTTCTCGTCGGAAAACGCCGTCTCTTCACCGGGGAAGGTGGCTGGGAGTCTCCTCTACTCCATATCGTCCTTCTAACCGGTTGAATCGAGGTGAGAAGTCCCGAAACTCTCAAACCCCAATTTTATCAATTTTAGGGATTTTTGGAAAGACCCCAATTGATTCAATCTGAGTGTTCTGGGTCCTAAATTGAAGTATATGCATGCTAGGAAGTGAGTTGGAAGCTTAGGAACCGGAACCAAATTGATGGAATTTATCCGAGTTGGAAAAAGTGTAGGAAAATGTGGTTGTTAAGGTTTAAGGGTGTTGTGGAATGATTTGGGGTGCATTGAAAGGTTGAATGATAATTATATAATTGTTAAAAATTATTGGAATGTACGAGAGATCAAAACCCGAGTAATTCCCGTCTCACCCGGAACCCCGTTCGGGGAAAAAGAGACAATTTTCTAATTTTACGCGTATTCGGGTATGTGTATTCATGTGTAGGTGAAGTGTTCAAGGTTAGTTTGATAAATGCAAAGCTTGGACAAGTAGGATTTATGATTCTCTTGAGTCATAAATTCAAGACTTGGGTAATGGGAATTTCATATGGACACATAGAGATGAAATTGGGTAACCTTGCATTCCCAAGTCAAAGCTTCCGAATAGTGTGATTAAGAAAGGGCTGAACACGAATAGAAGCATGCTAGGTGTTCCGAAAACTAGTTGAGGGCATTCCAAGCCAACAACTAGTCTATGGAATTAATTAGAAAGAACATGAGCATTGGCGTTACATGTACATTATAGTGGTTGAAATTGCAAGTTTCTGAATCTCTCAAGTATATGTGTATAGGGCACCATACTGTGAGTGGACTTTCGGGCGCACCGAGAGCCGATCAGAGGGGCCAACCAGGTGAGGGGCTTTCCTATCCTTGTCCTATAGGGTTGACCGCGGATATGGAAATATGGTTTGCCTTCTTGCCTACTTGTAGGAATTACATGTTAGATAACATGCTATTGTTGTTCCTAAATTACAGTATATGTGAAAACGTGCTATATGTGTGTATGTGAATTGTAAAAGCAATGGTGGCTCAAGGAGCCTTATATGGAAAGATGCTCCTCGGGACCTAGATGATATCGGGGTAGGATCGAGTCAATTTTATTTGTGAGGGTCTTGTGGTACTAGAAACAAACCTCATCGATCATTACCTGAAAAGTGTGGTTTGTATGTAAATCCTTAAAGGAAATAAACATAGGTGACTTTGTTTTGAATCAAGAGTCCGAATTAGAAACAACTTGGAAATTTAGGTTGCCTAACCAGAAGTAAAATGAACAAGTAGTGGTCCATAGGGGTCATTTGTTGTATAACGCAGGAACCGAGTCTATCACGGGTGGTCCGGGTAGATTGAGTCTCTTGTTTTGAGTCAAACTCACAGAAATACAAAGTATATGAGTACACCACATTGTGGCTATTGCCTTGGGTAAACCGAGGTCAGATGAGTCGCCGGCTATGCTCCAAGTGAAGTCTTGGGGTCAGAATATTGTTCCAAGTATAGTCTTGGGACCAGGGGTTCCTAGAATGATCAACTAGGTTCCCATATTGCTCACGTGCCTTCGGGCCAGATTCCCTCCTAACGGAGATATTGCCTTCGGGCCAGTTTATGATTACGGTTAATTGAATTCGGGTGACCACTTGGAATTTTATGTTAAACTATGATATGAGGTATGTGTGAATTTAAATGTATGTAAATCCATGCTTTAAATTCTTTATTGTGAATATGATATAAGCTAATTGCCTGACCACTTAATATATGGAAATTCAAATCTGTTATATTCGTATGTGTTTGTGATTGGCTCCTCTTCCCCAATTGTAGTGGTACCCGCTACTACACCAGGGATGGGAAAGCCTCTCACTGAGTCCGTTTGACTCACCCCAATGTTAAATGTTACAGACACAGGTGGTCTAGGCATCGGGAGCGCTTCCACTTCATCTCAAGGAAGCAGACAGACTTAGAGACCGCACGCATTGTTCGCGTGGGTAGTATTGATATATGTATTTTGTCAGGATGTATATGTATATGATTCTTTTGGTATAGCATTGTTTTGTACAGTTGCTATATGCATATATGTATATGTCATACTCTAGAACTGTCGGCTTCATACAGATTAAAGATTGGTCTTGTTGTTGGGGATATAGGTTGTGATATGATGAATATCATGTGTATATATATATGAATGTGACTCCTGCATGTGAATAGGATAGATCACACGCACTGAACGTGTGGTCAATATGTAAATTTATATATATGTGTGACTGAATACTTGATTGTGTGAAAATACGGCTTCCGCATGTGAATAGGATAGGTCACACGCATTGAGGCGTGTGATCAATATGTATATTTTATGCAGGCGTGTGATTGAATATATATGCTTGACTGTACACAGGAATTCTGCATGTGAATAGGATAGATCACCCGCCCTGAAGCGCGTGATCAATATGTATATTATATGTATTTGTGATTGACTATGTGTATATGTATAGACTGAAGCGGCGTTGAGCGAGCCGTGGATTGCCTGCTACTTAGGTCACCGGATAGGGATGACCATATATACTATATATTGTTTGTAATAGAAATGGGTAGTTACGCATATATAAGAATGTCAATCAGGGATTAGAGGCTTACGGGATAGGAGAAATCTTACATCCCGTGCCGGTCACGGACGTCCGATCGGGGGTCGTGACAACCGTGACCGGCACAGACACAGGGAATATCCCTATGCCTGTAAGCCTTATCACCTAATTGACAGAATATCTATTATTGAAAATACATTGACATGCAGTATAATACCATGGCTACACCAAAATGGTGGTCTATCCTAGGCAAGCAAATCTATGACCAGAGCCGCTTCAGGATATAGATATAGGAAAACACAAATAATATATATAACCTGTGTACTGGCTACACATTCGAAGATGCTGCCTATCCTATTCACATGCAACAGATATATGTATATATATACATTTTGAAAACAAATTTTCCCTGTATCGCCGTAAAATAAATCTTGATCTTTAAGGTGTGTGAAGCTGACAGTTCTAGATTTAGTGATACAATATAATTGGATACGTCTACCCTTTACTTTATAATACAATAATAAAGTAAATTAAATTACAATTACACTTTATTCACCCATATGAACAAGTTGTGGGTCTTGGAAAAGTGTTGTTCAACCCTCGTTCCACCGAGACTTCTTCCACCTGTACTTAACTTGTCTCTGTGTAGTGAAAATGAGGTGTGAGTCTTAACCACGCGACTCAGTGAGGACTCTCCCATCCCCGGTGCAAGGTGGGTGCCATAGCGCTGGGTTTGGGAGTCATACACAACACATGCAAAAGCAACTAGTTACTGTTGTTAGCATACATTCTTGGTGATCACACAACAGAAATTTCACCCAAACACTCACATGCGTTTAATAACTGTAAACATGCAACAGTTTATTCCACGTCATCAATCAGCAAGTAAACATGTAATATATAGTGCCGACTTTTACTTACCATTCTTCTCACGTTCAGCAAGTTTGAATCAAAGACTTTGTGATGACGTAATCCTGTACGTCACCACTCCGCTGCACAATCAATAATTATATGCAAACACAGACAATTCTTTAAGTACACGCAGACACTATAACATACATCTACTTAACTTCCCCCACTCTGGGGTATTTACTAGCCACTACATGATTTTCTACCTCGAACCCATGCACTCGGGTTGCTAGTCACCAGGTGGCAAAACATACTTAACCCATTCACTTGGGTACTGGTCACCTCGTGACAATTCTATTAATCAAACACAATCAACTTCTATTTATCAAACAACTGATATGTAGCCACCACGTGGCACGTCCTGACCCCTTGCTGCGGGGCAATAGCTTGAGCCCACTCGTCCATTACCCAACCAGGCCACATGGCGGGCACAGCACGACGTCTCGAAGCATGGCCACTGATACACCCTGGACCATCTCAACAGGATGATTTCTCTTCTGCAAGATCAGGCTCACGGTTCACCCGTAGGTTCCTCCCGTGTCTCCTTATCTTGGTCTCACATATTAATAGGATTGTTTGTATCTTTCCCGAAGGATCAACGATTCCTCTCCATATTAATATGTACAAGTACCCCCAACAGGATATAACTCATATACCCGTCCAGATGCACTCTCTGAGCCTCAAGCTATCGTCATAGCAATATAAATCCTTTCTGACCCTATTACCAGGATAGGGTAATGACCATCGTCATGGTGATTATAAAAATAAGGTCTCAAGTGCCATCTGACATTGTTCTAGTCGATGTCTCACACCGCTAGCAAAATCAAATCAAAAACCCACCAATAACTCCCTTTTTGCACGATATAATTTAAGTCACCGTCGTGACGAGTTTTCAAAATAAAAGCTTAGTCCTTCCGTAAAAGAACTCTTGCCACCGTCGTGGGAAAATATCTAATAAAATACTCATCATGCCTCCGGAGTGTATGAGTTGGATTTGTAACACACCAATCATAGCAAACGATTACACTCTACTCCTATGTCTTCCTATCCAAACTATTTTCCACAATCTATTTTCTAGTTCCTTTATTCTTTTAGCATTCTATACCTCTAGCTAACACATACCAGACAAGCAGAGAATATACATACCCATGTAATCCACATGAGCCTACAACCCTAGGAGCAGAGATGGAAGAACCCTCACCTTGGTCACTTTACTTAACATTCCCTTTGAGCACTCTTGTCTCCAAGGAAGTACTTGAATCCTATCACATACAACCAATTCAATCCATATCAATTTTCATACATCATCTTCTATTTCACCACATAAGTCCTATCACATATAATCATTTCCACCATATTCTAAATTCATAATTACATAGCAACTTAAAACTAATTCAAGGCTAATCCAAAATCCTTTATTAAGCTAAGGTCATCATTTAGAGTTCTTTTTATGTTAAAAACAATTTATGCTTAAGTAAACAAGTCTTGCCACTTGCTCACTCTCAAGCTCCTTCAATGAAGGATTTTGCCAAATATGGAAACTTCTCATTTTCACCATGGGTCCATACATAAAAAAAATCCAACCAATGGGCAATCTCTCATTTCATTTAAAAAGTGTAAGCAATTCATTTGGAATCCAAACAAACCAACAATTTTTTTTATCTAGGATGTTGTTTGATCTTTGAAATGACACTTAAAAGTTGGTTAAACTCATTTTAGTTGAAGGAAAAGGAACCATTCAAATTAAGGAAGAAATAACAACTTTTCAAAAACTAGAAACTTGGTAGTGTGTAAAACAGAACCGCTAACTTTCGAGAAACTTCCCTGAAAATCTACCTATTGGAATTTTTAGGAAAAATACAACTTAGAAATCTTAGGATGTTAGCTTTCATATGGCTTTGGAATCACTCAAATCCATTAAGTAACGAATTTAGAAAACACATTTAAACAGAGCAAGATCAGATTCAAAACAGCATGCAACATTTGGCAAGCTTCATTGAAATGGTCGTATATCCTTCCATACTTAACGAAATTATTTGATTCTTCTTTCTAAATCAAGCTTAGAGATAAAATATTCTAATTATCAATTAATTATAGAAAGGATTTGAGCCATTTAAGAGCAGTAATTTAAAAATAGTAGCCAATCATACAAAAATTCCGCATCAGTTTAGAAAACAGAACCGCTGACTTTCGAGGCAATTTCCAGAAGATCTAACCGTTGGAATATTTTAGAAAAATACAATTTAGAAGGCTTAGGATGTTAGCTTTCATATGGATTTAGAATCATGCAAATCCATCAAGAAACGAATTCCGAAAACACGTTTAAACAGAGCAAGGTCAGATTCAAAAACTCAGTTTTTGACAAAAAACATGATCCACGAATTTCTTGTGTCTTATACCATCAAATATTGTTGTTTTTAGAAGAACATGATAAACAAACTCAAACCCTAAACTCAAATCTCTAACCCAGCAAAATCTCAGCACAACCAACAATTAAAACATCCAATAGAAATGTTCATAACATCAAGAATGCAAAGTTTGAGCCTCCATTGTTCATAAATTCAAGAAATGATGAGGATGAGAAAAATCATAGATGGAGGAGATTACTAAGCCTACCTTTGATGGATGAATATAGATGAAGATGAAGCTTGAAAAGGTCACTTGAGTGTTGCTCCAGTCACCGGCCACCGGATTCCGGCCACCCTTCACCTTCAACCTTCAAGCTTCCTCCCAATTGCTCTCCCTTCTCTCCAAAACCCTAACCCTCACTTCCTCTCTAAAATGTGAAAAATGGATGTCTTATGCGTGAATGGTGGCTGGATGGGGGTTTATGAGTGTGTTTATTATCTTTTGGAAAAATTTATAGTTTTTGCCACTTTCAGAAATTTCTTTTCAATTAAGTCCCAATTTCTTAGGTCCTGAATTAAATCCTGAAAATTATTTTCAACTTCTTTTATTTCCCTTTCATTTTATTTTAAACGTCGAAAAAATTTCTTTCCGGTTTCTTTTAACTTTCACATATATTTTATTTTATTTTATTTTTTCTAAGGTTTTAATTCCTAGCCCCGGAATAAATCATTCTTAAATCCTCGAAATTTTTAAATAAATCATTCTTTAATCCTCGAAATTTTTCGGGGTATTACAAGTTTTTGCCGATGAGTGTTTCGAAAACTTGATATTCATATTCTTTTATTAATCAGTTTTCGCCGATAAGTGTTTTCGAAAACTTGATATTCATTTTTCTTTTTTTAATCGGTTTTCGCCGATTAGTGTTCTGAAAACTTGATATTCGTTTTTCTTTTTTTTAATCAGTTTTCGCCGATGAGTGTTTTGAAAATTAAACTTGATATTCATTTTTCTTTTTTTTTAATCAGTTTTCGCTGATGAGTGTTTTGAAAACTTGATATTTATTTTTCTTTTTTTTTAATTAATTTTTGCCAATGAGTGTTTCGAAAACTTAATAGTCATATTTCGTTTTTTAATCAGTTTTCGCCGATGAGTATTTCGAAAACGTAATATTCATTTTTCTTTTTTTTAATATTTTTCGCCGATAAGTGTTTCAAAAATTTGATATTCATTTTCTTTTTTTTAATCAGTTTTCGCCGATAAGTGTTTCGAAAACTTGATATTCATTTTTCTTTTTTAATCATTTTTTGCCGATGAATGTTTCGAAAACTTTATATTCATTTTTCTTTTTTAATCAGTTTTCGTCGATTAGTGTTTCGAAGGATTGGGGTTTTGAAGGATTAGGGCTTCCATACCTTGATTTAATCGGATAGGGGGCTTGGTGGTGATGAAAGAGAGTCTCGGTTACTGTCACCGGCGATGGAATGCGATTTCCGGCGAGATTCTGGCACCAAACCCTCCGTCACGTTGCTTCTCCCCTTCGCCTTGAGCTCTCGGTTTCGTGCTTCTCGCTGCTGCTTCGCTTTTTTTTTTTTTGTCTGTTTGTGTGAGTGCTGAATGGGGTCACAGTTTCGTCATTAATAAAAAGAAAATAAGCTGAAATATTTTATTTGTAGTAAACCTCTTTTTGCTCCCCCCTTTTTAAATCCCTACTTCATTTAGGTGCTAAATAAATTTATATATATACCCATTTTTTTTTCTTATTTCAACTTTTTAATTATTTAATTTAATTTATTTTCTTTCAGAAAGAAAGATAAATTAAATAATAATTAAAATAATTAAAGTTAAATATCTCGGATATTACAGTTTTCGCCGTTGTGTGTTTCGAAAACTTGATATTCATTTTCCTTTTTTAATCAGTTTTCGCCAATGAATGTTTCGAAAACTTTATATTCATTTTTATTTTTTTAATCAGTTTTCGCCGATTAGTGTTTCGAAAACTTGATATTCATTTTTCTTTTTTTAATTAGTTTTCGGCGATGAGTGTTTCGAAAATTTGATATTCATTTTTCTTTTTTTCATTAGTTTTCGCCGATGAGCGTTTTAAAAACTTGATATTAATTTGTAATACCCGAGGGGTATTTTTTAGATTCAGGTCAATTGTGTATAGTAAGACTTAGCATGGTCATCATTTGGAGTTGGAATGTAAGGACAAAATAAATAAATAAATGAACAATAGAAATAAATAATAATTTTGTGTATACATATAGATAAATAAAATTAAATAGGAATTGATGGGATAATATGAAATTGATAAAATTGTGAAATTGAAGTTAAGCATTTTGACTAAAGAAAATAAAGATAAATTTTTTATAGTGAAATAAAATTTTTGGGATATAATTAAGGTTTTAATAGTTTTAGAGTTGAGAATTTAAGAAATTAAAATAAATATGAAAAATTATAATTTTGTTTAAAAGTGGTCATATGAATTATTCAAAGCTTATAGTTTAAATTTGAGAATTTTTCGAAAATAAAAATTATACTGGGTAGGAAATTTTCATCTGCAAGACACTCAATGACAGATATTTTTAGTTGGTTTATGATTAGCCAAAAATTTTCATAATTTTCCTATTCTTACCTATAAATAAATATAGTTAAGAAAATCCAATCAAAACTCTATTCACCCTACCCAAAAATTGTCAATTGCCCAAAATTACCCTTAAATCTCCTACCCCCAATTTATTAAACATTTTTGTTTCACTTCCACTTCCAGGACCCAAGCCATTTCCTCTCCTCTTCATCTTCTTCTCTTTCCTTCTCCTTTCTTATGTGCCTAGGGCAAGGAAGAAAGTGATGAATCCTCCACTTCTCCCTCATTTTCTTGCTTCCTCCTACCAAGTAAAGACTCTTACAAGCCTCCACCACCATTGTTGAGCCTCAAGGAGCTTGGGCAACTTCCCCAAACTTTCATTTTCGAATTTCCTTAAGGTAAGCTCCAAAAATCATGCCTCCACCTCTTAAATCATGATTTTCTTGTTGTAATGAGTTGCTAATGGATAGTATATCAATCTAGGGCTCTTTTGGAATATAGAAAACACCCCAATAAGGAGTTCTTTGGAGGATTTTAACCTAGGGTTCATGTTGGACGAATTTTTGTGAAAATTTTTGGAATTTTTGATTTCTTTGAAATTGTTGATATGTATGAACTATAAATGATATGTTTATGCATTTTAGATGATTTGGAAGAATGCCTAATGATTGGGATGCTAATTTATGAATTTTGTAGAAATGAGTAAAATTTCTATATTTGGCAAAAATTCTCCATTGATGGAGCTAGATGGTGTGCAAACTTTTGAATATGATTTCTTAAAGTAAAATTTATTTTGAACTAAAACCAACTCCCAAATGATGACCATAGCTTAGGTAGTGGAATTTAGGCATTGACATGTGTAGAAGTGGAAAATTGGTTAATATGGAGTTTATGGAAAATTTGCTACACACATGTGTAGATAAGTAGTTTAATTGGTATGGTTCTATTTGTTAGGACTCAAGTACTTCCTTGGAGAGAAGAGTGCTCAAGGGTTACTAAGTAAAGCGGCCAAGGTCAGGGACCCTTCCATCCTAGCCCCAAGGGTTATATGATAACCTTGATTTGTGGGCTTGCTTATACCTGAATGTTTGTAAATATTTAATTTTATGCTTGCTAGTAATACTCTGTCATTATGTTGGCGATTGCTGGAATTTTGTACAATGAATTGTTTGTGATTGTTAAAGTGGAAATATGGTGGATCAAGTACATATGGGTGACGATGAAGAATTCCGCACACATATGTGCTTGACCCGAGAATTATGGCAATAACATGTATGGTACCAAGGGTAAGGGCTTTCCGTCGGGTCAGGTTCGGAAAGTGCCTTCATGTTGGAATTTCGTTGGGTAAGGTTCGAAATTGCCTTCATGTATATATACACTTGTGGATACTCTGTTGACCCGGTCCGGAGTATGCCACCATTACTAGTTGGTTAATCCGTTGAGTTGGTCCGGATTGAACCCAGCGGGCTTCCCGAGACGATGGTCTGAAAAGTGCCGATGTAGATGGACACCTCGGCGGGTTGGTGCCGGGGTGCGCCACCGAACACAACATTACGTGGAGACGGTCCCGGAATGGGTCGTGTGCCTATGCGTATCGATGTAAGATACCGAGCGTATAGGTACTCAACATTAGTGTAAATCCTCAATGTCCTTGGTATGCACTATGACTAGATTTCCTTTTCTTCGAACATGCCATGACGATGGCCGGTATCCTCACGTGACGTCAAGATAAAGTTATTTTCATAAAAAGAAGGTCATGATGCCGATTGTTGTCTTGACGTGGCGTTGAGGAAACCTTGTTTTTAAATTACTATATTTCAAATCCAACCGACCATGACGATGGGTTAAGTCTCATAGTGCATCGAGATAGATAGGGAGGACCGACACGTCACGGAGGCAACAAGGTAACCAAAGGTACGAAAGTTTGGCGGGTGAACCGCACTTGAATGTTAATCTATGTGTTCGGTATGTCAGTATGCATGATTAATGTATGTTGTGGTACGGTTAAAGTAGAGTTTGTACATGTTCTATTGCTTGAGAACAATTATATAATTATCAAAGATGAATTGAAGTGTATGCGTATGTGAATGTGGTTTCTCCCTTTCCCAGTCGTAGTGGTACCCGCTACTACGCCTAGGATGGGAGAGTCACTCACTGAGTCGTTGACTCACCCTCTAGTGGTTTACTTTTTCAGATACAGGTACTGGTCAGGCTTCCACGTCGGCTCAGTGAAGGAGACGTTTTGCTAGCACTCACATTCTGTCTCCGTGGGTGGCTTTGACTTTATTTTGGATATTGTAATGAACTGATTACACTTTTTGGTAATTATACTCTAGACTTGTCAGCTCCACATACTTAAAGACAGGATTTGTAATACCCGAGAACATTTTAACTAGCGTCAACAATTAAATTAAATTAACTAAATTAAAAGTGGAAAATGAGATAAAAATACACACTAGCCTATCACTTATCAAGTTGTAAATATAATTTTTTTTTTAAAAAATCCTAATATCCCTATATTTCTTTTAATTATTTTTACATCAGATTTCCTTTTTATTTTAGTGATGTGCATATATATTAATTTAATATATATATATATATATATATATTATAAAAGAAAGAGGAAAGAAAAGAATAAGAAAAGAGAAAGAAAAAGAGAGGAGCAGACCGTGAGTGGAAGCACGAACACGACAAACACGGAAGAGGGAAGAACGGAGAAACGGAAAAAAACGAGAGAGAGGGGGAGCATCAGCGTCGTTCGTGCACGGAGGAAGGCAAGCTCGTGGGGGTGGCCGGACGTGCGAGGAAGCCGGCCGGAGTTCATCGCCGTCGCCGTTGTGCTAGAGAGAGAGAGAGTGACGGCCTAGAGAGAGAAAATGAAGGAAGAGGGCTTTCTCGCCGGAAAACGCCATCTCTTCACCGGGGAAGGTAGCTGGGAGCCTCCTCTACTCCATATCGTCCTTCTAACCGGTTGAATCGAGGTGAGAAGTCCCGAAACTCTCAAACCCCAATTTTATCAATTTTAGGGATTTTTGGAAAGACCCCAATTGATTCAATCAGAGTATTCTGGGTCCTAAATTGAAGTATTTGCATGCTAGGAAGTGTGTTGGAAGCTTAGGAACCGGAACCAAATTGATGGAATTTATCCGGGTTGGAAAACTAGCAGGAAAATATGATTGGTAATGTTTAAGGGTGTCATGGACTGATTTGGGATGCATTGAAAGGTTGAATGATAATTATATAATTATTAAAAATTATTGGAATGTACGAGGGATTAAAACCCGAGTAATTCCCGTTTCACCCGGAACCCCGTTCGGGGAAAAAGAGACAATTTTCTAATTTTACGCGTATTCGGGTATACGTATTCATGTGTAGGTGAAGTGTTCAAAGTTATTTTGATAAATGGAAAGCTTGGACAAGTAGGATTCATGATTCTCTTGAGCCGTAAATTCAAGACTTGGGTAATGGAAGTTTATATGGACACATAGAGGTGGAATTGGGTAACCTTGCATTCCCAAGTCAAAGCTTCCGAATAGTGTGATTAAGCAAGGGTTGGACACGAATTAGAAGCATGCTAGGTGTTCCGAAAACTAGTTGAGGGCATTCCAAGCCAACAACTAGTCTATGGAATTAATTAGAGAGAGCATGAGCACTAGCGTTGCATGTACACGATAGTGGTTGAATTTCCAAGCTTCTGAATCTCTCAAATATGTGTATAGGGCACCATACAGTGAGCGGACCTTCGAGCACACCGAGAGCCGATCTGAGGGGCCAACCAGGTGAGGGGCTTTCCTATCCTTGTCCTATAGGGTTGACTGCGGATATGGATATATGGTTTGCCTTCTTGCCTATTTGTAGAAATTATATATTAGATAACATGCTATTGTTGTTCCTAAATTATAATATATGTGATAACGTGCTATATGTGTATATGTGAACTTTAAAAGTAACGGTGGCTCAAGGAGCCGTATATGGAAAGAAGGTCATCGGGACCTTTATGATATCGGGGGTAGGATCGAGTCAATTTTATTGGGAGAGTCTTGTGGTACTAGAAACCAACCTTATTGATTATTATCTGGAAAGTGAGGTGGTGTATGTAAGCTCTTAAAGGAAATGAACATAGGTGACCTTGTTTTAAATCGAGGGATTTCGGAATGGAAAACCACTTGAAATTTTAGAATTTCCTAAGAAGAAGTAAAATAAATAAGTAGTGGTCCATAGGCGTCATTTATGGTACAACGCGGGAACCGAGTCTATCACGGGTGGTCCGGGTAGATTGAGTCTTTTATCTTGAGTCAAACTCTCAAAAATGCAAAGTATATGAGTACACCACATTGTGGCTATTGCCTTGGGTAAACCGAGGTCAGATGAGTCGCCGGCTAATTCATGGCCTGAGCACCTCAGCATGCGCCCAATTCTGACCACATCTCTGATAAAGTACTGCGGATCCTCTTTCTCACTAGTCCCGCAGAAAGTGGGTGGATGAAGCTTCAGAAATTTTGAAATTGGCAGCTCTCAGGGTGCTGCCCGTGGTTCACGAGGCATTTCCTGTGGTTGTTGTCATTCCCTATCCTCTTCCTCAACAACCTCCATCTCTTGATTACTAGGAACCCTCTCTTGTTTTTCCTCGCCAACTATCAACTGGCGTACCTCCCTCTGTATTTGCCTCGTCATCTCTTCTCTTAGTTCCTGAAATCCTGCTGTGAGCATTTCCGCCACGGAAGGTACACCTGTCTCTACTTGAGGTTGAGTTTCCGGTGACGGTCTCCTCTCTTCCCCGCTTACTTGTGCTCTACCTCGACCGCGAGCACGACCTCTACCTCGGCCTCGGGTACGGCCTCTACCTCGGCCTCAGGTGGGCATTACCTCCTCCCTAACTGACTCTTGATCAATTTCAGCAGGAGTTCTCCCTCCACCCCTAGTTCGTCTCGTAATAAGTGACATCCCTATACTACACAAGGACCACCCCTAATAAGTACATGTATATTAATGACATTTCGTATAAAAGAGAGTAGAAAGAAAGGCTGACACAATTTCCTGGGTACTTCCACAAGTGCCTTTTTACTCCCACGTTGTGCCCGGGTACACAAAGAGGGGTAAATCGACACCCGGTTATACCTATGGCTTCATATAGTTTAAATTAACCAGGCTCTGATACCAAGTTTGTCACGACCCCCTACCAAAAGTCCGTGACCGGCACGGGAGGTAGGATTTCTCCTATCCCGTAAGCCTCTAATCCCTGATTGACATTTCTGTATGTACATAACTACCCATTTCTAATACAAACAATATATAGTATATATGGTCATCACTATCCGATGACCTAAGTAGCACGCAATCCACGGCTCGCTCAACGCCGCTTCAGTCTATACATATACACATAGTCAATCACACGTACCTATAATATACATATTGATCACGCGCTTCAGGGCGGGTGATCTATCCTAATCACATGCAGAATTCCTGTGTACAGTCAAGCATATATATTCAATCACACACCTGCATAAAATATACATATTGATCACACGCCTCAATGCGTGTTACCTATCCTATTCACATGCGAAAGCTGTATTTTCACACAATCAAGTATGCAATCACACGTATATATATATATATATTTACATATTGATCACACGCTCAGTGCGTGTGATCTATCCTATTCACATGCAGGAGTCACATCCATATATATGTATATACACATGATATTCATCATATCACAACCTATATCCCCAATAACAAGACCAATCTTTAATCTGTATGAAGCCGACAATTCTAGAGTGTGACATATACATATATGCATATAGCAACTGTACAAAACAATGCTATACCAAAATGAATCATATACATATATATCCTGCCAAAACACATATAACAATACTACCCACGCGAACAATGCGTGCGGTCTCTAAGCCTGTCCGCCTCCTTGAGATGAAGTGGAAGCGTTCCCGATGCCTATACCACCTGTGTCTGTAACATGTAACATTGGGGTGAGTCAAACAGACTCAGTGAGAGGCTTTCCCATCCCTGGTGTAGTAGCGGGTACCACTACAACTGGGGAAGAGGAGCCAATCACAAACACATACGCATATAACGGGTTTAGATGTTCATATATTAGGTGGTCAGGCAATTAACATATATTATATTCACAATAAAGAATTTAAAGCATGGATTTACATACATTTAAATTCACACATACGTCATATCATGATTTAGCATATAATTCCATGTGGTCCTCTGTATTCAAGTGATCATAATCATAAACTGGCCCGAAGGCAATATCTCCGTTAGGAGAGAAGCTGGCCCGAAGGCAATATCTCACGTGAGCAATATGGGAACCTAGTTGATCATTCTAGGAACCCCTGGTCCCAAGACTATACTTGGAACAATAGTCTGACCCCAAGACTTCACTTGGAGCAATAGCCGGCGACTCATCTGACCTCGGTTTACCCAAGGCAATAGCCACAATGTGGTGTACTCATATACTCTGTATTTCTGTGGGTTGACTCAAAACAAGAGACTCGATCTACCGGGACCACCCGTGATAGACTCGGTTCCCGCGTTGTACCATAAATGACCTCTATGGACCACTACTTGTTCATTTTACTTCTTCTTAGGCAATTTTAGATTTTCAAGTGGTTTCTAATTCGGACTCTTGGTTCAGAACAAAATCACCTAGGTCTATCCTCTTTAAGGACTTACATAGAAAACCACACCCTTCAGATAGTATTTACTCAATCCTACCCCCAATATCGTCTAGGTCCCGTGGACCTTCTTTTCATATAAGGATCCTTGAGCCACAATTGCTTTTACAATTCACAAACACACATATAGCACGTTTTCACATATACGGTAATTTAGGAACAACAATAGCATGTTATCTAACATGTAATTCCTACAAATAGGCAAGAAGGCAAACCATATATCCATATCCGCAGTCAACCCTATAGGACAGGGATAGGAAAGCCCCTCACCTGGTTGGCCCCTCTGATCGGCTCTCGGTGCGCCCGAAAGTCCACTCACAGTATGGTGCCCTATACACATATACTTGAGAGATTCAGAGACTTGAAAATTCAACCACTATCGTGTACATGTAACGCTAAAGCTCATGTTCTTTCTAATTAATTCCATAGACTAGTTGTTGGCTTGGAATGCCCTCAACTAGTTTTCGGAACACCTAGCATCCTTCTAATTCGTGTCCAACCCTCTCTTAATCACGCTATTCGGAAACGTTGAATTTGGGAATTCAAGGTTACCCAGTTTCACTTCTATGTGTCCATGTGAAGTTCCCATTACCCAAGTCTTGAATTTATGGCTCAAGAGTCATAAATTCTACTTGTTCAAAATTTCCATTTATCAAAATAACCTTGAACACTCCACCTACACATGAATACACATACCCGAATATGCGTCAAATTAGAGAAATGTCTCTTTTTCCCCTAACGGGGTTCCGGGTGAGACGGGAATTACTCGGGTTTTCATCCCTCATATATTCTAATAATTTTTTAACAATTTTTATAACTATTATTCAACCCTTCAATGCACCCCAAGTCATTCCACAACACCCTTAAACCTTAACAACCACATTTTCCTACACTTTTTCCAACCTGGATAAATTCCATCAATTTGGTTCCGGTTCCTAAGCTTCCAACTCACTTCCTAACATGCATATACTTCAATTTAGGACCCAAAATACTCAGATTGAATCAATTGGGGTCTTTCCAAAAATCCCTAAATTGATAAAATTGGGGTTTGAGAGTTTCGGGACTTCTCACCTCGATTCAACCGGTTAGAAGGACGATATGGAGTAGAGGAGACTCCCAGCTACCTTCCCCGGTGAAGAGACGACGTTTTCCGGCGAAAAGCTTTCTCCCTCTTGTTTCTCTCTCTAGTCCGAACTCTCTCTCTCTCTCTCTAGCACAACGAAAGTGACTACGGCTCCGGTGGACACGACTCCGGCCACCACCGTGCTCAGCCCGTGCGTCCGGCCACCTTCTCATCGAGCTTCCTCCAGCCACGCCCAACCTCTCCGTCCATTTCTCCCTCTCTTCCCTCTGTACGCATAGCTTTGTCCCTCACGCCTCCTTCTTTCTCTTTTTTATCTTTTAATCTGTTGCTTTTCTTTTCTTATCTTATATATATATATATATATATATATATATATATATATATATATTTTATATGTGTTAGTGGGAGGGGTCACGTTGGCCCCCCCTTATATAATTTAATATATATATATATATATATATATATATATATATATATATTTTTATTTTATATACATATATTATACATATATACTTTTCCCTTTTTTTAAAAAAAAAATTATTTCTTTATTACATCATCTTTTTCTTTTAGGTCCTAAAAGAATACTTAGATTTCCTATTTTTCTCCCCTTAATCTTATTTTATCTTTAATTTAATTTATTTTTTTCTTTCTGAAAGAAAAATAAATTTGATAATAATGGAAATAATCCAATCTAAATATCTCGGATATTACAGTTAAACTGTAATATGATATGTCAAACCATGCTTAAATTCTTTATTGTGAATATGATATATGCTAATTGCCTGACCACTTAATATATGGAAATTGAATCTGTTATATGCGTATGTGTTTGTGATTGGCTCCTCTCCCCAGTTGTAGTGGTACCCGCTACTACACCAGGGATGGGAAAGCCTCTCACTGAGTCTGTTTGACTCACCCCAACGTTACATGTTACAGACACAGGTGGTATAGGCATCGGGAGCGCTTCCACTTCATCTCAGGGAGGCGGACAAACTTAGAGACCGCACGCATTGTTCGCGTGGGTAGTATTGATATATGTATTTTGTCAGGATGTATATGTATATGATTCTTCTGGTATAGCATTGTTTTGTACAGTTGCTATATGCATATATGTATATGTCACACTCTAGAACTGTCGGCTTCATACAGATTAAAGATTGGTCTTGTTGTTGGGGATATAGGTTGTGATATGATGAGTATCATGTGCATATATATATATATATATATATATATATATATATATATATGAATGTGACCTTTGCATGTGAATAAAATAGATCACACGCACTGAGCGTGTGGTCAATATGTAAATTTATATATATGTGTGACTGAATACTTGGTTGTGTGAAAATACGGCTTCCGCATGCGAATAGGATAGATCACACGCATTGAGGCCTGTGATCAATATGTAAATTATATGCAGGTGTGTGATTGAATATATATATACTTGACTGTACATAGGAAATTCTGCATGTGAATAGGATAGATCACCCGCCTTGAAGCGCGTGATCAATATGTATATTATATGTACGTGTGATTGATTATGTGTATATGTATAGACTGAAGCGGCGTTGAGCGAGCCGTGGATTGCGTGCTACTTAGGTCATCGGATAGGGATGACCATATATACTATATATTGTTTGTATTAGAAATGGGTAGTTATGCATATTTAAAATGTCAATCAGGGATTGGAGGCTTACGGGATGGGAGAAATCCTACCTCCCGTGCCGGTCACGGACGCCCGATAGGGGGTCGTGACAAGATTATTTTGGGGACTTATTATAATTATGTATACGAATTTGCATGTGAATAGGATATGTCACACACAGGAGTGTGTGGCAACGTATATGACAGATATATATATTATGTGTGTTTGAGTATACATATAAACTGAAGCTGCACTTGGTTGTGGATTGCAGGTGTATGATAGGCCACACAGGAGATGTGAGCCATATATATTGATAATGTGTGTATGCGAATGGGAATGATAGTTAAATCAAATAGGTGTTAAGGTTAACAGACTCAGGGTTAGGCCCTCTGTCTGTGCCGGTCACGTGTCTCCGGGTGGGGGTCGTGACATAATTTTTCTTTTTTTTAATTAGTTTTCGCCGATAAGCATTTCGAAAACTTGATATTCATTTTTCTTTTTTTAATCAGCTTTCGCCGATGAGTGTTTTGAATTCTTGATATTCATTTTTCTTATTTTTTATCAGTTTTCGCCGATGAGTGTTTCGAAAACTTGATATTCATTTTTCTTTTTTTAAATAGTTTTAGCTGATTAGTGTTTCGAAAACTTGATATTCATTTTTGTTTTTTTTAATCAGTTTTCGTCGATGAGTGTTTCCAAAACTTGATATTCATTTTTCTTTTTTAATCAGTTTTCGCCGATGAGTGTTTCGAAAACTTGATATTCATTTTCATTTTTTAATCAGTTTTTGCCGATGAGTGTTTCGAAAACGTGATATTCATTTTTCTTTATTTAATTAGTTTTCACCGATGAGTGTTTTGAAAACTTTAGATTCATTTTTCTTCTTTTAATCAGTTTTTGCTGATTAGTGTTTCGAAAACTTGATATTCATTTTTCTTTCTTTAATAAGTTTTCGTCGATGAGTGTTTCGAAAACTTGATATTCATTTTTCTTTTTTTCATTAGTTTTCGCCGATGAGCGTTTCGAAAACTTGATATTCATTTTCCTTTTTTTAATTAGTTTTCGCCGATGAGCGTTTCAAAAACTTGATATTAATTTTTCCTTTTTTTAAATTAGTTTTCGCCGATCAGCGTTTCGAAAACTTGATATTCATTTTTCTTTTTTTTTAATTAGCTTTCGCCGATGAGTGTTTCGAAATCTTGATATTCATTTTTCTTATTTTTTATCAGTTTTCGCCGATGCGTGTTTCGAAAATTTGATATTCATTTTTCTTTTTTTAAATAGTTTTAGCTGATTAGTGGTTCGTAAACTTGATATTCATTTTTTGTTTTTTTAATCAGTTTTCGTCGATGAGTGTTTCCAAAACTTGATATTCATTTTTATTTTTTTAATCAGTTTTCGCCGATGTGTGTTTCGAAAACTTGATATTCATTTTTTTAATCAGTTTTCGCCGATGTGTGTTTCGAAAACGTGATATTCTTTTTTCTTTATTTAATTAGTTTTCACCGATGGGTGTTTCGAAAACATTAAATTCATTTTTCTTTTCTTATTCAGTTTTCGTCGATTAGTGTTTCGAAAACTTGTTATTCATTTTTCTTTCTTTAATAAGTTTTCGCCGATGAGCGTTTCGAAAACTTGATATTCATTTTTCTTTTTTTCATTAGTTTTCGCCGATGAGCGTTTCGAAAACTTGATATTCATTTTTCTTTTTTTAATCACCTTTCGCCGATGAGTGTTTCGAAATCTTGATATTCATTTTTCGTATTTTTTATCAATTTTCGCCGATGAGTGTTTCGAAAACTTGATATTTGTTTTTCTTTTTTTAAAAATAGTTTTAGCTGTTTAGTGTTTCGAAAACTTGATATTCATTTTGTTTTTTAATCAGTTTTCGTCGATTAGTGTTTCCAAAACTTGATATTCATTTTTCTGTTTTTAATCAGTTTTCGCCCATGAGTATATCGAAAACTTGATATTCATTTTTCTTTTTTTAATCAGTTTTCGCTGATGAGTGTTTTCGAAAACTTGATATTCATTTTTCTTTTTTTAATCAGTTTTCGCCGATGAGTGTTTTGAAAACTTGATATTCATTCTTCTTTTTTAATTAGTTTTGGTCGATGAGTGTTTCGAAAACTTGATATTCATTTTTCTTTTTTAATTATTTTTGGTCGATGAGTGTTTCGAAAACTTGATATTCATTTTTCTTTTTTTCTAATTATTTTTCGCCGATGAGTGGTTGGAAAACTTGATATTCATTTTTCTTTCTTAATTACTTTTGGTCGATGAGTGTTTCGAAAACTTGATATCCATTTTTCTTTTTTTAATAAGCTTTCGCCGATGAGTGTTTCGAAAACTTGATACTCATTTTTATTTTTTAATCAGTTTTCGCCGATCAGTGTTTTGAAAACTTGATAGTTATTTTTACTTTTTATAATCAGTTTTCGCGAATGCGTGTTTCGAAAACGTGATATTCATTTTTCTTTATTTAATTAATTTTTTACCGATAAGTGTTTCGAAAACTTGATATTCATTTTCATTTTTTTATTCATTTTTCGCCGATGAGTATTTCGAAAACTTGATATTCATTTTCTTTTTTTAATAAGTTTTCGCCGAAAAGTGTTTCTAAAACTTGATATTCGTTTTTCTTATTTTAATAAGTTTTCGCCGATAAGTGTTTCTAAAACTTGATATTCGTTTTTCTGATTTTAATAAGTTTTCACCGACGAGTGTTTTGAAAACTTGATAGTTATTTTTCATACTTTTAAAAGTTTTCGCCGATGGGTGTTTCGAAAACGTAATATTCATTTTTCTTTTTTTTATATAGTTTTCGTCGATGAGTGTTTCGGAAACTTGATATTCATTTTTCTTTATTTAGGTAGTTTTCACCAATGAGTGTTTCAAAAACTTAATATTCATTTTTCTTTTTCTAATCATCTTTCGTGGATTAGTGTTTCGAAAACTTGATATTCATTTATCTTTTTTTAATCAGTTTTCGCCGATGAGTGTTTACAAAACTTGATATTCATTTTCCTTTCTTATTTAGTTTTCGCCAATGAGTGTTTCGAAAACTTGATATTCATTTTTATTTTTTTTAATCAGTTTTCGTCGATAAGTGTTTCGAAAACTTCATATTCATTTTTCTTTTTTAGTAAGTTTTCGCTAATGAGTGTTTCGAAAACTTCATATTCATTTTTCTTATTTTAATCTGTTTTTGCCGATGAGTATTTCGAAAACTTTATATTAATTTTTCTTTTTTTAATCAGTTTTCGGCGATGAGTGTTCCGAAAACTTGATATTCGTTTTTCTTTTTTTAATCAATTTTCGCCGATGAGTGTTTCGAAAACTTGATATTCATTTTTCTTTTTTTTTAATCAGTTTTAACCGATGAGTGTTTTGAAAACTTGATATTCATAATTCTTTTTTAATTAGTTTTGGTCGATGAGTGTTTCGAAAACTTAATATTCATTTAACTTTTTTAATCAGTTTTTGCCTATGAATGTTTCGAAAACTCTATATTCAATTTTCTTTTTTTAATTAGTTTTCGCCGATTAGTGTTTCGAAAACTTGATATTCATTTTTCTTTCTTTAATCAGTTTTCGCGGATGAGTGTTTCCAAAACTTGATATTCATTTTTCTTTTTTTTCATTAGTTTTCGTCGATGAGCGTTTCGAAAACTTGATATTCATTTTTGTTTTTTTAATTAGTTTTCGCCGATGAGCGTTTCGAAAACTTGATAATCATTTTTCTTTTTTTTTAATCATTTTTCACCGATGACGATTTTGAAAACTTGATATTCATTTTTTTTTAAATAGTTTTAGCCGATTAGTTTTTCGAACACTTGATAGTCATTTTTTTAATCAGTTTTCGTCAATTAGTCTTTCCAAAACTTGATATTCATTTTTCTGTTTTTAATCAGTTTTCGCCCATGAGTATTTCGAAAACTTCATATTCATTTTTCTTTTTCTAATCAGTTTTCGCCGATGAGTGTTTTCGGAAACTTGATATTCATTTTTCTTTTTTTAATCAGTTTTCGCCGATGAGTGTTTTGAGAACTTAATATTCATTTTTCTTTTTTAATTAGTTTTGGTCGATGAGTGTTTCGAAAACTTGATATTTATTTTTCTTTTTTAATTATTTTTGGTCGATGAGTGTTTCGAAAACTTGATATTCATATTTCTTTTTTCTAATCATTTTTCGCCGATGAGTGTTTGGAAAATTTGATATTCATTTTTCTTTCTTAATTAGTTTTGGTCGATGAGTGTTTCGAAAACTTGATATCCATTTTTCTTTTTTTAATAAGTTTTCGCCGATGAGTGTCTTGAAAACTTGATATTCATTTTTCTTTTTTAATCAAATTTCGCCGATGAGTGTTTTGAAAACTTGATAGTTATTTTTACTTTTTTTAATCAGTTTTCGCGGATGAGTGTTTCGAAAACGTGATATTCATTTTTCTTTATTTAATTAGTTTTTCACCGATAAGTGTTTTGAAAACTTGATATTCATTTTCATTTTTTTATTCATTTTTCGCCGATGAGTATTTCGAAAACTTGATATTCATTTTCTTTTTTTAATAAGTTTTCGCCGATAAGTGTTTCTAAAACTTGATATTCGTTTTTCTTATTTTAATAAGTTTTCCCCGACGAGTGTTTTGAAAACTTGATAGTTATTTTTGATTCTTTTAATAGTTTTCGCCAATGGGTGTTTTGAAAACGTAATATTCATTTGTCTTTTTTTTATATAGTTTTTGTCACGACCCCCTATCGGACGTCCGTGACCGGCACGGGAAGTAGGTTTTCCCCTATCCCGTAAGCCTCTAATCCCTTATTGACATTTTAATATGTGTATATCTACCCATTTCTAATACGAACAATATATAATACATATGGTCAGCCATTTCTGGTGACCTAAGCAGTTTGCAATCCACGGCTCACTCAGCGCCGCTTCAGTCTATATATATACACATATTCATTCACACGTACATATAGTATACATATTGATCACGCGCTTCAGCCTTCGGGGCGGGTGATCTATCCTATTCACATGCAGAAGTCCTATATACAGTTATACATATATTCAATCACACGCCTGCATATAGTTTACATATTGATCACACGCCTCAATGCGTGTGATCTATCCTATTCACATGCGGAAGCCGTATTTTCATACAATCAGGTATTCAGTCACACATATATATAATTTACATATTGATCACACGCCTCAATGCGTGTGATCTATCCTATTCACATGCGGAAGTCATATATATATACACATGATATATATCATATCATAGCCTATATTCCCAACACCAAGACCTAACTTTAATCTGTATGATGCCGACAATGCTAGAATAGGACATATATATATACTGCAGTTGTATCTGTACAAACGCTACACCCAAAACGGATTCATATACATATACATCACAACATATGTACGTAATCAAAATAACTATCGACACGGACTAAGCGTACGGTCCTCAGATCTGACCGCCTCCCTGAGGAGAAGTGGACGCGTTTTTGACTCCTGAACCACCTGTATCTGAAACATGTAAATAGGGGGTGAGTCGAACAGACTCAGTGAGAAGCTCTCACATCCCTGGCGTAGCAGCGGGTACCGCTACAGCTGGAGGAAGGGAGCAACCACAACCACATGCGCATGAAACAGATTTATATTGTGACCTTTAATATGATCAGGCAATCAATATATCATATTCACAATTAAAAATCATAATTCATGCTCCTAACATGTTTATTAATCCGCATGTAAACCAATCATAAACATATGTCATATCTTTTCATAAGTCATACATAGTTATGCTCGTAGGAATTCACTTTCTATCTCCTGCATTACGCTAAGAGAAATATTGGCCCGAAGGCATTCACTTTCTGTCTCCCGTGTTACGCTAAGAGAAATATTGGCCCGAAGGCATTCAGTTTCTGTCTCCCGCGTTACGCTAAGAGAAATACTGGCCCGAAGGCAATGTCTTATTCGAACCTAGTTGATCAAACTAGGAACTTTCTGACTCCAAGGCACGCTTAGAGTAATAGCCGGCAACTTGTCTGACCCCGGTTAAACCAAGGTAATGGCCACTATGTGGCATACTTACTATTAACTGAATCTTGTCTGTCCGACCAGGATAACCGACTCGATCTACCCGAACTAACCTAAACAAGTTCAAATAACCTATTCAACCTTGAAAGACGCCCTATTAATAACTAACTGAATATTACACGTGTGAATTAGCTAGGCCTAGTTTCCCCCGTTTCAATTATGCAACCCTCTCGCTCACAATTAACAACCTAGGTTCATTTTCCTCAATGTACCATACGGTCAAAACCTTTGCACGATGATCAATTTAAATGGATTTCTAATATTAATAAAGCCTCACATGTGAAATTCCAACTCAATCCTACCCACGGTATCACATAAGGCTCGGTGAGCCACAATAGCACATATACACCTTGCGGTTAATCATATAAGCACATATACTATGCACGTTGACTGCTTATTTGCAAATCATATACGTGTAACACAAATTTATTCATAGAAATATATTCCATATATCAATTTGCACAAAATAGAGCAAACCACATTTTCCACGTAGTCATCCAACCCTGTGGGGCAGGGATGGGAGAGCCCCTCACCTCGTTGGCCCTCCTAATCAATCCTCAGAGTGCCTGAAACTCCAATTACCCTGTGGTGCCCTATACACATATATATTTAAGAAATTGAGAACGCGTAACTAAGCATCTACCATGCACGTGTCATGCTAATGCTTATGTACCATTTAGCTATTTTCCAAGAACTATTTATTTAGTTCGTTACGCCATCTTACTTGTTCTTTTTGAAAGTCAATATTGTCTCATATTTGCCTTTTAACATTTTCGAGCCATTTAGATCATCTAATTGCTTAGGTTAGAGATTCTCACTTGTCTAAATTTTCCTTCATGCGTTCATATGGGTATTTAACTAATAAAAGAATTAAATTCACGGTTCAAAAGAGGCTCTAGCTTACTCATTCTACCGTCTCCCTTATTCGCCTAATAAAAGCTTAATTATTACCTCTTTAAGTATATATAAAAATATAATTGGGTATACTTAGAGCCTTGGAATCAATTTAGCGGGTCTTAGGTGTCCACCACGGACTAGACCGAGGTGTCCAACCCACTGCACAGCTCCTTACTATACGGTGGCTTAGTATTTCGCCTCTTTTTCACCGGATTGGGTTCGGTTGAGACGGTAAATACTCGGGCTTTATTCCCTTGTATATTTCTAGCAATTACAACACTTATTCTACTCAAATCCAAGCCTAAACATGCATCAAACTATCAACTTCGAATTTTAAAGTAATTTCCTAACCCAATTTCCTAATTTCCATACCCGGTAAATTCCTACAGTTTAACTTCGATTCTGAATCTTACTAAGCTTTCAATAACATCCACTAAGCTCAAATTTAACCCCGGAATGCCCCGATTGGAAGTATTTGAAGAATTCCTAAAATACCCAAAATTGGAGAAATTGGGGTTTTGGAAGATTGGGGCTTCCATTCCTTGATTCAATCGGATGGGGAGCTTGTAGGTGTTGAAAGAGAGCTTCGGTCACCGTCACCGGGATCGGAGCGCGATTTCCGGCGAGATTCCGGTGCCCAACCACCGTCTTCGTGTTTCTTCTCTTCCCCTTGAGCTTCTCGTTTGGACCACGGCTGCGTGCGTTTTTGCTGCTTCTGTCTGCTTCTTTTTGTTTTTCTTTTATTATGTTTGTTGCTTTAGTGAATGGGTGTGTGTATTATTATTAAATGGGGGGTCACGTTTTTGCTTCTGCACTTATCTCTTATCTTTTCTTTTTTATTTGTTTAATTGTGAGTGTGTGTGTAATGGGAGGATGGGTGTGTGCGTAATGGGAGGGGGTCACGTTGCCCCCCCCCCCCCCCCCCCCCCCCCATATATTTTAATATATATATATATATACTTTTTTTTTTGAAAAATTTATTTATTTGTTACATCCTTTTTTTCTTTTTAGGTCCTAAAAAGAATATTAAGATTTCTTATTTTTCACCCCTTAATTTTATTTTATCTTTATATTAATTTATTTTTCTTTCTGAAAGAAAAATAAATTTAATAATAATGAAAATAATTAAATCTAAATATCTCGGATATTACAGTTTTCGCCGATGAGTGTTTCGAAAACTTGATATTCATTCTTCTTTATTTAGGTAGTTTCACCGATGAGTGTTTCGAAAACTTAATATTCATTTTCTTTTTCTAATCATTTTTCGCCGATTAGTGTTTCGAAAACTTGATATTCATTTTTCTTTTTTTAATCAGTTTTCGCCGATGAGTGTTTCGAAAACTTGATATTCATTTTTCTTTTTTTCTTATCAGTTTTCGCCGATGAGTGTTTCGAAAACTTAATATTCATTTTTCTTTTTTTAATCAGTTTTTGCCGATGAGTGTTTCCAAAACTTGATATTCATTTTTTTAATCAGTTTTCGCCTATGAATGTTTCGAAAACTTGATATTCATTTTTTTAATCAGTTTTTCCAGATGAGTATTTCAAAAACTTGATATTAATTTTTGTTTTTTTTATCTGTTTTCGCCGATGAGTGTTCTAAAAACTTGATATTCGTTTTTCTTTTTATTAATCAGTTTTCGCCGATTAGTGTTTCAAAAACTTGATATTCATTTTTTCTTTTTTTAATCAGTTTTCATCGATGAGTGTTTCGAAAACTTGATATTCATTTTCTTTTTAATTAGTTTTGGTCGATGAGTATTCGAAACTTGTTATTCATTTTCCTTTTTAATCAGTTTTCGCCTAAGAATGTTTCGAAAATTTGATATTCATTTTTGTTTTTTTAATTAGTTTTCGCCGATTAGTGTTTCGAAAACTTGATATTCATTTTTCTTTCTTTAATCAGTTTTCGCCGATGAGTGTTTCGAAAACTTGATATTAATTTTTGTTTTTTTAATCTGTTTTCGCCATGAGTGTTCTAAAAGCTTGATATGTGTTTTTTTTAAATAGTTTTCGCCGATGAGCGTTTCGAAAATTTGATATTCATTTTTCTTTTTTTAATAAGTTTTCAACGACGAGTGTTTCGAAAACGTGATATTCATTTTCCTTTTTTAATCAGTTTTCGCCGATGAGTGTTTCGAAAACTTGATATTCATTTTTATATTTATTAATCAGTTTCATCGATGAGTGTTTCAAAAACATGATATTCTTTTTTCTTTTTTTTAATCATTTTTTGCCGATGAGTGTTTTTATAAAATTGATATTTATTTTTCTTTTTTAATTAGTTTTGGTCGATGAGTGTTTCCAAAACTTGATATTCATTCTTCTTTTTTTAATCAGTTTTCGCCGATGAGTGTTTTGAAAACTTGATAGTTATTTTTACTTTTTTTTAATCAGTTGATGTTTCGAAAACGTAATATTCATATTTTTATATAATTTTCGTCGATTAGTGTTTCGAAAACGTGATATTCATTTTTCTTTATTTAATTAGTTTTCACCGATAAGTGTTTCGAAAACTTGATACTCATTTTTCTTTTTTAATCATTTTTCGCCGATAAATATTTCGATAACTTGATATTCTTTTTTCTTTTTTTAATCAGTTTTCTTCATTGAGTATTTCTAAAACTTGATATTGATTTTTCTTTTTTTTCATCAGTTTTCGCCGATGAGTGTTTCGAAAACTTGATATTCATTTTTCTTTTTTTTTTATCAGTTTTCGCCGATGAGTGTTTCGAAAACTTGATATTCATTTTTTTTAATCAGCTTTTGCCGATGAGTGTTTCCAAAACTTGATATTCATTCTTTTAATCAGTTTTCGCCTATTAGTGTTTCGAAAACTTGATATTCATTTTTTTAATCAGTTTTTCCGATGAGTATTTCAAAAATTTGATATTAATTTTTTTTATCTATTTTCGCCGATGAGTGTTCTAAAACTTGATATTCGTTTTTTTTAATCAGTTTTCGCCGATTAGTGTTTCAAAAACTTAATATTCATTTTTCTTTTTTTAATCAGTTTTCACCGATGAGTGTTTCGAAAATTTGATATTCATTTTTCTTTTTTAATTTGTTTTGGTCGATGAGTGTTTCGAAAACTTCATATTCATTTTTTCTTTTTTTAATCATTTTTCGTCGATTAGTGTTTCAAAAACTTGATATTCATTTTTCTTTATTTAATTAATTTTCACCGATGAGTGTTTCGAAAACTTGATATTCATTTTTCTTTTTTTAGTAAGTTTTCGCTAATAAGTGTTTCAAAAATCTGATATTTATTTTTCTTTTTTCAGTAAGTTTTCGCTAATGAGTGTGTCGAAAACTTGATATTCATTTTTCTTTTTTTAATCAGTTTTCGCCCCTGAGTGTTACGAAAACTTGATATTCATTTTTCTTTTTTTAATCAGTTTTCGCTGATCAGTGTGTCAAAAACTTGATATACATTGTTCTTTTTTTAATCAATTTTCACCGATGAGTATTACGAAAACTTGATATTCATTTTCCATTTTTTAATCAGTTTTCGCTGAGGAGTGTTTCAAAAACTTGATATTCATTTTTCTTCTTTTAATCAGTTTTCGCAAATAAGTGTTTCGAAAACTTGATATTCATTTTTCTTTTTTTAATCAATTTTCGCCGATGAGTGTTTTAAAAACTTGATATTCATTTTTCTTTTTTTAATCAGTTTTCGCCGATGAGAGTTTTGAAAAATTGATATTCATTTTTCTTTTTTAATTAGTTTTGGTCGATAAGTGTTTCAAAAACTTGATATTCATTTTTCTTTATTTAATCTGTTTTCGCCGATGAGTGTTTCAAAAACTTGATAGTCATTTTTCATTTTTTAATCAAATTTTGTCGATTAGTTTTTCGAAAACGTAATATTCATTTTCATTTTTTTAAATAGTTTTTGCCGATGAGTGTTTCGAAAACTTGATATTTATTTTTCTTTTTGTTAATCAGTTTTCGTCGATTAGTGTTTCGAAAACTTGATATTCATTTTTCTTTTTTAGTAAGTTTTCGCTAATAAGTGTTTCGAAAACTTGATATTCAATTTTCTTTTTTTTTTAATCAGTTTTCGCCGATGAGTGTTTCGAAAACTTGATATTCCTTTTCCTTTTTATAATCAGTTTTCGCCGATGAGTGTTTTGCAAACTTGATAGTCATTTTTCATTTTCTAATCAGTTTTCGCCGATGAGTGTTTCGAAAATGTAATATTCATTTTTCTTTTTCTTTTTTAAATAGTTTTCGCCGATGAGTGTTTCAAGAACTTGATAGCCATTTTTCTTTTTCTTAATCGGTTTTCGCCGATTAGTGTTTCGAAAACTTGATATTCATTTTTCTTTATTTAATTAGATTTCACCGATTAGTTGTTTCGAAAACTTGATATTCATTTTTCTTTTTTTAATCATTTTTCGCCGATGAGTGTTTCGAAAACTTGATATTCATTTTTCTTTTTTTAAATCATTTTTCGCCGATGAGTATTTCGAAAACTTGATATTAATTTTTGTTTTTTTCATCTGTTTTCGCCGATGAGTGTTCTAAAAATTTGATATTCGGTTTTCTTTTTTTAATCAGTTTTCGCCAATTAGTGTTTCGAAAACTTGATATTCTTTTTTACTTTTTATTATCAGTTTTCACCGATGAGTGTCGTCGAAAACTTGATACTCATTTTTCTTTTTTAATTAGTTTTGGTCGATGAGTGTTTCGAAAACTTCATATTCATTTTTCTTTTTAATCATTTTTCGCCGATTAGTGTTTCAAAAACTAATATTCATTTTTTTATTTAATTAATTTTCACCGATGAGTGTTTTGAAACTTGATATTCATTTTTCTTTTAAGTAAGTTTTCGCTAATGAGTGTTTTTCGAAAACTGATATTCATTTTTCTTTTTTTAATAAGTTTTCGCTAATGAGTGTTGTCGAAAACTTGATATTCATTTTTTCTCTTTTTTAATCAGTTTTCGCTCCTGAGTGTTACCGAAAACTTGATATTCATTTCCTTTTTTTAATCAGTTTTCACTTAGGAGTGTTTTCAAAAACATGCTATTCATTTTTCTTCTTTTAATTAGTTTTCGCTATGAGTGTTTCGAAAACTTGATATCATATTTCTTTTTAATCAGTTTTCGCCGATGAGTGTTTCGAAAACTTGATATTCATTTTTCTTTTTTTAATTAGTTTTCGCCCGATTAGTGTTTCGAAACTTGATATTCATTTTTCTTTTTTTTTAAATTCAGTTTTCGTCGATGAGTGTTTCGAAAAACTTGATATTCATTTTCTTTTTTTTTTATTCAGTTTTCGCCGGATGGTCTTTCAGAACAACTTGATCTCATTTTTCTTTCTTTTTAATCCGTTTCGCCGATGAGAGTTTTGAAAACTTGATATTCATTTTTCTTTTTTAATTAGTTTTGGTCGATGAGTGTACGAAATTGCTATTCATTTTTCTTTTTTCAATTAGTTTTGGTCGTTGAGTGTTCCGAAAACTTCATATTCATTTTTCTATTTTTTTAATCATTTTTCGCCGATGAGTGTTTTGAAACTTGATCTTCATTGTCTTTTTATATAGTTTTCGCGATGAGTGATTCGAAAACGTGATATTCATTTTTTCTTTATTTAATTTTTTTACCGATAAGTGTTTTCGAAAACTTAATAATCATTTTTCTTTTTTAATCATTTTTTTCGCCAATAAAGTTTCGAAAACTTATATTCATCTTTTCTTTTTAATCAGTTTTCGCGATGAGTGTTTCGAAACTTGATATTCATTTTTCTTTTTTTATCAGTTTCGCCGATGAGTGTTTCGAAAACTTGATATTCATTTTTCTTTTTTTTTATCAGTTTTCGCCGATGAGTGTTTCGAAAACTTTATATTCATTTTTTTTAATCAGTTTTTGCCGATGAGTGTTTCCAAAACTTGATATTCATTCTTTTAATCAGTTTTTGCCTATTAGTGTTTCGAAACTTGATATTCATTTTTTAATCAGTTTTTTCTGATGAGTATTTCAAAAATTTGATATTAATTTTTTTTTTTATCTATTTTCGCCGATGAGTGTTCTAAAACTTGATATTCGTTTTTTTAATCAGTTTTCGCCGATTAGTGTTTCAAAAACTTAATATTCATTTTTCTTTTTTTAATCAGTTTTCACCGATGAGTGTTTCGAAAATTTGATATTCATTTTTCTTTTTTAATTTGTTTTGGTCGATGAGTGTTTCGAAAACTTCATATTCATTTTTTCTTTTTTTAATCATTTTTCGTCGATCAGTGTTTCAAAAACTTGATATTCATTTTTCTTTATTTAATTAATTTTCACCGATGAGTGTTTCGAAAACTTGATATTCTTTTTTCTTTTTTTAGTAAGTTTTCGCTAATAAGGTGTTTCAAAATCTGATATTTTATTTTTCTTTTTTCAGTAAGTTTTCGCTAATGAGTGTGTCGAAAACTTGATATTCATTTTTCTTTTTTTAATCAGTTTTCGCCCCTGAGTGTTACGAAAACTTGATATTCATTTTTCTATTTTTAATCAGTTTTCGCTGATCAGTGTGTCGAAAACTTGATATACATTGTTCTTTTTTTAATCAATTTTCGCCGATGAGTATTACGAAAACCTGATATTCATTTTCCTTTTTTTAATCAGTTTTCGCTGAGGAGTGTTTCAAAAACTTGATATTCATTTTTCTTCTTTTAATCAGTTTTCGCAAATAAGTGTTTCGAAAACTTGATATTCATTTTTCTTTTTTTAATCAATTTTCGCCGATGAGTGTTTTAAAAACTTGATATTCATTTTTCTTTTTTTAATCAGTTTTCGCCGATGAGAGTTTTGAAAAATTGATATTCATTTTTCTTTTTTAATTAGTTTTGGTCGATAAGTGTTTCAAAAACTTGATATTCATTTTTCTTTATTTAATCTGTTTTCGCCGATGAGTGTTTCAAAAACTTGATAGTCATTTTTCATTTTTTAATCAAATTTTGTCGATTAGTGTTTCGAAAACGTAATATTCATTTTCATTTTTTTAAATAGTTTTTGCCGATGAGTGTTTCGAAAACTTGATATTTATTTTTCTTTTTGTTAATCAGTTTTCGTCGATTAGTGTTTCGAAAACTTGATATTCATTTTTCTTTTTTAGTAAGTTTTCGCTAATAAGTGTTTCGAAAACTTGATATTCAATTTTCTTTTTTTTTAATCAGTTTTCGCCGATGAGTGTTTCGAAAACTTGATATTCCTTTTCCTTTTTATAATCAGTTTTCGCCGATGAGTGTTTTGCAAACTTGATAGTCATTTTTCATTTTCTAATCAGTTTTCGCCGATGAGTGTTTCGAAAATGTAATATTCATTTTTCTTTTTTCTTTTTTAAATAGTTTTCGCCGATGAGTGTTTCAAGAACTTGATAGCCATTTTTCTTTTTCTTAATCGGTTTTCGCCGATTAGTGTTTCGAAAACTTGATATTCATTTTTCTTTATTTAATTAGATTTCACCGATTAGTGTTTCGAAAACTTGATATTCATTTTTCTTTTTTTAATCATTTTTCGCCGATGAGTGTTTCGAAAACTTGATATTCATTTTTCTTTTTTTAAACCAGTTTTCGCCGATGAGTATTTCGAAAACTGATATTAATTTTGTTGTTTTTCATCTGTTTTCGCCGATGAGTGTTCTAAAAATTTGATATTCGGTTTTCTTTTTTTAATCAGTTTTCGCCGATTAGTGTTTCGAAAACTGATATTCTTTTTACTTTTTATTATCAGTTTTCACCGATGAGTGTCGTCGAAAACTTGATACTCATTTTTCTTTTTTAATTAGTTTTGGTCGATGAGTGTTTCGAAAACTTCATATTCATTTTTCTTTTTTAAATCATTTTTCGCCGATTAGTGTTTCAAAAACTTAATATTCATTTTTTTTATTTAATTAATTTTCACCGATGAGTGTTTTGAAAACTTGATATTCATTTTTCTTTTTAAGTAAGTTTTCGCTAATGAGTGTTTCGAAAACCTGATATTCATTTTTCTTTTTTTAATAAGTTTTCGCTAATGAGTGTGTCGAAAACTTGATATTCATTTTTTCTTTTTTTAATCAGTTTTCGCTCCTGAGTGTTACGAAAACTTGATATTCATTTTCCTTTTTTTAATCAGTTTTCACTTAGGAGTGTTTCAAAAACATGATATTCATTTTTCTTCTTTTAATTAGTTTTCGCTAATGAGTGTTTCGAAAACTTGATATTCATATTTCTTTTTTAATCAGTTTTCGTCGATGAGTGTGTCACGACCCCGATTCCAGGAATCCGTGACCGGCACGGGAATAGAATTTAGCCTCTAAACCCGTAAGCCTTATCCATAATCATAAATTATCTACCCTTATATACAATCATCATTCAATATTCACATAGTGTATATAGTGGTCACACCATCATTGGTGGCCTAGATAACCTGCAATCCATGGCGCTCAATGCCGCTTCAGCCCATTTCACGTATATATATATACATCCATACACTCAGGTCATCCACACATAAATATATATTACATAGTGATCAAACCCCAAAGGAATGATCTATCTATTCACACACAATATATGTATAACCTGTCATAATCACACATGTACACTCACACGCACAGTTAAGTATACGTAGTGATTACACGTCTCAATACGTGTAATCTATCCTATTCACATGTAGATATTTATATTTTTCATCCAACATATACCAAGTCACATGTATATAGCATATACATATTGATCACACACCATTATGTGTGATCTATCCTATTCACATACGCAGATATGTATATATATAAGTGTATCAAGACTTTCCCAACACCAGAATCCTATCAGTAAGCACATGTGAAGCCGACATGTCTAGATATAGCATAATTCAAAAGCTGCAAACATTTACTTCGCCTTTACAACTTTAGAATAATACAACTCAAATAATGAAGGCTAAATAATCAAAAGATGTCCACCCACGCGAACAAATGCGGTGCAAGTGGATAGATGTCCGTATCACTGTCCGGACGTCGAAGCCTGCCCGATTCCTGTATCTGTAACAATAACAGAGGGTGTGAGTCCAACAACTCAGTGAGAAGCTTCCCATCCTCGGCGTAGCGGCGGGTACCACTACAGCTGGGGAAAGGGAACCACTCACAACACATGCGCACGAAATACCAGTTTATCATAAGTTATATAATGATCAGGCAACATTAATATAACGTTACATCAGATAAACCTAAGAATCATGCTCCTCAATCCTGCTACTCATAAGCAACCAATAACATGAAACATTTCATATCAAAACTATAATCATACATCGACTCTAGTGCCACGCTTGAGCAATAGCCTCAACGGCAAGTCTTTCAAATGCTAGCACCACCCTAGTGCCAAGCTAGGGCAATAGCCACAACGGGCAAGTCTATCAAATGCTATGCACCACCCTAGTGCCAGGCTAGGGCATAACCACAACGGGCAACCATGTATATGAAATGCACCACCCTAGTGCCAGGCTAGGCAATAGCGACAACGGGCAAATGTCTGACGTCATATTCACTCTCTTACTTTCAGTGGGGTTTGTAACACGGACTACCCATTTCTATTCTAAAGTGTCTTACCTCAGCAGTGTGAACTCCACTAAGAATTTCTAATCAATTATGAGATTTTCTATTCTTTGCTTAGTACCCAACCCTTGATAGATAATCACCTAACTCTAAGGATTTCCTAAGTTCATTTACCACAAATCACATCGACGTGTATAAATAAGTCAGTTTCATTTCCTTAGTGGGTTTCTAATTATTAGGACAAACCAAAAATTGAACGAAATCAATATCCTACCCCTTTTTACTTGTACTGTTTGCGTATCCCATGTCATCACATGGATACCCTCCAGTACCACTTCAACTTTAATCAATCACATATATCAACTATTTTCACAATTAACAGTTTAGGAACAACAATAGCATGTTATTTCCTAACAATTCTTACAAACAAGCAAGTAAGCAAACCACGTATTCACATCCGCATTCAACCCTGTAGGGCAAGGATGGGAAACCCCTCACCTGGACGGCTTCCTGTTTCTGGTCCTGGAGTCACTCTGCTCCAGACAATTCGTGGTTACCTAACAAACATATTTACATCATTGTCATCTTTACTATATGCAAATTTATGCATATGCTATGCTCATGTCAAATTAATACATTAACTTTGCCAAGAACCAAGTCCTTGGTCTTAACCTTCTTCCTCTCTTTATACCGTTTCCAAGTGTCTCACACTTAATCTCATCTCTTTACCCCTTTCTTTGAATACTCATTTTCACCTACAAGTGTTCGTATGTGACTTTTCACAATTCCCATATCCAATCATGGCCTATGTTAGTCATAGCCTCAAATTTTCTATGGTTCTAATTACCCAACCACTCTTTCAACTTATATTCACATACCGAACACATGTGGCCTAATATATCTGAAAATTGGGATTTTACCAAATAAGGGCATTTTACTATTTAAATAAATTTCGGCGTCCATTATGGTCTATCCGAAACTTCTAACCTATAACTTAGCTCCACATTCTAATTGGATCGAAAAGTGTCTCTTTAATACAAATTGGTCTCCGGTTGAGACGGAATTACTCGGGCGTTAATCCCTCGCATATTCCAAAACCCCTACCATTCTATACACCAATTCCAACACACCAATCAATCCCAATTCAATTTATACTACACTTTATCTCACTTTAAATTCCATACTCTATGGTTTTCAAATTGGGTAACCTCCATCATCAATTTTCCAACACACACACTTCCAAATACCTCTAAACAACCCAATAGCTTCAAATTGGGACCCAAAATAATTTATTCATACCAATTAGGAATTTTCCAAAAATCCCTAAAATAGATAAATTTGGGGTTTGAGGGATTCGGGACTTTTTACCTCGATTCAATCGGATAGGATGATGGAATGGGGTAGAAAGAACTCCCGGTCACCTTTCCCGGCTTCGAAACGGCGGATTCCGGCGAAAACGCTATTCCCGTCACTTCCCTCTTCTCCCCGTGAAACCCGCGTCGAACCCACCTTCTCCGGCGTCCAGCGTCGCCGTCGACGGCTCTTGTCCCGGCGAACGGCGGCTCGCAGCTCCGTTTCTTCCCCACACTCCCGCGTGCTCGTCACCTTCCCGTTTCTCCTCGGCGTCGCTGGTCCTCAATTCTTTTTCTGCTTCAAACTCTCGGCCCTTGCTGGAGGAAGAATTGGGGTCATATTTTTTAATTATAAGGGGGTCACGTGTGTGACCCCCTTCCAGCCACATACTTATATATTTTTTTTTATAAAAATAAATTGTATATATATATATTATACACATATATTTAATATATATTATATTGTTAAAATTAATTTTGGGGTTAATAAACTTACACCCAATATTTCCCGTTAGGTCCTAATTTTGGTCCAAATAAAATTTCATTTATTTTAAATTTTCTCCTTTTCCTTCCAAATTAAATTAGGACCTTAACGTTGATTGGAAAATTTCCGGGTATTACAATCTTCCCCCTTAAGAAATTCGGTCCCCGAATTTCAACCACACACTAACCTTAGTTTTCAAATAGATGAGGATATGTCCTGCGCATATCAGCCTCAACTTCCCACGTTGCTTCCTCGACCGAATGGTTTCGCCACAGGACTTTCACCAATGGTATTTCTTTCGATCTCAACTTCTTCAATTGACGATCTAAGATTTCCACCGGTATCTCCTCATACGTCAAATCTTCGGTTAGTTGTACTTCTTGGGGTTGGATTACATGAGAAGGATCTGGCAAGTACTTGCGAAGCATTGACACATGAAACACCGGATGAACTCCTTCAGTTCCGCCGGCAACTGAAGACGGTAGGCAACATTTCCCACACGTTCAAGTATCTCAAACGGTCCGATATATCTTGGACTTAGCTTGCCTTTCTTGCCAAACCTTCATTCACGCCTCTCATTGGTGAAACTTTTAAAAAGACTTGCTCACCCACAGCGAATTCTAACTCTCTCCTCCGATTGTCGGCATATGACTTCTGTCCTACTCTGAGCCGTCACAAGCTTTTCTCTAATCACCTTTACCTTGTCCAACGCTTCTTGAACAAGTTCTGGACCAACTAACTTGGCCTCTCCGACCTCGAACCACCCAATCGGGGATCTACACCTTCGACCATATAAAGCCTCAAAAGGTGCCATCTGTATACTGGACTGGTAACTGTTATTGTAGGCAAACTCTGCTAATGGTAGATACTTTTCCCAACTTCCGCCGAAATCCATAACACATGCCCTTAGCATGTCCTCTAAAACCTGAATAGTCCTCTCAGATTGCCCATCAGTCTGGGGATGAAATGCTGTACTCAGATCAACCCTCGTCCCCAATGCCTCCTGCAATGCCCTCCAGAATCGAGAGGTAAACTGTGGCCCCCTGTCAGAGATAATCGACACCGGCACTCCGTGTAACCTCACTATCTCTGATAGGTATAACTGGGCATACTGACCCACTCCGTAAGTGGTCTTAACTGGCAGGAAATGAGCGGACTTGGTCATCCGATCAACGATTACCCAAACTGAATCGAATCCCCTCTGTGATCGCGGCAATCCTGTCACAAAATCCATCGTAATTCTCTCCCATTTCCACTCTGGAATTTCTATCTTTTGAAGTGTTCCGGCGGGCTTTTGGTGTTCAGCCTTAACTTGCTGACACACTAAACATCTAGATACATAGTCTGCCACATCTCTCTTCATACCATTCCACCAGTATAATTCCCTAAGATCCTGATACATCTTTACTCCGGATGGATGTGTACGCTGTCTTGTGTGCCTCATCAAGAATTCTTTCTTTCAAACCATCCACCATAGGTACACACAATCGTCCCTCCAACCGGAGTATGCCATTTCGTCTATAGAGAATCGGACGTCGTCCTTCTCCCCTTTAACCACTGTATCTTTGATCTGTTTGAGGTCGGCGTCTTGCTCTTGCTTGGATTTAACTTCTTCAATTAGAGACGACTTAGCTTGGATATGGGCTAGAAACAAGTTGGAATTTCCAATTTCAAACTGAGTTCCAGACTGTTCCAGCTCATGTATTTCCCGAATCAACGGTCTTCGTACTTCACTGATATGGGCTAAGCTACCCATTGACTTTCGGCTCAAGCATCTGCTACAACATTCGCTTTACCAGGATGGTAAAGAATCGTACAGTCATAATCTTTTATCAACTCCATCCACCTGCGTTGTCTCAGATTCAAGTCTTTCTGTTCAAAAATGTACTTGAGGCTTTTGTGGTCTGTGTATATCTCACACGATTCACCATAAAGGTAGTGTCTCCAAATCTTCAAGGCAAACACCACCGCTGCCATTTCAAGATCGTGAGTCGGGTAATTCTTCTCATGCTTCCGGAGTTGTCTAGATGCATAAGCAATTACTTTCCCATGTTGCATAAGAACGCACCCTAACCCAATTCGCGAAGCATCACAGTAAACCACATATCCTCCGGTGCCTTCAGGAAGTGCCAACACTGGCGCTGTAGTGAGACTTTCCTTCAGTTTCTGGAAACTTTCTTCACACTTGTTACTCCACTCAAACTTTACCCCTTTTTGAGTCAACTTTGGTAAGAGGTGCAGCAATCTTCGAAAATCCTGCACAAACCTCCTGTAATACCCAGCCAAACCTAAGAAACTACGAATCTCTGTGACTGAGGTTGGTTGGGACCAATTCTTCACTGCTTCTACTTGCTCGGGTCAACATGGATTCCCTCTGAAGATACCACGTGACCAAGGAATGCCACTCTGTCAAGCCAAAATTCACACTTTGAAAACTTAGCATACAACTTCTCTTCTCTTAGCTTTTGTAATGCCAGTCTCAAGTGGGTTGCGTGCTCCTCCGCATTTTTGGAATAGATTAGAATGTCATCTATAAATACAATGACAAACCGGTCTAGAAATGGCTTGAAAACCCGGTTCATCAGGTCCATAAAAGCTGCTGGTGCATTAGTTAGACCGAATGACATAACTAGAAATTCATAATGGCCGTATCGGGTTCGAAAAGCAGTCTTGGGTACATCTTCATTTCTAATCTTCAACTGATGATACCCTGATCGCAAATCGATTTTTGAAAACCTCTTAGCACCCTGCAGTTGATCAAACAGATCATCGATCCTTGGAAGTGGATACTGATTGCGGACCGTCACCTTATTCAACTTTCGGTAATCGATACACAATCTTAAAGTTCCATCCTTCTTCTTCACGAACAACACCGGAGCACCCCATGGTGAAAAACTGGGTCTGATAAAACCCTTATCAAGTAACTCCTGTAATTGAGCGTGTAGCTCCGTCAACTCTTTCGGAGCCATTCTATAGGGCGGTGTGGACATCGGCTGTGTTCCTGGTAACAGTTCAATCTCGAACTCAATTTCTCGATCAGGCGGCAATCCTGGCAGTTCATCAGGAAACACATCAAGGAACTCCCGAACCACTGGCACCTGATCAGCGGAAATTACCTCTTTCGTCTTATCCCTCACAACTGCCAAATATCCCTTACACCCTTTCTCAAGTAGTTTGGAAGCTTCCATTGCTGAAATTAGGCTTGGATGTGAGGCACCACCATCACCCCATACTACAAATGGTTCCTCACCAGGCATATTGAACTTTAAACACTTTGCCCTGCAGTCAACCACCGCATGACAAGATGCCAACCAATCCATGCCCAAGATGACGTCTAGGTCTACCATGTATAGTAGTCGTAGGTCTACAACCGTCTCATGACCCTCGACTATAACAACACATGTCTCATAGACATACTTAACTTGAATCGAATCACCCATCGGAGTAGAGACCTTTTCTGTCTCCTTCAACCTGGTAGGGCGTTTCTCAACCTTCCGTGCAAATGCATGTGAGATGTAGGAATGTGTTGAACCAGAATCAAATAATACAAGAGCCTTGAGAGAGCATACTGTAAGTGTACCTGTCACAACTGTATTTGAGGCATGTGCATCCTGCCGAGACAAAGCAAATACTCGTGCCTGTCCTCCTCCCGGCGCACCTGGACCTCTACCACCTGCTCCTGCTCCTCTACCTCTGCCCGCACCTGAAGTGTTAACCTGGGGTGGTACAGTTCTAACTGGTGGGGCTGCAATCGGAGTACTACCTGGAGTAGGATTACTTCTGACACTTGTGTTGCTCCTCTTCTGTGGACATTCCCTAGCCATATGTCCGAATTGCCCACAATTGTAACAACTTCCTCTCTTGGCTTTGCACTCTCCAAAATGAAATCTCCCACATGTTCCACACTGCGGTTTCTGGTTACCGCCCTGACTACTGCCTTGGGACCTCTGCCCACCTTGGGTGTTACTCTTCCCAGAACTTGTGGTGGTAATAGCAGACTGCCCACCAACTTGTCCTGCATAATTTGAAACTATACCAGAATTACCAGCTGTCTTTTGCTTCTTCTTCCATCCTTGGCCCTCATTGCTCATCAATAATTTATTCTTGGGATTCGCCGACGTCCCAAACTTCTTTCTATTTTCGATCACTCTTGCACAATCTGCAGCCTGTGCTAAAGTTTCAAATTGATTACACTGGGGTAGTAGCACTACGAACAACGGCTCTACCAGTCTGTGAATGAACCTCTTGATCAATTCCCTCTCATCAGGAACTAATTCAGGAGCGTATTGAGCTAGCTCTGTGTACTGCAGTTCAAACTCGGTCACAGACATATTCGGCGTCATCCACAAGTCTTCGAACTGTTGACGCTTGGCATACTTCATTCCTTCAGACAGAAACCGACCCAGGAATTCCCTCTGAAAATCTTCCCAGGTCATAGGAGCAACTCTCCTTGCATATCTCTTCTGTACTGATTCAAACCAAACCCGTGCAGCGCCTCTTAACTGAAACGAGGCAAGTTCCACCATCTCTCCTCCTGGACACCTCAGTAATTGCCCAATTCTGATTATATCACGGAGGAAATGTTGAGGGTCCTCCTTGGTTTCGGTTCCGCAAAATGTAGGCGGATTTAACTTCAAGAATTTTGTAATTGGCAATTCCCTCGGAACTCCCCTCGGTCTCCTGGGCACGTCCCTTAGTTGCCAATCCCTTCTAGGTTCTTCCTCCCTTGTTTCAGTTTCCTGTTCAACCGATATCACTTGCTCTTCTTCTTCGCCGACAACTAAACGGCGGACTTCTTGTTGAATTTGGCGGGTCATTTCGGCTCTCAATTCCTGAAATCCCGCAGTCAACATCTCAGCCACCGACGGAGCACCCGTCTCAACCTGTGGCTCTGAGGGTTGTTCTCTATGTGTCTCTCTTACTGGTGCTCTTCCACGACCGCGAGCACGACGCGAGCACGACCTCTAGCTCGGCCTCTGGGAGGTATTCTCTCCTCCCTAACCGATTCCTCATCCGCTCTTGCAGGGACTCTACCACCCCTCCTACCTCGTCTAGTAGTTGGCGGCATCCCTATACTGCACAAGAACGTCATCTGATCGTTAGTTACCCAATCTATGACAATTTATGGAGGAATAAATGAAAAACTGACTCAAACTGTCCTGGGTATTCCCACAAGTGACTTTTTACTCCCACTTTGTGCCCGGGTACACAAAGAAGGGTAAACCGACACCCGGTTATACCAATGGCTTCACATGACTTAAAGAAAACCAGGCTCTGATACCAACTTTGTCACGACCCCGATTCCAGGAATCCGTGACCGGCACGGGAATAGAATTTAGCCTCTAAACCCGTAAGCCTTATCCATAATCATAAATTATCTACCCTTATATACAATCATCATTCAATATTCACATAGTGTATATAGTGGCCACACCATCATTGGTGGCCTAGATAACCTGCAATCCACGGCGCTCAATGCCGCTTCAGCCCATTTCACGTATATATATATATACATCCATACACTCAGGTCATCCACACATAAATATATATATACATAGTGATCAAACCCCAAAGGAATGATCTATCCTATTCACACACAATATATGTATAACCTGTCATAATCACACATGTACACTCACACGCACAGTTAAGTATACGTAGTGATTACACGTCTCAATACGTGTAATCTATCCTATTCACATGCAGATATTTATATTTTTCATCCAACATATACCAAGTCACACGTATATATATAGCATATACATATTGATCACACACCATTATGTGTGATCTATCCTATTCACATACGCAGATATGTATATATATAAGTATATCAAGACTTTCCCAACACCCAGAATCCTATCAGTAAGCACATGTGAAGCCGACATGTCTAGATATAGCATAATTCAAAAGCTGCAAATATTTACATCGCATTTACAACTTTAGAATATATACAACTCAAAATAATGAAGGCTAAATAATCAAAAGATGTCCACCCACGCGAACAAATGCGGTGCAAGTGGATAGATGTCCGTATCACTGTCCGGACGTCGAAGCCTGCCCGATTCCTGTATCTGTAACATTAAACAGAGGGTGTGAGTCCAACAGACTCAGTGAGAAGCTTCCCATCCTCGGCGTAGCGGCGGGTACCACTACAGCTGGGGAAAGGGAACCACTCACAACCACATGCGCACGAAATACCAGTTTATCATAAGTTATATAATGATCAGGCAACATTAATATAACGTTACATCACAGATAAACCTAAGAATCATGCTCCTCAATCCTGCTACTCATAAGCAACCAATAACATGAAACATTTCATATCAAAACTATAAATCATACAATCGACTCTAGTGCCACGCTAGAGCAATAGCCTCAACGGCAAGTCTTTCAAATGCTATGCACCACCCTAGTGCCAAGCTAGGGCAATAGCCACAACGGGCAAGTCTATCAAATGCTATGCACCACCCTAGTGCCAGGCTAGGGCAATAGCCACAACGGGCAACCATGTATATGAAATGCACCACCCTAGTGCCAGGCTAGGGCAATAGCCACAACGGGCAAATGTCTGACGTCATATTTCACTCTCTTACTTTCAGTGGGGTTTGTAACACGGACTACCCATTTCTATTCTAAAGTGTCTTTACCTCAGCAGTGTGAACTCCACTAAGAATTTCTAATCAATTATGAGATTTTCTATTCTTTGCTTAGTACCCAACCCTTGATTAGATGATCACTAGCTCTAAGGTATTTCCTAAGTTCATTTACCACAAATCACGTCGACGTGTATAAATAAGTCAGTTTCATTTCCTTAGTGGGTTTCTAATTATTAGGACAAACCAAAAATTGAACGAAATCAATATCCTACCCCTTTTTACTTGTACTGTTTGGCGTATCCCATGTCATCATTTTTTAATTATAAGGGGGTCACGTGTGTGACCCCCTTCCAGCCACATACTATTATTATTTTTTTATAAAAATAAATTGTATATATATATGTATACACATATATTTAATATATATTATTTATTGTTAAAATTAATTTTGGGGTTAAAAACTTACACCCTATATTTCCCGTTAGGTCCTAATTTTGGTCCAAAAAAATTTCATTTATTTTAAATTTTCTCTTTTCCTTCCAAATTAAATTAGGACCTTAACGTTGATTGGAACATTTCCGGGTATTACAGAAATTAAAACTCCCAACATCACCCTTAAAGTATATTTGGGCAAATCGAGCAGGGACTTGGCATGTTAATGCCAAGGTCTGGCCTTTGTAGCCTCGGGCCAACTCTTCACGGGTCTTGTTCAGCTAATATTCTAACTATATAATTTCAATAATATTAATCCAAGCTTATTTACTCAAATCCAAGCTCAATCCTAATTTATGAACAATTTCCCCAATTTGGAAATAATTATAATTTCAACCCCAAATCCTTCCAAATTCGAATTGGGCTAAATCCGAAGATATAATCTCGATTCCTACCCCGACTAAGTGTTCAAGAACACTTCTCCTAGGTTTCAATCAACCCTCGAAACAACTTAATCGAAAGTCAATCGAAGAAATCCCTAAAAATGGAGAAATTTAGGGTTTAGAATGAAATTGAGGTTACCAACCTTGATTCGATTGGTGGGAGGTGTGGAATATGTTGTAACCGAGCTCCGGTGACTTTTCCGGCGTCGGCTAGCTCTTCTCCGACGAGTTTCCGGCGGTTTCCTCCTTCCCCTTCTCCTTCATCTTCTCCACCCCATCCCCTCTCTCTCTCTCTTATACCTTCCATTTCCTCTCTCTCTCTCTCTCGTCTTTCTCTCCTTCTTTCTCTCTTTTTCTAATTCTTCCTTCCTTTCTTTTTCTATATATATATATCCCACGTATTCCTTTTTAATATATTAAAATAATATATATATATATATATATATATATATATATATAATAATAATAATAATAACAATAATAATAATAATAATTAAATAATTATATTAATTAAATAATTAATAAATAAATATAATATAATTAAAAATAAATTAATTAATAATTCAATAAATAATAGCTAATATATATTTTTAATCCCTCTTCCCTATTTAATTCAAGTTCTCAATTTCTTAAGTCCTAAATTAATCCTAAAAATTATTTTCTACTCCTTTTCTTTCCCTTTTTATTTTATTTTAAACTTCAAAAAATTTCTTTCTGGTGTTTTTAACTTTCATATATATTTTATTTTATTTTATTTTTTTCTAAGGTTTTAATTCCTAGTCCCGGAATAAATCATTCTTAAATCCTCAAAATTTCAAATAAATCATTCTTTAATCCTCGAAATTTTCCGAGGTATTACATTTTTCACCGATGAGTGTTTCAAAAACATGATATTTATTTTCTTTTTTTAATCAGTTTTCGCCGATTAGTGTTTCGAAAACTTGATATTCATTTTTATTTTCTTTCATCAGTTTCGTAGATGAGTGTTTCGAAAACTTGATATTCATTTTTCTTATTTAATCAGTTTTAGCCGATGAGTGTTTTCCAAAACATGATATTCATTTTTTTAATCAATTTTCGCCGATGTCGTACTGAAAACTTGATATTCATTTTTCTTTTTTAATCAATTTTTGCTTATGAGTATTTCAAAAATTAATATTTATTTTTCTTTTTTAATCAGTTTTTGTCGATGAGTGTTTTCGAAAACTTGATATTCATTTTTCTTTTTTTTAATAAATTTTCGCCAATAAGTGTTCTGAAAACTTGATATTCATTTTTCTTTTTTTTTAATCAGTTTTCGCCGATGAGTGTTTTGAAAACTTAATATTTATTTTTCTTTTTTTAATCAGTTTTTGTCGATGCGTGTTTCGAAAACTTGATATTCATTTATCTTTTTTTAATCAGTTTTAGCCGACGACGAGTGTTTTCGAAAACTTGATATTCATTTTTATTTTTTAATTAATTTTCGCCGATGAGTGTTCTGAAAACTTGATATTCATTTTTCGTTTTTTTAATAAGTTTTCGCCGATGAGTGTTTCGAAAACTTGATATTAATTTTTTTTTTTTAGTAAGTTTTCGCTAATGAGTGTTTTGAAAACTTTATATACATTTTTCTTTGTTTTTATAATCAGTTTTCGGCGATGAGTGTTTCAAAAACTTGATATTCATTTTTCTTTTTTTAATCAATTTTCGCCGATGAGTGTTTCGAAAATTTGATAATTATTTTTCATTTTTTAATCAGTATTCGCCGTTGAGTGTTTCGAAAACGTAAGATTCATTTTTTTAAATAGTTTTTATAAATGAGTGTTTCGAAAACTTGATATTCATTCTATTTTTTTTATCAGTTTTCGCCGATGAGTGTTCTGAAAACTTGATATTCATTTTTCTTTTTTTTTTAATCAGTTTTCGCCGATGGTGTTTTGAAAACTTGATATTCATTTTTTTTAATCAGTTTTCGCAGATGAGTGTTTCGAAAACGTAATATTCATTTTTCTTTTTTAAAAAAAGTTTTTCCCGATGAGTGTTTCGAAAACTTTATATTCATTTTTCTTTTTCTTAATCAGTTTTCGACGATGAGTGTCTTGAAAACGTGATATTCATTTTTCTTGATTTAATTAGTTTTCACCGATAACTGTTTCGAAAACTTGATATTCATTTTTTTTTATCAATTTTCGCCGATGAGTGTTTCAAAAACTTGATATTTATTTTCTTTTTTTAATCAGTTTTCGCCGATGAATGTTTCGAAAACTTGATAGTAATTTTTCATTTTTTAATCAGTATTTGCCGTTGAGTGTTTCAAAAACGTAAGATTCTTTTTTTAAATAGTTTTCACCGATGAGTGTTTCGAAAACTTGATATTCATTTTTCTTTTTTTACTCAGTTTTCGCCGATGAGTGTTCTGAAAACTTGATATTCATTTTTTTTTTTTTTTTAATCAGTTTTCGCCGATGGGTGTTTTGAAAACTTGATATTCATTTTTTTTTTTTAATCAGTTTTCGTAGATGAGTGTTTCGAAAACGTAATATTCATTTTACTTTTTTTTAAAAAGTTTTTCCCGATGAGTGTTTCGAAAACTTGATATTCATTTTTCTTTATCTTAATCAGTTTTCGCCGATGAGTGTTTCCAAAACCTGATATTCATTTTTCTTTTCTTAATAAGTTTTCACCGATAAGTGTTTCGAAAACTTGATATTCATTTTCCTTTTTTAATCAGTCTTCGCCGATGGTGTTTCAAAAACTTGATATTCATTTTTAATTTTTTAATCAGTTTTGGTCGATTAGTGTTTCGAAAACTGGATATTCATTTTCTTTTTTAGTAAGTTTTCGCTGATAAGTGTTCCGAAAACTTGATATTCATTTTTCTTTTTTTTAATCAGTTTTAGCCGATGAGTGTTTTCGAAAACTTGATATTCATTTTTCTTTTCTTAATCAATTTGCGCCGATGAGTGTTCTGAAATCTTGATATTCATTTTTCTTTTTTTTTAACCAGTTTTCGCCGATGAGTGTTTCAAAAACTTGATATTCATTTTTTTTCTTCTTAATCAGTTTTCGACGATAAATGTTTTGAAATCGTAATATTCATTTTTTTAAAATAGATTTCGCCGATGAGTGTTTCAAAAACTTGATATTCATTTTCATTTTTCTTTTTTAAATAGTTTTCTCCGATGAGTGTTTCGAAAACTTGATATTCATTTTTCTTTTTCTTAATCAGTTTTCGCCGATGAGTGTTTCGAAAACGTGGTATTCATTTTTCTTTATTCAATTAGTTTTCACCGATGAGTGTTTCGAAAACTTGATATTTATTTTTCTTTTTTTAATCAATTTTCGCCGATGAGTGTTCAGAACACTTGATATTCATTTTTCTTTTTTTAATCAGTTTTCGCCGATGAGTGTTTCGAAAACTTAATATTTAATTTTTTTTAATCAGTTTTTGCCGATGGTATTTCGAAAACTTAATATTCATTTTTTCTTTTTTTAATCAGTTTTTCCCGATGAGTGTTTCGAAAACTTGATATTCATTTTTCTTTTTTTTAATCAGTTTTCATCGATGAGTTTTTTCGAAAACTTGATCTTTATTTTTCTTTTTTTAATCAATTTTCGCCGATGAGTGTTCTGAAACTTGATGTTCATTTTTATTTTTTTAATCAGTTTTAGCCGATGAGTGTTTCGAAAATTTGATATTCATTTTTCTTTTTCTTAATCAGTTTTCGCCGATGAGTGTTTCGAAAACGTGATATTCATTTTTCTTTATTTAATTAGTTTTCATCGATTAGTGTTTCGAAAAGTAATATTCATTTTTTTCTTTTTTTAAACAGTTTTCCCTTATGAGTGTTTCGAAAACATGATATTTATTTTTATTTTCTTAATTAGTTTTAGTCGATGAGTGTTTTGAAAACGTGATATTCATGTTTCTTTATTTAATTAGTTTTTCACCGATCAGTGTTTCGAAAACTTGATATTCATTTTTTTTAATCAGTTTTCACCGATAAGTGTTTCAAAAACTTGATATTTATTTTTTTTTTAATCAGTTTTCGCCGATAAGTGTTTCGAAAACTTGATATTAATTTTTATTTTCTTTAATCAGCTTTCGTAGATGAGTGTTTTGAAAATTAATATTTATTTTTCTTTTTTTTAATCAGTTTTTGCCGATGAGTGTTTTCGAAAACTTGATACTCATTCTTTTTCTTTTAATAAATTTTCGCCGATAAGTGTTCTAAAGACTTGATATTCGTTTTTTTTTTTTAATCAGTTTTGGCTTATGAGTGTTTCGAAAACTTGATATTCATTTTTCTTTTTTTAATCAGTTTTAGCCGTTGAGTGTTTTCGAAAACTTGATAATAATTTTTTTTAATCAATTTTCGACGATGAGTGTTCTGAAAACTTGTCACGACCCCCCTATCGGACGTCCGTGACCGGCACGGGAAGTGGGATTTCCCCTATCCCGTAAGCCTCTAATCCCTGATTGAGATTTCCACCTGTTTATAACTACCATTTTCTAATACAAACAATATATAACGTATATGGTCATCCCTTTCCGGTGACCTAAGCAGTTTGCAATCCGCGGCTCGCTCAACGCCGCTTCAGTCTATACATATACACATACTCATTCACAAGTACATATAATATACATATTGATCACGCGCTTCAGGGCGGGTGATCTATCCTATTCACATGCAGAAGTCCTGTATACAGTCATACATATATTCAATCACACGCTTACATATAGTTTACATATTGATCACATGCCTCAATGCGTGTGACCTATCCTAGTCGCATGCAGAAGTCATATACGTATATACATGATATATATTATATCATAGCCTATATTCCCATCACCAAGACCTAACTTTAATCTGTATGAAGCCGACAATGCTAGAATTGGACATATATATATACTGCAGCTGTATCTGTACAAACGCTACACCAAAAAAGGATTCATATAATATATATATATATATATATACATCACAACACATATACATAATCAAAATAACTACCGACGTGAACAAAGCGTGCGGTCTTCAAAGTTGTCCGCCTCCTAGAGAAGAAGTGGACGCGTTCCCGATTCCTGAACCACCTGTATCTGAAACATGTAAACAGGGGGTGAGTCGAACAGACTCAGTGAGAAGCTCCCCCATCCCTCGCGTAGCAGCGGGTACCACTAAGCTGGGGAAAGGAGCAACTACAATCACATGCGCATGAAATGGATTTATATTGTGACCTTTAATATGATCAGGCAATCAATATATCATATTCACAATTAAAAATCTTAATTCATGCTCCTAACATGTTTATTAATCTGCATGTAAACCAATCATAAACATATATCATATCTTTCCATAAGTCAAACATAGTTATGCTCGTAGGTATTCACTTTCTGTCTCCTGCATTACACTAAGAGAAATACTGGCCTGAAGGCATTCACTTTCTGTCTCCCGTGTTACGCTAAGAGAAATACTGGCCCAACGGCAATGTCTTATTCGAACCTAGTTGATCAAACTAGGAACTTTCTGACTCCAAGGCACGCTTAGAGTAATAGCCGACAACTTGTCTGACCCCGGTTAAACCAAGGTAATGGTCACTATGTGGCATACTTTATGTTAACTGAATCCTGTCTGTCCGACCAGGATAACCGACTCAATCTACCCGAACTAACCTAAACAAGTTCAAATAACCTGTTCAACCTTAAAAGACGCCCTATTAATAACCATCTGAATATTACACGTGTGAATTAGCTAGGCCTAGTTTCCCCCTTTTCAATTATGCAACCCTCTCACTCACATTCAGCAACCTAGGTTCAGTTTTCCTCAACAAACCATACAAACAAGGTCTTAACGGTGACGATCGATGTGATTGGTCTCTAATATTACTGAACTCCTCACATATGAAATTATGACTCAATCCTACCCACGATAACATATAAGGTTCAATGAGCCACAATAGCACATATACACCTTGAGATTAGTCATATAAGCACAAATACTAATGCACGTTGACTACTTGCAAATCTTACACGCGTAACACAAATTTATTCATATAAATATATTTCATATATCAATTTGCACAAAATAGAGCAAACCACATTTTCCACGTAGTCATCCAACCCTGTGGGGCAGGGATGGGAGAGCCACTCACCTCGTTGGCCCTCTTGATCAGTCCTCGGAGTGCCTGAAGCTCCAATAACCCTGTGGTGCCCTATACATATTATATTTAAGAAATTTAGAACGCGTAACTAAGCATCTACCATGGACGTGTCATGCTAATGCTTATGCACCCTCTAGCTATTTTCCAAGAACTAATTATTTAGTTCGTTACGTTGTCTTATTTGCTCTTTCTGAAAGTCAAGAATGCCCCATATTCGACTTTCACACTTTCGAGCCATTTAGAACCTCTAATTGCTTAGGTTAGAGATTTCCACTTGTCTAAATTTCTCTTCATGTGTTCATATGGGTATTTAATTAATAAAAGAATTAAATTCACGGTTCAAAAGAGGCTCTAGCTTACTCATTCCACCGTCTCCCTTATTCGCCGAGTAAAAGCTTAATTACTACCTCTTTAATTATATATAAAAATATAATTGGGTATAAAATAGAGCCCTGGAACCAATTTAGGGTCTTAGGTGTCCACCACAGACTAGACCGAGTTAATCAACCCACCGCACAGCTCTTTACGGTACTGTGGCTTAGTATTTCGCCTCTTTTCACCGGATTGGGTTCCGGTTGAGACGGTAAATACTCGGGCTTTATTTCCTTGACTATTTCCAGCATTTATAACACCTATACTACTCAAATCAAAGCCTAAACATGCATCAAACTATCAATTTCGAATTTATAACAATTTCTAGCTAAATTTTCCTAATTTCCATACCCGGTCAATTCCTACAGTTTAGCTTCGATTCTGAACCTCACCAAGCTTTCAATAACACCCACTAAGCTCAAATTTAACCTCGGAATGCCCCGATTGGAAGTATTTGATGAATTCCTAAAATACCCAAAATTGAAGGAATTGGGTTTTTGAGCGTTTGGGGCTTTCTCACCTTGATTCAATCGGGTAGAAAGCTTGGCGGTGATGAAAGAAGACTCCGGTCACCGGCGCGCGTTTTCCGGCGAGACACCGGCCCAAAACCACCGTCACGTTGCTTCTCCCCTTTGCCTTGGCTGTCTCGCGTGTGTGCGTGCGTTGCTTCTGCTCCTTTTTTTTTTATGTTTTGAGTGTGTTTAATGGGAGAATGGGGTGTGTGTGCGTTTCCTCTGATTTTATCTTTCTTTCTTTTCTTTTTCTTTTTTGATGTATGAGTGTGTAAGTGCGATGGGATAGGGGGGTCACGGTTTGGCCCCCCTCGCATTATTATATATATAGATATATATATATATATATATATATATATATTTTAAAAAAACTTATTTACTTGTTATATCCTCTTTTTCTCCCTCGTACTTTTAAATCCTCTTTTCTTTTAGGTCCTAGAAAAATTATAAATATTTCCTATTACTTTCTTCTTTATTTTATTTTTAACCCTGTAATTCCTTAATTTAATTTATTTATCTTTCTGAAAGAAAAATAAATTTAATAATAATGAAAATAATTAAATCTAAATATCTCGAATATTACAAAACTTAATATTCATTTTTCGTTTTTTTAATCAGTTTTCGCCGATGAGTGTTTCGAAAACTTAATATTTTTTTAATCGGTTTTTGCCGATGAGTGTTTCGAAAACTTGATATTCATTTTTTCTTTTTTTAATCAATTTTAGCAGAGGAGTGTTTTCGAAACCTTGATATTCATTTTTCTTTTTTAATCAATTTTTGCCGATAAGTGTTTCGAAAACTTGATATTCATTTTTTTTTCTTAATCAGTTTTCGCCGATTAGTGTTTCAAAAACGTTAAATTCGTTTTTCTTTATTTAATTAGTTTTCATAGAAGTGTGTTTTCGAAAACTTGGTATTCATTTTTTTCTTTTTAATCATTTTTCGTCAATGAGTGTTTCAAAAACTTAATATTTATTTTTCTTTTTTTAATCAGTTTTTGCCGATGAGTGTTTCGAAAACTTGATATTCATTTTTCTTTTTTTAATCAGTTTTAGCCGATGAGTGTTTTCGAAAACTTGATATTCATTTTTTTTTCTTAATCAATTTTCGACGATAAGTGTTCTGAAAACTTGATATTCATTTTTCTTTTTTTAATCAATTTTTGACGATAAGTGTTTCGAAAACTTGATATTCATTTTTCTTTTTCTTAATCAGTTTTCGCCAATTAGTGTTTCAAAAACGTGAAATTCATTTTTCTTTATTAATTAGTTTTTATCGATGAGTGTTTTCGAAACCTTAATATTCATTTTTTTTTTTTAATCATTTTTCGCCGATGAGTGTTTCGAAAACTTAATATTCATTTTTCTTTTTTAATCAATTTTCGTCGATGAGTGTTTCGAAAACTTGATATTCATTTTTCTTTTTTTACTAAGTTTTCGCTAATGAGTGTTTTGAAAACTTGATATACAATTTTTTTAATCAGTTTTCGCCGATAAGTGTTTCAAAAACTGATATTGATTTTTCTTTTTTAATCAATTTTTGCCGATGAGTGTTTCGAAAACTTGATAGTAATTTTCATTTTTTAATCAGTTTTCGCCGTTGAGTGTTTCGAAAACGTAAGATTCATTTTCTTTTTTCTTTTAAATAGTTTTCACCGATGAGTGTTTCGAAAACTTGATATTCATTTTTATTTTTTAATCAGTTTTCGCCAATGAGTGTTCTGAAAACTTGATATTCATTTTTCTTTTTTTTTAATTAATTTTCGCCGATGGGTGTTTTGAAAACTTGATATTCATTTTTGTTTTTTAATCAGTTTTCACATATGAGTGTTTCGAAAACGTAATATTCATTTTCTTTTTTTTAAAATAGTTTTTCCCGATTAGTGTTTCGAAAACTTGATATTCATTTTTCTTATTCTTAATCAGTTTTCGCCGATGAGTGTTTCAAAAACGTGATATTTATTTTCTTTATTTAATTAGTTTTCACGGATGACCGTTTCGAAAACTTGATATTCATTTTTTTTAATCAGTTTTCGCCGATTAGTGTTTCAAAAATTTGGTATTTATTTTCTTTTTTTAATCATTTTTCGCCGATGAGTATTTCGAAAATTGATATTCATTTTTATTTCTTTAATCAGTTTCCGTAGATGAGTGTTTCGAAAACTTGATGTTCTTTTTCTTTTTTTAATCAATTTTCGCCGATGAGTGTTTCCAAAACTTGATATTCATTTTTCTTTTTTAATCAGTTTTCGCCGATGAGTGTTTCCAAAACTTGATATTCATTTTTCTTTTTTAAATAAGTTTTCACCGATGAGTGTTTCGAAAACTTGATATTCATTTTGCTTTTTTAATCAGTTTTCGTCGATAAGTGTTTCGAAAACTAGATATTCATTTTCTTTTTTTAATCAATTTGCGCCGATGAGTGTTCTGAAAACTTGATATTCATTTTTTTTAACCAGTTTTCATCGATGAGTGTTTCAAAAACTTGATATTCAATTTTCTTTTTCTTAATCAGTTTTCGACGATGAATGTTTTGAAACGTAATATTCATTTTTCTTTTTCTTTTTTTAAATAGTTTTCACCGATGAGTGTTTCAAAAACTTGATATTCATTTTTCATTTTTCTCTTTTAAATAGTTTTCTCCGTTGACTGTTTTGAAAACTTGATTCTTTTTCTTTTTCTTAAACAGTTTTCGCCGATAAGTGTTTCGAAAACGTGGTATTCATTTTTCTTTATTTAATTAGTTTTCACCGATTAGTGTTTCGAAAACTTGATATTCATTTTCTTTTTTTTTATCTGTTTTGTCCGATGAGTGTTTTCAAAACCTTGATATTTATTTTTCTTTTTTTAATCAATTTTCGCCGGTGAGTTTTCTGAAAACTTGATATTCATTTTTCTTTGTTAATCAGTTTTCGCCGATGAGTGTTTCGAAAACTAATATTTATTTTCTTTTTTTAATCGGTTTTTGCCGATGGTGTTCGAAAACTTGATATTCATTTTTCTTTTTTAATCAGTTTTTGCCGATGACTGTTTCAAAAACATGATATTTATTTTTCTTTTTAATCAGTTTTAGCCGATGAATGTTTTCGAAAACTTGATATTTGTTTTTCTTTTTAATCAATTTTCGCCGATGAGTGTTCTGAAACTTGAAATTTATTTTTCTTTTTCTTAATCAGTTTTAGTTGATAAGTGTTTCGAAAACTTGATATTCATTTTCTTTTTCTTAATCAGTTTTCGCCGATGAGTGTTTTGAAAACGTGATATTCATTTTTCTTATTTAATTAGTTTTCATCGATTAGTGTTTCTAAAACGTAATATTCATTTTTCTTTTTCTTTTTAAATAGTTTTCCCCGATGAGTGTTCAAAAACTTGATTATCATTTTTCTTTTTCTTAATCAATTTTAGTCGATGAATGTTTTGAAAACCTGATATTCATTTTTCTTTATTTAATTAGTTTTTCACCGATGAGTGTTTCGAAAACTTGATATATTCATTTTTCTTTTTTTAATCAGTTTTCACCGATAAGTGTTTCAAAAACTTGATATTTATTTCTTTTTTTAATCAGTTTTCCCCGATGAGTGTTCGAAAACTTGATATTCATTTTTATTTTCTTTAATCAGTTTTTGTAGATGAGTGTTTCGAAAACTTGATATTCATTTTTATTTTTTAATTAGTTTTAGCCGATGAGTGTTTTCCAAATCACGATATTCATTTTTCTTTTTTTGATCAATTTTCGGCGATGTCGTTCTGAACACTTGATATTCATTTTTCTTTTTTTTTTAATCAGTTTTTGTCGATGAGTGTTTCGAAAATCAATATTTATTTTTCTTTTTTTTAATCAGTTTTTGTCGATGAGTGTTTTCGAAAACTTGATATTCATTTTTCTTTTTTAATAAATTTTCGCCGATAAGTGTTCTGAAAACTTGATATTCATTTTTCTTTTTTTAATCAGTTTTCGCCGATGGGTATTTCGAAAACTTAATATTTATTTTTCTTTTTTTAATCAATTTTTGCCGATGAGTGTTTCGAAAACTTGATATTCATTTTTTAATCAGTTTTAGCGGATGAGTGTTTTTGAAAACTTGATATTACTTTTTTTTAATCAATTTTCGCCGATGAGTGTTCTGAAAACTTGATATTCATTTTTCGTTTTTTAATCATTTTTCGCCGATGAGTGTTTCGAAAACTTAATATATTTTTTAATCGGTTTTTGCCAATGAGTGTTTCGAAAACTTGATATTCATTTTTCTTTTTTAACCAGCTTTTGCCGATGAGTGTTTCAAAAACTTTATATTCATTTTTGTTTTTCAATCAGTTTTAGCCGAGGAGTGTTTTTGAAAACTTGATATTCATTTTTCTTTTTAATCAATTTTCGCCGATAAGTATTCTGAAAACTTGATATCATTTTTTTTTTTTTTAAAACAATTTTTGCGGATAAGTGTTTGGAAAATTTGATATTCATTTTTCTTTTTCTTAATCAGTTTTCGCCGATTAGTGTTTCAAAAACGTGTAATTCATTTTTCTTTATTTAATTAGTTTTCATCGATGAGTGTTTTCGAAAACATGATATTCATTTTTCTTTTTTAATCATTTTTCGCCGATAAGTGTTCTGAAAACTTGATATTCATTTTTTTTTTTTTTTAATCAGTTTTTGCCGATAAGTGTTTCGAAAACTTGATATTCATTTTTTTTCTTAATCAGTTTTCGCCGATGAGTGTTTCGAAAACGTGATCATTTTTCTTTATTTAATTAGTTTTCATCGATGAGTGTTTCGAAAACGTAATATTTATTATTTTTTAAAAATAGTTTTCCCCGATGAGTGTTTCGAAAACATGATATTCATTTTTCTTTCTCTTAATCAGTTTTAGTCGATGAGTATTTTGAAAACATGATATTCATTTTTCTTTATTTAATTATTTTTTCACCGATGAGTGTTTCAAAAACTTGATATTCATTTTCTTTTTTAATTAGTTTTCACCGATAAGTGTTTCAAAAACTTGATATTTATTTTCTTTTTTAATCAGTTTTCGTCGATGAGTGTTTCGAAAACTTGATATTCATTTTTATTTTCTTTAATCAGTTTTTGTAGATGAGTGTTTCGAAAACTTGATATTCATTTTTCTTTTTTTAATCAGTTTTAGCCGCTGAGTGTTTTCCAAAACATGATATTCATTTTTCTTTTTTGAATCAATTTTCGCCGATCTCGTTCTGAAAACTTGATATTCATTTTTCTTTTTTTTAATCAGTTTTCGCCGATGTGTGTTTCGAAATTAATATTTATTTTCTTTTTTTTAATTAGTTTTTGCCGATGAGTGTTTTCGAAAACTTGATATTCATTTTTCTTTTTTTAATAAATTTTCGTCGATAAGTGATCTGAAAACTTGATATTCATTTTTCTTTTTTTAATCAGTTTTCGCCGATGAGTGTTTTGAAAACTTAATATTATTTTTCTTTTTTTAATCAGTTTTAGCCGAGGAGTGTTTTCGAAAACTTGATATTCATTTTTCTTTTTTTAATCAATTTTCGCCGATAAGTGTTCTGAAAATTTGATATTCATTTTTTTTTTTTTAAATAGTATTTGCCGATAAGTGTTTCAAAAACTTGATATTTATTTTTCGTTTTCTTAATCAGTTTTCGCCGATTAGTGTTTCTTAATCACTTTTCTTAATCAGTTTTCGCCGATTAGTGTTTCACCCGGTTATACCAATGGCTTCACATGACTTGAAGAATAACCAGATTCTGATACCAAGTTTGTCACGACCCCAAATCGGGAGTACGTGACCGGCACGGGAATAGACAACTCACTTCCTTCAGCCATAGCACTTGACGCGGTTGAGCAGGCTAAAGTCCCGTTACAAATTCCAAGTGGACCAATCACAAGAACTCGAGCTAAGAAGATCAATGAAGCATTAATTGGGCTAGCGCGAGAGACTTAGGAGAAGCAATTAGCGATTGGACCACAAAATAATGATGAAAACATCATTAATTTATTAAGGGCTGAAACTGAAGTTCCTCAACCTGAATTGGGCTTAAAGACTTAACCTTAAAGAGTTTGGACCAAGTACTACATATATGAAGATTCTTTTGGGCCTAAATAATCACATTTTGGGTTTAATATGGTGATTATAATTAGGATTTTTATTTAGTGTGAATTTTGAGAATTATTAGTTGCTTATTTTGAATTTTAAGTTATCTTTTAAATTTTAGAATCATTAGGACTAGGTTTCTTATTTTATTAAATTAACCTAGGGTTTGTTTTCCTATATAAAGCATTGCACACAACATTTGGAAGTTAAGTTTTGAATTATATGAGAATTTGATTATTCATCTTGGGAGTGGATTCTCTCTAGGGTTCTTCATCGAACTAACAGACTTATCAAGGTTCGATCATCCTTGTGGCGTCTTTTAACACTTTGGGTCCTTGTTCGTTCGAGTTCAAGGGTTCAAGTGGATCGTTCGACCTTTGTTTAGCTTTCTTGGGGTACTTATATTTCAGATTGATTGTGGGTTCGTGGGATCAATCCCCAGTGGGTTCGCATCAATACCGCACAGTCGTGACCCATTCACGTGGTTCTTTCCCTCTCCATGTCCGTCTCATGCCTCATGGCCCTATTTATCCTTGTCTGTAAACTTTCCATTTCAATCTCCCATGGGCTTACTTTCTTTTCTACACCCCATGCGTGTCTTTTCTTTCACTTTCAAACCACTCCTAGCCTAACTACCATTTACTGCATATTTCTATTCTACTTGCATTCCACACTATAATCAAATAACTTGTGCCTATACCATAGCACACAATGCGCCGCTAACAGAGCAGACGCATCGTCTCATTTAACACCTGCAAAACAATCACATATTGTAGCGCATTCCTGCCTACAATTCAACTAAATGTGTCTGTGTCTAGGTAGCATCCTCCATGGATGTCTCCTTTCCCTATTATGGCGTCCTTAGGTTCTCGAGGTCACTGCCGCCCCACCTTACGCCTTAGTGCTCATTGGCACTTGTGTACTGTACAGGTTATATGCTTTGCATAGAATTTCACATACAAATTCTATGCTTAAAGCGATGACTCAAAAGAATTCATAATCTATCACAGATTAAGAAGGAATGAAAGAAAAGCATACTCAATTTATCATGGGTACTCCCACAAGTGCCTGTTTATTCCAACGTTGTGCCCGGGTTTCACAACGAAGGTTAAACCGACACCCGGTTATACCAATGGCTTCGCATGACTTAAAGAATAATCAGGCTCTGATACCAAGTTTGTCACGACCCCAAATCGGGAGTACGTGACCGGCACGGGAATAGATTTTTACCTCTAAACCCGTAAGCCTTATCCTGTAAACATGACTATACTACCCTGCTATACAATCAATATATATATATATATATATATATTATATATAATAATATATATATATATATATATACTAGTGGCCACACCTCACTGGTGGCCTAATTAACCTGCAATCCGCGGTTCGCTCAATATCGCTTCAACTCAATCCAGTATATAGATATATTTATCAACACTCATAATGTAGATACTAATATATAGATCGTACGTCTCAATACGTACGATCTATCCTATTCACATGCAGCAAGCACACATAATATATATCCATATCATAGTTACCGTACGCCTCAATCTGTACGATCTATCCTATTCACATGTAGAAGTTTATATATATATATATATATTATATTATATATGTATGTACATATATAATATATTATATATATACATATATCCTAGTTTATCCCCAAACTGGACCCTGTCTTTAAATACATGTGAAGCCGACAATTCTAGAGTAGGTACATATTAAAAGCTGTAAATATATATATACAACTCTTACAACTTTAAAATATGTACAACAAGAGAAATCAAAATAACCAAAGGAGTCCACCCACGCGAACAAGAGCGTAAGGATGGTCTGATGTCCGTATCACTGTCCGGACGTTGATGCCTGCCCGATCCCTGTATCTGAAACATTGAAGTAGAGGGAGTGAGTCAAACAGACTCAGTGAGGAGCTTCCTATCCTCAGCGTAGCGGCGGGTACCACTACAGTTGGGGAAAGGGAAACACCCACAATCACATGCGCATGAAAGTCCAGTTTATCAAAAGTTATATTACGATAAGGCAATATTAATATAACATTAAAATCACAGATAAACCTACGGATCATGCTTTTCTATCATGCTTCTCGTAAACAAGCAATAACATTTTAACATATAATATGAAAACTGTAAATCACTTAACTGACCTTAGTACCAGGCTAGGGCAATGGCCTCAACGGGCAAATCCTTTTAATGTTTAACTTACCCTAGTGCCAGGCTAGGGCAATGGCCTCAACGGGCAATTATTTTAATTTGTTTCTCTTTCCAAGCTTTCAGCTGGGATCCTGACTCTATCTACCCATTACTATCCTAAACTGACTTTACCTAGGTAGTGTGAACATCCCTACGACTCACTAATCAATTAAGAGATCATATTAATCCTCATATTGTTCCCAAACCCTTGGTTTAGATCATAACCTAGCTCTAAGGCCTTTCCTAAGATCAATTACCATAAAACGTCGACGTTTACTAATAACTTCTATACGATTTCTTTAATGAGTTTCTAATTAATAGGGTAAACCAAACCGTGGACTCAATCAACAACTTACCCCCTTGCTTGTACTGTTCGGCGTATCTCATGTCATCACATGGATACCCTCCAGTACCTCTTTACCTGTAGTCAAACACACATATACAAATACTTTCATATATAACAGTTTAGGAATAACAATAGCATGTTAACCACTAAATAATTCTTACAAATAGGCAAGTAGGCACACCACATATCCACATCCTCAATCAACCCTGTAGGGCAAGGATGAGAAACCCCTCACCTGGATGGCTTCCTTGGTTTGTCCTGGAGTAACTCCCGCTCCGGACGAATCGTGGTTTCCTAACAATTGCATTCACGTGGTTAACATCTTACACTATATGCGGCTCATATGCATGTGACATGCTCCTGCCTAAAAATGCACCTAGACGTCGCCAAGAACCGAGTTCTTGGTCTTATCCGTCTTCCCTCTCTTCCATGAGAGTCTCAAGTGCTTCACACTAGGTTTCATAACAACTGTCACTTATCTGAAGTGATTGTAGAGCCTTGGATTTGAGTTACTAAACCTCAATATACTTTTAAATTATCCTACTTAAGGTTTCCTAATAATTACGAAGGAATTAAATTGCCATTTTAAAATTTGGACTTTATTGTTCCGCAAGTTTCCATCCTTGAGAAACAAGAAAGTTCCTAAAATATTTCTTGATGCTTGATAACATTTTTAGAATTATTCTAGGGTGTTTAAGATTGAAAAGAAGAGGTTTGGAGCCCTCAATATCACCCTTAAAGTGTAATTGGACAATCCGAGCAGGGACCCGACATGTTAACGTCAAGGTTCACCCTTAGTAACCTCGGGCCAGCTCTTCACGGGTCTTGTTTAGCTAATATTTCAACAATAAAATTTCTATAATTCCAATCCAAGCCTATTTACTCAAATCCAAGCTCAATCCTAATTATCAACAATTTCTTCAATTTATGAATATTTAGAATTTCAACCCCAAACCCTTCAAAATTTGAATTCGGCTAAACCCGAGGGTATAGTCTCGATTCCTACCCCAACTAAGTGTTCAAGAACACTTTCTAGGTCTCAATCTACCCTTGAAACAACTCAATCGAAGGTGAATCGAAGAAATCCCTAAAATTGAAGAAATTGGGGTTACCCACCTTTGATTCGATTGGTGGAAGGTGTGAGAGACGTTGTAACCAAGTTCCGGTGACTATTTTCGGCATCGGCTAGCTCCCTCTAGCCACCTTTCCAGCGAAATCCACCTCTCCTTCTTCTTCTCCTTCACGTCTCACCCTCTCTCTCTCTTCTTTCTCTGTCTTTCTTTCTTTCTTTCTTTCTTTCTTTTTCTCTTCTTCTTTCCTGCTTCTCATGTGTCCCACTCCTTTCCTTTTTTTTTTATTTACTAAAACTCACGGCCCCCCTTTTAAATAAAGAATTATAATTAAAAGTAATATATAATAATATATATATATTTAATAATAAAAATAATAATTAATAATTTACTAAATATAATTAAAACATTTATTTTTTTGTTTACTTTCCTACTTCTTTTCTCTTTTTTTTTCTTTTTTTTCTAATATATAATAATACTAATAATATTAAATAATTAAGGCTGAAAAATATTTTCAATTTAATCCCTCCTCTTTCCAATTAAATTTTATTTTCTTTTATGACCCAAATTAAATACCCAAAAATATTCCCTACTCTTTTTTCTCCATTTAATTTAGGTTTCCAATTCCTTAGGTCCTAAATTAAATCCAAAAATTATTTTCTACTTCCTTTCTTTTTTTTATTTCATTTTAAACTTCAAAAAAATTTCCCGGGCATTACATTTATTTTTTTAATCAGTTTTGGTCGATTAGTGTTTCGAAAACTGGATATTCATTTTTCTTTTTTTAGTAAGTTTTCGCTGATTAGTGTTTCGAAAATTAATATTCATTTTCTTTTTTTAATCTGTTTTTGCCGATGAGTGTTTCGAAAACTTGATATTCATTTTTCTTTTTCTAATCAGTTTTCGCCGATGAGTGTTTCTAAAACTTGATATTCATTTTTCTTTTTTAAACAGTTTTCACTGATGAGTGTTTCGAAAACTTGGTATTCATTTTCCTTTTTTAATCAGTTTTCGCCGATGAGTGTTTCGAAAACTTGATATTCATTTTATTTTTTAATCAAATTTGGTCGATTAGTGTTTCGAAAACTGGATATTCATTTTTCTTTTTTAATCAGTTTTAGCCGATGAGTGTTTTCGAAAACTTGATATTCATTTTTCTTTTTCTTAATCAGTTTTCGCCGATCAGTGTTTCAAAATCCTGATATTCATTTTTTTATTTTCAATTTTTTAATCAGTTTTCGCCGATGAGTGTTTCGAAAACTTTAATTCATTTTTATTTTTTAAATCAGTTTTCGTCGATTAGTGTTTCGAAAACTAGATATTCATTTTCCTTTTTTTAGTAAGTTTTTGTTGATAAGTGTTTTGAAAACTTGATATTCATTTTTTTCTTTTTTAATTAGTTTTTGCCGATGAGTGTTTCAAAAACTCAATATTTATTTTTTTTAATCAGTTTTCGTCGATGAGTGTTTTCGAAAATCATATAATTATTTTTCTTTTTTAATTAGTTTTCACCGATGAGTGTTCTGAAAACTTGATATTCATTTTTCTTTTTTAATCAAGTTTCGCCGGTGAGTGTTTTGAAAACTTGATAATCATTTTCTTTTTTTTCTAATCTGTTTTCGCCGATAAGTGTTTCAAAAACTTAATATTAATTTTTGTTTCTTAATCAGTTTTATCCGATAAGTGTTTCGAAAACTTGATAGTAATTTTTCGTTTTTTAATCAATTTTCGTTGTTGAGTGTTTCGAAAACGTAATATTCATTTTATTTTTTAAAATAGTTTTCACCGATGAGTGTTTCGAAAACTTGATATTCATTTTCTTTTTTAATCAGTTTTCGTCGATGAGTGTTTTGAAAATTTAATATTCATTCTTTTTTTAATCAGTTTTCGACGATAAGTGTTTTGAAAACGTAATATTCGTTTTTCTTTTTTTAAATAGTTTTAGCCGATGAGTGTTTCCAAAACTTGAAATTCATTTTTCTTTTTTTAAATAGTTTTCCCGAATTAGTGTTTCGAAAACTTGATATTCATTTTTCTTTTTCTTAATCAGTTTTCGCCGATGAGTATTTCGAAAACTTGATATTCATTTTTCTTTTTCTAAATCAGTTTTCGCCGATGAGTGTTTCGAAAACATGATATTCATTTTTTTAATCAGTTTTTGCTGATGAATCTTTCAAAAACTTGATATTCATTTTTCTTTTTTTTATCAGTTTTAGCCGATGGGTGTTTCGAAAACTTGATATTTATTTTTCTTTTCTTTAATCAGTTTTCGCAGATGAGTGTTTCGAAAACTTGATATTCATTTTCTTTTTCTTAATCAGTTTTGGCCGATGAGTGTTTCGAAAACTTGATATACATTTTTATTATCTTTAATCAATTTTCGTAGGTGAGTGTTTCGAAAACTTGAAATTCATTTTTCTTTTTTTCATCAGTTTTCGCCGATGAGTGTTTCGAAAACGTGATATTCATTTTTCTTTATTTAATTAGTTTTATCGATTAGTGTTTCGAAAACGTAAAATTCATTTTTCTTTTTATTAAATAGTTTTCCCCGATGAGTGTTTCGAAAACATGATATTCATTTTTCTTTTTCTTAATCAGTTTTAGTCGATGAGTGTTTGAAAACGTGATATTCATTTTTCTTTCTTTAATTAGTTTTTCACCGAGGAGTGTTTCGAAAACTTGATATTTAGTTTTCTTTTTTTAATCATATTTCACGATAATGTCACGACCCCCTATCAGACGTCCGTGACCGACACGGGAGGTAGGATTTCTCCTATTCGTAAGCCTCTAATCCCTGTTTGACATTTTATATATGCATAACTACCCACGAGAACAATGCGTGCGGCCTCTAGGTCTGTCCGCCTCGCTGAGATGAAGTGGAAGCGCTCCCGATGCTTATACCACCTGTATCTGTAACATTAACATTGGGGTGAGTCAACGGACTCAGTGAGAGGCTTTCCTATCCCTGGTGTAGTAGCGGGTACCACTACAACTGGGGAAAGGAGCCAATCACAAACACATACACATATAACGGGTTTAAACTTCCATATATTAAGTGGTCACGCAAATAGCATATATCATATCCACAACATAGAATTTAAAGCATGGTTTTACATACGTTCAAATTCACACATACATCATATCATAGTTTAACATACAACTTCATGTGGATGTCCATGTACAAATAACCGAGATGATAAACTGGCCCGAAGGCATATCTCCGTTAGGAGAGAATCTGGCCGAAGACAATATCTCACGTGAGCGGTATAGGAACCTAGTTGATCATTCTAGGAACCCCTGGCCCCAAGACTTTACTTGGAACATTAGTCTGACCCCAAGACTTCACTTGGAGCATAGCCGGCGACTCATCTGACCTCGGTTTACCCAAGGCAATAGCCACAATGTGGTGTACTCATATACTGTATTTCTGTGAGTTTGACTCAAGACAAACAGACTCAATCTACCCGGACTATCCGAGATAGACTCGGTTCCCACGTTGTACCATAAATGACCCCTATGGACCCCTACTTATTTTACTTCTTCTTAGGAAATTCTAAACTTCCAAGTGGTTTTCTAATCCGGAATCCCTCGGTTTAAAACAAAGTCACATATGTTCATTTTCTTTAAGAATTCACATACACAACCGCACTTTTCAGATAAAAATCAATGGGGTTGGTTTCTAGCACCACAAGACCCTCACGAATAAAATTGACTGGATCCTACCCCGATATCATGTAGGTCCCGAGGACCATCTTTCCATATAAGGCTCCTTGAGCCACCATTGCTTTTACAGTTCACATATACACATAAAGCATGTTATCACATATATTATAATTTAGGAACAACAATAGCATGTTATTTAATATACGGTTCCTACAAGTAGGCAAGAAGGCAAACCATATATCCATATCCACAGGCAACCCTATAGGACAAGGATAGGAAAGCCCTCACCTGGTTGGCCCCTCTGATCGGCTCTCGGTGCACTCGAAAGTCCACTCACAGTATGGTGCCCTATACACATATACTTGAGAGATTTAGAAACTTGAAATTCAGCCACTATCGTGTACATGTAACGCTAATGCTCATGTTCTCTCTAATTAATTCCATAGACTAGTTGTTGGCTTGGAATGCCCTCAACTTTTTGAAACACCTAGCATGCTCCTATTCGTGTCTAACCCTTGCTTAATCACACTATTCGGAAGCCTTGAGTTGGGAATGCAAGGTTACCCAATTTCACCTCTATGTGTCCATATTAAATTCCCATTACCCAAGTCTTGAATTTATGGCTCAAGAGAGTCATAAATTCTACTTGTCTAAATTTTCCATTTACCGAATTAACTTTCAACACTTTACCTGCACATGAATACACATATCCGGATACGCGTAAAATTAGAAAATTGTCTCTTTTTCCCCGAACCGGATTCCGGGTGAGACGGTGATTACTCGGGTTTTAATCCCTGTACATTCTAATAATTTTTAACAATTAATAATTGCTATTCAACCTCTTAATGCATCCCAAATCAGCCATAACACTCTTAAACATTACCAACCACACTTTTCCTACAAGTTTTCCAACCCGGATAAATTCCATCAAATTGGTTCCGATTTCTAAGCTTCCAATTCACTTCCTAACATGCAAATACTTCAATTTAGGACCCAGAATACTCAGATTGAATCAATTGGGGTTTTTCCAAAAATCCCTAAAATTGATAAAATTGGGGTTTGAGAGTTTCGGGACTTCTCACCTCGATTCAACCGGTTAGAAGGACGATATGGAGTAGAGGAGACTCCCAGCCACCTTCCCGACGAAGAAACGGCGTTTTCCGGCGAGTTTCGGCGTGGAAGCTCTCTCCCTTTGCTTTCTCTCTTTAAGCCGTTCTCTCTCTCCTCCAGCCACACGACGGTGACGAGCTCCGGCGGACGGTGACTCTGGCTCCGGCTCCTCGCGCGTCCAGCCTCCGTCTCGCGTGGTGTCTGCTCCTTGCTTCCTCCGTGCGATGCCCCTTCCCTCTCTCTCGTGTTTCTCCGTTCTCTGCTTCTCTCTCACGGTTTTCTTTCCCCTCTCTCACGATCTGTTCCCTTTTTCTTCCCTATTCTTTTAATAATATATATATATATCTAATAATTTAATATATATACATATCACTTAAAGAAAAAATCTGGTATATAAAATAATAAGAAAAAGAAGTATATAAAAAATTAGGATTTACACTAAATTTATATTTAAAAAAAATATGCAGTAGGATGGTGTGTATTTTATCTCATTTTCCACTTTTAAATTAATTAATTTAATTTAATTAATGATGCTAGTTAAAATATTCTCGGGTATTACAATCTTTCCCCCTTAAGAAATTCGATCCCTGATTTTCAAACAAAATACTAACCTTAGTCTCGAAATAGATGAGGATACATTCTGCGCATTTCACCTCGACCTCCCATGTAGCTTCTTCGGTCGAGTGGTTTCTCCACAGAACTTTAACCAATGGAATCTCTTTCGTTCTGAGTTTCTTCAACTACCGGTCTAAGATTTCCACTGGCTCCTCTTCATACGTCTTGTTTTCGGTTAGTTGCACGTCTTGCGATTGGATTACGTGCGAGGGATCGGGAAGATACTTTCGAAGCATTGATACATGAAAGACAGGGTGTACCCCTCCAATTCCGTAGGCAATTCCAACCGATACGCCACATTCCTAACTCGTTCTAAGATTTCAAACGGTCCGATATACCGAGGACTCAACTTCCCCTTCTTACCGAACCGCATCAGCCTCTCATCGGTGATATTCTCAAGAACACCTGATCACTAACGGCAAACTCCAGTTCTCTCCTTCGATTGTCTGCATAAGACTTTTGCCTACTCTAAGCCGTTAGCAATCCTCCCTTATACATTTTACCTTCTACAAGGCATCTTGTAGCAATTCCGAGCCGACTAGGCTAGCTTCTCCGACCTCGAACCACCCAATCGGGGATCTGCATCTACGTCCGTACATAGCCTCGAAAGGTGCCATTTGAATACTTGCTTGATAATTGTTATTGTATGCAAACTCAGCCAAGGGTAAATACCTTTCCCAACTTCTGCCGAAATCCATAATGCACGCCCGAAGCATGTCCTCAAGAATCTAAATGGTTCTTTCTGATTGCCCGTCGGTCTGTGTGGTGGAACGCAGTACTCAGATCAACTCTAGTTCCCAACACTGCCTGCAATGACTTCCAAAACCTGGAAGTGAACTGTGGACCTCTATCAGATATTATGGACACTGGCACACCGTGCAATCTAACGATTTCTGATAGGTAAATCTGTGCATATTGACTCACTCCATAAGTGGTCTTAACTGGCAGAAAGTGTGCGGACTTAGTCATGCGATCCACTATTACCCAAACCGAATCAAATCCCCGTTGTGATCTTGGCAACCCTGTTACAAAATCCATCGTTATCCTCTCCCATTTCCACTCAGGTATCTCTATCTGTTGCAACGTTCCAGCGGGCTTCTGGTGTTCAGCCTTGACTTGCTGGCACACTAAACACCTGGTTACATAGTTTGCGACATCCTTTTTCATGCCATTCCACCAATACAACTATTTCAGGTCATGATACATTTTATTAGCTCCCGGATGGATTGTATACGTTGCCGGTGTGCTTCTTCAAGAATTCTTTCTTTCAATTATCAAAATAGGGACACACACCGTCCCTCCAACCGAAGTATCCCGAAGTCATCGATAGAAAATCGAACGTCGTCCCCTTTCCCTTTAGTTACCGTATCCCTAATTTGCTTGAGGTCGGTATCTTCGTCTTGTCTAGCCTTCACCTCTTCTACCAAAGAGGACTTAGCTTGCAAATGGGCTAAAAGTGAGTTAGAGCTTCCAATCTCAAACCGATTTCCCGTTTGCTCTAGCTCGTGTAGTTCTCTAATCAACGGTCTTCTTTCTTCACTTATATGAGCAAGACTGCCCATGGATTTCTGACTCAGAGCATCGGCTACCACATTGGCCTTTCCTGGGTGATACAAGATCGTGCAGTCGTAGTTTTTCAACAACTCCAACCATCGACGTTGTCTCAAGTTCAAGTCTTTCTGCTCGAAAATGTATTTGAGGCTTTTGTGGTATGTATAAATTTCACAAGTCTCACCATATAAGTAGTGTCTCCATATTTTCAAAGCGAATACTACAGCCGCCATTTCGAGGTCGTGCGTCGGGTAGTTCTTCTCATGCTTCCTCAGTTGTCGCGATGCATACGCAATTACCTTGCCATGTTGCATCAAGACACACCCTAACCCGATCCTCGACGCATCACAGTATACCACATACCCTCTGTGCCTTCAGGTAATGCCAGCACCGGAGCGGTAGTGAGGCTGTCCTTCAGCTTCTGAAAACTCTGCTCACACTTGTCATCCCATACAAACTTCACTCTTTTCTGAGTCAACTTAGTCATAGGTGCAGCAACCTTAGAAAAGTCCTGCACAAATCTTCTATAATATCCTGCCAAACCCAAGAAACTGCGAATCTCAGTAACAGAGGTAGGTTGGGACCAATTATTCACTGCCTCTACCTTACTTGGATCAATGTGGATTCCCTCTGATGATACCACGTGACCCCAAAAGGCAACTCTGTCAAGCCAGAATTCACACTTAGAGAACTTGGCATACAGTTTTTCCTCTCTCAGCCTCTGCAATGCTAATCTCAAGTGTTCAGCATGTTCCTCAGAATTCTTTGAATAAACCAATATGTCGACAATGAAGACAATGACAAATCGATCCAAAAATGGTTTAAAGACCTTGTTCATCATGTCCATGAACGCCGGAGGAGCATTAGTTAATCCGAAAGACATCACCAAGAACTCGTAATGCCCATATCGGGTCGAAATGCGGTCTTAGGTATGTCTGATTCTCGAATCTTAATTGATGGTACCCAGATCGCAAATCAATCTTGGAGAACCGCTTCGCACCTGCAACTGATCAAAAAGGTCATCTATCCTCGGCATGGATATTGATTGCGAATCGTCACCTTGTTTAGCTTTCGGTAATCGATACACAACCGCAAAGATCCGTCCTTCTCTTACAAAAAGGACCGGTGCACCCCAAGGAGAGAAACTGGGTCTTATAAAACCCTTGTCAAGCAACTCTTGCAATTGCGTATGTAACTCCTTCAACTCTTTCGGAGCCATCCGGTAAGGTGGTGTGGAGATAGGCTGGGTGCCAGGTTGCAGCTCAATTTCAAATTCAATCTCACGATCGGGCGGCAACCCCGGCAATTCTTCTGGAAATACGTCCAAAAACTCTCGCACTACGGTACTAGAGTCGGTGAAAGTACTGCTTTCGTGGTATCCTGGACGAACGCCAAATACCTTTGCATCCCTTTGCCAGTAACTTGGATACCTTCAAAGCCGAGGTCAAGCTTGGATACGGTGCAGCTCCGTCACCCCGTATCACAAAGGGCTCCTCGTTTGGCATATTGAATTTCAAGCATTAGCCCTGCAGTCCACAACCGCATGGCAAGACGACAACCAATCCATTCCGAGGATCACATCAAGATCAACCATACACAACAATCGAAGGTCTACCACAGTCTCATGACTATCGACCTTCACAATGCAAGACTTGTGCACATACTCTACTTGTACCGATTCTCCCATTGGAGTAGAGACCAGTACTGTTGTTCCATTCTAGATGGACTTTTGTTGAATTTAGAGGCAAATGCATGCGACACATAGGAATGAGTGGAGCCGGAATCAAATAAGACTCATGCTTCAAGAGAGCAGACAATAAGAGTACCTGTCACAACCGCATTGGATGCATGAGCATCCTGCTGAGAGAGTGCAAATACCCGCACTTGTCCCCACCTACCGCCCCTGGCCCTCGGCCACTAGATCATGCACCACGGCCTCTAGCTGCACCTGTACTTGCTGCTGTGGTGGCACGGTTCTCACTGGTGGAGCTGGAATAGGTGTACTCCTCGGCGTCGGATTGCTTTTCACACTTGTACCCTCTTTTTTCTTTGGACACTCTCTAGCCATATGGCCCATCTGGCCGCAGTGGTAGCATCCACCTGTCAGTCTCCGACATATACCAAAATGAAATCTGCCGCAAGTCGCCACTGGGGCTTTGTCTTACCGGCGTTTCCACCCCTTATTCCCTCTGTCCCCCTTGAAAATTACCTCTTGTACCTGTTTCATGGGTGGTAGTTGAGGATTGTCCTCCTGCGGACCCTGAATATCCTGCACCTCCACCTGTTGTCTTCCTTTTCTTACTTCCACCTCCTTGGTTGTCACTGCCTGTAATCAACTTCATTTTGGGATCAACAGATGTCCCATACCTCTTCCTGGTTTCAATCATTCTAGCACAGTCTGCTGCTTGAGCTAAAGTCTCAAACTATCTCCTCTGAGGTAGCAAAGCAGTAAACAACGGCTCTGTGAGTCGGTGTATGAATCTCTTGATCCTCGCCTCTTCATCAGGAACCAACTCAGGTGAAAATTGAGTCAGTTCAGTAAAAAGTAATTCATACTCCGTCACGGTCATGTTAGGCGTCATCCACAACTCCTCGAATTGCTGACGCTTCGCATCTTTGGTGCCTTCATGTAGAAACCGACCCAGGAATTCCCTCTGAAAATCTTCCAGGTCATCGGTGCCACTCTACGTGAATACCTCGTCTGTACGGACTCTATCCATACTCTAGCCGCTCCCCTCAGCTGGAATGAAGCTAATTCCACTAACTCATGCCCTGAGCACCTTAGCATGTGCCCAATTCTAACCATGTCTCTGATAAAATGCTGCGGATCCTCTTTCTCACTAGTACCGCAAAATGTGGGTGGATGAAGCTTCAAAAATTTTGAAATTGGCAGCTCTCTGGGTGCTAGTCGTGGCTCACGAGGCATTCCCTGTGGTTGTTGCCGTTCCCTATCCTCTTCCTCAACAACCTCCATCTCTTGATTGCTAGGAACTCTCTTTGTCTTCCTCGCCGACTACTAACCGGTGTATTTCCCTTTGTATTTGTCTTGTCATTTCTTCTCTTAGTTCCTGAAATCCTGCCATGAGCATTTCCGCCACGGAAGGTGCACCTGTCTCTACTTGAGGTTGAGGTTCCGATGACAGTCTCCTCTCTTCCCCTCTCACTTGTGCTCTACCTCGACCTCGAGCACGACCTCTACCTCGGCCTCGGGTGGGCATTCCCTCCTCCCGAACTGATTCTCGATCAATTTCAACAGGAGTTCCCTCCACCCTAGTCCGTCTCGTGATAGGTGGTATCCCTATACTGCACAAGGACCACACCTAATAAGTACATGTATATTAATGATATTTCATATCAAGGAGAGTAGAAAGAAAGGCTGACACAATTTCCTGGGTACTTCCACAAGTGCCTTTATACTCCCACGTTGAGCCCGGGTACACCAAGAGGGGTAAATCGACACCCGGTCAAACCTATGGCTTCATACAGTTTAAAGAAACCTGCCTCTGATACCAAGTTTGTCACGAGGTGACCGGCACAGAAGGTAGGATTTCTCCTATCCCGTAAGCCTCTAATCCCTGTTTGACATTTTATATATGCATAACTACCCACGCGAACAATGCGTGCGGCCTCTAGGTCTGTCCGCCTCCCTGAGATGAAGTGGAAGCGTCCCGATGCCTATACCACCTGTATCTGTAACATTTAACATTGGGGTGAGTCAACGGACTCAGTGAGAGGCTTTCCCACCCTGGTGTAGTAGCGGGTACCACTACAACTGGGGAAAGGAGCCAATCATAAACACATACGCATATAACGGGTTTAAACTTCCATATATTAAGTGGTCACGCAAATAACATATATCATATCCACAACATAGAATTTAAAGCATGGTTTTACATACGTTCAAATTCACACATACATCATATCATAGTTTAACATACAACTTCATGTGGATGTCCATGTACAAATAACCGAGATGATAAACTGGCCCGAAGGCATATCTCCGTTAGGAGAGAATCTGGCCCGAAGGCAATATCTCACGTGAGCGGTATAGGAACCTAGTTGATCATTCTAGGAACCCTGGCCCCAAGACTTTACTTGGAACATTAGTCTGACCCCAAGACTTCACTTGGAGCATAGCCGGCGAATCATCTAACCTCGGTTTACCCAAGGCAATAGTCACAATGTGGTGTACTCATATACTCTGTATTTCTGTGAGTTTGACTCAAGACAAACGGACTCAATCTACCCGGACTATCCGTGATAGACTCGGTTCCCACGTTGTACCATAAATGACCCCTATGGACCACTACATACTTATTTTACTTCTTCTTAGGAAATTCTAAATTTCCAAGTGGTTTTCTAATCCGGAATCCCTCAGTTTAAAACAAAGTCACCTATGTTCATTTCTTTAAGAATTCACATACACAACCGCACTTTTCAGATAAAAATCAATGGGGTTGGTTTCTAGCACCACAAGACCCTCACGAATAAAAATGACTCGATCCTACCCCCGACATCATGTAGGTCCTAAGGACCTTCTTTCCATATAAGGCTCCATGAGCCACCATCGCTTTTACAGTTCACATATACACATAAAGCATGTTATCACATATATTATAATTTAGGAACAACAATAGCATGTTATCTAATATACGGTTCCTACAAGTAGGCAAGAAGGCAAACCATATATCCATATCCGCAGGCAACCCTATAGGACAAGGATAGGAAAGCCCTCACCTGGTTGGCCCCTCTGATCGGCTCTCGGTGCGCCCGAAAGTCCACTCGCAGTATGGTGCCCTATACACATATACTTGAGAGATTTAGAAACTTGAAATTCAGCCCTATCGTGTACATGTAACGCTAATGCTCATGTTCTCTCTAATTAATTCCATAGACTAGTTGTTGGCTTGGAATGCCCTCAACTAGTTTTCGGAACACCTAGCATGCTCCTATTCGTGTCTAACCCTTGCTTAATCACACTATTCGGAAGCCTTGAGTTGGGAATGCAAGGTTACCCAATTTCACCTCTATGTGTCCATATGAAATTCCCATTACCCAAGTCTTGAATTTATGGCTCAAGAGAGCCATAAATTCTACTTGTCTAAATTTTCCATTTATGAATTAACTTTCAACACTTTACCTGCACATGAATACACATATCCGGATACGCGTAAAATTAGAAAATTGTCTCTTTTTCCCCGAACCGGGTTCCGGGTAAGACGGTGATTACTCAGGTTTTAATCCCTCGTACATTCTAATAATTTTAACAATTATATAATTGCTATTCAACTCTTAATGCATCCCAAATCGGCCATAACACTCTTAAACATTACCAACCACACTTTTCTACAAATTTTCCAACCCGGATAAATTCCATCAAATTGGTTCCAATTTCTAAGCTTCCAATTCACTTCCTAACATGCAAATACTTCAATTTAGGACCCATAATACTCAGATTGAATCAATTGGGGTTTTTCCAAAAATCCCTAAAATTGATAAAATTGGGGTTTGAGAGTTTGGGACTTCTCACCTCGATTCAACCGGTTAGAAGGACGATATGGAGTAGAGGAGACTCCCAGCCACCTTCCCCGACGAAGAAATGGCGTTTTCCGGCGAGTTTCTGGCGTGGAAGCTCTCTCCCTTTGCTTTCTCTCTCTAAGCCGTCACTCTCTCCTCCAGCCACACGACGGTGACGAGCTCTGGCGAACGGCGACTCCGGCTCGGTCCTCGCGCGTCCAGCTCCGTCTCACGTGGTGTCCTCCTCCTTGCTTCCTCCGTGCGATGCCCCTTCCCTCTCTCGTGTTTCTCCGTTCTCTGCTTCTCTTCACGGTTTTCTTTCCCCCTCTCTCACGATCTGTTCCCTTTTTCTTCCCTTTTATATAATATATATATATATATATATATATATATATATATATATATACATATCACTTAAAGAAAAAAAATCTGGTATATAAAAATAAGGTCAAAACCCCAAATTGGTCCTTTATGTTTCACCCAAGTTCCATATTGGTCCTTTATGTTTCAAAAAGTCTAAATTGGTCCTTTATGTTTGCAAGAAGTTCCAAATTGGTCCTTCCGTCCAATTCCGTCTAGTTTTGCTGTTAAATGATGACGTGTCATGCTGAGGTGTCACACTCTCTCTCCTATATGTACTGCTTAGCTGATGTGGCCTTAGTTAACCTAAAATTAGAGACTAAAATGAATCAAAATATATTTCATGAGACAAAAATGTAATTTCTCCACTTTTTCATAACTCCTTCTTCCTCGGCTACTGCTTTCATCCATCCATGGCTTCTTCAATCCATCCATGGCATTGAAGGAGGAAACTCTCTACTCCATCCAAAACCCCATCTTTCAAATTCTCTAGAGCTTCAACCATGGCTTCCACCGCCGCCACCACCCATCCCTTCTTCCCCCATCAATATCTCCCTCGTCTCCACCACCGCCATTCGATCCAAAATAAGTCTTCGGAAGAGGCGGCTCTAACCTTCCTCTGCAATCCACGTTTATGGCGAGTAGAAGTCTCTTGCTCTTGCTTCTCACTCTGCAAACCCACGCGTAAGCACAAACACCACGAACGTTGACACACGACCCACGCGGAAGCCATGGTTGAAGCTTTGGAGAGTTTGAAAGATGGAGTTTTAGAGGGAGAGAGAGAGTTTCTGCTTGAATGCCATGGATGGATTGAAGAAGCCATGGATGGATGAAAGAAGTAGCAGCGAGGAAGAAGGAGAAGATGGAAAAGTGGAGAAATTACTTTTTTGTCTCATGAAAAAATATTTTGTTTCATTTTAGTCCCTAATTTTAGGTTAACTAAGGCCACATCAGCTAAGCAGTATATGTAGGAGAGAGAGTGTGACACCTCAGCATGACACGTCATCACTTAACAGCAAAACTAGACGAAATGGACGGAAGGACCAATTTAGAACTTCTTGCAAACATAAAGGATCAATTTAGACTTTTTGAAACATAAAGGACCAATATGAAACTTGGGTGAAACATAAAGGACCAATTTGGGGTTTTGACCTAAAATAAATAAGAAAAAGAAGTATATAAAAAATTAGGATTTACACTAAATTTATATTTAAAAAAAATATGCAGTAGGATGGTGTGTATTTTATCTCATTTCCACTTTTAAATTAATTAATTTAATTTAATTAATGATGCTAGTTAAAATGTTCTCGGGTATTACAGATAAGTGTTTCAAAAACTTGATACTTATTTTCTATTTTTAATTAGTTTTCGCCGATGAGTTTTGAAAACTTGATATTCATTTCACTTTTTTATAATCAGTTTTAGCCGATGAGTGTTTTCGAAAACTTGATATCAATTTTTTTAATCAATTTCGGTGATGATGGTTCTGAAAACTTGATATTCATTTTTCGTTTTTTTAATCAGTTTTGCCGATGAGTGTTTCGAAAACTTAATATTTTTTTAATCAGTTTTTGCCGATGAGTGTTTCGAAAACTTGATATTCATTTTACTTTTTTTAATTAGTTTTTGCCGATGAGTGTTTCAAAAACTTGATATTCATTTTCTTTTTTTAATCAGTTTTAGCCGAGGAGTGTATTTGAAAACTTGATATTCAATTTTCTATTTTAATCAATTTTCGCCGAAAAGTGTTCTGAAAACTTGATATTCATTTTTCATTTTTTTTTAATCAGTTTTTGCTGATAAATGTTTCTGAAAACTTGATATTTTTTTCTTTTTCTTAATCAGTTTTCGCCGATGAGTGTTTCGAAAATGTGATATTCATTTTTTTATTTAATTACTTTTCATCGATTAGTGTTTCGAAAACGTAATATTCATTTTTTTAATCAGTTTTTGTCGATGAGTGTTTCCAAAACTTGATATTCATTTTTCTTTTTTTAATCAGTTTTCGCCGATGAGTGTTTTCGAAAACTTGATATTCATTTTTCTTTTTTAGTAAGTTTTCGCCGATGAGTGTTTCGAAAACTTGATATTCATTTTCCTTTTTTAATCTGTTTTCGCCGATGAGTGTTCGAAAACTTCATATTCATTTTTATTTTTTAATCAGTTTTAGTCGATTAGTGTTCGAAAACTCGATATTCATTTTTCTTTTTTAATCAATTTTCGCCGATGACTGTTTTGGAAACTTGATATTCATTTCTATTTTCTTAACCAGTTTTCGCCGATGAGTGTTTCAAAACCTTGATATCCATTTTTCTTTTTCTTAATCAATTTTCGCCAATGAGTGTTTTGAAAACTTGTATTCATTTTTCATTTTTTAATCACTTTTCGCCGATAAGTGATTCAAAAACTTAATATTTATTTTGTTTTTTTAATCAGTTTTCGCCGATAAGTGTTTCGAAAACTTGATAGTATTTTTCATTTTTAATCAGTTTTCGCCGTTGAGTGTTTCGAAAACGTAATATTTTTTTAAATAGTTTTCGCCGATGAGTGTTTCGAAAACTTGATATTCTTTTTTCTTTTTTTAATCAGTTTTCGTCGATGAGTGTTCTGAAAACTTAATATTCATTTTTCTTTTTTTTAATCAGTTTTCGACGATAACTGTTTTGAAAATGTAATATTCATTTTTCTTTTTTAAATAGTTTTCGCCGATGAGTGTTTCGAAAACTTGAAATTCATTTTTCTTTTTTTTTTAAATAGTTTTCTCCGATGAATGTTTCGAAAAATCGATATTCATTTTTCTTTTTCTTAATCAGTTTTCGCCGATGAGTGTTTTGAAAACGTGGTATTCATTTTTCTTATTTAATTAGTTTTCACCGATAAATGTTTCGAAAACTTGATATTCATTTTTCTTGTTCCAAATCAGTTTTGCCGATGAGTCGTTCGAAAACTTGATATCATTTTTCTTTTCCAAATCAGTTTTGGCCGATGAGTGTTTCGAAAACATGATATTCATTATTCTTTATTTAATTAGTTTTCGCCGATGAGAGTTTCGAAAACTTGATATATATTTTTATTTTCTTAATCAGTTTTTGTAGGTAAGTGTTTCGAAAACTTGAAATTCATTTTCTTTTTTAATCAGTTTCGCAGATGAGTGTTTCGAAAACGTAATATCATTTTTCTTTTTTTTTAAATAGTTTTCCCCGATGAGTGTTTCGAAAACATAATATTCATTTTTCTTTTTCTTAATCAGTTTTAGTCAATGAGTGTTTTGAAAACGTGATATTCATTTTTCATTATATAATTAGTTTTCACCGATGAGTGTTTCGAAAACTTGATATTTATTTTTCTTTTTTAATCAGTTTTCACCGATAAGTGTTTCAAAACTTGATATTTATTTCCTTTTTTAATCTGTTTTCGCCGATTAGTGTTTTGAAAACTTGATATTCATTTTTATTTTCTTTAATCAGTTTTCGTAGATGATTGTTTCGAAAACTTGATATTCATTTTCTTTTTTTAAACAGTTTTAGCCGATAAGTGTTTTCCAAAACATGATATTCATTTTTTTAATCAATTTTCGCCGATGTCGTTATGAAAACTTGATATTCATTTTTTAATTGGTTTTCGCCGATGAGTGTTTCGAAAATTAATATTTATTTTTCTTTTTTTTAATCAGTTTTTGCCGATGAGTGTTTTCGAAAACTTGATATTCATTTTTCTTTTTCTAATAAATTTTCGCCGATACGTGCTCTGAAAACTTGATATTCATTTTCTTTTTTTTAATCAGTTTTCGCCGATGAGTGTTTCAAAAACTTGATATTGATTTTTCTTTTTTTTAATCAATTTTCGCCGATGAGTGTTTCGAAAACTTGATAGTAATTTTTCATTTTTTAATCAGTTCTCGCCGATAAGTGTTCTGAAAACTTGATATTCATTTTCTTTTTTTTAATCAGTTTTCGCCGATGGGTGTTTTGAAAACTTGATATTCATTTTTCTTTTCTTTAATCAGTTTTCGCAGATGAGTGTTCGAAAACGTAATATTCATTTTTCTTTTTTTTAAATAGTTTTTCCTGATGAGTATTTCCAAAACTTGATATTCATTTTTCTTTTTCTTAATCAGTTTTGGCCGATGAGTGTTTCGATAACGTGATATTCGTTTTTCTTTATTTAATTAATTTTCGCCGATGAGTGTTTCGAAAACTTGATATACATTTTTTTTTTTTAATCAGTTTTCGTAGGTGAGTGTTTTGAAAACTTGAAATTTATTTTCTTTTTTTAATCAGTTTTCGTCGATGAGTGTTTCGAAAACGTGTTATTCAATTTCTTTATTTAATTAGTTTTCATCGATTAGTGTTTCGAAAACGTAATATTCATTTTTCTTTTTTTTTTAAATAGTTTTCCTCGATGAGTGTTTCGAAAACATGATATTCATTTTTCTTTTCTTTATTTAATTAGTTTTCATCGATTAGTGTTTCGAAAACGTAATATTCATTTTTCTTTTTTTAAATAGTTTTCCTCGATGAGTGTTTCGAAAACATGATATTCATTTTTCTTTTTCTTAATCAGTTTTAGTCGATGATGTTTTGAAAACGTGATATTTATTTTTCTTTATTTAATTAGTTTTTCACCGATGAGTGTTTCGAAAACTTGATATTCATTTTTCTTTTTAATCAGTTTCCACCGATAAGTGTTTCGAAAACTTGATATTTATTTTCTTTTTTTAATCAGTTTTCGCCAATGAGTGTTTGAAAACTTGATATTCATTTTATTTTCTTTAATCAGTTTTCGTAGATGTCACGACCCCGTTTAGAGGACTGTGACCGGTACAGACACAGGGAATATCCCTCTGCCTGTAAGCTTTATCACCTAATTGACAGAATAGCTATTATTGAAAAATACATTCACATGCATTATAATACTATGGCTACACCGAAATGGTGGCCTATCCTAGGCAAGCAAATCCACGGCCAGTGCCTCTTCAGGATATAGATATAGGAAAACACACATAAATATAACCTGTGTACTGGCTACACATCCGAAGATGCTGCCTATCCTATTCACATGCAACATATATGTGTATATTATATATATTGAAAACAAGTTTTTCCTGCATCGTAATCTAACGGATCCTGATCTTTAAGGTGTGTGAAGCTGACAGTTCTAGATTTAGTAATACAGTCTAATTGGGTACGTCTACCCTTTACTTTATGATACAATGATAAAGTAAATTAAATTACAATTACACTTATTCACCCACATGAACAAGTTGTGGGTCTTGGAAAATGTTGCTCAACCCTCGTTCCACCGAGACTCCTTTCACCTGTACTTAACCTGTCTCTGTGTAGTAAAAATGGGGTGTGAGTCTTAACCACGCGACTCTGTCACGACCCCCTATCGGACGTCCGTGACCGGCACGGGAGGTAGGATTTCTCCTATCCCGTAAGCCTCTAATCCCTGATTGACATTTTTATATGTGCATAACTACCCATTTCTAATACAAACAATATATAGTATTTATGGCCATCCATATCTGGTGACCTAAGTAGCGTGCAATCCACGGCTCGCTCAACGCCGCTTCAGTCTATACATATACACATAATCAGTCACACGAACATATAATATACATATCGATCACGTGCTTCAGGGCGAGTGATCTATCCTATTCACATGCAGAAATCCTGTGTACAGTCATACTATATTCAATCACCCGCTTGTATATAGTTTACATAATGATCACACGCCTCAATGCGTGTGATCTATCCTATTCACATGCGGAAGCCATATTTACAATCAGGTATTCAGCCACACATCTATATAATTTACATATGATCACACCCCTCAAGGCGCGTGATCTATCCTAGTCGCATGCAGAAGTATATACATATACATGATATACGCTATAACATAGCCTAATTCCCAATACCAAGACCTAACTTTAATCTCTATGAAGCCGACAATGCTCGAATTCAAGTATGACATATATATACACAGCAGACGTAAACGTACATACGCCACGCCCAAAAGGATTCATATATATATATATATATATATACATCACAACATATATACTTAATCAAAATAACTACCGACGCGAACAAAGCGTGCGATCTTCAGATCTATCCGCCTCCTGAGAGAAGTGGACGCGTTTCCTACTCCTGAACCACTTGCATCTGAAACATGTAACAGGGGGTGAGTCGAACAGACTCAGTGAGAAGCTCCCCCATCCCTGGCGTAGCAGCGGGTACCACTACAGCTGGGGAAAGGAGAGCAACCACATCCACATGCGCATGAAACGGATTTATATTGTGATTTTAATATGATCAGGCAATCAATATATCATATTCACAATTAAAAATCCTAATTCATGCTCCTAACATGTTATTAATCCGCATGTAAACCAATCATAAACATATATCATATCTTTCATAAGTCGTACATAGTTATGCTCGTAGGCATTCACTTTCTGTCTCCTGCATTACGCTAAGAGAAATACTGGCCCGAAGGTATTCACTTTCTGTCTCCCGCGTTACGCTAAGAGAAATACTGGCCCGAAGGCAATGTCTTATTCGAACCTAGTTGATCAAACTAGGAACTTTCTGACTCCAAGGCACACTTAGAGTAATAGCCGGCAACTTGTCTGACCCCGGTTAAACCAAGGTAATGGCCACTATGTGGCATACTTTCTGTTACCTGAATCATGTCTGTCCGACCAGGATAACCGACTTGATCTACCCGAACTAACCTAAATAAGTTCAAATAACCTGTTCAACCTTGAAGACGCCCTATTCATAACCAACTGAATATTACACGTGTAAATTAGCTAGGCCTAGTTTCCCCTTTTCAATTATGCACCCCTCTCACTCACATTCAGCAACCTAGGTTCAGCTTTCCTCAACAAACCATACAAACAAGGTCTTAACGGTGACGATCGATGTGATTTGTCTCTAATTACTGAACTCCTCACATATGAAATTATGACTCAATCCTACCCACGATAACATATAAGGCTCAGTGAGCCACAAGAGCACATATACACCTTGAGATCAGTCATATAAGCACAAATACTATTGCACATTGATTACTTACTTGCAAATCATACACGCGTAATACAAATTTATTCATATAAATATATTCCATATATCAATTTGCACAAAATAGAGCAAACCATATTTTCCACGTAGTCATCCAACCCTGTGGGGCAGGGATGGGAGAGCCCTCACCTCGTTGGCCCTCCTGATCAGTACTGGGAGTGCCTGAAGCTCCAATCACTCTGTGGTGCCCTATACACATTATATTTAAGAAATTTAGAACGCGTAACTAAGCATCTACCATGCACGTGTCATGCTAATGCTTATGCACCCTTTAGCTATTTTCCAAGAATTAATTATTTAGTTCGTTACGTCGTCTAAATTTCTCTTTTTGAAAGTCCATATTATCATATATCGGCTTTCACACTTTCGAGCCAATTAGAACCTCTAATTGCTTAGGTTAGAGATTCCCACTTGTCTAAATTTCCCTTCATGTGTTCATATGGGTATCTAACAAATAAAAGAATTAAATTCACGGTTCAAAAGAGGCTCTAGCTTACTCATTCCACCGTCTCCCTTATTTGCCGAGTAAAGCTTAATTATTACCTCTTTAATTATATATAAAAATATAATTGGGTAATTAGAGCCTTGGAACCAATTTAGCAGGTCTTAGGTGTCCACCACGGACTAGACCAAGGTGTTCAACCCACCGCACAACTCTTTACGGTACTGTGGCTTAGTATTTTGCCTCTTTTTCACCGGATTGGGTCCGGTTGAGACGGTAAATACTCGGGCTGTATTCCCTTGACTATTTCCAGCATTTATAACACTTATACTACTCCAATTCAAACCTAAACATGCATCGAATTATCAATTTCGAATTTTAGAGGAATTTCCTAACCCAATTTTTTCCTAATTTCCATACCCGGTCAATTCCTACGGTTTAACTTCCATTCTGAACCTCACTAAGCTTTCAATAACATCCACTAACTCAAATTTAACCCCGAATGCCCGATTGGAAGAAATTGAAGCATTCCTAAAATACCCAAAATTGGAGAAATTGGAGTTTTGAAAGATTGGGGCTTTCTCACCTTGATTCAATCGGGTAGAAAGCTTGGTCGGGATGAAAGAAGACTCCAACCACTTTTTCCGGTCACCGGCGCACGTCCTCCGGCGAGAAAACGACCCAAAACCACCGTCTGCTTCTCTTTCTCAGCTTGTGCGTGGCTGCTTTAATTCTCTCTATTTCTTTTTCTGCTCGTGTGCGTGTGTGCTTCTGCATCTCTTATTCTTTCTTTTTTTCAATTGAGTGTGTGTGAATTGGGTAGGGGTCACGATTTGGCCCCCACCATTATTTTAATACATATTATTTTTTTGTGTTTAATTAAAAGGGGGGTGTTGTGTTTTATTGAGTGGGGGGTCACGTTGGCCCCCATATATTTAATATATATATATATATATATATATATATCTATTATAATACTTCTTTTTTTTTGAAATTTTTTTATTTTATTTTATTTGTTATATCCTCTTTTTCTTTTAGGTCCTAAAAAGAATACTTAAATTTCTTATTTTTCTCCCCTTAATTTTATTTTATCTTTAATTTAATTTATTTTTCTCTCTGAAAGAAAAATAAGTTTAATAATAATGAAAATAATCCAATCTAAATATCTCGGATATTACAGACTCAGTGAGGACTCTCCATCCCCGGTGTAAGGCGGGTACCTTACCGCTGGGACTGGGAGTCATACAAACCACATGCAAACAACTAGTTACTGTGAGTTAGCATGCATTCTTGGTGATCACATATTAACAGAAATTTCACCCAAACACTCACATGCATTTAACAGATATAAGCATGCAGCAGTTTATTGCACGTCATCAATCAGCAAGTAACATGTAACACATAGTGTCGGCTTTTACCTACCGGTCCTCTCACATTCAGCACGTTTGAACCAACAAAACGCGTGGTGACGTAGTCCTGTACGTTACCACTACGCTGCACAATCAACAGTTATATGCAACCACAAACAATTTATACATACACACAGATGCTGAACATACATCTACTTAATCTCCCCAACTCTAGGGTATCTACTAGCAACTACGTGGCTTTTCTACTTCAAACCCGTGCACTCAGGCTACTGGCCACCACGTGGCAAAATTCTCAAATTGCAATTGCAATTTGGGTTTAAAGAAAATTGGATATTTGACTTTGTTTTGGGATATGGTAAAATAGAGTTTTGATTGAATTTTCTCATCTAGATTTATTGTTGGGTAAGAATAGGAAAGTTTAGAAATTTTGGATAATCATAGGCCTATTAAAATATCTGTCACTAGTCTCGAACAGATAAGAATTTTCTACCCAGTACAACTTTTATTTTGAAAAATTCTCAAATTTAAACTATAAGCTCAAAATAATTCATATGATTCATATTTAACCCAATTTATATTTTTCTATTTGAATTTATTATTTATTTTAATTTCTTAAATTCTCAAATTTAAAGTAATTAAAATCTTAATAATAACCCAAAAAATCTTATTTCATTCCAAAAAAATTATTTTTATTTATTTAGTCAAAATGTCCAACCTCAACCTCAAAAAATCTATCAACTTCATATTATCGCATTATTTCTTAATTAAGATTATTTATCTATATATATACATTTTCTATTTATTTACTTGTTATATATTATTTATTTGTGTTTTTTTTTCTTTTTTACATTCCAACTCCAAATGATGACTATTCTAAGTCTTACTATATTTGACTTGATTCCAAAAATACCCCTCGGGTATTACAATCTTCAAAAAAAATTCCTTTCCGGTTTCTTTTAACTTTCATACATTTCTATATATTTTTTAAAAAAAGTTTTAATTCCTAGCCCCGAAATAAATAATTCTTTCATCCTCGAAATTTTCCGGCGTATTACAGTAGATGAGTGTTTCGAAAACTTGATATTCATTTTTCTTTTTTAATCAGTTTTAGCCGATGAGTGTTTTTCAAAATATAATATTCATTTTACTTTTTTTAATCAATTTTCGCCGATGTCGTTCTGAAAACTTGATATTCATTTTTCTTTTTTTAATCAGTTTTCGTCGATGACTGTTTCAAAAATTAATATTCTTTTTCTTTTTTAATCAGTTTTGCCGATTAGTGTTTTCGAAAACTTGATATTCATTTTTCTTTTTTTAATAAATTTTCCTCAATAAGTGTTCTGAAAACTTGATTCATTTATTTTTTTTAATCAGTTTTCGTCAATGAGTGTTTCGAAAACTTAATATTTACTTTTTTTTTTTAATCAGTTTCTGCCGATGAGTGTTTCGAAAGCTTGATATTCATTTTCTTTTTTTAATCAGTTTTAGCCGATGAGTGTTTTCGAAAACTTGATATTAATTTTTTTTCATCAATTTTGGCCGATGAGTGTTTTGAAAACTTGATATTCATTTTTTGTTTTTTAATCAGTTTTCGCCGATGAGTGTTTCAAAACTTAATTTTTTAATCGGTTTTTGCCGATGAGTGTTTCGAAAACTTGATATTCATGTTTATTTTTTTAATCAGTTTTTGCCGATGAGTGTTTCGAAAACTTGATATTCATTTGTTTAATCAATTTAGCCGAGAAATGTTTTCGAAACTTGATATTCATTTTTTTTTTAATCAATTTTCATCGATAAGTGTTCTGAAAACTTGATATTCATTTTTTTTTTTTTTAATCAGTTTTTGCCGATAAATGTTTCAAAAACTTGATATTCTTTTTTCTTTTCTTAATCAGTTTTCGCCAATGAGTGTTTCGAAAACGTGATTCATTTTTCTTTATTTAATTAGTTTCTCGATTAGTGTTTTTAAAACTTGATATTCATTTTTCTTTTTTAATCAGTTTTGCCGATGAGTGTTTTGAAAACTTGATATTCTTTTTTCTTTTTTTAATCAGTTTTAGCCGAAGAGTGTTTTCGAAAACTTGATATTCATTTTCTTTTTTAATCAATTTTCGCCGATAAGTGTTTTGAAATTTGATATTCATTTTTCTTTTTTTAATCATTTTCGCCGATTATGTTTCAAAAACATGGAATTCATTTTTCTTTATTTAATTAGTTTTCATCGATGAGTGTTTTCGAAAACTGATATCATTTTTCCTTTTGGTCAAATGTTCATTTTGGTCCTCTATGTTTCACACAAGTGTTAAATTGGTCCTTTATCTTTCAAAAGTTCTATATTAGTCCTTTATGTTTCCCAAAAGTTTTATATTTGTCCTTCAGGTTTATTGAAGTTCATATTTGTCCTTTATGTTCATTGAAGTTCTATATTGATCCTTTATGTTTCATTGGAGTTCTATATTGGTCCTTTATGTTTTATTGAAGTTTTATATTAGTCCTTATGTGTTTCATTAAAGTTTCATATTGGTCCTCTCAGCATGATTTTATTTTTGGCTTAAACGACGTCGTTTGAGAGTTTTTAGTGTATCTAAGACCAGTCAGCTATCTGATATACGTAGGAGAGATTATGTGTCCACTTCGGCACGCTACGTTAGCAGTTCACTTAAGAAATTGACGGAAGTGGACAGAAGGACCAATTTGGAACTTCTTGCAAACATAAAGGACCAATTTGAACTTTTTAAAACATAAAGGACCAATATAAAACTTCGTGCAAACATAAGGGACCAATTTATAGTTTTGACCTTCTTTTTTAATCATTTTTCGCCGATGAGTGTTTCGAAAACTTAATATTCATTTTTCTTTTTTTAATCAGTTTTCGTCAATGAGTGTTTCGAAAACTTGATATTCATTTTTCTATGTTTAGTAAGTTTTCCCTAATGAGTGTTTTGAAAACTTTATATTCATTTTTTTTTTTTTAATCAGTTTTCGCCGATGAGTGTTTCAAACACTTGATATTGATTTTTCTTTTTTTAATCAATTTTCGCCGATGAGTGTTTCCAAAATTTGATAGTAATTTTTCATTTTTCAATCAGTTTTCGCCGGTTGAGTGTTTCGAAAACGTGATTTATTTTCTTTTTTTAATTGGTTTTTGCTGATGAGTCTTTCGAAAACTTGATATTAATTTTCTTTTTTTTATCAGTTTTAGCCGATGAATGTTTTCGAAAACTTGATATTTATTTTTCGTTTTTTTTAATAATTTTGCCGATGAGTGTTTCGAAAACTTGATTGTAATTTTTCATTTTTTTAATCAGTTTTCGCCGTTGAGTCTTTCGAAAACATAAGATTCATTTTACTTTTTTTTTTAAATAGTTTCGCCGATGAGTGTTTCGAAACTTGATATTCATTTTTACTTTTTAATCAGTCTTCCCCGATGAGTGTTCTGAAAACTTAATATCATTTTTCTTTTTTTAATATGTTTTCACCGATAGGTGTTTTGAAAACTTGATATTCATTTTTCTTTTCTTTAATAATTTTCGCAGATGAGTGTATCGAAAACGTAATATTCATTTTTCTTTCTTTTTTTAAAATAGTTTTTCCCGATGAGTGTTTCGAAAACTTGATATTCATTTTTTTTTTCTTAATCCGTTTTGGCCGATGAGTGTTTCGAAAACGTGATATTCATTTTTTTTATTTAATTAGTTTTCGCCGATGAGTGTTTCGAAAACTTGATATTCATTTTTATTTTCTTTAATCAGTTTTCGTAGGTGAGTGTTTCGAAAACTTGAAATTCTTTTTTTTAATCAGTTTTCGCCGATGAGTGTTTCCAAAACTTGATATTCTTTCTTTTTTTTAATCAGTTTTCACCGATGAGTGTTTCGAAAACTTGATATTCATTTTTATTTTTTTAATCAGTTTTGGTCGATTAGGTTTCGAAAACTGGATATTCATTTTTTTTTTTAATTAGTTTTTGCCCATGAGTATTCGAAAACTTGTTTTTCATTTTCCTTTTTAATCATTTTTCGCGAATAAGTGTTTTGAAAACTTTATATTTATTTTTATTTTTTAATCAGTTTGGTCGATTAGTGTTTCGAAAACTGGATTTCATTTTTCTTTTTTTAATAAGTTTTCGCTGATGAGTGTTTCGAAAACTTAATATTCATTTTTCTTTTTTTAATCTGTTGTTGCCGATGAGTTTTGTCACGACCCCCTAGCGGACGTCCGTGACGGCACGGGAGGTAGGATTTCTCCTATCCCGTAAGCCTCTAATTCCTGATTTACATTCTTATATATGCATAAACTACCCATTTCTAATACAAACAATATAGTATTTATATGGTCATCCCTATCGATGACCTAAGTAGCACACAATCCACGGCTCGCTCAACGCCGCTTCAGTCTCTACATATACACATAATCAATCACAC